>CM057349.1:6182414-7384453 GCA_030015575.1 Agapanthus africanus | reverse complement strand
CGACAGAGTATCTCTAGTCTATATTATGTTGTTGTGCGAAGCGGCTGATTTTATGGTTTCTGTAGGTTGGCCCATTATCGGAGATAATTCGTCATAGAATGCCGAACCGATAGATGACCTGTGTCTTGAAGAAATGGAGGATATTCTTCGTCTTAGAGAAATAATCGGTTGTCGCCAGTATGAACCAGTGTCCTTTGGACGATACTGGTTCGATAGGCCCGATTATGTCAGTTCCCCACATTTCGAATGGCCAGCTAGCCACCGTTGGATATAGCGGATTTGGATGCTGGTGGATAAAGTCCCCGTGAATCAAGTACGAGTGGCACTGCTTCGCGTATTTGAGGCAGTCTTGGATCATTGTGGGCCAATAGTAGCCCATCCTTTTGATCTTCAGTTTCATATTCGGCCCGGCTTGGTGAGAACCGCAGAGTCCGTCGTGAGTTTCTTGGACGACTCTCTTTGCTTCTTCAGGTCCCAGGCCTCTTAACCATAGAGAATCAAATGATCTCTTATATAGAGTGTCATTGACGAAGGTGAAGGATAGAGCTCGTTTCATGAGCTGATGTCTTGAGGACGCATCTTCAGGGGTATGACAGGATTTGAAGTAGTTTATAAAGACTTTTCTCCAATCCTTGACCTTTTCCTGGTCCTCTATCTGTAGGGCCGCTTGCTTGGTCGCTTCCTTTTCTCCAAACGACACCGGAGATATTTTTGCCGATGCGAGAACCCGACGGCTTTGCACAACGATCCTCACATCATCGAGGTTTTCGTCAGCCAGTTCTTTAGCGAGTTTGGCTAACGTATCTACTTTGCTATTCTCCGCTCGCGGTATGCTTTCCAGGGCGTAGGAGGGGATTTGAGTCAGCAGTTATTGTACTCTCTCACCGTACTTTACCAACTCTGGTTTCCACGTTTGATAATCACCGTTTACTTGGCTAACGACCAGCTGGGAGTCTCCGTATATGAGGAGGTTTTCGATCCCCATGTCGACAGAGATCTCAAGTCCTGCTATCAAAGCTTCATATTCGGCTTCATTGTTCGTCCTCGGCTCTGTCAAGGAAAAGCAAAGCGCATTATCCCTCTTTTTTGAGTCACGAAGATGAGGCCTACCCCAGATTTGATTATGGGGAGTTGTGCTTTCGCTTCTTCATAGAAGATGCTCCGTCGAAGTAGAGTTCCCATCGGGTGTCACTCTCTCCTTTCTCCCCATCGATCGTGTCAAACGCGTGCTCGTCTGGCAATTCGCAATTTAGGGCTGAATCGGCAGGTGTAGGATGCTCAGCGAGGAAGTCGGCGATGGCCTGGCCTTTCACTGTCTTGAGCGGTCGATTTGTTATCGAGAACTCCATCAAGAGTAGGGCCCATTTAGCGAGCCGTCCCGTTAGAATGGCTTTTGACATCAAATACTTGAGAGGATCCACCTTTGATATAAGATGGACCTCATGCGCCAAAGCATAATGTCTGATCTTCGTTATCGCGAAGATTAACGCCAGGCAGTGTTTTTCAATGGGAGAGTAATTGTTTTCTGTCCCCAGAAGAACTCGACTCAAATAGTGGAGGGCTCTCTCCTTCTCTTAGTCATTTTCTTGTGCCCATAATGTGCCTAGAGAACCCTCAAGGGCGGTTGTATACAGAATGAGAGGCTTTCCCTTGACCGGAGCGGTTAGCACTGGAGGATTCTGTAGGTATTGCTTGATTTCGTCCAGTGCGCTCTGGCATTTGTGATCCCAGACGAACGGAGTTTCCTTCTTCATTAGATGACCGTAGGGGAGGCATTTGCCGGAGAGATCGGCTATGAACCGCCGAATATACGTGAGCTTTCCTTAGAGAGACCGCAGCTGCTTGAGAGTCCTTAGCGGAGGCATTTCCATAATCGCCTTGATCTTCTACGGGTCTATCTCAATGTCTCGGTGTCGTACGATGAATCCTAGAAATTTAACCGAGGAAATTCCGAACGCGCATTTGAGAGGGCTCATCTTGAGGTTGTATTTCCGAAGACGTTGGAACACTATCTTCAAATGCTCCCAATGTTCCTCGTGCGATTTGCTTTTCACCACAAGGTCGTCGATATAGCATTCGACGATTTCATGTATGAGGTCATCGAAAATCTTCGTCATGGCCCTTTGATAGGTAGCGCCGGCGTTCTTCAAGCCGAAAGGCATTATTTTGTAACAAAATATCCCCAGCGGAGTCCAGAAAGCGGTATGCTTCTAGTCTTCGGGATGCATCTTTATTTGATTGTACCTTGATGAGCCGTCCATGAAAGAGAAGACTTCATGAGTGGAAATTTTGTCTATCATTAGCTCGGTAACCGGTACAGGAAAGTCATCTTTCGGGCAAGCTTTGTTGAGGTCTCGAAAGTCCATGCAGATGCGCACTGTCCCATTTTTCTTCATCACTGGGACAATGTTGGCGATCCAGTCAGGGTACTGAACCTCTTGAATGAAGCCGGAGTCGATTAGCTTCTTGACCTCGGCGTTGATGCTCATTTCAAGTTCGAGCCGTATTCTTCTCGGTGCTTGTTTGACTGGCTTGATGTCCGGAGATATCGCCAATCTATGCACGGCTATTTTTGGATCTAGTCCTGGCATCTTGGAGTAGTTCCATGCGAAGCAGTCTTTTTACTCCATGAGCACGTCTTTGTGCGTAGCCACCTGCTCTTCAGACAACAGCTTACTGACGAGCGTCGAGGGTGGGTCGTTTACCGTCCCCAAGTCGATTTTTCTCAGGTTATCTGCAGTAGTATGTATCCCATCTTTCAGCTCTTTTGGTGCTGGTGGAAACTCTGAGATCACTTCGTCGTCCTCATTTTCAAAGCACCAGGAGAGGTCATCCATATCCTCACGTACTCTTTCTCTTGACAGCGTTATCGTGTGACAGGTCGCGTGACAGGTACGAGATCGCTTCCAAGACCGATGTTGATCCGGATTTACTCTCGCTGCATACGTAGCTTTTGGTTCATGCTTCTGTGGTGGGGTTACCTTCCAACTGCTGGATAAAGCGAACCTGCCTTGCTGATACTGGTCTTCTACCTAGTCTTTGAATGTGAACCAGTCTTCGAGAGGATGTCCTATCGCTCGGTGATAGGAGCAATAATCCGGGTGATGGACCTCGCCTGCTTGCTCGGGGTGTTTGGACTCCGAGAGCGTAATCATTTGATGTTTCATGACAAGATCGAATATCTTCCTTGTCTTGTCTTGGGGAAAAGAATATGCTCGACACATCTTCTTTATAAGAGACGAATCTCGGCTGCCCAATTCTCGATCGCGTGGCTTCTTGGACCCGCTTTGACGCTGTCGAACGTTTTTTTCCGTTCTTTAGCTTGTTTCTACCTCTGCGTCGGGTCTTCTTTGTGACGAGCTGGCGACGAAGGGCATCGCCATCCTTCGTAGCCTGCTGAAGGAGGCGATGCATCCTGTCTTTCTCGTAGATGGCCATTTTGCGGCTATGATCATCCCAGACATTTTTGACCCGCTTCTCTTATTAGCTTGTCCATCTGTTCTTCAAACGACGGACTTAACGACGGACTTGACATTTTTACGGCAGGACCTCATTTTGGTTCAGGGTTAGCGTCTTCTAACAGAGCATCTCCCTCTTCATCAAAGTCATGCATAACGTAGCAGCCATGGAATCGCTCTTGTTTCTTGGATTGAACATATCCCAGCCCGATCGTTTCCATTCTCCCACTGGGCAACTTTCACTGAGTTTCGGGGATATTCCAGATCCTGTGGTAAAACTGAGCTTGTCGAGCAGTCTGCTTCAAGGGTACGCCTTGATGCCTCAACAGCCTTTTTAATCCTTCTGTATAGTATTTGGGCAAACAGATGGGCTGGAGCCTGTCAAGCGTAGAATCGGCGCCATGCCAGATCTCTTTCTCCACTTTGGTTTTTGTGGATCGATAAAAGAGGATCGCCTTTTCATCTTTTCACCTGGGAAAGACGTAGAACGTCTGCAGTTCTTGCATACTGTAGGTATCAAGTGCGTCAAGCTCTTTGTAATGCTCTTGCGGACCTATGGCGATCTGTAAACTTTGATCATCTCTAATGAAGGTTTGTATTGATGGCCGAACAGAAAATATTGCATTGACCTCATCCTCAGAGTCGCTGCCGAAGACTAGAATAGGGGTGGACGGTCCCGGCTTGTTGCATTGGGGCGGTCATGAATAGACTATCTCTTCTTCCTCCTCGGTATCGCTCCCGAAGACCGGAATGGTGGTGATAGCTTTTTGCTTATTTTCCGGCTTATGGCACCTTTTTGTGTCTTTGAAGTCTGGCAAGGAGTATTCTGTATCTTCGTACTTTCGGACTTCATTCACGGAGAATGGGTTCAGCTCCCCTGTCACAGTGTATTCAAGTCCATCTTTGAAATACTTCATACACTGATGTTGTGTAGAAGAGATAATGTTGTACTCGTGTAACCAAGGCCGGCCAAGCAAAGCGTTGTAGCAAGTCTTGGCGTCAATGACGTGGAATTTGATATCAGTAACGAGCAGCCCAAAGCGTAATGTCAGTATCACAGACCCGAGTGTCCGTGATGACTGGGAGTCGAACTCGGAGATAGTGATTTTATCCCGAGCGAGGTGTTGAACGCTCATGCAGATTTCTTTTAGTACCCTCACATTTAGGAGATTGACAGAGGACCCGTTGTCAACTAGAATCTTCCCTATCTTGATGTCATGGTAGTATCCGGTGACATATAAGGGACAGTTGTGCTCGCATGTCCCGAGGAGGAGGTCTTCGTCACTGAAGGTGATGTCAGCTGTGTGAATTTCTTCCAGCTCGTCCTTCATCTTTTCTTCGGCGAGTAAAGCTTGAAACTGGTCAGGCTCTTGTAATGCCATGATCAAAGAATCTCTCGCCTCTTTGGATAACAGAAGGGCATCGAGAATTCTTAGCTGTGAGGGTATCTTCCTCAGGTGCGCCAGAACGTTGTAATCCACCTTGTTTTTCTTGGGCGGATCCTTGGCTGCCAGCTCTTCGACGACTCGGTCATCGAGTGTGATATCCTTAGGGATCTTTTCTTTCCTCTTATCCTTTTTGTTCGATCCCTTATTTGCGGGTCCGAGATTCTTTTCAGGTAGCGTGTGATTGCGCAGCTGAATGTTCTCGCAGGTCTTCATCTCTTCGATTTCAGAGATGGATTTCTTGAAGAGAGGGCCGAGGGCTATTTCTTCATCAGAATCACCCCCGAAGGTGAGAACTTACAATCCCCCGGAATTAACCATGTGACATTCACCGGCTGTTCTTTTATGCTCATCTGTCGTGCTTCTTTGTTCCCGACGAGTTTTGCGCTTCATCCACTTGAATTGCTGCCGGTGAGCAACGTATCTCTGCCACCAACTTTTAAAGGCATTGCATTCTTCAGTAGGATGTGTGGTCCTCCGATGGTACAAGCAGTAGTTTGGATGTGCATCCTCTTCGTTAAGGTGTATCCTATCAGGAGTGTTTCCTTCGGTGGGTGGCAGCTTCTTTCCTATCGATATGGCTTTGGCAAACCTCTTCCTTGTCTTGAACCTGCTTTTATTTTCGGTGGATGTGGTTTGATCTGGTGGGAGTGTTTTAACCCTTTCGTCCAGTTGCCAGCGTTTGGCTTTTTCAAATATGTCCATTTCTTGCTCTCGATCAGCTTTGCTTTTCTGACGGGCTTCATCCAGGAATACGTCAATCATCTCGTCAAATGGTTCTAGGAGTTCAGGCTCGGGATCTGCCCCCAGTATCTCTGCGTCCGGAGCTTATTCACCATTTATTAATGAATGAGAGATCACGTGGCAGCTTGCCACATAATCCTCAGGTTCATTTGATCAGTCTTCTCCCTCATCTCGTCGCCATCTCCATCTTCAAGGATGTGGTTGAGAAGCTCTTGGAGTGTGATCGGGGTTCAATGATGTGGCAAGCTGTTGTAGTATCTCCAACCCACTTGCACTAAGGCCAGTTGTTGTAGTATCTCATACCCAACATCCCAAATAGTCTCTCGAATACATCAATGTACAGTAATGACCTCTGGATTCGATCTTTCCGCTTGCAACGCTACAACCTCTACCTTCTTTGGTTTTTCTCTGTAGATGCTAGGCTCCAAGGTCCGGTCTCTTCTTTTGAAGTAGAAAACTAGATGATCTGGTATTTCGAACACTACCCTCCTTTGGCGACAGTCGATGGTAGCGAAGAAAGTCCCCAGCCAATTCATTCCCAAGACTACAACGAAATTCGGTATATCCAGCACCTTGAAGTCTGCATAGAATTCTCAACAGAAGATGACCACTGAACACAGATCATATCTAAAAGCTGCCTTTAGAATGTCGTTCCCTGAATTAATGTTCCAACTGGATACGAGCGGTTTAATTTGGATCGCATGAGTACGAACGAACCGTTGTGATATAAAGCAATGTGATGCCCCAGTATCGAAGAGCGCGAATGCAGGTAGGGAGGCTACTAAGATTGTACCTAAATCGCGAGGTATATGTTTAGGTATAACAATATAAGATAGCTATGAATTGAAAGAGAATAGGGAAGATATTTACCAGTGATAACCTAACCCGTAGTTTCGGCCTCTTCGACCGACATAGTGAATGCTTGGCGTCACGGCACTTTCCTCTGTGCTTGGTTAAACACTCGGCGTTCGAGTTGAGTGGTCTGGATGCGGGGAGCTAGAGCTGGTAAAGCTAACTAGGTAGGAGGAGCTTGGATTGACGGTCTAGCAGGAGGGTTGTTAGGTCCTCAATTCTGGGTGCATGCTCCAATGGCGTGAGTAGAAGATCCACAGATCAGGCACAAGTTGTTAACCCTCCGACAGTTCTTCATAAGGTGTCATGTTTGTCATGCCCCGTTTCCCAGTGTACGGAACCGGTGACGTGACGGGCCGCAATATATTTACTAAGAAATAAATACGTTAAGCGTAATTAAGCAATATATATAAAATTCACAAGAATGACGAGATATAAAATAAACATTAACTTTTATTAACATTCATCTTTACAATACAACTGCTTTGAAAAAGAAAGATACAAAGATATAAAGCAATGCCTAAACAGTGGCATACAAACTGAAATAAATACAAAATGAGCTAAAAGTCCGGCTGGGCAGTGAACTGGTCTAAGTCCTCCTGGCTCGGCTCGATCTCCTAAGAGTCCGGTCCTTCTGACGAACATTCCAAAGAAAGAAATAGACATGAATTTCTTCAGCGAACTAGCACTCAATAAGTCCCAAAAGAAAGAATGGAATAGAACAAGTAATATGAAATGGAACTGGTAAGTTGTACAAGTATATGCTTGTTATTTTAACATAGTTGTTTGTACCTTGGTACAGAAGGTATTTGTGTATACGAGAGGAGTCCATCTTACCCCGTGGACTATAGTAACATGTAGTACAAGGCCCTGTCAAAACCCACGGGACAACGACACGAGAGTTCATGTAGGTGTCTTTTAGTTACCATCTCGTGCCACGTTAATACGTTCCGTACTAATATACCCCGTTATCCCCGTGTAATGTGTTGTATAGGTAATATTTACAAGTCTTGTTGAAAGCATGGATACAAGTTATTCAAGTAGTCAGGTTCAGGATGTAATCTTGTAGTCATGTCAAGTTATAGCCATGGTTCGGTCAAGTCAAGTCATGTATTCAGGTTTTATATTAAAGTTTGAATTTAGGTATTCAGGTTCAGGTTCAAGAATACATGTTAGAGTTTGGGTTCTTGTTTGAATTGGACTCTGATTTGAGTTTAGACTCAGACTTGAGTCAGACACTTGTAACTGATTTAGATCCTGAATTAAGTTCGGGAGTCATCGGTAACTGCTGTACAGGGACGGCAGGATTTGTGTCTTTTTCCAAGACAATTATCATTGATAACTCTGTTAAGTTTTCTACCTTAAATAGGAAAGCATTCAATTTCTCCATCACCCTGGGGCTCAAAAGAATTGATCCCGCTTAAACCTATATTTACTAAAGTCCTTAAATATTGTGTTATATAACTCGATGGGGCTTTATGAAAAAATATGTTTATTAAAATTAAAAATAAACCTCAAGAAGTTATTAATATTATTTAGGGTTTTCATAGATGTGAATTTTAAGGATTAGAGGCATTTTAGTGATAATTACATAGCTAGGAAAGTTCATGGTATTTTACTGTAAAACTTGACCTTTGTTGGTATCTTGATGGTATTTTGGAGAAAACTTGTAATTCATTCATTGTACAAAATGTAAGTTTATTATATTTTGAAAATATATGGATTTTTAATATTTATATAATTATTAAAAATTAAATTTTTAATTAAGTAGAAAAATGCGTTTTCTTAAAAACCGTATTTAAAACCTTTCGAGACCGAATACTCCTTGAGAAGGTCTGCATCTCGCTCTACTAGCCTAAGGATGTGCACTAATCTACACCATCCAATATTGGGTTGCCTAGGGTTGTAGAGGAATATTTGCAAAGAAATTTAAAATACAATTCAAAAGAAAACCGGTTTTTATAGTAAATGGTATTTTCTTGTAATATTGTATTCGTAACAAAAATTCATACAAGAATATATCGTGCTATGGAACCATGTGTGTATGTGCGGGATAGGTCGTTACCCCGTGAAGTTTTCTAAAGGTATGTTTTAACAAAATACGAAAAGAGGTGTTATCTAAAGTTCATGGTATTTTAATAAAAAAGTTAAATTGTGATTGTTTTACAAAAGATTCTTGGATAAAATTTATTTTAGACATGAGTATTATGCTTATAAGTGAAGTGGTATAATTTGTTTGATCAAAAGGTAAAGGAAAATGGAGTTGTATGCTTCAGAAAAAATGAATATCGGTAATAACTCCACTTTTTACCGATTTTGATTAAAAAGAAATTCAAGAAATAGAAAGGAAGATTGGGAGGGGCTTACGATTTAGGAGGCTTAAAAAAAGATGTAGGAAGAGAGGATCGTCGTCATGGCGTCGCGGGGTCGCCGGAATTTTCTTCGATCCTCACCGGAAGTTGATCGCTTAACAACTCCTCTTTTAGTCCACTTGTACTTAAGAAATTTTGAGAGTTTTGGCAAGAATTTTCAGAATGATGAAGGTCTGGGGCATGGGGTAGTATTTATAGTTTAGAATTAGGGTTTTGGAATTAAAATGGTGAATTAAAATACATTAAAATGATGATGAATTGGGAATTGAAGGGGCTCTGTTTGATTGCAGGGCAATCAAACAGTACAGAGGAGTTAGGGTAGGGGAAATGTCGAGTGTGCAAAGTCCGGGCATCATTTGCCTATGTTGGACCGTCGGTACCGGCCCAAAAGCAATTTCCGCCAGCCAATTTGATGAGTGGGGTCGTTGGATTTGTGCTACGTGTGATACTCAGTGTTTAAACCCTTTTTCACATGTTTGATTTTTCTGACTTTTCATTTTTGTGTGTATTGCACGTGTAAAATTTTGGGCTTCCAAAAAGTTAAAAAGAAAATCAGAAAAAATAATTTGTCTGATGGAATTCGAACACAGGGGATACACGTCACAGCAGTGCAAGGCTTTACCATAAAGCTACAAGTTGTTTCTTACAGTTATTTGACAAAATTAACTTATAACCCAATCTCAGACGGTATTACTCATTTCTGTACATTAAACTAAAAAATTCCGTACAGTAAATTCAGAGTCGTTACATTCTACCCTCCTTATAAAAATTCCGTCCTCAAAATTTACCTTTACATAGGGACTAATTTATAAATAAATGAGGGTATCTTGCAAGCATGTCTTCTTCTCGTTCCCACATTGATTCTCCTGGCGAATCTTTTTTCCATATCACTCAAACCAAGTTTACTTTCTTGTTCCGCAGTGTTTTCACCTTTCGGTCTAGGATCTCAACGAGTTGTTGCTCGCAAGTCAGGTCGGTCTGGATTGTGAACTCTGAGTGATCAAGGATGTGGCTGGGGTCGCTCATATATCTTCATAGCTGAGATATGTGGAACACGTTGTGCACTCCTTCCAATGAGGGTGATAGTGCCAAACTGTATGCCACTTCTCCGACTCGTTCGAGAATGTCGAACGGTCCTATGTATCTGGGACTGAGCTTACCCTTCTTGCCAAAGTAGATCACTCCTCGGTTTAGGGATATCTTTAAGAAAACATATCCTCCAAGTGTCGGCGCTTTGCATTTGCCTAATGCTTCTGTCTATCTTGGGCTATGCATATTCTTTCCATGATCGTGCGAACTACGTCCACAGTTGTCACGATCATCTCTGGTCCAAGGGGTTCACGATCTTCGATGTCGTCCCAACTTAGTGGTGAACGAAACTTCCTTCCATAGAGTACTGCAAATGGTGTCATTCCAATGCTCGCCTGATAGCTGTTGTTGTATGAAAACTCCATAAGGTGTAGGTGATCTTCCTACGAACCTCCGAAGTCTAACATATAAGCTCTTATCATGTCCTCCAGAATCTAAATTGTTCGCTCGGACTGTCCGTCCATTTGTGGATGGTAAGCCATGCCAAAGTTCAGACTCGTTCCCGGGCTAGCTTGCAGATTCTTCCAAAACTGTGATCGGAATCTGGTATCACGATCGGAGACGATGCAAACTGGTACTCCATGTAATCTCACGATCTCCTGCATGAGTTCATAGGTATCAATATAGTATATTTTGAAGAGTTAAATCTTACTTTAGATTCATGCTCACCTCCATATACTTCTTTGTTAACGTCTCGGTAGACTGGCCAACTCGAAAGGGAATAAAGTGAGCTGAATTGGTGAGTCGATCCACAATAACCCATACTGTATCATTAACCTTAGTGCTGTGAGGGAGGGCAGTCATGAAGTCCATGGTCATGTGCTGCTATTTCCATTCTGAGATTGGTAACGGCTGAAGTAGACCAGCAGTTCTGTGATATTCAGCCTTCACTTGCTGACACACCAAACACTTGGCTACGCTTCAGGCTACTTTGCGCTTCATTCCATACCACCAGTAGTGTTGTCATAGATCCTTGTACATTTTTGTACCACCAGGGTATACTGGGTACGGAGAACTATGAGCTTCTTTCATCAACTCTTCTCGAACTGGGTCGTATTGTACACACAATCTACTTCCATATCTCAAAGATCCGTCTTCATGGATAATGAAGTTGGTTCGAAGTCCACTTTCTACTTGTTCATGGATCATTTGTAACTTGGTATCATTTGCTTGAGTTTCTTTGATCTGATTGACAATAATAGACTGGACTTGTAAGTTCATCAAATACGAAGCGTTACTTGGCATAACTACCTCGATTGCCAAACCGTGTAATTCCTGCTGCAGCTTCCACTGAGCGGTGAGATTCATTGCTAATGGCTGATGGCTAAGTGCATCAGGAACTACATTCACCTTCCCTGGATGATACTGTAGGTTGATGTCGAAATCCGCCATGACTTCTAACCATCTTCTCTGCCGCATGTTCAATTCTTTCTGAGTAAATACATACATAAGAATTTTGTTTTCAGTGTATATATCCACTCGTTCTCCCAGAAGATAGTGACGCCAAATCTTAAGTGCAAAGATAACGGCCACCAACTCAAGATCATGTGTTGGATAGTTGCGCTCATGTACTTTTAACTGTCTTGATGCAAAAGATACAACTATCCCATGCTGGTGTAGAACACATTGTCATGCCCTACTTCCCAGTGTACGGAGACGGTGACGTGGCAGGCCGCAACGTATTTACTAAGAAATAAATACGTTAAGCGTAAATAAGCAATATATGTAAAAATGAACAAGAATGACAAGTGATATAAAAATGAATAGAAATTTTTATTAAAATCCATCTTTACAAGACAACTGCTTTGAAAAGGAAAGATACAATGATATAAAACAATGCCTAAACAGTGGCATTCAAACTGAAATAAATACAAGATGAACTAGTAGTCCTGCTGGGCAGTGAACTGGTCCAAATCCTCCTGGCTCGGCTCGATCTCCTAAAAGTCCGGTCCTCCTGACGAACATTCCAAAGAAAGAAATAGACAAGAATGTCATCAGCGAACTAGCGCTCGGTAAGTCCCAGAAGAAAGAAAGGAATATAACAAGTAATGAGAATTGAACTGGTAAGATATATAGGTATAAGTTGCTATTATAACGTAGTTGTTTATAGCTTGGTACAGAAGGTATTTGTGTACACGAGAGAAGTCCATTTACCCCGTAGACTATGCTAACATGTAATACAATGCCCCATCAAAAGTTACTGGACAACGGCATGAGAATTCAAGTAGGTGTCTTTTAGTGATCATCTCATGCCACGTTAATACATTCTGTACCAATCTACCCCGTTAACCCCACGTAATATTTTATATAAATTATATTACAAGTCTTGCCGAAACCATGGATACAAGTTGTCTGAGTAGTCAGGTTCAGGATATAAGCTTGTAGTCATGTCAAGTAATAACCATGGTTCGGTCAAGTCAAGTCTTGTATTCGGGTTTGATCTTCAGGTTCATGTTCAAGGATGCATGTTAGAGTTTGGATTCATGTTTGAATTGGATTCTGGTTTGAGTTTGAATTCAAGTTTTATGTAGACTCAAACTTGAATCAGACACTTGTAGCTGATTTAGATCCTGAATTAGGTTCGGGAATTATCGGTAACTGCTGCACATGAATGGTAGGATTTGTGTCTTTTTCTAAGAGAATTACCAATAATAACACTGTTATGTTTTCTACCTTAAATAGGTAAGCACTCACTTTCTCCGGCTCTCTGGGGCTCAAGAGAATTGATCCATCTTAACCTATATTTACTAAAGTCCTTAACTGTTGTTTTATATAACTCGAGAGGGTTTTATGAAAAATATTTTTAATATAGTTTAAAAATAATCTCGAGAAGTTGTTTATATTATTTAGTGTTTCCATGAATGTGAATTTTAAGGATTTGAGATATTTTAGTGATAATAGCTTAGCTTGGAAAGTTCATGCTATTTTGTTGTAAAGTTTGACTTATGTTGGTATCTTGATGATATTTTGATGAAACTTGTAATTTTTTCATTTGAAAAATATAAGATTATTATATTTTGAAAATATATGGATTTGTAATATTTATATAATTATAAAAAAATTAATTTTTATTTAAGTAGAAAATTGCATTTTTCTTAAAAACCGTATTAAAAACATTTGGAGACCGAATGCTCCGTGAGGAGGCATGCATCTCGCTCTACTAGTCCAAGGATGTGCGATAATCCACACCATCCAATAGCGGGTCCCCTAAAGAGGGTTGTAGAGACTTATTTGCAAAGGAATTTAGAATACAATTTAAAGAAAATTGTTTTTATATTAATGGTATTTTCTTATAATCTTTTATTCGTAACAAAAAATATGTTCAAAGGATATCGTGGTATAGAAACCATATATGTACGTGAGAGGTAGGTCGTTACCTCATGAATTTTCCGAAAGGTATGTTTAAGCAAGACAAATAAAGATGAAATATACAAACTTCATGGTATTTTAATGTAAATGTTAACTTAAAGTTATGTTGCATGATATTTTTGATTAAAAGTTGGTTCTAAACATTGATTTTATGTTAAAAAGCATGGTGTAGGAATATAATATGAATGAAGAATATGTAAGAAAAAATGGAATTATAAAGTTTTAGAAGAAGATGTCGGTATTAACTCTACTTCCGACATATGTTTTGAAAAGTGATTTTCAAAGAAGAAGAAGAGGGATTGGGAGGGACTTACTAATTATTTAGCCTATGAAAGGGTATAAGAAGGAGGTGTGAACTTCATGGCATCGTAGGATCGCCGGAATTTGCTTCGATCCTCATTGGAACTTGATCGCTTGCTAACTCCCCTTGTACTCCACTTGTACTTAAGAAAATTTGAGAGTTTTGGCTATAATTTTCAGAATGATGAAGGGATAGGGTATGGGGTGGTATTTATAGTGTAGAATTAGGGTTTTGGAATTAAAATGATGAATTAAAAAGTATTAAAATAATGATAAATGGGGAATTGAAAGGTCTCTGTTTGATTGCAGAGCAATCAAACAGTGCAGGGGAGTTAGGGGTAGGGGAAGGGTTTTGTGTGCAAAGACCGGGCCTTATTGGCCACAGGACGACCGTCGGTACCGGCCAAACATCAAGATCCGCCGGACGTTTTGAGGGGTGAGGCCGGTGGATTCTTGCCACGTATTCCTCTCGGTATTTAAATCATTTTGCACATATTTGATTTTTCTGTCTTTCCGTTTTTGTGTGCATTGCACGTGTAAACTTTTGGGCTTCCAAAAATTTTTAAAAGAAAATCAGAAAAAATAATGTGTCTAATGGGATTCGAACACAGGGGATACGTTAAAGCAATGCAAGGGCTTTACCAGTGAGCTACAAGTTATTTCTTGCTGTTCTTAGACAAAATATATTTATAACTTGTACTCAGACTTGTAAACTCTTTTCTGTATATTAAACTAAAAAAATTTGTACAGTAAATTCAGAGTCGTTACATTCTGCCCACCTTATAAACATTTCGTCCTCAAAATTTACATTTACATAGGGACTAATTTACAAATAAGTGAGGATATCTTGCACACATGTCATCTTCTCGTTCCCACATTGATTCTCCTGGCAAATTTTTTCTCCGCATCACTCGGACCATGTTTACTTCCTTGTTCTGCAGTGTCTTCACTTTTCGGTCCAGGATTTCAACGGGTTGTTGTCCACAAGTTAGGTCCTTCTGTACAGTGAGCTCAGAGTGATCAAGGATTTGGATGGGGTCGCTTACATATCTTCGAAGCTGGGATATATGGAACACGTTGTGCACTCCTTCCAATGAGGGTGGTAGTGCTAAACGGTATGCCACTTCTCCGACTCGTTCGAGTATGTCGAACGGTCCTATGTATCTTAGACTGAGCTTACCCATCTTGCCAAAGAGGATTACTTCTCGGTTTGGAGAGATCTTTAAGAAAACATGATCTCCAGGTTGGAACTCCAAATGTTGACGCTTTGCATCAGCCCAATATTTTTGTCGGTCTTGGGCTATGCGCATTATTTCCCTGATCGTGCGAACTACATCCACAGTTGCCACAATCATCTCTGGTCCTAGGAGTTCATGATCTCCAACGTCATCCCAGCTTAGTGGTGAACGACACTTCCGTCCATAGTGTGCTGCAAATTATGTCATTCCAATGCTCGCCTGATAGCTATTGTTGTATGAAAACTCCACAAGGTGTAGGTGATCTTCCCACGAACCTCCGAAGTCTAACATACAAGCTCTTAGCATGTCCTTCAGAATCTGAATTGTTCGCTTGGACTGTCTATCCTTTTGTGGATGATAAGTCGTGCTGAAGTTCAGACTCGTTTCCAGGCTAGTTGCAGACTCTGCCAAAATTATGATCTGAATCTGGTATCATGATCGGAGACGATGCAAACTGGTACTCCATAAAATCTTACTATCTCCTGCATGAGTTCATGGGTATAAAAAATAGTACACTTTGAGATTAAATCTTACTTTAGATTCATGCTTACCTCCATGTACTTCAGTGCTAATGTCTCGGTAGATTGGCCAACTCGAAAGGAAATAAAATGAGCCAACCTGGTGAGTTGATCCACAAGAACCCATACTATGTCGTTACCCTTCATGCTGCAAGGAAGGGCAGTCATGAAGTCCATGTTAATGTGCTGCCATTTCCATTCTAGGATGGGTAACGGCTGAAGTAGACCAGCAGTTCTGTGAGGTTCAGCCTTCACTTGCTGACACACCAAACATTTGGCTACGCTTCTGGATACTTCGTGCTTCATTCCATGCCACCAGTAGTGTTGCCGAAGGTCCTTGTACATCTTTGTACCACCAGGGTGTACAGAATAAGGAAAGCTGTGAGCTTCTTTTATCAACTCTTCTCGAATTGGGCCGATTAAATATTACTCCAGGTCTCCAGGGTGCAAAAGTTAGCCTGGAAGAGGCTCCTCCTGCCATCTGAGTGGCAGGGCGGTTGACATCGGCACTCTGGGTTCTGCACTTCTTCCTCATAACTGTCTCGTAGCATCGGGCTGCCTTCAGAGCAAGATCATGGGTTGGGAAATCCCTTGTAGCTAGTGCTGCTTGGATTTCCGGATCTAACCCTCGCTGAAATCGTCATGCCCGAATCTCAGCAGTAGGAATCAGGTATGCCATGAACCTATTACGATCTTCTGTTAGCAGTGTAATATGTGATATAAGGAATTTGAATATTGAGACAATATCTTACCTGCTAAGCATGGTAAACTCGGTATCGTATTCATCTACGGATTTGCTCTACATCGAGCCTTGTTGTAAGTGGATGAACTGGTGTTCCATGTCGAAACGAACAGTCTCAGGAAAGTACTTCGCGTCGAACATATCGCGAAATGTCTTTCATTCGATAGGTTGGGCGAGTCGGCTTTCATCAGCCTTCCACCAGACTCTGGCGTTATCTGTTAGTTGCAGTTTTGCAAATCTCACCCAAACAATCTTTGGTACTTGTGCTACTACCAGATCATCTTCTATAGATTGAACTCATTCTTCTGCCTCCAGTGGGTTCTCTTTTCCTAAAAAGTGCTTTGGGTGCAGTGCCCGGAATTGCTTAACTCCGGGTGCTTCGGCTTCGGGATGGTGCATGAGGATAGCAGTCTGCTGCTGCTGACCCTCCAAGAGTCTCTTAATTGCCTCAAGCAATACTGTTTACTCTTTGATGGAAGCTGCAACGGTAGGTGGTGGTGGTGGTAGAATAGGTGGTGGGGTGTTTCCATTAATGTTGGTACTCGTGTTGTTTGGTGAATCCATGACCTTGATAGAAAAAGAAAGGTTAGGATAGATTCAAGGAATTTGAAATAAAAATAATGTATAGGTGCTAATTCTTATAATTCTTATGATATATTGCTTAAGATTCCATGCAGAACTGACCTGCATGGGCCGCCAACAAAACCTGTCACGCCCCGCTTCCCAGTGTACGGAGACAGTGACGTCACAGGCCACAACGTACTTACTAAGAAATAAATACGTTAAGCGTAAATAAGTAATATATGTAAAAATGCACAAGAATGACAAGTGATATAAAAATGAACAACAACTTTTATTAATATTCATTTTTACAATACAACTGCTTTGAGAATGAAAGATACAATGATATAAAACAATGCCTAAACAGTGGCATTCAAACTAAAATAAGTACAAGATGAACTAGTAGTCCTGCTGGGCAGTAAACTGGTCCAAATCCTTCTGGCTCGGCTTGATCTCCTAAGAGTCCGGTCCTCTTGACGAACATTCCAAAGAAAGAAATAGACAGGAATGTCATCAGCGAACAAGCGCTCGGTAAGTCCCAAAAGAAAGAAAGGAATATAGCAAGTAATAAGAATTGAACTGGTAAGATACACAAGAATAAGATTGCTATTCTAATGTAGTTATTTGTAGCTTGGTACATAAAGTATTTGTGTATACAAGAGAAGTCCATCTTACCCCATGGACTATGGTAACATGTAGTACAAGGCCCCGTCAAAACCCACGGGACAACAGCATGAGAGTTCATATAGGTGTCTTTTAGTGATCATCTCGTGCCACATTAATACATTCCGTACAAATCTACCCCATTAACCCTGCGTAATGTTTTATATAAGTTATATTACAAGTCTTGTCGAAACCATGGATACAAATTGTTTAAATAGTCGGGTTCAGGATGTAAGCTTGTAGTCATATCAAGTTATAGCCATGGTTCGGTTAAGTCAGGTCTTGTATTTAGATTCATGTTTAAGGATACATGTTAGAATTTGGATTCATGTTTGAATTGGTTTGAAGTATTTTAGTGATAATAGCTTAGCTTGGAAAGTTCATGGTATTTTGCTGTAAAGCTTGACTTTTGATGGTATCTTGATGGTATTTTGATGAAAATTATAATTATTTCATTTGATAAATATAAGGTTATTATATTTTGAAAATATATGAATTTGTAATATTTATATAATTATAAAAAAATTAATTTTTATTTAAGTAGAAAATTGTATTTTTCTTAAAAACCGTATTAAAAACCATTCGAGACCGAATTCTCTGTGAGAAAGTTTGCATCTCGCTCTACTAGCTCAAGGATGTGCGATAATCCGCTTCATCCAATAGAGGGTCCCCGAAAGAGGGTTGTTAAGGCTTATTTGCAAAGGAATTTAGAATACAATTTAAAGAAACTGTTTTTATAGTTAATGGTATTTTCTTGTAATTTTGTATTCGTAACAAAAAATATGTTCAAAGGATATCGTGCTATGGAAACCATGTGTGTACGTGACAGGTAGGTCATTACCTCGTGAATTTTCCTAAAAGTATGTTTAAGCAAGACAAATAAAGATGATATATACAAATTTCATGGTATTTTAATGTAAATGTTAAGTTAAAGTTATCTTGCATCATATTTTTGATTAAAAGTTGGTTCTAAATATTGATTTTATGTTAACAAGTATGGCGTAGGAATATGAATGAAGAATATATAAGAAAAAGTGGAATTATAAAGTTTTAGAAGAAGATGTCGGTATTAACTCAACTTCCGACATATGTCGTGGGATTGCCAGAATTTGCTTCGATCCTCGTCGGAACTTGATCGCTTCCTAACTCCTCTTTTACTCCACTTGTACTTAAGGAAATTTGAGAGTTTTGGTTATAATTTTCAGAATGATGAAGGGCTAGGGTATAGGGTTGTATTTATAGTGTGGAATTAGGGTTTTGGAATTAAAATGATGAAATAAAAAGCATTAAAATGATGATAAATGGGGAATTGAAAGGTCTCTGTTTGATTGCAGAGCAATCAAACAGTGCAGGGGAGTTAGGGGTAGGGGTAGGGGAAGGGTTTTGTGTGCAAAGCCCGGGCCTTATTGGCCACAGGCCAACCGTCAGTACCGACCAAACATCATGATCCGCCGGCTGTTTTGAGGGGTGAGACCAATGGATTCTTGCCACGTATTCCTCTCTGTATTTAAATTATTTTGCACAAGTTTGATTTCTCTATCTTTTCGTTTTTGTGTGCATTGCACATGTAAACTTTTGGGCTTCCAAAAAGTTTAGAAAGAAAATCAGAAAAAATAATGTGTCTGATAGGATTCAAACACAAGGGCTACGTCACAGCAGTGCAAGGGCTTTACCAGTGAGTTACAAGTTGTTTCTTACTGTTCTTAAACAAAATATATTTATAACTTGTACGCAAGCTTGTAAACTCCTTTTGTACATTAAACTGAAAATTTTGTACGGTAAATTCAGAGTCATTACACACATCCTAATCCCTTACCGGACGCATCACAATGCACAACGAATCCTACAGATTGATCTAGCATTACAAGGATAGGAGCTGAAGTTAGTCTTGATTTGAGTTCTACAAAAGCTTGTTCATATGTTTCTGACCACGCGAATAGTTCATCTTTACGTGTGAGCTTAGTCAGGGGTGCTGCAATCTTCGAAAAACCTTCAATGAATCTTCGGTAGTATCCTACTAATCCCAAAAAACTTTGTATATCTTTCACCGTCTTTGGTGCCGACCATTCGCTGACAGCTGACACCTTAGATGGATCTACTGAGATTCCTTCACCTGAAACAATATGTCCGAGAAATCCGATTTGATCTAGCCAAAATTCACACTTGCTGTACTTAGCATAGAGATGATGCTGTCGCAATGTCTCCAGGACAATCCGTAAATGCTTGGCGTGTTCTTTCCGATTCTTTGAATACACCAGGATGTCGTCGATGAAAATAACAACAAACCTGTCTAAGTACTCTCAGAAAACTCGGTTCATCAGATTCATGAATATAGCAGGGGCATTGGTCAATCCAAATGGCATCACGATATATTCGTAATGACCATAGCAAGTCTTGAACGTCGTCTTCGGAATATCAGACTCTTTGACATTCACCTGATGATAACCCGAACGAAGATCTAGCTTCAAAAATACACAAGACCCACTTAGCTGATCGAAAAGATCATCGATGCGCGGTAGTGGATACTTTTCTTTATCGTCACTTCGTTCAGAGCTCGGTAGTCTACACACATCCTGTATGAACCTTCTTTCTTTTTCACGAGCAAAACTGGAGATCCCCAACTTGAAGTACTGGGATGGATCCAACCTTTCTTCAGGAGTTCATCCAACTGGGTACTGATCTCCTTCAATCCTTCTAGGCTTAACCGGTACGGAGCTTTGATTACCAAGTGCGCATTAGGTATTAAGTCAATGCTGAATTCAAGAGCTCGATCGGGAGGCAAACCTGTTATATCTTCAGGGAACACATTCTCGAACTCTCGAACTACTTCTGGCTTTTCTTCTTCCGCCTGTAGAGTAAACAGTTCTGTATTCTTTCGTTTAGCACGGAAGATTCCTGGCTCCAACTTTCTATCTCCACTCTTAAAATAAAAGACTGGGTGATCCGGTATCTCAAATACTACCCTCCTTTGACGGCAGTCAATCGTAGCATAGAAAACTTGCAGCCGGTCCTTCCCAAACACAACATCGAAATTTGGGATGTCCGGTACTTTGAAATTCATGTAGAATTCCCGTCCGCAAACTACTACTGGACACTGATCAAATCCTATAGTTTCTTTCAAAACTCCATTCCCGGAACTGACATTCCAGCTTGAAATGAGTGGCTTCATAGGAATCACATGCATTCTCACGAATCGTTGGGATATGAAGCAATGTGACGCTCCAATGTCGAACAGTGCGAGCACGGGAAGGGTGGCTACTAGTATAGTACCTAAGTTGTGTGAGGTTGGTTTTAGATACAGGAAAAATATAGAGGTATATAAGGATTGAAAAGATGAAAGGATTGGGAATTACCAGTGATCACTTAGCCGGTGGCTTCGGCTTCCTCAACCGTCATTGTGAAAGCCTAATGTCTGGGAACATTCCACTTTACTGGAGGCACATTCCTCTGCCCTTGAGACACGTTTCTCTGCCCTTGAGGCATGTTCCGCCGTGCCTGATGGAACTGACGTTGAGGCCATGCAGTAGGTCACGTGGAGGTGGAGCAGGTAGGGCTAAGCAAGGTGCAGAAGCCTGAATAGCTAGCCGCTGCGGGACTGTGATTGCGGGTCTAGGTGTTGGAGCTGGGTTGAGTCGATATAGACATACTCACATAGCATGAGTGGATGCGCCACAAACCAAATACAGGCCATTTGCATACATGCAGTCTTTCGCCAGGTGTCCATTCCTCTTGCAGTAGAAGCAAAAGTCGGGACTGGGCCGGTTAAATGTTCCTCCCAGTCTCCTGGGTGCAAAAGTTGGCCTAGAAGAGGCTCCTCCTGCCATCTGAGTGGCAGGGCGTTTCACACCGGCAGTCTGAGGTCTTCCCTTCTTCTTCACAACTGCCTCATAGCGTCGGGAAGCCTTGAAAGCAAGATCATGGGTTGGGAAATCCTCTCTAGCAAGTGCAGCTTGGATTTCAGGGCCCAACCCTTGCTGAAATCGTCGTTCCCGGATGTCAACAGTAGGAATCAATTGTGCCACGAACCTACTAAGCATGGTAAATTCAGTATCGTATTCATCCACGGACTTGCTCCACATCAAGCCTTGTTTTAAATGGATGAACTGTTGTTCCATGTCAAAACGGGCAGTCTCAGGGAAGTACTTCGCGTCGAACATATCGCGAAATGTCTTCCATTCAATCGGTTGAGCGAGTCAGCTTTCTTCAGCTTTCCACCAGACTCTGGCGTTGTCTGTTCGTTACAGCTTTGCAACTCTCACCCAAGCAATCTCTGGCATTTGTGCTGCTGCCAGATCATCTTCTATTAACTGAGCCCATTATTCCACCTCCAGCGAGCTCTCTTTCCCAGAGAAATGTTTCGGGTGCAGTGCTCGGAATTGCTTGACTCCGGGTGCCTCGACCTCTGGACGATGCATGAGGATAGCAGTTTGTTGCTGCTGACCCTCCAAGAGGCTCTTGATTGTCTCAAGCAGTACCGTTTGCTCGTTGATGGGAGCTGTAACGGTAGGTGGTAGAGTGTTGCCATTGACGTTGGTACTCATGTTGTTGGGAGAATCCTTGACCTTGATAGAAAAGATTGGTTAGGATAGATTCAAGGAATTTGAAATGTAAGGAATGTATAGTTGCTAATTCTTATAATTCTTGTGATATATATTGTTTAAGAATTCATGCAGAACTGACCTGTATGGGCCGTCAACAAAACCTGTCACACCCCGCTTCCCAGTGTACGGAACCGGTAACGTGACGGGCCGCAACGTATTTACTAAGAAATAAATACGTTAAGCGTAATTAAGCAATATATATATAATATACAAGAATGACAAGAGATATAAAATAAACAGCAACTTTTATTAACACTCATCTTTACAATACAACTGCTTTGAAAAAGAAATATACAAAGATATAAAGCAATGCCTAAACAGTGGCATACAAACTGAAATAAGTATAAAATGAGCTAGAAGTCCGGCTGGGCAGTGAACTGGTCCAAGTCCTCCTGGCTTGGCTCGATCTCCTGAGAGTTCGGTCCTCCTGACGAACATTCCAAAGAAAGAAATAGATAAGAATGTCTTCAGCGAACTAGCGCTCGGTAAGTCCCAAAAGAAAAAATGGAATAGAACAAGTAATGTGAAATGGAACTGGTAAGTTGTACAGGTATATGCTTGTTATTCTAACGTGGTTGTTTGTATCTTGGTACAGAAAGTATTTGTGTATACGAGAGGAGTCCATCTTACCCCGTGGACTATGGTAACATGTAGTACAAGGCCCCGTCAAAACCCACGGGACAACGGCACGAGAGTTCATGTAGGTGTCTTTTAGTGACCATCTCGTGCCACGTTAATATATTCCGTACCAATCTATCATGTTATCCCCGCGTAATGTGTTGTATATGTTATATTTACAAGTCTTGCCAAAATCATGGATACAATTTGTTCAAGTAATCAGGTTCAGGATGTAATCTTGCAGTCATGTCAAGTTATAGCCATGGTTTGGTCAAGTCAAGTCATGTATTTAGGTTTGATATTGAAGTTTGAATTTAGGTATTCAGGTTCAAGTTTAAGTATACATGTTAGATTTTGGATTCTTGTTTGAATTAGACTCTAATTTGAGTTTAGACTCAGACTTGAGTCAGACACTTGTAACTGATTTAGATTCTGAATTAAGTGCGAGAGTCATCGGTAACTGTTGCACATGGACGACAGGATTTGTGTCTTTTCCAAGATAATTATCATTGATAACTCCATTAAGTTTTCTACCTTAAATAGGCAAGCAATCACTTTCTCCAGCTCCCTGAGGCTCAAGAATGAATTTTAAGGATTGTGTTATATAACTCCCTTAGATCCCACTTAAAACTATATTTACTAAAGTCCTTAAATATTGTGTTATATAACTCGATAGGGTTTTATAAAAAAATATTTTTACTAAAATTACAAATAAACCTCGAGAAGTTATTAATATTATTTAGGGTTTTCATGGATGTGAATTTTAAGGATTAGAGGTATTTTAGTGATAATTACATAGCTTGGAAAGTTCATGATATTTTACTGTAAAGCTTGACTTTTGTTGGTATCTTGTTGGTATTTTGGTGAAAACTTGTAATTTTTTCATTGTACAAAATGTAAGTTTATTATATTATGAAAATATATGGATTTTTAATAATTATATAATCAATAAAAATTAAATTTTTAATTAAGTAGAAAAATGCGTTTTTCTTAAAAACCGTATTTAAAACCTTTCGAGACCGAATGCTCCCTGAGGAGGTCTGCATCTCGCTTTACAAGCCCAAAGATGTGCGATAATCCGCACCATCTAATAGCGGGTCCTTTGAAGAGGGTTGTATAGGCATATTTGCAAAGAAATTTAAAATACAATTCAAAAGAAAACCGGTTTTTATAGTAAATGGTATTTTCTTGTAATATTGTATTCGTAACAAAAATTCATACAAGGATATATCGTGCTATGAAACCATGTGTGTATGTGAGGGGTAGGTCATTACCCCATGAAGTTTTATAAAGATATGTTTTTACAAAATACGAAAAGAGGTGTTATCTAAAGTTCATGGTATTTTAATGAAAAAGTTAAATTATGATTATTTTACAAAAGATTCTTGGATAAAATTTATTTTAGACATGAGTATTATGCTTATAAGTGAAATGGTATAATTTGTTTGATCAAAAGGTAAAGGAAAATGGAGTTGTATGCTTCAGAAAAAATGAATATCGGTAATAACTCCACTTTTTACCAATTTTAATTAAAAAGAAATTCAAGAAATAGAAAGGAAGATTGGGAGGGACTTACGATTTAGGAGGCTTAAAGAAAAGTGTAGGAAGAGAGGATCGTCATCATGGCGTCGTGGGGTCGCCAGAATTTGTTTCGATCCTCGCCGGAAGTTGATCGCTTGCTAACTCTTCTTTTACTCCATTTGTACTTAAGAAATTTTGAGAGTTTTGGCTTGAATTTTTAGAATGATGAAAGGTTAGGGTATGGGGTAGTATTTATAGTGTAGAATTAAGGTTTTGGAATTAAAATGGTGAATTAAAATGCATTAAAATGATGATAAAATAGGAATTGAAGGGGCTTTATTTGATTGCAGGGCAATCAAATAATGCAGAGGAGTTAGGGGTAGGGGAAACGTCGAGTGTGAAAAGCCCGGGCATCATTTACCACCGTTGGACCGTCGGTACCGGCCCAAAAGCAATTTCCGCCGGTCGATTTGATGAGTGGGGTCGTTGGATTTGTGTCACGTGTGATACTCAGTGTTTAAACCCTTTTTCACATGTTTGATTTTTCTGACTTTTCATTTTTGTGTGTATTGCACGTGTAAAATTTTGGGCTTCCAAAAAGCTAAAAAGAAAATCAGAAAAAATAATGTGTCTGATGGGATTCGAACACAGGGGCTACGTCACAGCAGTGTAAGGCTTTACCAGTGAGGTATAAGTTGTTTCTTGCTGTTATTTAACAAAATTAACTGATAACCCAATCTCAGGCAGTATAACTCATTTCTGTACATTAAACTGGAAAATTTCGTACAGTAAATTCAGAGTCGTTAAAATGTTCTTTTGCAGTAGATGCAAAAGTCTGGCCTGTTGTTGATGAATGAACCTACTGACCTCCGAGATGGTCCGTTAAAAACTGTCCTGGAAGAGGCCCCTCCTGTGATCTAATGCACATGATGTTTTACACCGGCAGTCTGCGGCCTGTCCTTCTTCTTCACAACTGCCTCATGGCGTCGCGCAGCCTTCAAAACAAGTTCATGGGTTGGGAAATCCCCTGTAGCGATTGCAGCTTGGATTTTAGGGTCCAACTCTTGCTAGAATCGTCGTGTCTGGATCTCAGCAGTGGGAATAAGGTGTGCAGCAAACCTGTTACAATCTTGTGTTATCAGTGTAGTAAGTGAGATCAGAAAATTGAATTTGAGACTATATCTTACCTGGTGAGCATGATAAACTCAGCAACATATTCATCCACTAACTTGACCCACATCGAGCCTTACTGTATATGGATAAATTGCTGCTCCATGTCAAAGCAGAAAGTCTCTGGAAAGTACTTAGTATCGAAGAGGTCTCGAAATGTTCTCTATTCTATTGTTTGCATGAGACGACTCTCCTCAGCCTTCCACCAAACTCTGGTATTATCAGTCAGTTTCAACTTACCAACTCTCGCCCAGACTATATCTGGCACTTGAGCCGCTGCCAGATCATCCTCGATCACTTGAGCCCATTCTTATGCCTCAAGCGGGCTCTCCTTACCCTAGAAGTTCTTTGGGTGCAGTGCCCGAAACTGCTTAACTCCGGGTACTTCGGCTTCGGGACGGTTTATAAGGATAGCAGTCTCTTGCTGCTGACCCTCCAATAAGCTCTTGATAGCCTCAAGAAGTACCGTTTGCTCATTGATAGGAGCTGCAACGGTAAGTGGTGGTGGTAGAGTAGGCTGTGGAGTATTGCCGTTGACGTTTGTGCTGGTTTTGTTCTGAAATTCCTTCACCTTGATATAAAAGATAGGCTATGATAGATTCAAGGAATTTGAAATGCAAGGAATGCATATGTTTGTTGAATTCATTAATTCTTATGGTATATTGTTTGCGAATTCATGCAGAACTGACCGGCATGGGCCACCAACAAAACCTGTCACGCCCCGCTTCCCAATAGAAGGAAACGGTGACGTAGCAAACCCGCGACATATTTATCTAGAGAAAGTCATTCCCTAAATAAATATACTAAGCGTATTGAAAAAATAATACACAATGCGAAAATAAATGGAGACTGTAAAATTTTCAAAAAATATCTTTATTTACATTCAACTTCAAATATTTACAAGTACATGAGTTTCAGCTGGAAAGTAAATACAATAAAAGAAAATGCCTAAACATGTGGCATACATAAGCTGGAAAAGGAATGAAGCTAAGCTAGTCCTAAATAGCAATGTGGTTGTAATCCTCCTCTGTAGCCTCCACTTTCTCTGTCTCGAGCGTATCTGACGAACATTCCAAGAAAACAAAAGTGGGTGGAATGCCTGTCACGACCCGAAAATACGGAACATGACCGGCACTTAAACTACGAACGTCTCGAGGCGTACGTCATCTAAGTAAACCGAAAACCCAGAAATCCAAACCAAGAAAATAGTAGAGTGCAGGAAAAACCAACTTAAAGCAGGTAATTTCAATAGCATAAGCCGAATTATGCGGTTTTTAAAACATCAAAAATTTACTGAAAATTTCGGCAGAGTCTCCTTTGTAAATACTGGCCCCCAAACGGGATACCACATGAATAGTATACGAAATCAAGAAAAGGGCATCCCCAAGCGGGAGCTAGCTCTTCGTCAATCGACGGTCACAACCACACAAACAATATAATATACAACGCCAACGGCGAGGATCAAAACTCAAAAGGAAACTCAAAACCACCAGAAATATAACGAGCGACTCTAAGGTCGAAAGAATAACCAACACTGGTCTCTATCTCAATAAATACATGTTTGGTTGATGGAATTTACTAGATACAACTGAATAATATTATACAAGGTAATATGATGGGTACGATACAAGAAAAACCCACCTACTAGCAAGTCACCCGAATGAAACTGAGCCCGCAAAGCCGTAATGAAACCTGTACGGCAAACCTGCAAGAAACTGGGGCACAACGGGGGTGAGTTGCCAACTCGTGAATAGAAAAATATCTACGCACAGAAATCGCATAAATAACGCAATCCTAGGTCAATGATCATAATATATCCTCAAATATATGTATAACAGGCAGCCTATGACAATGTCTAGGGTAATATCTAACCCGAGTGTAATCACATGTGCCCGTGTCAGTGCCTCAGGTAGCAATATATCATATGAGTGAGATATGAATGCATGAAAACAGCATACATGTAAATGAAGAAACTGTTTTCATAAATTAGTGAGATTTCCTTTGTATTTTTTTCAAATGAGGTATCATAACTGAAATCAGCACCAACGGTGTCTAGCATCGACACAAAACATAAATCTCAATGTCTCAAAATCTCAATATCTAAATCACAATATCTAGGGCGCCGCCAGTCCAGACCGGCCCCTACCATCCATCTCAAGACCACGACGGTATCCTCCGGATATCCGACGCGTCGGGTAATATCACCGGTAGGTAGTCTCCCCCTGCCAGGCTCATCGTCATCACCACGAGCTTCTTGCCCCGGGGTACCTTACCGGGTCCACCATGTACCCGAAACGGTTCCTCCACTCCTCGAACTCGGGTCTCACATGTCGCTCTCAGCACCGAGAAAACACATGGTGGACGCACTGAAATATCATATCCAGGGTAACCGGGTTTTTAAAACAATTACATATTCTCTTTTGAAATCTCCACGGTTCCCAAATCCAGAAATATCAAGGAAATCCGAGTCCAAAACCTCAATAGCACATAAACTAATGAATAAAGGCATGAGAATCCATGCGTGCGGTATAACAATGAATAACAATATGCATGAAGTAGCAAGTAATAACTGAAATGTCTAATATGGCATATAAGGAAAGTACACTAATATCATGTCAAAACTACTAGCTAACAAGCTAAGTCAAGCAAATATATTCTCTAAAGTGTACGTGACATGGCAATTACCGATGAAGATGTGTGTGAGCGGGCAAGTAGGTGTACGTGGTACATACGCATCATCGGTAATGGTGCTGGTGTCCTAACAGCATGATATCAATAATGGAATATGCAGCACAATAAGTATGCGAGGCAGAGCGAACAGCAATAATGTGCGGGAGCTGAATACTAGACACAACGATAACTAATCTGTAATAATCTAATATAAGTCCTACAAATGGTGCCTTTTGAAATAACACGAATCATGGGGTTTTGAAAATAGGGCTACGGTGTTTTTATGAAAAGATACGTCTTTTTGAAATATCCGTAAGATCCCTTGACCTGTCTTTTTAAAATACCCACGACCCGCTAGTTTTGAAATAGGTAGGAGTCTAATCTAATCTAACAACTACACTAACTATACGGCTGAACTAACAAGTTGAACTACAGGTAAGGGAACCGCCTATCATCTGAGTCGATACATATGCATACCTGTGTATGTATAGTCGGTGATCCCGCCTCAATAATATCATATCCGATACCATATCTATAATCAGGTATCCCAAGTTAAGAGTGCGGATCAATCATCAATATAGCTCGTACGTAAATCCGTCGTACGGCATCCCAATCTGAGTACGGGTCAATATCACATTCATCATACTATTCACCTGGTATCCTCTTTATCAAATATTATGATCGGGGTACTGATCTACGTCTAGTACCATACTGATACCGCCTACGTATGCATGGACATGTGTGAAACACTACGTCAAGGACCCGCTACAACGTCATGTCGTATCTAAGATACGAACCCTGCTATATCACCGATCTCACGGCCTCAAATCAAATCTCATCGACTCAGCTCAATCCCAAGTATCATCCTCAATCCGTATGTGAACACATAGTCCCATCCCATGTGAACACATAACTATAAAGAATCCCATGAGCACATATCAATAGGAATGTATGCAAGTATGTATGTGTGTATGTGTAGTGCAACACTACCCTAGGGTTCGCAACACTAAGGTAATCCAACACACCAATATCCATCCTAAGCAACGTTATTAATCCCAAATAACATATAATAAATGTTGGTGTGTATACTCATCCGTATACACCACCACGGACTGCGGGGGTGCTATACGCCATCCACCCGACTTCTCCCCGTAGATATAAATCTACTCACCTGGTCCTCGCTAGCCGGTGCCGACGTCGCCACGCGCTTGCTTGTCGTCTCGAAGTCCACATGGGGGTACCTACATATCATAACGTACCATATCGCATTAAAACTAAATTCGAAATCGAAACGGCATACGAAAATCAAATCGGCACGCGTATCACGCATAGGTCCAAACCTATCGCCCACGCATGCAGGAAAAGTCAAACCAACCCTCGATGTCGATGTACGAACGTCAAACCATCGAGAAAATCCAATCACACTCATTTGCACATTCACGAACACTAATTTTAATATAAACTAGGTTAAAACTCACAAAAACGCCAATTTCACTTAAAAAGTCATTTTTCCGAAAATCTAGCAAGCACAATTCGCCGTTTTTGTACAAAACACGATGTTTAAATGAATGTAGCGGCCAATATATTTATTAAATATCTTAAATAAGTCGTATAAACAATTTCCGGAATTTAATCTCCTTAAATTCCAAAAATCCTAATATTCTAGTTTACAAAAATACCCTTTTTAACAATTTCAAAGCAAAATGCACAAACTACAATCTAGCTTAGAATTGCATGATCCAAAGCATTAAACCACACTTAATAAAGTTAATGAAGCCAAGAAAAACCTAATCACATTTTTAATCCCAAGAATTTAACAAATTTCAAAAACCTAGTAAGCAAATTAGCAAAATAACAAAATTTTTAAGCTAGCCATTAGCACTAGCTACTAAACTTGTATTAACATGACAACAAAGCCTAATTATAACACACAACCATACACCAATTTTATAAACCCTAACTTGCATTCAATTCCACAACTTGAATTCCAAAACTTGCAATTAAACTCACATATCCAAATAACACTTAATTAAATTAGCTTAAGAAATTAGTAACAATTTAAGCAACAAAAAGTTTTATAATTATACCCAAAAATATATGAAGGTCCACAAGACTCCATGGCCTCCCAAAATGCTCTCTTTTCACAAGGATCCATGCTAAACGGGCTAAGCTAAAATGGGTAGGACTTTGATTTTGATTTTGTGGGATTTTTGGTGGATTTTTGATGCAATTTTTCATGAAGTTTTGAAGGAAAAAGAGAGGGGAAATGGAGGGGGGGCTGCTATGGGAAGAAGGAATTTCGGCCAGAAAAGTGGGTGGGGGAGAGAAAGGGAGGTGAGGAAAATGGGGGGGGGGGGACAAGGTCAAGGTCAAACAAAGTCAAAAGTCTAACTACTTCACTCATTTTCTTTTCTTTTCTTTCATTTCTTTTTCCTTGAAAATCAAGTGGGGAAAAATATGGTGGGTGCTGAATTCATCCATGGGGAGGAGTAAGTGGGGGTGTGTGGGTGTGGGCACGGGTGTGGGGTGATGAAAAATGATAAATACAATACCCCAAACATCCATTTACGCTAAAAAAAGCCTTTTTTCTTCAATAATTTCTAAACCGTTTTGGCAAATAATTTCGTTCCAAAAACCACATGATAAATTTTTATTTAATGTTTTATGATGCACAAAATTTGTTTCAACTCATTCCAATTTGTAATTTTCTCTAATTAAATGTATTAGTGACGGCTTAAAATAATAATAAAATAATATTTTTTCAGAAAATTTGAAATTTCACCAGCGGCTCAATAAACACCAAATAATAGCAATTACATAGCTAGAATATGTATATTTAATTTTTATAATAAGATATTTGTATTTTGACTTTTTACAGAAAACCCCTTTATTTTACCGATTTTTCGAAATTTCACCGAAACGATTTTCAAAACGTTACAATGCCCGTCAACGAACTAGTGCTCGGTAAGTCTCAATGATAAAATAAGAGTAAAAGAATGACAAATATAGAATATATATATATATGATGAGTAAAAGTATATGTTCATGGGTAAATATATACTATAGGTCTCTATATAGTCACAATGTTAACGTTAAGTTCTAAGTGTGAATATCAACGCAGCCGTAGAAATATTCACGAGCTCAAGAGTGAGGCCCCGGGAGTAAGAAAATATGGGCACATTTCATGTGTTGGTATCGGGGCTCTAGGCTGTGCATAAATTAACCCGACTGATATTCGAGTAAAATAAAAAATAGGTTAATACGGGACTCATGAAGCTCCACTGGATTCACATATAAGAAACTATCCCAAGCACCCCGAGTATATAACTGTATAGTATATTTTAATTAAATTGATTGATTGGTTATAACATGTCTAGATAAAAACCATAGATTGCAAAAGGTGTAGAATGAAGTCGAGTGGGTCGAGTAAAATGCGAGTCATGTCAATTGCAATCTGTAATGACCCCAAAATCTTTATACATTTGTATTATCCCTCTTCAAAAATATACCGTATTTATTTGTACTTGGTATTTTCCTCTTTCTATTAAATTTATTATTATTTTATTCCTCAATCTATTATGTATTTTTTCTAGGTACAATTTCTTTTTCTTATATTTAAGTTTTTAACTTCTCATTCTTATTTTTTCCTTTCATAAATATTTAACCCAAATCCATTATTTTTATTCTCCATAGCCCATCTAAAAAGCCCATTTTCTTTTTAAGCAACATCATATATTTAATTCTAATTAAATATATGCATGAACAACTTTATAGCTCATTGGTTAAGTCCTTGCATTATTATTCCATAAGTCGCATGTTCAAATCCCCATTCTTGCAATTATTTTTATCATTTTTTATTCTTCTCATAACCTACAAATGAGACCTTTCATTTCCAAATTGAATGGTGACCTTTCATTTCTCTTTTAATTCTCATGTTGAATGCATATATTATTATACATAATTCACCATTACACCATCTTTATTGTCCTCCTATATCTTTTCCTTCCTCACATTTTCTATCTCTCACTTCTTTCTCTTCACCAAGATGACAAGAAGAAGAACATGAAGAAGTCTTCAAGAAGGTCTCGCTAGTAACGCGAGGCTATCGGCGGATAGACAAGCCCGGTGACAATACCGGCTTGTGCATGTAAGTCCCTTCTCTCTCCTTTCCCCCCATCTCTTTTTTTTCCTCTTGTCATGCATCGTGAACCCCTTATTCTTTTCATATCATAATCCATAAGAGAAGATACACATAAACATATACATATACATATACATAAGTTTAGATATATATGATTCTATATGGTTTAATAATATCTTATTATCTCTTGTTCAAATTAAAGTATTTTTAATTCTTTCTTCATGATTATGAATGTTTATTACAAGTTGTGAGAACATAGATTTCAATCCATAATATATCTACGATATCTCATGGAATCGGTTTGGTTATTAAAAGAAAGGATAAAGCTTGCATAAAAATACTAGTTAATCTTTTTGCCGATTTTAGTATACACATCAATACCTTTAGGTTTAAAATAATTTTTAGACATTAATTTTTACTTCTGAAAATTTCATGGAATTTACATATGATAGATTATATTATTTTATACATGCTGTAAAAATTTTAGATCGATCCGCATAACGGTTTGTGAATTACATCGTATTTATTCACTGATCGTAAAACAGAAAACTGCAGCTATCGGTCAATTTCTAGAACACATAACTTGGTATACCGGTATCCAAATTGAGCAAACTCAGATGTTTTTGATATCTACATCGAATGATATAGATTTTATTAGTTTTATAGTTTTACTGAAAACCTACCTAAGATAAAGAAAACTACATTACAATATTAAGTGACGGATCTGGACAGAATCTGTCCTGATTCGCACATTGTTTTTAAATTGGACATAACTCGAACACCCGATATCCGTTTGTGACAAAATTTAGATGTGTAGATGCACCATTGATAGAAATATAATTTTCTGTATATTATATTACTTAGGAATGCATGAAACAACCTGATAAAGGCTTTACAATACAATATATAGTTGCTGTCCAGAAATCTGAATTTCTGTTTTAAATGCTGATATTAAAATGATCATAACTAGAGCTTCATAAATCCAAATCATGTGAATCTTGGTGTTTTCGATAAGTACATCGAAATGCCTACAATTTTCTAATAATTTTCGTAACCTGAAACCTGATACAAATTAACTCAAACTGTGTTTTAAAAATATGTGACGGTGCCGAATAGATTCTGATCTGTTTTGCGCGACGATACGAAAACATATATATCTCTCAAACCGGTAGTCATATTTAGGTAAAACTGGAACTCACGCATGCAAAACATTTAGAGCCATATTTCTGTTTATATTTCGCATTCGTTCAACTTGATTAATTAGTCGTACATAATATTTCTTTACAGCATTGTTTATGGTAGTTACTCGAATAATATACTTGACTCATTTCATGCTATTCGAACATGTATACATATTTATCTTGATCATTAAATTGTTGTATGTACTTAAAGACGATAATTAAATACTTGAGTTATATTTTGAAAACTATACAAAAATATTTTTATATAAAACCCCCTCAAGTTTTATAAATTACAATAAGGCCCCTAACAATTATTGAACATCAAATTACCTTCTTGTAGTCTGACTCGGGTTAGAGTATGACTATTTCTGACTTGAATGTGATTCAAGTCAATCTATATTCTTTTATATTCCAACTCAAGATGAATACATGAATTCCAGATTTCAGTTAACAATCTATATAACTTGACCGAACCGAACCATGGATATTCCTTTTACATGATTCCCAGTATTCCATTTACATGACTCTACGGTTATAACCGTTTCCTGATATCATGGTTTCGGTCAGTCAATCAGTCAATCAGTCAATCAAGCAATCATTACAAGTTTACAAGATAACAATACAAATATGACATCGCGGGGTTTAAAGGGGTAGATTGGTACGGAAGATGTTAAAAGTGGAATGAGGTGGTCAGATTAAGACACCTAACCTATATTCAGTTGCTGTTGTACCGTGGCATAAACGGTTCCTTGTACTATACGTGCCCTTAGTCTCTGGCATATAGAGACTCCCCTCGTATACACTGGCATCTTTCTGTACCAAGCTACAAACAACATCGTTAAACAATATTCCACAATTTACTACAATACAATACTTTAGAAAATACTATACTCTGTCACTCTTATTCTTCATTCTTCTTTAGGACTTACCGAGCGACCTGTTCGCTGACGACATTCTATTTCTCTCTTCTTGGAATGTCGTCAGGTGCGTTGGACCAAGTTGAGACCGAGTCTACAAGTGAAGATTTGGAGAAATTCCAGGAAGACCCAGAGCTCTAGACTTTGTACTTGTTCTTTCCAGTATTTCCTTTTATTATTATGCCACTGTTTAGGCATTGCTTTTTCATTCCAGTTGTATTTTCATTTCATGCATTGTACAAAGAATGTTAATAAATAAAAGTTGCTGTTCTTTTTATACTCTTGTCTCTTGTGTAATATTTTATATTGCTTAGCTACGCTTAGCGTATGTACTTCTGAGTACATACGTAGCGGACCTCGTCGCGTCCACTTCGCCGTACACTGGGAAGCGGGGCGTGACACAATCTTGGTTCGAGTTAAGTTAGTTCAAGGAGACTGGGTTCGAGTTCATTTTCAAGTTTAGATTCGAATTGGGTTAGAGTTCGAGTTTGTATTCGAGTTCGAGTTCAAATTTATATTTGAGTTTAGATTCGAGTTTAGGTCTTTCTCATATAAATTGATTTAAACTGTTAAAAATCTTATGTTCGGGAGAAATCGGCAACTGCTACACATAGACGACAGAATTTGTGTCTTTTTCCAAAACAATTGCTATTGATAACTTCGTTAAGTTGTCTAACTTGAATAGGCAAGCACTCACTTTCTCCGGCTCCTTGAGGCTCAAGAGAAATGATACCGCTTAAACCTATATTAATCTAGAGTCCTTATTATTTATTATTGTTTGTTTATATTGTTTTATTTCTCGAGGGGGTTTTATGATATGTATATGTGTGTGTGTGTGTGTGTGTGTGTAGTTTAAAATAAATCTCGAGGGTGATTTATAATATTTAGGGTTTTCATGAACATGTATTTTAATTATTGTGGTATTTTAGTAATAAAACCTAGCTTTTGAAAGTTTAAGGTATTTTTATGAAAACAAGCTCTTTTAGAAACTTGATGGTATTTTATTAAAAATTCTAATTTTTCATTTAAAAAAATATAGTTTCACAATATGTTTTTATTGAAAAATACGAATTCATAGTTTTATATAATTTTCCAAAATTTAGTTTTGTTTAAAAAAGTCGTATTTCTTGAAAACCGTATTTTTATTTCTTTTCGAGATCGAATACTCTGTGAGGAGTTCTGCATCTCGCTCTACTGTCCTAATGATGTAAGATAATCTGCACTATCCATTAGTGGGTCCCCTAATGAGAGTTGTAGAGACGTAATTGCCAAGAATTTAAAATATCGATTTAGAAAAACCCCGTTTTGAAAAAATGTGATATTTTAATATAAAACATATTCTTTAAATAAACCATATATTTGGAATACCGTGCTATGAAACCATAGTGTGCGTGTGGGATAGGTCGTTACCCCGTGAAGGTTCTACAGGTGGGTATACTAGTTATCGAAGTAACGGTTATACTAAAGTTCATGGTATTTTAATGAAAAGTTTGTTATATAATTGTTTCACATGAAAATTTTTATTAAACTAAAAACTAAATGATATACATAAGGTTAAGAATGACGTCAGGATATTAGTTTGACCTATTTTGCTTATAAAGTGGGTTACAATTGTTAAAAAGAATATTATATCGCAGCTAACTCCACTTTGTCGATGTGTTTTTAGAAAGCGATTTGAGATGAAAGAATAGAGAGAGAGAGAGAAAGGTACTTACGGGTTTAGATGGTTAACAAGAGAGAGAGGAAGTCTTCGGGGGTCATGGTTTCGTCAGAGATGCTCCGATCGTCGAGCTTGGCTTGCTACTCCTCTTGGGTGCTTAACTCCACTAGGTACTCAGAGAGTTTGAGAGAATATTTTATAAATATTTAAGAATGGGGGAGAGTTAGAGCATGGGGTGGTATTTATAGTGAAGAAATTATGGTTTAGAAATTAAAAATTGGATTAAAGAATTAAAATTGGTGTTAAATGATGAATTGAAGGGTCACTGTTTAATTGCAGGGAAATCAAACAGTACAGGGGAGCTGAGGGGAGTCGAAGAGACTTGTGTGCAAAACACGAAGTCGTTTGGAGCATTTTGCACCGTCGACGGCGGGGATTTGAGGGAAACGGGCGATCAGATTTTGTCTTCTTGTCTCGAGATTCGTACCACGTACTTTAATCAGTGTTTACTCCTCATTGCGCCTGTTTTATTTTTCCGAAACTTTTCGTTTCTCCATGAATTGCACATGCAACTCTTGGGCTTCCGAAAAATTTAAAAAAAATCTTTAAAATAATTGGGGCTGATGTGATTCAAACACACAGGCCACAGGAATGTAGAGGGTTTACCAGTGAGCTATAAGTTTTTTCTTGATTTTATTAAACAAAAATGACTTATAACTCCTATACAGGCTGAAATACCCTTTACTATACATTTAACAAATAATTCTGTACAGGGATTTCAGAGTCGTTACATCCACTTTAACGATATGTTTTAAAAATGCGATTTTAGTTGAAAAGAAGGAGTAGGGGAAGGAACTTACGGTTTTATAACGTCGAGAAAAGAGTAAGGAAAAGAGAGGGGGCTCTGTGGCGTCATAGTAGTTCAAGAAACGACCCCGATCTTCAACGAAAGAGACTTGATCGCTAATTCCTTTTTAACTAGTCTTACTTCACTTGTACTTAGAAATTTTTGAGAGAATTGTGATAGAAATTTCAGAATGGGAAAGTGCTAGAGGGTTGAGTGGTATTTATAGTGAAGAATTTAGGGTATGAGAATTAAAAATTTGATTAAAAAGAATTAAAATGGTGTTAATGTAGGAATTGAAGAGTCTCTGTTTGATTGTAAGAAAATTAAACAGTGCAGGGGAGTAGAGGGGAGCTGAAGGGGTGTGTGTGCAAAGCACGGAGGCGATTGGAGCCATCTCGACCGTCGGCGGCGAGCCAAACGAGGAAACGGGCGGTCGGGTCTTGGGGGTTTGCTTCGAAATTCGTACCACGTGTTTAACCCTATGTTTACTTCTCACTTATCCAGTTTGATTTTTCTAAAACTTTTTGATTCTCCGTGTACTTGCACGTGTAACTCTTGGGCTTCTGAAAAATTAAAAAGAAAAATTATTAAAAATAATTAGGACTGATGAGAATTGAACACACATGCTATGACACAGTAATGAAGAGACTTAACCAATGAGCTAAATGTTGTTTCTTGCTTTTATTGAATAAAAATAACTTATAACTCCTACACAGGCTGAAATATCCTTTTCTATACATTTAAACAAATAATTCTATACAGGGATTTCAGAGTCGTTACACACATATAAACAAAGACATTTGCACATATCAAATGCATACACATACATATACACACACATAGCACATATCGCATACACACACATACACGCGCACACATACACACACATACATATGCATATACATATACGCATTTACTAAATTACTATAAAATACCAATATAATGATGAATTTTTCCGTTTCGCAGGCCCGGTTTGAGTTCCGGTGGGTTGGCGTAGAGGGTCTCCAGGGGATTTGCGATAAACGCGCAGTTTACAAAAAGATATGTAAGTATATGGCGAAGAATTTGAGAGGCCATAAGCACAAGATCTTAAATAAGCTTGAAAACTGTTCTTCCCTGATAAGATGTATGCGATCAAGCCAGATCCAGATAAGACGCATACTGGCATGCTTTGGTCAATCATTTCTTGTCCAGAGAGTTTAAGGTATGTCTTTGACGATACCTTTTTATTATTTTGTAGCAACTCAATAAACAATATTTGGTGTAACTGCAGGATAAGAGCGAACGAGGTAAGACATCTCTTGCTCAGCTGCACGATATTTTTAGGATAGGGAGCAAGAGTTCCCAGTAGGTTTTCGTCGAACACGTAAGTATCGTATTTGATATTAATACTTTAAAAAATATCTTAGAAATTTATGTGTGAAATTTCTAAATGTAATATACAACAAGAAAGCCATGGTAGAGAGCCCATTAATCGGATCGGAATCTACCAGGCTCAATTTGTATTGGACGATGACATGCCTGCATCGATTGAGGCACATAAGATATATGTAAGACTCCACTTATACTGTGCTTCTTAATTTTTTCATAATAATTATTGTGCAGCGTTTAGAATGACAGTAATATATTTCTTATACAAATAGGTGACGATTGCGGCTGAGAGATCGGTTGATCCAGGCGATAGAGACGGTACAGAGACACCCGGTTGATGACATGCAGAGAACAATCATCGTAGATATGGATTTCATAGCATATAAGTCGAATCGTCAGGAGAGAGTACAGTGCGTGTTCTCCAAGATCTCTCCGCGTTAGTATAATGCTCATTTCCAGTCGACCGAGCATCCACCTCTTAGGTCTCAGCCGGTAGACAACTTGACATCGGAGATGTCGCGACAGGCCAGGGCCCCTAAGAGTATGACCCATGTGTTTCATGGATCTCCTCAGGATCGAACGCCGGAATACGGCGGTTCCTCATGCCGATCGACCCCCACGTCCATTCCCGCTCCCGCTGCCTCTCCTGCTGCCGATCTATTTGCTGGATGGACTCGCCAACAGAGGCTCCAGCTTATCGCCATGTACGTCCAAGATTGAATGTTAGTACATCCGATAAGTTCGATAACCCTTACACATACAACCGCACACACCCCGCGCGCACACACACAAGCATATCACATATATACACACACATACGCACATATCACATACACACACAACCATACATACACATACGTACATACACATGCACATGCATACATAAACACGCGCGCGCACATACACAATAGCACATCACATACATACACACACATGCACACAAATCATATACACATACAAGCATACATACACACACAAACAAGCGCGCGCACTTTCTTAATTACTATAAAATATCCATATTAAATCATTTATTTTAAACTTTTAATCCCAAAGGCTTTATCCCGAAAATCCATGAGCACCTCCTTCATGATCGACTCTCCCTCCCCGTGTTCATCCTTCCTTGTGATTTCATTTCCCGTTTTTGTAAATTTATGATGTTAGGATTGTAATGGAACGTGTAATTTCTACTGTAATCGTATTTGGATAATTTATATTTGAGCGGAATGGATTTTGGATTAGAATCGATATTTGAATGGAATGAAATCGATATTTGAATGAAAAAGATTGGATGTTATTGGATTTTAGCTTTTCTTGTTTGATTTATTTTTTTTCTGTAAATTAAATATATTTCGACGTTCCAGTCGTGTTGAAATAAGTTTTATTTCGACGCGACTGCACGTTGAAATAAAAAAAAATATTGTATAATATATTCTGAAACCATTTTATAAATATAATATCTTGTTTATTTCTACGGGTATTAAATGTCGAAAAAAGTTTATTTCGAAGGCCTCCACATGTCTAAATAACATCTTTTATTGAACATATATATACTATCGAAATAACCTAAAGCGACACAGTTTATTACACGGGTTCCTCCGTGGCTGCTTGAGCTATCCCGATGAAATAAGCTTATTTCGACGGTATTTGGCTGTCGAAATTTGTTCCCTATTACTGTAGTGCATAGCAATCAAGCCCATGCTCACATCCTTATGATTCAGTTTTTTTTTCTTAATATCAGTAGATAAAATAGTTGCCATGACCTCCTCCATCATGTGAGTTTCTTTTTCATGTACAGTTGCGGTGATGAACATGATCGTATGAGCGAGAAAACTTTGTAAGAAAGATTAGCAATTATTTTCATAGTCCAACTTTAAACGCAGGGAAGCTCGCTGATAACCTTCTTGAAGACATTGATATGGTCCTAAATAAATAATGTATTTGAAGCTTTGATGTTTATATTATAGTCAATGAGCCCTGGAGTGTCCATGTAGGGCGCACCTTACAATGGCATTGGATTTGCATAGCATTTTTGCACTTAAGTCCTCCTTTTTCCATTTAGGCTTTGCAACAACTCCAATTCTTATGTACAAAAAATTGATTTAAAATTAATGTATACTTAAGGTATTTGTATTTCTGTGAATACGAGCTTGTAGCTCTTTGGTAAGACCTTGCACTGCTGAACCAAAACGCTAGAGTTCAAATCACATCAACCACATTATTTTTTATTTTGATTTCTTTTAATCTTTTTAGAAGCCCAAGAGTCTACACGTGCATAACCCGTAAAACCAAGAGACACTAAAACAAACGAGTCCACTGCAGTAGATGAAGTGACGGGGACACGTTGCGAGGAGACGCGGCCCGACTCGGCCGACTCGGGCCGGCGACTCGGTCGATTCGGCCGGCGGCGCCGGTCCAACTCAGTTGAAACCCCGATTTTCTTCTATCCTCTGCAACCTTTGGCCTATCCCATAACCCCTGTACTATTTAATTTCCCTGCATATTTACAGAGCAAATTAAATCCCCAATTTAATCCATTTTTAATAAAAAAAATTTAATACACTCTTTCATTACCCTAAACCCTAATTTTTCCAATAAATACCATACCTAAAATCACCCATCCTCACACCCAAATCTCTGCCCAAACTCTCAAAAAAATTCTCAAAATCTTTTGTGTGCAAATGGAGTTAGCAAACGGCGAAACTCCAACGAACTTCCAACGGCAATCCGAGAAGTTTCCGGCGACGAAACGACAAGCCGGTGCTTCCCCAAACTTCCTCTTCCTCCTCTCTTGACCCTAATCCAGTAAATCTCCATTCTCTGTCTCTTTTGCTATTCTCAAATTCTTAGTTCTTAAAACGTGTCGGAAGCGGAGTTATCCAGCTTCCGATTCTTTCTTTCAAAAAAATACAGTATTTTCTTAATAACAAAACTATAACTTTTGATATATTGTTTAATACTCATTAACTAAGACAATAGAACAAATTTTACATTAAAATGATAACTATAGCGAGTTTTATTTCAATTTTACATTAAAATACCTTTATGTTTCATATCGACATGTTTATACCTTTTAACCATGCTAGACTTAGAAAACTCACGAGCTAATGACCTACCTCCTCACAACACTCATTTCTACCATAGCACGATGAATTTTAGGACGATAGAATACGGGAAATACGACTTTACAGTAAAATATCTTTAAATTATAAAATATTTTTCTTTAAAAAATGTATTAAACATTTCCATGCAAATGCGTCTCTACAACCCATTTTGGGGAATCCCATTCGGGATGGTGCGAATTATCGCACATTCTCGGGCTTAGAAAAGTGAGATGCAGATCTCCACAAGGAGCATTCGGTCTCGATGGATTTTATACATTTTTCTTTAGAAAATGAGATTTTTACAAGAAAATTATTAAATTTATTTTCATATCAATGTGGCATTTCCAGTGAATAAAACCTAATTTCATAATATATGGTATTTATTTGTAATATGAATATTGTTTGAATTATCATGGTCGTTTCATGTAATATTTGACTTCTTTTTCTGAGTTTTGGAAACTTGGAATATTATATATATTTAAAATAAGTATTTTGGTAATATTTATATATAAATATTACCAAAATACTTATTTTAAATATATATAATATTCCAAGTTTTCAAAACTCAGAAAAAGAAGTCAAATATTACATGAAACGACCATGATAATTCAAACAATATTCATATTACAAATAAATACCATATATTATGAAATTAGGTTTTATTCACTGGAAATGTCACATTGATAAAATAAACAGCCATGAAAACTCTAAAAACGATAATAAAATACTTGAGCTGTATTTTGAAAATTATACAAAATTATTTTTATATAAAACTCCCTCAAGTTATACTAAATTACAAAAAGGACCCTAGTAAACATAGGTTAAAGCGGGATCAGTCTCTTAAGCCTCGGGAAGCCGGAGATATGGGTGCTTGCCTATTTAAGGTAGATAACTTAACAAACGGTGTTATCAACACGGTAATTTTCTTTGAAAAAGACACAAATCCTGCCGTCCATGTGCAGCAGTTACCGATAGCACCAAAACATAATTCAGGACTTCAATTTCTTTTCTAATTGTCTGACTCAGACTGAGTCTCAATATAATCAATCTAACTTGAATATGATTCAAGTATCAAATTTCAATACAACATGGATCTATGAATCCGTCTTCAATCTAATCAATCTACATTGACTGAACCGAACCATGAATATATTCCATCTACACGATCATCCATTATATCCGTTCCATTACTGATATCATAGTTTCGGCAAGTTATCCATCTATATACAATTTACAATTCAAACAATACAAACAATACAGTCAAGACATCGCGGGGTTTATAAGGGGTAGATTGGTACGGAAGGTATTAGAAGTGGCACGAGACAGCAACCATAAAGACATCTAATCTGAATTCAATTGTCGTTGTACCATGGCTGAACGGTTCTTTGTACTCCGTATACCATAGTCTCTAGTCTAGTGAGACACCTCTCGTATACACTGGCCTCTTCTGTACCAAGCTACAAACAACAACGTTAACACTAAATACAACATTATAACAATATATACTATATTATATCTATTCCATTCTTGTCTATTTACGGGACTTACCGAGCGATTTGTTCGCTGACGATATTCTCTTTCTTCTTCATTGGAATGTCGTCAGATGACTCACTGGAGATCAAGCCCACCGGCGAGGATTTGGACCAGCTAGCTTTCGACCCGTAGCTCTAGTTACTTGTACATTTCATTTTAGTACTTTCCATTTCTGTTATGCCACCGTTTAGGCATTGCTTTTCATTCCATGTATTTATTTTTCAGATATATTGTAAAAAAAATGTTAATAAATAAAGTTGTTGTTCAATTATATCTATTGTCTCTGTCTCTTGCGCATTTTACTTATATTGCTTAGATACGCTTAGCATGTTTACTTCAGAGTAAATATATAGCGGCCTCGTCGCGTCCTTTGCCCGTATACTGAGAAGTGGGGCGTGACAAGTTTTGTTGGTGGTCTATGCTGGTCCGAGCTATATAGAACCCTACCATGCAGTTCAGCTCTGTATAGACAACCTAAGCAATATAACACAAGAACCAGCAACTAAAAACATTCTTTAGAATTCATACTTCTTGAATCTTATCATTTCATATATTTTGAATCTGTCCTAACCCAAAATTTTCTTTCAAGGTTATGGATTCCCTAAACAATACCAGCACCAACTTCAACAACACTCCACCTCCACTACCGATTACACCTGTCGTCGCTGCTCCGATCAATGAGCGGACGGTTCTGCTTGAGGCAATCCGCAGCCTACTGAAAGGACAGCAGTAGCACACTGCTATCCTGATGTACCGATCCGAGGCAGAAGCACCTGGGGTGAAGCAATTCAGGGCTTTGCACCCCCAAACAGTTTGCGGGAAAAGAAATCCCTCTAGAAGCGGAGGAATGGGCTCAAAGTATCGAAGATGATCTGGCAGTGACATAAGTGCCAGAGATAGCTTAGTTCCGAGTTGCGAAGCTGCAGCTCATGGACAATGCACGGGTTTGGTGGAAGGCGGAAGAAAGCCGTCTTGATCAACCCATCGAATGGAAGACTTTCCGTGACATGTTCGACGCAAAGTACTTCCCAGAGAATGCCAGGTTCGACATGGAACAACAGTTCATCCACTTACAATAAGGTTCAATGTGGACCAAGTCAGTAGATGAATACGATGCTGAGTTCACTATGCTCAGTTGGTAAGATATGTCTCAATAAATCGATTTTTCAATAAATCACATACTACACAACTAACACAATACTTTACCAGATTTGAGGCACACCTGATACCGACGGATGAGATCAGAGCCCGTCGATTTCAACAAGGGTTAGATTCGGAGATCCAGGCTGCATTAGCCACAGGAGATTTTCCAACTCAAGAATCGGCTCTGAAAGCTACCCGCCGTTATGAGGCAGTGGTAAAGATGAGAGGCAGATCTCAATCTACTAGAGTTAAGTGCCCTGCCACCCAGATGGCAGGAGGAGCCTCATCAAGGCCACCATTTGTACCAAGGAGACCGGGAGTACCGAACAACAGGCCCAGCCCAACCTTTTTTTTCCTACTGCAGGAAAGATGGACATCTGATGAAAGACTACCGGCGTGCAAATCGTCTTTGTTTAGTCTGTGGCTCAGCTACTCACGATATTGGGTATTGTCCTCGTAGACAAAACTCATATGTTGCATCCAGGCCAGCAATCACTTACCCGCAGCGTCCAGCCATCCAAGCACCTGCTCTAAGACTTGCTCTCCCTGCTCCACCACCTAGAGGACCACCGACTGCACCTCCTCCTCGTCAGTTCCATCAAGCTCAACGGAACGTTCCGAGGAATGCTCCTCCGTCTAGGAGAAATGTACCACGGTAACAGGCTTTCACGATGACAGTGGAAGAAGCTGAGGCCACTGGCCAAGTTATCACTGGTTACCCTTTCTTCTCAAGATTTTTTTCAGTCTTGCTACCTATCTACATACTTTTCCCTATACCTAAAACATATCCCACATATACCTTAGGTACAATCTTAGTAGCCTTACTTCCTGCACTCGCACTCTTCGATACTGGAGCATCGCATTGCTTTGTGTCTCAACGTTCATCCGAACTCATGCGATTCCAGTCACACCGTTTGTATCCAGTTGGAATTTCAGTTCAAGAAATGGCGTTCTAAAGGCAACAATGGGATACATCTTGTGTCCAGTAGTCATCTGCAGCAGAGAATTCTATGCTGACTTCAAGGTGCTAGACATACCGAACTTCGATGTGGTTCTAGGTATGGATTGGCTCGGAACATTTTATGCTACCATTGACTGTCGTTAAAGGAGGGTAGTATTCGAGGTTTCAGAGCATCCGGTTTTCTATTTCAAAAGTGGAGACCGTACCCTGGAGCCAAGTACTTACAAGGCGAAACAAAAGAAGGCGGTGATTGCAGCAATTCAACTAAAGGAAGGATCAAAGCCAGAAGTGGTTCGAGAGTTCGACGATGTGTTTCCTGACGATATATCAGGTTTGCCTCCCGATCGAGCTCTTGAATTCAGCATTGATTTAGTACCAGGAGCACAACCAGTGATCAAAGAACCTTATTGATTAAGTCCGGAAGGTTTGAAGGAATTCTGAACTCAGTTGGACGAATTATTGGTGAAAGGATGGATTCATCCCAGCACTTCAAGTTGAGGATCACCAGTACTGCTTGTGAAGAAGAAGGAAGGTTCATACAGAATGTGCATTGATTATAGAGCCTTGAACGAAGTAACGATAAAGTATAAATATCCGCTACCGCGTATCGATGATTTATTCGATCAGATAAGTGGATCTTGTGTTTTCTCCAAATTAGATTTTAGTTCAGGTTATCATCAGGTGAAGGTCAAGGAAGCTGATATTCATAAAACAACAATCAGAACTTGTTATGGTCATTACGAATTTCTTATGATGCCATTCAGAGTGACCAACGCACCAGCAATATTCATGAACCTAATGAATCAAGTTTTTCGGGAGTACATAGATAGGTTCGTTGTCATCTTCATCGACGACATCCTGGTGTATTCTAAGAGTCCGAAAGAACATGCCGAGCACCTATAAATTGTCTTGGAAACTTTACGACAACATCAATTATATACCAAGTACAGCAAGTGCGAGTTTTGGCTAGATCAAGTTGGTTTCCTCGGACATATTGTATCAGGCAAAGGAATCTCTGTGGATCCAGCGAAAGTTTCAGCAGTAAGCGAATGGCCGACACCAAAATCAGTGAAGAACATTCGAAGTTTTTTGGGTCTAGCTGGATATCATAGAAGGTTCATTGAAGGCTTTTCGAAGATAGCAACACCCCTGACCACGCTCACACGTAAAGATGAAGACTTTGTGTGGTCAGAAGCATGCGAGCAAGAATTCGTAGAATTCAAGTCAAAGTTGACATCAGCGCCTATTCTCGTTATACCGGACCAATCTGGAGATTCGAAGTGTATTGCGATGCATCCGGTAAGAGATTTGGACGTGTTCTACATCAGCACGGTAAATTTGTAGCTTATGCTTCAAGACAGCCGAAGATTCATGAGCGCAATTATCCGACGCATGATTTGGAGTTGGCAGCCGTTATCTTTACTCTGAAGATTTGGCGTCATTATCTTTTTGGTGAACGAGTGAACATATACACAGATCACAAGAGTCTGAAATATGTGTTTATTCAGAAGGAGCTTAATATGCGGCAGAGACGATGGTTAGAACTCATGGCAGACTTCGACATCAACCTGCAATATCACCCAGGGAAGGTGAATGTGGTACCTGATACCCTTAGTCACCAACCATTAGCAATGAATCTCACCGCCCAGTGGAAGCTTCAACAAGACTTGCATCAGATGGAGATAAAAGTAGTCATGCCAGGTAATGCTTCAAGTTTGATGAATTTACAAGTTCAATCAACAATTATCAATCAGATCAAAGCAGCTCAAGTAAGTGATGCTAAGTTGCAAAGGATCAGAGAACAAGTGGAGAATGAACTCAGAACAGACTTCATCATACATGAAGACGGATCCTTGAGATACGGCAGCAGATTATGTGTACCAAAAGGTTCTGTGCGGAATGAGTTAATGAAAGAAGCTCACAGCTCTCCCTACTCAGTACACCCTGGAGGTACCAAGATGTATAAAGATCTGCGTCAAAATTACTGGTGGCATGGAATGAAGCATGAAGTAGCCAGAAGCGTCGCTAAATGTTTGGTGTGTCAGCAAGTAAAGGCTGAATATCACAGGACTGCCGGATTACTTCAACCATTACCTATCCCAGAATGGAAGTGGCAACACATCACAATAGATTTTATGACTGCACTTCCTCCCAGCACAAAGGGTAACGATGCGGTATGGATTATTATGGATCGACCTACAAAGTCGGCTCACTTCATCCTATTTCGAGTTGGCCAATCTACTGAGATATTAGCAAAGAAGTACATGGAGGTAAGAATCTAAGTAAGATTTTAAGTCTTCAAATATGTACTATCTCTGATACCCATGAACGCATACAGGAAATTGTGAGATTTCATGGAGTACCGGTCTGCATTGTCTCCGATCGTGACACCAGGTTCCGATCACAATTTTGGAAAAGTCTGCAAGCGAGCTTAGGAACAAGTATGAACTTCAGCACGGCTTATCATCCATAAACTGATGGTCAGTCTGAGTGAACTATTCAGATCTTAGAGGATATGCTTAGAGCGTGTATGCTAGACTTCGGAAGATCGTAGGAAGATCGCCTATATCTTGTGGAGTTTTCATACAGCAACAGCTACCAAGCAAGCATAGAAATGACACCTTTTGCAGCACATTATGGAAGGAAGTGTCGATCGCCATTAAGTTGGGACGACATCGGAGATAGAGAACTTCTTGGACCTGAGATGATAGTAGCAACTGTTGATGTGGTTCGTACTATCAGGAAAAGAATGTACATAGCCTAAGATCGACAAAAGCACTGGGCTGATGCAAAGCACCGTCATTTGGAGTTCCAGCCGGGAGATCATATATTTCTGAAGATATCTTCAAACCGCGGAGTGATTCGATTTGGAAGACGGGGTAAGCTAAGTCCGAGATATATTGGACCGTTCGACATACTGGAACGAGTCGGTGAAGTGCCATACCGCTTGGCACTTCCACCTTCATTGGAAGTAGTGCATAATGTGTTCCACATATCCCAACTCAGAAAGTATGTGAGTGACCTCGGCTATATTCTCGATCATTCCGAGCTCACTGTACAGCCCGACTTATCTTGTGAGCAACAACTTGTTGAGATTCTGGACAGGAAAGTGAAGTCACTTCGAAACAAGGAAGTCGTTCGAGTAATGTGGAGAAAATACACTCCAGGAAAATCGACATGGGAAAGAGAAGACGAGATGCGAGCAAGATATCTTTACTTATTTGTAAACAAGTTCTTAAAATAAATTGTAAATTTCGAGGATGAAATTTTTGTAAGGAGCGTAGACTGTAACAACTTCAATTCTTGTGTACATAAAATTGATTTAAAGTTAATGTATACTTGGGGTATTTGCATTTCCGTGAGTACTATAAGTATTTGATTCAATTTTGAACAGCAAGAAGGAGCTTGTAGCTCATTGGTAAGACCTTACACTGCTGAACCAAAGCACCAGAGTTCAAATCTCATCAGCCACATTATCTTTTTATTTTGATTTCTTTTAATCATTTTAGAAGCCCAAGAGTCTACACATGCATAACCCGTAAAACCAAGAGTTACTCATAAAACAAACGCGTCCACTGCAGTAGACGAAGCGACGGGGATATGTGGCGAGGAGACGCGGCCCGACTCGGGCCGGCGACTCGGTCGAATCGGCCGGCGCCGCCGGTCAGACTCAATTGAAACCCCGATTTTCTTCTATCCTATGCAACCTTTGGCCTACCCCATAACCCCTGTACTATTTAATTCCCCTGCACATTTACAGAGCAAATTAAAACCCCCATTTAATCCATTTTTAATATAAAATTTTAATACACCCTTTCATTACCCTAAACCCTAACTTTTCCTATAAATACCACACCAAAAATCACCCCTCCTCACTCCCAAATCCCTGTCCAAACTCTCAAGAAAATTCCCAAGACTTTTTGTGTGCAAGTGGAGTTAGCAAAGGGCAAACCTCCGACGAACTTCCGACGGCAATCCGAGGAGTTTCCGGCGACGAAACAACACACCGGTGCTTCCCCAAACTTCCTCTTCCTCCTCTCTTGACCCTAATTTAGTAATTCCCCCTTCTCTCTCTCTTTTGCTATTCTCAAATTCTTAATTCTTAAAATGTGTCGGAAGCGGAGTTATCCGACTTCCGATTCTCTTTCTTTCAAAAAAAAATGCAACATTTTCTTAATAACAAACCTACAACTTTTGATATATTGTTTAATACTCATTAACTAAGACAATAGAACAAGTTTGACATTATATCGACATGTTTATACCTTTTAACCATGCTAGACTTAGAAAACTCATAAGGTAATGGCCTACCTCCTCACAACACTCATATCTATCATAGAACGATGAATCTTGGGACAATAAAATACGGGAAATACGACTTTACAGTAAAATACCTTTAACTTATAAAACCTTTTTTCTTTAAAAAATGTATTAAACATTTCCATACAAATGCGCCTCTACAACCCATTTTGGGGAACCCTGTTCGGGATGGTGCGGATTATCGTACATTCTCGGGCTTAGAAGGGTGAGATGCAGACCTCCGCAAGGAGCATTCGGTCTCGATGGATTTTATACATTTTTCTTTAGAAAATGAGATTTTTACAAGAAAATTAATAAATTTATTTTCGTTAAATATGTATATATAAATATTACCAAAATACTTATTTTAAATATATATAATATTCCATATTTCCAATACTCAAGAAAAGAATTCAAATATTATATAAAACTACCATGATAATTCAAACAATATTCATATTACAAATAAATACCATATATTATGAAATTAGGTTTTATTCACTAGAAATGTCACATTGATAAAATATACATTTATGAAAACTCTAAAGAAGATAATAAAATACTTGAGGTGTATTTTGAAAATTATACAAAATTATTTTTATATAAAACCCCCTCAAGTTATACTAAATTACAATAAGGACCCTACTAAATATAGGCTTAAGCGGGACCAGTCTCTTGAGCCTCAGGGAGCCGGAGATATGGGTGCTTGCCTATTTAAGGTAGACAACTTAACAAACGCTGTTATCAACAGGGTAATTGTCTTTGAAAAAGACACAAATCCTGCCGTCCATGTCCAGCAGTTACCGATAGCACCAAAACATAATTCAGGACTTCAATTTCTTTTCTAATTGTCTGACTCAGACTGAGTTTCAATATAATAAATCTGACTTGAATATGATTCAAGTATCAAACTTCAATACAACATAGATCTATGAATCCGTCTATTCAATCTAATCAATCTATATTGACTGAACAGAATCAATGAATATATTCCATCTACATGATCATCCATTATATCCGTTCCATTACTGATATCATGGTTTCAGGAGTGTCACGGGCTTTTGATATAAAGGGGTTCTATCAATAAAACTCAAGCCTTGTAGAGATTTAGCTCATTTTATATCTTATATCCATGTTCCTCTCATAGTTTTTTCAACGTGGGACTGTTTAACCATATATCTTAATACTCCCCCTCACATGCAACTTGGCAACGTTGCGTGTGGATCGTACAACACGTGTAGAGATGTCTTTCAGAGGTATGTAGACGGCTCTCTCTTAGAGGTGTAATGATACATGTAGAGACCAGTTTCTCAGATGCATGTAGACTGCTCTTATTGTTGGGCCAAACCTCAATAAGGCTCGCGTCTTATTGATGGAATCCATTTATATTAAAAGCCCGTGTACACTCATATATAAAAATATATATTCGCTCCTCCTCATCCTCTCCCCTCCCCTCCCGAAATTTAACATGGTATCAAAGCTGGTCGAACGCCTCTGAGAGAGAGCAATCTAAATGCCTCTGAAAGACTGGCCTCTACATGTATCATTACACCTCTGAGAGAGAGCCGTTTACATGCCTCTGAATGATGCCTCTACACGTGTTGTATAATCCACGTGCAGCGTCATCACATTGCACGTGAGGGGGGTGTTAATATATGTGGTTAAACATGGTCACACATTGGAAAAACTATGAAAGGCACGGGTATAAGATAGGTCAAAATTCAACAAGACTTGAGTCTTATTAAAAGAACCCACGTATATCAAAAGCCCGTGTACATGCATATGTAAAAATATATAATCTCCTCCTCCCCAAAAAAAATTAACAATCTTTAATGCCCGCTTTAAGAATTAATAAGAGGCAAATAAAGCACCTCAAAGCTCCTTTTTTCATCTCGATGGCCTGTTCGGTTGCAAAATTGTGTTGAATTTGGCACTATTTGGATCAGCAAATCCAAGAATTCCATGACTTTTTGTTTGGTTGGACAAGATTTGGGAAGTTTGGATTTTCTTGTCTTTTGTAAGGGACCCATCAAAAACAAGGATTTCCCCTAAAAATTTTAGGATTTATAAGGATCTGCACTATTCATGGTAGTTTAATTGTATTTTTATTTATTTAATAATCATCTCTCTCCATCTCTCTTTAAAATCCTCAAATTCAAATCTTACTTTTTTTCACTAACCAAATAAGGATTTTAGGATCTATAAATATAATACTAGTAATTCAATACTGATCAAATACAAAATTAGTTAATCCAAAAAAATTTAATTGTACTGTTTGGAAATCCAAATTTCGCAATCCCATGGCATCCAAGAAACATATTAATCCCAACCATAAGAAATGAACAGCATCAACTTGCAATTATTGAATATATATATGTCACTGTAACTGTAATCCCAACGAAATGAAATGAACAGATCAACATGCAATTATTGGATACGTCGCTATAATTGTAATCGTACTACGAGAGTCTTTAAAATTAGGCCCCCACAATCGAGTCAGATCAACTCACGTCAATATTTTTACACGTTGTCTCCAATAATGATTTGACATAACTTCGCTCTATCAGAATATTCGACGCTGTTTAGTATTTAATTTGATGTTAACATATGTCTAATATGAGATTTAATTTTATGTCTCGTCATCTCAGTTTAAATAAAAAAAATTTACAGAAAGTTGGAAAGACAACATAGCCCTTGCATTGCATGTGCATCTACGTGGGTAAGCAAGAGAAAATTCGCTGGTGAAGGATTATATATATGATGACTACAGTTTTAATTTGACCATACATTTGTAAATACTTGTCGGTAGCAGGCAGCTCTTTTCAAAAATAAACTGTATCTAAATTTTTTGTTATATGTTTTATTTTGGAACTTAAGGAATGACACGTGGGACATCGATCCAAAGCTAAAGATCATTTTTTTCTTTCCCTTTTCAACCTTTTCTATTGAACCTAGATTGGAAGCGTAATATAACCGCTGTGTATTTCAGTTATAATAGTAGAGACACATAGAAATCCTTTTTGCCTCTCGGAAACCTATTAAGAAAAGCACATAATTCTAAAATCTAAATTGTCATAATATGAAATTTCTAATTTAATCTTATTTAAAGTTGCAAGGTAGAGAAATAGAGATTTATTTTCCAATTTTTTTGGGTTGGTTTTGGTAATCCATGTTTAAAGTGCATGCATTGATTCAAAAACATGGAGTAAAACATCCATCTTAATATTCTAAAGGAACAAGTAATCGAAATGAGAAAAAGACTTGTATTGTAAAACAAACGGAAGGAGTGTTATACGCATGGTTTGTTGAAATTTTCCTGAAATTTTGGCATAAACACCCCTGAATCATAACACTGACCATGTCACCCTCTGGTCCAGTATCTTTCATTTCCTATCATCCTCTAAAAAGTTTAAGAAACCAAGAAGTTCCTGTTTGAAAATGGAGCTAAGGTTAGATACTCAAATTTTCATGAAGTTATTAAAACTAATCTTTAAAATCCTAACTGTAAGGTCATGTTGGGATATGGAGTTAGAATGATCGGCATTTATATTTTAGTATAGGTAGAGGCGATGCAAAACTTTGGTTCCCATGTACTATCTCCATTTTAAAAACTTATATTTTTTTATTACTGTTTGGCTTTATATATAGTACTCCAAAATGCTCTTTTGGAGTTATTAAACTAAAAAATGTCAAGTCTTGGTCTTAAAAATTTGAAGTTTAGAATACTTTGATTGGATTGGAGTTCGGTAAATATCGATTATCTTAACTTTGGAGTTTTGATGACCAGAGTTTTCTAAACTCCAAAATCCATGTCAAATATAGCAAAGTTAGTATTTTGGGGTTAATTTTCAATAACTTATGAATCTCCGATTATCTTAATTTAACTCCATTGTCAAACAAGGCCTAACATGTTTGGTTTTCATTTTAGAGTTTAGATACCTCCAAAATCAAACATCCCATCAATGTTAAAGTTTTAAATAGAGGTAGAGCCACGCAAACTAGAGTTGGCATCAACTCTACCTCGCCTTAGAAATATATATACTAGTTATCCTAACTCCATATCCAAACAAGATATAAATCAGGTCCGCTCGTCCAATTTATTTTGCGGAAATTGATTTGATGTTTTTTTTTCTCTCCTTATATATATACAAGGAATGTGGAGATGATTGGATTAGTTAACTCTAGGTTCTATCTCCTCGTTCATAAGATAAAACGGTTTTATTTTCTCGCATATCTCTCGTCCCTTATATATTTGTGTGAATGTGAGGTCAAAGGGGATCACGATTTGGTGAATGGCAGCTGAATTGTAGACCACGAGCTGAGGAATGTCAAGATCTTCTAAGGGCGAACTTCTCTCTTGAAACCCCGAGACTTCGCGCTAATTATTCAGCTTCATGCTTTCCCTCATTCCTAAGCATTGTAATTCTAGCGCTGACCCTAACATTTGAGACCCATTTGAATATGAAATAAAGGACTAAAGTGGTAAAATTATCCCTCTAACGGTTAACAATGTCGGTGGAAGATGGAAAATTAACTAATGGGACTGCCATGAACACTATTACAGTAATGAGTTGCCCTTTCGGATTTAGCCATAGGGGCAAATCACTGCCCCTATGGATATGTCTGTAGGGACATAAAACTCCACCGTAGATCCAAAGGCCGCAGGTGCAAGTCTTCGTCCTGAACATGTCCCTGTGGAGTAATAATTACTCCTATGTCGAATAACATAACATATTTGAGGACCATGATTAAAAATTGAAGGTTTCAAGTTTCGAGGCGGTTTATGGAAACATAGGATCTTTGGATTTTGTGTGTCCGCTCAGAATAGATTGAGATTATAACAAGTGAAGACTGAAATGAACTGCAGAGAGGAGTATATGAATTAATCCCAACAATCCGAAAATTGTTATGCAATTTACTAAAACTTATGATAAGAAAATTATAGAGAAAAGAGATGTTTGTTTCATTTCTTATTGTTCGCCTTATACAAATGTTTCACAAAGCCTCTATTTATAGACTCATGAAAGCAATACCAAAAGACATAAGTTACAATATCTCAAAGGTCATAAGTTACAAGTATTGAACTCACAAAATAAAGAATGCACAAAATTTTTGAGAGTTTAGAGAAACCAAGAGTCAAGAAGTGGAGGAAAGAAAAAGATATCCACTATGTTCATCAATTTTTCACGACCCGGAACGACACTAGACCAGCACTTGAATCACGTGAAGTTTATAGAACCCCGTCGTAATCCAAGTAAACCGAAAACCAGGAATCTAAATCTTTTTAAGTAAATAGTGGAGGTGAAGTTTTAGAAAATGGTTAATAATGAAATCAAGTTCCTCTTTTTAAAGTGTAAGTAAAGTTTGTTCAAAAATACAAGTGGGTATTAGATTAAGATTTGAAAACGTTTTTGTCATTTGAAATTTTGGCAGCACCTCCTTTGTAAATTTCGATAAAACCAGTACATATGCAAATATATAATATCAGCATCCCCAATCAGGAGCTATCTCATCGTCCAATAAGCGAAAACACAACCACGCAGTATATACGATGCCTGTGGCGAAGATCAGCACAAGAAAAAGTAAAAGAAATACCAAGCCTGATCAACTCAACTAAAACTAACTCGACATATAAAAGAATAACATACAAATCTCGTCTCTAAGTTCAAAGAGTATACAAGATTAGTCTCTAAGTCGACAAAATATACAAGTCTGGTCGATGGAATTTTTAACTAGATAACAAAAGATTAGAAATATATAAGCGGCGGTTACAATATGGAATGTAACCCACCTACCAAGCAATCACCGAAAAAAGAAACATGCCAGCAAACCGCTACAGATCCAAGTGGTCGGTCCTGCAAGAAAACTATGGCACAACGGGGGTGAGTTACAAACTCGTGAGTAAAAGACATCATCAGGTAGAAATAGAATACATAAAGATCTCCTAGGTCATACTGTATAATAATATCATAATATGCGATAACGAATGTGAACGTGTATATAAAATATCGTGTCAGTATCAATATGTGGAAATATATTATCCAATGAGTGTCCATCAACGACACTCGAAATCCTTATAAAAACAACTGAGTGTCCAGGATCGACACTCGAAATCCTCATAAATCTCGTTTCCAGTATCGACACTCGATATCCTCATATTTCAGGCGTCGTCTCTCGGATCGGCCCTCTCTTAGGCATAGTCTCATCGGATCGACACTCATATCCATCTGAATCATATAACTCCGGTCGGTATCCTCTGGATATCTGCCGAGTTTCCATACTGTCACTGGAAGGTATCACTCTCAACTAGGCTCAACGCCTTTCTATACAATCTTCTTTCTCCTGGATACCGTACTGGGTCCATCATGTATCCGCAATCGGTTCCTCCTTCTCTCTCGATTCGGATAGTACTCATATCTCAACACTCAGAAAACTCATGGTAGATGCCAAATACCATATTAAGAGAAAACCGCAATTTTAAAACATTCACAAGTTTTATAAAATGATATCCATGGTTCTTCAAATCTCATAAGAACGAAAATCTCATGAAAACAATATCTTATAAGAATATGTAAATAATGGAACAATATGTAAAGGCACAGAACAGTAATATAATGCATGCTGATATGAATTGAGTAGCAATCTAAAGTACTGGTAGGAATATAGTATAAAGCGAAATAGCGATGTGTACGTAAAACATACTAGTCATGTACTTATAAGCGTGTTCATATAGGCAATGTAATTTATAATGCTAACAAGTTATAGTATGATACGGGTGACATAGCAAGTCATATGAGTGTACGTGGTATGGCAATTACTGATGAGGTGTAAGTGTAACATGCGAGTATGTGCAAGTGTATCATGAAATCATCAGTGATGGTGTGCGTGTCCTGGCAACGAAATTAAATAAAGCTAATGGTATAAACGTGGTATATATCGTAAGTAATCGTAACGCGGGCGTATGAGAAAATAAGGAAATCGTAACGTGAGCGAGCGTTAAAAAAATATCTAACTACGTATTGGTCATACAGTTATTGTTTAAAAGAGCACTATAACTACTCTAATTTTACTGTACAAAAATTCTTAAGTTAATGTACAGAATGGAGTTTGCAAGCCTGAGTACAAGTTATAAATTTAATTTGTATAAGAATAATAAGAAAGCATTTGTAGCTCATTGGTAAAGTCTTGCACTGCTGAGACGTAGCCCTTGTGTTCGAATCCCATCAGCCACATATTATTTTTCTGAATTTTTATTTTAAATTTTTGGGAAGCCCAAAAGTTTACACGTGCAATACACGTAAAAATGAAACGACAGAAAAAATAAACATGTGTAAAATGATATTTATACAGAGAGGGACACCTGCACACAATCCGACGGCTCACCTCACAAAATGGACCGGCGAGATCGGCTCTGGGGCCGGCGATGGCGGGCGTCCGTAGGGGAAAATCCCCCGTGTTTTGCACACAAATCCTTTGGCCTACCCCCATTATCTCTGCATTGTTTGTTTTCTCTGCAATTTAACAGAGAATTCAATTTCACCTTTAATCCAATTTTTTAAATACATTTTAATTCAATCTTTCAATTCCAAAACCCTAATTTCACACTATAAATACAACCTCATACCCTAGCCCCTCCTCATTCTGAAATCTCTAGTCAAAATTATCAAAATTTTCTAAGTCCAAGAAGAGTAAAAGTGGAGTTAACAAGAGGTCGATTTCTAGCGAGAATCTACGCAAGTTCCGGCGACCCCACGACGCCACGAAAGCTTCCACATCTTCTTATACCTTCCCTCTTTCCTTCTAGCAAGTAAGTCCCACCCCCTTCTTTTTTTTCTACAATAAAAGTTCTCTTTTTCAAAACATGTTGGTAAGTGGAGTTATACCGACATTTGATTCTAAAATCTTTGAAACTACAATTCTTCCTAAGAATCACTCATTCATGTTTCTATACCATACTTGTTAATCATTAAACTAAAATTTAGAAACAATTTTCACTCTAAAACTTCATGTTAAATAACTTTAATTAAACTTTTACTTTTAAATACCATGAATTTTATATACGTCATCTTTAAAATATTTTGCTTAGTATACCTTTAGAAAACCTCATTGGATAATGACCTACCCCTCACATACACACATATTGACATAGCACAATACTCTTTACAACATAATTTCGTGGCTAATACAATATTTCAGTTAAATACCATAAACTATAAAAAAAACCATTTTTTTAAAATTGTATTATCAAACTCTTTGCAAGTATACCTCTACAGCCCATTTTGGGGAACCTGGTATTGGATGGTGCGGATTATCGCACATCCTCGAGTTAGTAGAGCGAGATACAGACCTACTCACGGAGCATTCGGTCTTGAAAGATTTTTAATACGATTTTTTAAGAAAAATGAGATTTTCTATTTAATAATAAAAACTAATTTTTTTTATAATTGTATTAATATTATCAAACCACATATTTTCAAGTTATAATAAAAATTCCATGTTTTCTAGAAAATAAAAGAATGACAAGTTTTACCAAAATACCATCAAGTATCAATACAAGACAAGTTTCACTAAAATATCTTGAACTATTCAAGCTGTGTAAATATTCACTAATATACCTCACTCTTTAAAATTCACATCCATGAAAACCCTTAAGAACATAAATAATTACTCGAGATTTATTTTGAAAGTATACAAAATATTTTTCATAAAACCCCCTCGAGTTATATAAATTACATTAAGGACCTTAGTAAATATAGGTTTAAACGGGATCAATTCTCTTGAGCTTCAGGGAGCCGGAGAAAGTGAGTGCTTGCCTATTTAAGGTAGAAAACTAAAACGGAGTTATCAATGGTAATTGTCCTGGAAAAAGACACAAATCCTGCCGTCCATGTGCAGCGTTACCGATAACTCCTAAACCTAATTCAAGATCCAAATTCTGTTTAAAGTGTCTGACTCAAGTCTGAGTCCAAATTAATCTGAATTCAATATATCCAACATATATACTTGAACCTGAACCAGAATACCAGAACAATATCAACATGCAACATGACTTGACTTGACCGAACCATGGCTATGACTTGACTACATGACTACTTGATATATCCTGAAACCGTTTACATGAACAACTTAAATTCATAGTCTCGGTAAGTCTGATAACTACAATCTATACAATATACATTATGAGATTTAATGGGGTAGACTGGTACGGAATGCGTTAAAAGTGGCACGATAATGGACACTAAAAGGCACCTACATGAACATCTTGTGCCATTATCCCGTGGGTTTTGACGAGGCCTTGTACTTACATGTTATCATAGTCTACGGGATAGTTGGACTCCTCTTGTATACACAGATACATTTTGTACCAAGCTACAAACAACTGCGTTAGTATAACAAACATATACCCGTTTATATTACCAGTTCTCTCCTTTTTACTTGTCTATTCCATCTTTATCTTTAGGACTTACCGAGCGCTAGTTTGCTGACGACATTCTTGTTTCTTTTTTACTTTGGAATGTTCGTCAGGAGGACCCGAGTCTTAGGAGACCGAGCCCAGCCAGGAGTACTTGGAGCAGATTGAGGCCCAGATAGACTTCTAGATTACTTGTACTTATTTCTTTTCATTATATGCCACTGTTTAAGCATTGCTTTCAACATTATACATTTCCTTTTTAAATCAGTTGTAATGTAAAGAAAGAATGTTAATAAAAGTTGATGTTTATTATTACATCTCTTGTTATTCTTGTGTATTCATTTATATTGCTTATTTACGCTTAACGTGTTTACTTCTGAGTAAATACGTCGCGGCCCGTCACGTCTACTTCTCCGTATACTTGGAAGCGGGGCATGGCAATCATGAAACGTTGTTTTGGAAATAAGGGACTGCGATGTTTTTGAAATAGATATCATTTGAAAATTCGTAGCACACCCTTGACTTGATCATTTAAAAGTACGCAATTATTCGTTAGTTTTTAAATTACGTATGACTCTAAACATCTCAAGAATTCCCAATTTGAAATATTAACTAGACTCATCGAGTTGAAATGAATATCGGCTGTAATCGAAAATTTATCCTCAACATATCATGTACGGAATCTCCTTAGTACGAAATCATCCAATCAAAACAGTACGGATCTATAGTCGCGTATGCCAACTCATCTCATATCATATCTTACCATATCATGTAAAGTTATATCGTATACATACTCATGTTATATATATATATATATAGCTCAATGGCTAAGGAATAGAGACTAGGTATAAAATCTACTAAGTATACGAATATCCGCATATGGTGTTCTAGTAACCCTATACACTAGGTATATATTTCTAATATATATAATATCCTAATTTCTATAGTTGTGGGGGTGTTATACGTTATCCACCTGACTTCCCCCGCAGATATACATCTACTCACCTAAACGCCTTGCCCTAATCAAAACCAACGGATGCCTTGTCCTTCTTCGTCGTCTCGGAAATCCCCGCGATCGTACGTACAATCGAAACCATATCGAATCGCATAAAATCCATATCAAAACCGATACGACGGGCAAAACGCAAATAGGTTAGAACTTATGGTCAACGCATGCTAAATGCGATAAAATACTCACGGCGTCGACATACGAACGTCGAACGACCAAGTGGCAACATAGAAATCCAAAAACCAAATTTCAAAACTCAGAAAACATCGTTAAAAGCTAAGTAAAATAACTACAGATTTTTACTAAGGCAATCTGGGGCAATTTAGCATATAAAATAAGCTTGTATATAATGTAAAACATCTACTGAGCAAACCCCGACACCTAATTCAAACATTGGGCCGTAGATTTAATCATTTTAACTGCAATTTGCGGTCCAAACTGGGAGTTAGGATCTCGTCATCATGGTGGGGTCTCCTAGCGGTCTAAATAGGTCGAATATATACGCAAAATATTTTTCAGAGATCCTAAGTTGCTTCAGATTTGATTTGAACATCAAAACCTTATAGAAAACTGACATTTGAAATAATTAACCCATGTTCTTAAAACTTTAAACACTATAAAACCAATGATATTTGCACTAAAACACCCTCATCTATCACTAATTAGGTTGTAATAGCTAACTAACCCACAACTACACCACCACTACAAGTTGTATCCACAAAAACTCACTTTAAAAAACTCAAGACTAGAAAACATAAACTTTAGCTCTAAATAAGGATTGTCATGATAAGTTCACTAAAAATATGGTTATAAAGAGAATTTTACCTCTTAATAGCGATTAAGGAAAGTTCCAAGCTTGGGTGAAGGCCTCAAGATGAACACTTGATCACCTCATTAAGTGTAGGATGAGAATTTGAACATGTTTTATGAAGGCTTCATGGTGATTTGAAGAGGTTTGTGTAGATATTTGTGTTTGTAGTTGGAGATGGAGGAAGTGGAGAAAGAGAAGGAGAAAAGGATGATGAAGGATAAGAGGATATGAAGAAAGTGAATGGTGCCAACCCTAACCCCCTCTCATCTCTTTCTCTCTATCTCTTGTCCATACCCAATATTTAAAAGCTATACCTCCATTTTATTTTTCTTTTCTTTTCTTTAGAAAATATAAAACCATTATATAAAACACAAATGAAATGTTATCCCCTCATAAACATGTCATGGCATCTAAGCATGGTTAAACAAGATAAAACTTGGTTTAGTGTACTAACTAGTAAAACACAAATAAATTTTAACATTAAACTTGTATGGATATAATTATATGCTAATTTATGAAAAGCCCACTTAAATAAATGCAATCATAAATAATAATTCATTTTAAATTCCAATTATTTTCCAAAAATAGAGGTATATATAATTATACCAATCTACATAAACTCAAATCGATACTCGGTATAATATCTGTAAAACTCGTTATTTTATTATTTAAATCCCAAATAATATTTACTATTCTCTAAAATGTTACAATATTCCTTTCTCAAATAAATTCGGTCTCCGAATTAAAATTTAAACCCCCAAATCTTAAAACATTTCAGAAAACCGAATCAACGGAGCTCCAAAGTCACGGATAAACTCGAAATATCATAGCGCAACGTGTGCACATGAAAACAAAGTGCAAAACTCAAATAACCGAAACTTCGACAAGTGTCATGCGAATCATACAAACTACGATGAAAAATGCAATTTGAGAAACCTACCGTTTAAATCAAGCACAATAAAATCAAGGCTACAATATGTATATAATACGCATCCATGTAAAATCATCTAAGTAGCTGAAAAGTGTATGTATGAAAAATCCTTTCAAAATAGCCGCGTGATGCATATATCACGGCATAAATAGCGGACGCTCATTTACGAAGAAATACACACACACACACGTTTCTTTTAAGATATGTGTCCCGTCTTTTGAAAATAATTTAGAAAGGTTTTCTTTTTGTAAAATTTTGTGTCGCACACCGACACGTAGGAAAATAATGAGACTATAACTCCTCTGAAAACCTCTTTTGTATATATCGGTATATGCAAAAACATTCAGGTACCGTTCCTCATATCAGTCCTACTATACTATCATAAAACATAATATATCTATAAGACGTGGCGCTCGAAAAAAGAAATCAATATCAACCAGTGTGCACGAAAACTAACCCACGTGCGACTGGTGCGCACGAAAATCGAAATCAAAATCAAGTGTAACGAATGCGCACGAAAACGAAAACCGAGTGCAACAGGTGTGCACGAAACGAAAACCGAGTGCAACGGGAGTGCACGGCAACAATATCAAGTGCATCTAAGGTGCACGAAAATCTCAATCAAGTGTAACTGATGTGCCCGAAAATTCTCAAGTGCATAAAATGTGCACAAAACCACATCAAGTGCGCCGAGTGTGCATGAAAATCTAAATCAAGTATATCAGGTCTGCATAAAAGTATCTATTGCAATAGGGTGCACGAAAATCAATATCAAGTGCAACTAGGTGCACGAAAACATCTATATGTGCAACTTGTGTGCATGAAAATCACATAAATGCATCGAATGCGCATGTAAACAGCATCGAGTGCATCTAGAGTGCACAAATCAAAATCAGGTGCATACAACGTGCACGAAATCAAAATCAAGTGTATCGGGATGCACGAAATCATTGATATGTGCAACGGGTGTGCACAAAACAATATTGAGTGCAATGGATATGCACAAAAATATTAATCAAGTGTAACGGATGTGCACAAAGCAAAATATCCACCAAGTGCAGCTACGGTGCACGAAAATATCAATCATAAAACTTAATCATCAAAACACCAAAGTCAAAACGACGAAAACATGATACTCGGATCACCAAAACAAAAATCAAAACAAATGACACTGAAGTACATCTATTTTAATGTCGAAAGGTGCCTGTGGATCTGGAGCTGGCAGAGCAAGAATTTCTACTTGCCTTCTGCCCATGGTCTAGCGCCATCTGGCTCTAGGTCTTTGTTTTCTCTACGGACCACCAAATCTATAACCTCTCGGCTTGACCGCCTGGTAAGGAGTAGTGACGGAAACAATCCTTCTCTGACGCCTCTCTGAATATTTCCTGGCGAGTAACCTGGCCACTCATGTTGTAACACGTCAACGACGACGACCTCTAGCCCTTTGAGTACGTGACATACAACCAATCCTGGGTCTAAATCTTTATCACTATAGTATCCAGGAAAGAACCCGTCATGGCTTCCGCCGGTCTCATCTCTGTCGAACTGCCCGGAACCGGCACTCCTTAAATGAACCCGTTTCTGTTCTGGAGCAGTTGCAATTCCATCAAGACTTTCCACTGAAAGTTTAGCCGTATTCAACGCCTCTGCATACGTATCAAATCTCTAGTATCAATGAAGAAGAACAACGGCTCATTGAGATCTCGCACTATTCTCTTAATCCATATCTCTTCAATATTGACTGAATCGGAATCACATCTCGATAGCTGTATAAGCTGAAATTCATACTCAGCTATAGTCATATCTGAAGCCTCACGCAAAGACTCGAAGCTATGAATTTGGTATCTCCAACACTCTGTGGGAGAAATTTGGCTAACTACGTCCTCGAGAACTCGTCCAAAGTCATCGGGAGAATACGCACTGCTCGTCCTCTCTCGATCGACTTACATTAGGTCTGAGCAAGACCCTTCAAACTGAAACTAGTCAACTCAATTGATCTCGCATCGGGGCATCCAAACGAATGAAATATCCTAGCCACTCTATCCAGGAACGACTAAGGTCTTCTTTCATATTACCTGTAAACTCGCGTGGCTTCAGCTTCATAAACTCTAGGAGCGATACCTTGTCAAATTCAATAGCGGCTGGTATATCTTTCTGCACGGTAGATAACAAAACGATTTCGGGGTAGGATGTACGTCAACAGACCTCGTAATCTGACCGGCCTTGTCATGCCCCACTTTCCAGTAGACGGAAACGGTGACGTGGCAGGCCGCAACGTATTTACTAAGAAGTAAATACGTTAAGTGTAATTAAGCAATATATAAAAATGAACAAGAATGACAAGAGTAATAAAATAAACGGAAACTTTATTTATATTCATCTTTACATACAATTGTTTGAAAAGAAAAGATACAATTAGTAAAGTAGTGCCTAAACAATGGCATACAAAATGAAAGTGCAGGTGAACTAGTAGTCGGGATGAGTGGTGAGCTGGTCTAAGTCCTTCTGGCTAGGTTCGATCTCCTGAGAGTCTGGTCCTCCTGATGAACATTCCAAAGAAACAAACAGAAGGAATGTCATCAGTGAACTAACGCTCGATAAGTCCCAAAAGAAGAAAGATAATATAACAAGCAATGTGAAATGAACAGGTAAGTTGTGTATGATTGATTACTGGTATATGATAGCTGTTATAACGTGGTTGTTTGTAGTTTGTAAAAGAAGATATTCATGCAGATGAGAGGAGTCCATCTTACCCCATGGACTATACTAACATGTAGTATAAGGCCCCGTTATAACCCATGGGACAATGGCACGCGAATTCATGTTGGTGTCTTTTAAGTGACCTCTCGTGTCACGATATATGTTCCGTACCAATCTACCCCTTTATCCCTGTGTAATGTATTGTATAAATTATATTTACAAGTCTTGCCGAAACCATGGATACAAAATGTTCAGGTATTCATGTTCAGGATTTAATCAAGTATTCAAGTAGTCATGTCAAGTTATAACCATGGTTCGGTCAAGTCAGGTCAAGTATACATGTTTGGTATTAAGTTTGAATTCGAGTATTCATATTCATGATCAAGTATTCGTGTTTGACTTTGGATTCAGGTTTGAATTAGACTTTGACTGAGTCAGACTCTTATAAACTGATTTAGCTCTGGAATTCTTAGATTCGGGAGTCATTGGCAACTGCTGCACATGGGCGGCAGGATTTGTGTCTTTTTCCAAGACAATTGCCATTGATAACTCCGGTTAAGTTTTCTAACCTGAATAGGCAAGCACTCACTTTCTCCGGCTCCCTAGGGCTTAAGAGAATTGATCTCGCTTAAACCCATATTTACTAAAATCCTTAAATATTGTTTTTATATAACTCGAGAGGTTTTATGAAAAATATTTTTAATATAGTTTCAAAGTAAACCTTGAGGGTGATTGGTATTACTTAGCATTTTCATGAGCATGGATTTTAAGTATTGTGCTATTTTAATGATAACACTTAGCATTTGAAAGTTCATGATATTTTACTGAAAAACTTGTCCTTTTTGGTATCTTAGTGGCATTTTATTGGCATTTGTTAATCTTTCATTTTTTAAGAAAAATATAGATTTAATATATTTTGAAAATATGGATTCTTAATTTTATATAATTTTAATTTTAAAAATATTTATTTTTATAGAAAATTCGTATTTCTTAAAAACGTATTTAAATCCTTTCGAGATCGAATGCTTCGTGAGGAGGTCTGCATCTCGCTCTACTAGCCCAAGGATGTGCAATAATCCACATTATCTGTTAGCGGGTTTCCTAAAGAGGGTTGTTGTAGATGCATAATCGCAAAGGAAATGAAATACCGCTTTAAAAAGAAATCCGGTTTTAGAATTATATGGTATTTTATTGTAATATTATTCTTCGAAACGAAAATACATGCAATGAGTATCGTGCTATGGAACCAAGTGTGCGTGTGGGGTAGGTCGTTACCCCGTGAAGTTTTCTTAAAGGTATTGTTTTAAGGTAAACGAAAAGAGTGATATTAAAATTCAAGGTATTTTAGTGAAAAAGTTCAATTATGGATGTTACACATGAGATTTTTGGGTAAATTGATTTTAAACATTAGTATTTAGGGTTACAAGTATTGTGTAAAAATTAGGTTGAACAAAATATAAAGGAGAAGGAGTTTCTAGGATTTACAAAAAGAATATCGGTAATAACTCCACTTACCGATATAAGTTTTAAGGTTGAATTTTAATGAAGTGAAAGAGAGTTTGGGAGGGACTTACGGTTTAGAAACCTTAAAGAAAGAGTTAGGAAGGAAAGGGTGTCATCGTGGCATTGCGGGAACTCCGGAATTGGTTTCGATCTTCACCGGAACCAACTTACTCGCTAACTCCACTTTATTTCACTTATACTAGGAATTTTTTTAGAGTGTTTTGGCTAGAATTTTTAGAATGGTACTAAGCCAAGGTAAGGGGTGGTATTTATAGTGGAGAATTAGGGTTTGCAAATTAAAATTTTGAATCAAAAAGCATAAAAATGGTGTTTAATTGTGAAATGAAAGATCTATGTTTGATTGCAGGGAAATCAAACTGTGCAGAAGGGTTAGGGGTAGCCGAAGAGACAATTGTACAAAGCACGGGCTTCATTGGGCCCAATCCAACCATCCCCGTTGGTTTTTAAGCCATATTGGCCTGTCGATTTTGAGGCTCTGGCCTCGAGATTCGTGTTACTTGATCAACCCTCTGTTTACTCCATTTTCCACATATTTGATTTTTCTGAATTTTTCATTTCCACGTATATTACACGTGCAATCTTTTGGGCTTACAAAAATTCAAAAATTCAAAAAAAATAATTATGTCTGATGGGAATTGAATACAGGGCTACGTCGCAGCAGTGTAAGGGCTTTACCAGTGAGCTACAAGTTGTTTCTTGCTATTATTTCAAAAAAGTGACTTATAACACAAATTCGGGCTGTAAAACTAATTTCTTGTATATTAACATAAAAATTTCGTACAAAGATTTTAGAGTCGTTATATTCTACCTTCCTTATAAAAATTTCATCCTCAAAATTTACATTTACATAAAGAGTAATTTTCAAACAGATAAAGGTACCTTGCACGCATGTCTTCTTCTCGTTCTCATGTTGATTCTCCTGGTGAATCCTTTCTCCACATCACTCAGACCAAGTTTACTTCCTTGTTCCATAATGTCTTCACCTTTCGGTCCAGGATCTCAACTGGTTGTTGCTCGCAGGTTAAGTTAGTTTATACTGTGAGCTCGAAGTGATCGAGTATGTGGCTGGGGTCGCTCACATATCATCGTAACTTGGATATGTGGAACACGTTGTGCACTCCTTCCAATGAGGGTGGTAGTGTTAAACGATATGCCACTTTTCCAACTCGTTCGAGTATGTCGAACGATCCTATGCATCTTGGACATAGTTTACCCCTCTTGCCAAAGCAAATCACTCTTCTGTTTGGAGAGATCTTCAGAAAAACATAGTCTCCAGGTTAGAACTCCAGATGTCGACGCTTTGCATCTGCCTAATGCTTCTGTCTGTCTTGGGCTATGCGCATCCTTTCCCTGATCATGCGAACTACGTCCACAGTTGTCATGATCATCTCTGGTCTAAGGAGTTCACGATCTCCAATGTCATCCCAACATAGCGGTGAACGACACTTCTGTCCGTAGAGTGCTGTGAATGGTGCTATTCCAATGCTTACCTGATAGCTGTTGTTGTATGAAAACTCCACAAGGTGTAGGTAATCTTCCTACGAACATCCGAAGTCTAACATACAAGCTCTTAGCATGTCTTCTAGAATATGAATTGTTCATTCGGACTGTCTATCCGTTTTTGGATGATAAGCCGTGCTGAAATTCAAACTCGCTCCTAAGCTAGCTTGCAGACTCTGCCAAACCTGTGATGGGAATCTGGTATCACGACCGGAGACGATACAAACAGGTACTCCATGTAATCTCACGATCTTCTGCATGAGTTCATGGGTATCAAATATAGTACATCTTGAATGTGTAAATCTTACTTTATATTTATGCTTACCTCCATATACCTGTTTGCTAACGTCTTGGATGATTGGCTAACTCGAAATGGAATAAAGTGAACCGACTTAGTGAGTCGATCCATAATAACCCATACTATGTCGTTACTCTTCGTGCTGCGAGGAAGGGCAGTCATGAAGTCCATGGTAATGTGCTGCCATTTCCATTCTGGGATTGGTAACGGCTGAAGTAGACCAGCAGTTCTGTGATATTCAGCCTTCACTTGCTGACACACCAAACACTTGGCTACGCTTCTAGCTACTTCGCACTTCATTCCATACTACCAGCAGTGTTGTCATAGATCCTTATACATCTTTGTACCACAAGGGTGTACAAAATAAGGAGAGCTGTGAGCTTCTTTCATCAACTCTTCTCGAACTGAGCAGATTGACACACATAATCGACTTCCATATCTCAAGGAACCATCCTCGTGAATGATGAAGTCGGTTTGAAGTTCACTTTCTACTTGTTCTCGGATCTTTTGTAGCTTAGCATCATTTGCTTGAGCTGGTTTGATCTAATTGCCAAGAGTGGAGTGGACTTGTAAGTTCATCAAATCTGAAGCATTACCTGGCATATCTACTTAGATCTCCAAGCCGTGCAATTCTTGCTGTAGCTTCCACTGAGCGGTGAGGTTCATTGCTAATGGCTGGTGGTTAAGTGCATTAGGAACTACATTCACCTTCCTAGGATGATACTGTAGGTTGATGTCGAAGTCCGCCATGAGTTCCAGCCATCTTCTCTGCCGCATGTTTAGTTCATTCTGAGTAAATACATACTTCAGACTCTTGTGGTCAGTGTATATATCAACTCGTTCTCCTAAGAGATAGAGGCGCCAAATCTTAAGTGCGAAGATAACGGCTGCCAACTCCAGATCATGTGTTGGATAGTTACGCTCATGAACCTTCAGTTGTCTTGATGCAAAAACCATAACTTTTTCATGCTGGTGTAGAACACATTTTAATCCTTTACCGGACACATCACAATGCATAACGAATCCTCCAGATTGATCCGGTATTATAAGAATAGGAGCAGAGGTTAATCTTGATTTGATTTCTATAAAAGCTTTTTCACATACTTCTGACCACACGAATGCTTCATCTTTACGTGTGAGCGTGATCAAGGATGCTGCAATCTTTGAGAAGCCTTCAATGAATCATCGGTAGTATCCTGCTAATCCCAAGAAACTTCGTATATCCTTTACTGTCTTTGGTGTCGGTCATTCGCTGACAGCTGACACCTCAGCTGGATCTACTGAGATTCCCTCGCCTGAAACGTTATGTCCGAGAAATCCGACTTGATCTAGCCAAAATTCACACTTTCTGTACTTAGCGTAGAGCTGATGTTGTCGTAATGTCTCCAGGACAATCTGTAAGTGCTCGGCGTATTCTTTCCGATTCTTTGAATACACCAGGATGTCGTCGATGAAGATGACAATGAACATGTCTAAGTACTCTTGGAAAATTAGTTCATCATGTTCATAAAGATGGCAGGTGTATTGGTCACTCCAAATGGCATTACATGATACTCATAATGACCATATCGAGTCCTAAACGTCGTCTTCGGAATGTCGGACTCTTTGACCTTCACCTGATGATAACCCGAACGAAGATCTAGCTTCGAAAATACACAAGACCCACTTAGCTGATTAAAAAGATCATCGATGCGCGGTAGTGGATACTTATTCTTAGCCGTCACTTAATTCAGAGCCTGATAATCCACACACATCCTGTATGAACCTTCTTTCTTTTTCACAGGTAATACTGGAGATCCCCAGCTTGAAGTACTGGGACGAATCCAACCTTTCTTCAGGACTTCGTCTAACTGAATGCGGATCTCTTTCAATCCTTTTGGACTTAGCCAGTACGAAGTTTTGATTACAGGTTGTGCACCAGGTTGTAAATCGATGCTGAATTCAAGAGGTAGATCGGGAGGCAAACCTGATATATCTTCCGGGAATACATCCTCGAACTCTCGAACTACCTCTGGCTTCGATTCTTCCGTTTGCAATGCTGCAACCACTACCTTCTTTAGTTTTGCTTTACGGATGCTAGGTTCCAAGGTACGGTCTCCGCTCTTGAAATAAACCATTGGATCATCTGGTATTTCTAACACTACCCTCCTTTGGCGATAGTTGATGGTAGTGAAGAAGTTTCCAGCCAGTCCATTCCCAAGACTACGTCGAAGTTCGGTATGTCTAGTATCTTGAAGTCCGCATAAAATTCTCTACTGCATACGACCACTGGACATAGATCGTATCCTAAAGTTTCTTTTAGAACGCGACTCCCTAAACTGACATTCCAGCTGAATACGAGCGGTTTAACTGGAATCGCATGAGTACGGATGAACCCTTGCGACATAAAGCAATATGATGCTCCAGTGTCGAAGAGTGCTAAAGCAGGAAGGGAGGCTACTAGTATAGTACCTAAGTTATGTGAGATTGGGTTTAGATATAGGAAAAGTATAGTGATACACAAGAAATGAAAAGGTTTGAAAGGATTGGGAATTACCAGTGATGACTTGGCATGTGGCTTCGGCCTCCTCGACCGTCATTGTAAAAGCTTGACGTCGTGGTACATTCCTCCTTGCTGGAGGCACATTCCTGTGTCCTTGGGGCATGTTTCTCTGCCTTTGAGGCATATTTCTCTGGGCCTGATGGAATTGACGTTGAGACTGTGCAGGAGGTTCATGTGGAGCTGGTGCAGAGAGAGCTAAACGAGGTGCAGGAGCCTGAATGGCTGGCCGCTGCAGTACTGTGATTGTGGGTCTGGGTGCTGGTGTGGTGTTGAAACGGTATGGACATGCTCCTATGGTGTGAGTGGATGTGCTACAAACCAAACGCATGCCATTTGCACGCCTGCAATCCTTCGCCAGGTGTCCAGTTCTCTTGCAGTAGAAACAAAAGTCTAGACTGGACCGGTTAAATGATCCTTCCGGTCTCCTAGGTGCAAAGGTCGGCCTGGAAGAGGCTCCTCCTGTCATCTGTGTAGCAGGGCGTTTCACAATGGAAGTCTGCGGTCCGCCCTTCTTATTCACAACTGCCTCATAGCATCGGGCAGCCTTCAAAGCAAGTTCATGGGTTGGGAAATCCCCTGTTGCGAATGTAGCTTGGATTTCTGGGTCCAACCTTTGCTGAAATCGTCGTGCCCGGTTCTCAGCAGTAAGAATCAGGTGTGTAGCGAACCTGTTACGACCTTATCTTTGCAGTGTAATGAGTGAAATCAGGAATTTGAATTTGAGGCAATATCTTACCTGCCAAGCATGGTAAACTCAGCATCGTATTCATCCACAGACTTGACCCACATCGAGCCTTGTTGTAGATAGATGAACTGTTGCTCCATGTAAAAACGGGCAGTCTCAGGGAAGTACTTTGCATCGAACAGATCGTGAAACGTCTTTCACTCGATAGGTTGGGTGAGACGGATTTTCTCAGCCTTCCACCAGACTCTGGTATTGTTTGTCAGCTGCAGCTTAACAACTCTCACCTAGGCAATATCTGGCACTTGTGCTGCTGCCAAATAATCTTCGATCGATTGAGCCTATTATTCTGCCTCAAGTGGGCTCTCTTTTCTAGAAAAGTGTTTTGGATGCAGTGCCCGAAATTGTTTGACTTCGGGTGCCTCGGCTTCAGGGCGGTGCATGAGGATAGCAGTCTGCTGTTGCTGACCCTCCAATAGGCTCTTGATAGCCTCAAGTAGTACTGTTTGCTCACTGATAGGAGCTGCAACGGTAGGTGGTGGTGGTAGAGTAGGCGGTGGAGTGTTCCTATTGACATTGGTACTGGTATTGTTGGGAGAATCCATGACCTTGATAGAAAAGGAATGGTTAGGATAGATTCAAGAAATTTAAAATGTAAGGAATGTATAGTTGCTGATTTTTATAATTCTTATGATATATTGCTTAAGACATCATGCAGAACTGACCTGCATGGGCCGCCAACAAAAGCTATCACGTCCTGCTTCTCAATAGACGGAAATGGTGACGTGGCAAGCCGCAACGTATTTACTAAGAAGTAAATATGTTAAGCGTAATTAAGCAATATATAAAAATGAACAAGAATGATAAGAGTAATAAAATAAATAGCAAATTTATTTACAATCATCTTTACATACAATTGTTTGAAAAGAAATGATACAATGAGTAAAGCAGTTCCTAAACAATGGCATACAAAATGAAAGTGCAGGTGAACTAGTAGTCAGGCTAAGTGGTGAGCTGGTCCAAGTCCTCCTGGCTAGGCTCGATCTCCTAAGAGTCCGGTCCTCCTGATGTACATTTCAAAAAAAGAAATAGAAAGAATTTCATCAGCAAACTAACGCTCAGTAAGTCCCAAAAGAAGAAAGAGAATATAACAAGCAATGTGAAATGAACAGGTAAGTTGTGTATGATTGATTACTGGTATATGATAGCTGTTATAACATGGATGTTTGTAGTTTGGTAAAGAAGGTATTCATTTATATGAGAGGAGCCCATCTTACCCCATAGACTATGGTAACACGTAGTACAAGGCCTAGTCATAACCCATGAGACAACGACACGTGAATTCATGTAGGTATCTTTTAAGTGACCTCTCGTGCCACGATATACGTTTCGTACCAATCTACCCCTTTATCCCCGTGTAATGTATTATATAGATTATATTTACAAGTCTTTCCGAAACCATGGATACAAAATGTTTAGGTCTTCATGTTCAGAATGTAATCAAGTATTCAAGTAGTCATGTCAAGTTATAATTATGGTTCGGTCAAGTCAGGTCAAGTTTACATGTTTGATATTGAAGTTTGAATTCGAGTATTCATGTTCATGATCAAGTATTCGTGTTTGAATTTGGAATCAAGTTTGAATTGGATTCTGACTAAGTCAGACTGTTGTAAACTGATTTAACTCTGGAATTCTTAGGTTCGGGAGTCATCAGCAACTGCTGCACATAGACGGTAGGTGTAACGCTATAGAAAATCGTTTATAATAATTATATGTTAATTAGCGTATTAGCATGTGCTATGCTACTAAAATAAGTTATAATTATTTTCTCATAGACTAAAATATAAGTGTTTTAATTATGTAAGTGCTTATTCTATTGGTATTTATTAGTTTTGATTTAATCTTTTGTTCACTTAATTATTTTCCTTAATTATAAATTATTAAAATCATTTTAAACATGCACACACACAAGTCTTGTGTTAATTCTAGGGTTAACTATATGTTGAGGCTAGTTGATGCACCATGACAATTTAACTATATTTTGGTAACAAGTTCCTTAGTTTATTGTTATGGTTGTAGAATTCTCTTTAACTTAAAATGAAAAAAGAAAAATGTGAAATTAGTCTTGGAAGCATTTAATGCATGGCATGTGGGTACCATGGCATGATGTTTTCTCTCTCTTTCTCTAGATTTTTCTTCACCTCTTTCCCTTCTCTTTTCCTTCTCCTTCTTCTCACTTGCTACATCTCTCTACCTTTTCTAAAAAACCTAATAAAATCAACACAAATCCACCACTAATAACTTCTAAAATCCAAATCCAAGCCTATTTAATTGGTTCCTTCAAGCAAGTTCCCTTTTTGGTGCCTATCTTCTCAAGTTAGGGTTTTCTTCTATTAATCTTTGAGGTATGAATCCAAATTCACTTCATGTCTCACTAATCTTTGCTTTAATTTGTATTAATTAGTGTTTAAGAGGGTTTAATGCAATTTTAGTTCTTTTTAGGAAAAGGTTAGAATAAGCTTAGGGTTTTAATGACTTATTAGGGTAATGAAGAGTAGATAACACATAATAGACTCATTAATCCACCAAGTTTTTCATTATCATACCCTATTGTTCTAATTTAGTGTTTAAAAAAACGGTTTTTAGTCAAATTGGTGATGTCTGCAAATCTGCTATCGTTGTGATGGTTTATATTTTAATCAAACACATACAGTATAGTAGTAATAGAAACCCGACCCTACTCTAGAGGCCCGGACCCACATCTTCCAAGCAGACCCGGAGAGATCTTGGAATTTCCCCGACGTCGCCGGTTCTGTTGCTAGGATAGATGTTGAAAATTTGTGGGTAGTTCTCTGGGTGTATTTTAGGGTGTTTGGTCTTGGTTGTTTTTCCTGTTCTTGCTTCAGCAAAAATGTGCAACCTTTTTCCTATAATTTTAGTGTTGTGTTTAGGTGCGATACGTGCGATTAAAGTCTAGTTTTGGCGTTTTTGTGGAAAATAGCGATCGGGTTGGTTTTGGGCGATGTCACGTACGTTTTTTGCACCAAGTGCACATGTGTCTATGTTATGAATGTTAGTCCCCTAAAATCGTTTTGTCTTCGCGTCTTATCGGATATTTAGTCTTATGTGTTATTATTGTGCGATTCTAGGATCGGTTGCGGGGATATCGGATGCGACAGGGAAAGGCAAGGCGGTGATCAGATTCGACTTGCCGAGGCGTTTCGATGAGTAGATGTGCACATTTATGGGGGAATCATATGGATGGCGTAAAGCGCTGATAGTAGAATTTAGCTATTATTCTTGTGTTCACATGCATATTTCATATTCATGTAGCATTGCATCTCCATGTACATCGATGTTATTACCTAGGACACTTACACTATTATCAACGGTTCATGCCGCACGTGCACTATTTTATGCAGACACACACGCCATTAGTAATTGCCATATCACGATACACTTAGAACTTACTTAAAAATCGGTACATGTGCATTGCATCATCATTGCATCATGTTGACATCACGGATATTCATAGTTATCCACATGCTTATATATTATGATTTTTCTTGGATATTTCTGTATTCATGAGATTTTTGGATTTGGGGAAAACCGCAAAGGAATTTCACTAAACTTATAAAGATTTCAAATATAAAGTGCGGTTTTCTTGTGATATGATGTGTGTGGCGTCTACCATGAGATTTCTCGGTTCTTGAGCCACGTATGTACATATACCTAATTCGAGGAGAGAGACGCCATCTGCGGGTATATGGTGGACCCGGTGAGGTACCCCGGGGCAAGAAGGCCGTATAGAGAGACGTTGAGCCTGGCAGGGGAGCACTACCTACCAATGATTATTGACCCAGCGGTCATCTGGAGGATACCGACCGAAGTCGTGTGATTTGACAGATTTGAGGGCCGATCTAAGAGACGGCTACCAAGATTTAATATGTGTGTGTGTGTATGGTGTCGATATTGGCACGGTTTTCTGTCGATTTCATTTGATGATGCCCGGTTTTATGATACAAAAGTTTTACTAAGAAAAGAACACAGATTTTTCTCATACCAGACATATATCCAGATTTCGCGTTTGATCTTTCATTCATATGGCATTCATATCACTACATCGCATCAAAGTAGTATGTATATAGGCTGCGACGCATTTGCGTGCATGCTTGTGATAACCTTATTAGATGTTACTTACTACTCACGAGTTGGCGACTCACCCCCGTTATGCCACAGTGTCTTGCAGGTCCGACCTGTCAGCATAGCAGTGGCGGGCATACTTCTTTATCTATTTTCGCTCATTCCGGCTCTTGAGGGTTTTACTAGTAGGTGGGTTTTGCGAGGATACCTTTCTGTTCCCACCTTGTATATTATTTTTGTACCTAGTACACTCCATCTACCATTTCTACCACTTTGTATATTGGACTTAGACTGTGAGCTGGTGAAACTTGTACATATATTCTGATTTCTGGTGTCGAGCTCGTGTGAGCCGACTTTACACTTTTGTTCTGTTTTCTTGCTTTTAAATGTTGATTTCATATTATAAAGATGTTTCTTGCATGTGGTTTTGTTCCGCCATTTGGCGAAGAGCTAGCTCCCGCTTGGGGATGCCTTTTTATTATTGCTTATACTTATTTATGTGTTGTACCCGTCTGGGGCTAGTTTTTACAAAGGAAACTTTGCCGAAATTTTCGGGAAAACTTGATACTTTTAAAATGTTCAATGTGAATTTATTTTGTTTAAATCACCTTTTTAAAACAAGTTTTCCATCACTCTATTTCTTTCAACAGTTTAGATTTCTGGGCTTTGGCTTACTTAGATTACGTTATGACTCTAGACGTTGCGTAATTTAAGTGACAGTCACGTGCCACATATTCGGGTCATGACAAAGTTGGTATCAGAGAATTAGGTTTTACCTTCTGAGTGGAGGATGACCCTTGGTATATGGAGTAGGTGACTTAAGCAGAGTGACATAGCGTGTGTATGATCCGTGACATACTCACGATACGGTAATCCACCTAAGTGACCTTAGGATATATATTTTCTTGCATTTCCTTTCTTGATTCTATATATCCTTTGATTCGATTGCAATATTCTCATCAAATCCCGTTTCTTGTTCCTACCACTATGCCGCCGAAAACTATGAGGGCCCAGAGGGCTGCCGCCAGAGATGAGATTAGAGCGGGCTCGTCTGAGATGAGGATCGATCAGGACGGTACGCCTACCCCTCAGGGGCAGACTGATCCTCCCCCTTCTCCGGGCAGGATAGCTAGGCTGGAGGCAAGCGTTCAGGATTTGCACTAGATGGTTAAGTCCCTAGTTGAGGCCACCCGAGCATCGATATCCGATGTTTTCCCTCCTACTACGGGGACTGTGATAGTGCCTGCTGCCCAGACAGTTGTTCCTACTGCTACAAAGACTATTCCCGTGTTATTGCAGGAGTTTATGAGGCTGAAGCCTCCAGTTTTTACCAGCACAGATGCAGCGGAGGATTCACAGACATTCCTCGACAGGATGGCTAGGATTTGCCATTCGCTGAGATATTCTGACGAAAGATCAGTCGAGCTTGTGAGTTTTCTTCTAGAGGGTCTTGCTCAGACGTGGTTCGAGTCAGTCGAGAGAGGCCGAGCTGCAGGTCTACCTCCTATGACCTGGGATAAGTTCACAGCTGTATTTCTTGCTCGTTTCCTTCCGAAGAGCGTCCGAGATGATCGAGCTCATTAGTTTCAAGTCTTTGCTCAAGACTCCTGGGATGACCGTGTCCGAGTACGATATTCAGTTTACTCAGCTGTCCAGATATGCTCCTTACCTGGTGGACACTGAAGAGAAATGCATAAAGAGATTCGTACGAGGCCTTGACACACAGCTGTTTCTTTCTATCGGCGCCCAGCGTTTTGACACCTATGCAGCAGCGATAGACACAGCTATTTTGATGGAGGAGCGTATTTCCGAGACCACAGTACCGAAGAGGATTCGTACAGGCATATCAGCTCTAGTGCTGCTTAGTAGAGATATGGCAGGCAGAAGCCGTGGTGGTGGTCGAGGAATGATGCGAGGCCAGTTGTTCAGCTCTTATTTACCGGGTCAGCAGCCATCGCCAGGATGTTTCCGATGTGGGAGTCCACCGTGTCAGACACTGTCCCATGAGGTGCCAGGGCGGGGTGACAGTTCCACATGTGACCTTACCAACTTCACCCCCTCCTCCGAGCGTTTTACCTCCTATGCCTGCAGTTGCTCCATGCCAGATCGATGCCCTGAGAGGCCGTGGTCATGGCAATCTGGTTCAGAGAGGACAAGGTGGCCGAGGCAGAGGACAGCCGGGTACCGGCAGAGGACAGGCCAGAGTGTTCGCTTTGACTCCTCAGGATGCGCAGGCATCGAACATAGTAGTGATACGTACTTTTCCAGTATGTTCTTTCGACGCACGGGTATTATTCGACCCAGGTTCTACACATTCAAATGTATCTACACACTTTGCACCGAGATTAGGCCGAGAGTCATCTTTGCTAGATCATTCGCTTGTTGTTATTACCCCCGTAGGCGAGTCTTTCGTCACTCGATACGTATTTCGATCGTGTTCTGTTCGTATCGGGGAGAGGGATTCTTCTGTTGATTTAATTCTCCTCGATATGTTAGACTTCGACATTCTTCTGGGCATGGACTGGCTAGCCACTTGCTATGCGTCCGTGGACTGCTATAAGAAGGCAGTCGGATTTAGTTTTCCGGGTGAGCCAGTTCTTGTTATTCAGGGAGACCGTAGTGCTACCCTATCCAGGTTGATTTCTTCTCTTCGCGGTAGTCATCTCCTGAGGAAAGGATGTCAGGGATTTTTGGCGTATGTTCGTGATGCCGGAGCCGCAGAGGTCCCGTTGGATCAGGTCCCGATTGTGAGGGAATTTCCCGATGTATTTCCTGACGAGCTGCCTGGAATTCCGCCAGAGCGCGATATCGAGTTCTGCATTGACTTGATCCCCGGCATGGGGCCTATTTCTATACCGCCTTACCGGATGGCCCCGGCGGAGCTTAAAGAGCTAAAGGATCAGTTACAAGATTTGCTGAATAAAGGGCTTATTCGTCCGAGTGTGTCACCTTGGGGAGCTCCTGTCCTGTCCATTAAGAAGAAAGACGGCAGTATGCATTTGTGCATCGATTATCATCGGTTGAATCGAGTTACTGTGCAGAACAGATACCCCCTACCTCGCATTGACGATTTGTTTGATCAGCTCCAGGGTGCGGGTCATTTCTCGAAGATTGACTTACGGTCAAGTTATCATCAGTTGCGGGTTTGGAAGGATGATATTCCGAAGACTGCTTTTCGCACGCGCTACGGGCATTATGAAACCCCAGCAGTGTTTATGGATTTGATGAACCGCATATTTAGGCGGTTTCTTTATCAGTTTATCATCGTGTTCATTGATAACATCTTAGTATATTTCCGGAGTCGAGAGGCGCAGGAGTAGCATTTGAAGATCACGTTGCAGACTTTGAGAAAGCATCAGCTGTTCGCTAAATTCTCCAAGTGTGCCTTCTGGCTTAACAGTGTCGATTTCTTGGGTCACATGTTTATGAGAGATGGCATACGTGTGGACCTGAAGAAGATCGAGGTCGTTCAGCACTATCCCAGACCTGTATCAATGACAAAGGTTCGCAACTTTTTAGGTTTGGTCGGCTACTTTCGACGTTTTGTACAGGATTTTCTCGTATAGCTGCACTGTTGACCGGGTTGACCCAGAAGGGAGTTCCGTTTCTTTGGACCGAGGCATGCGAGCAGAGCTTTCAGCAGTTGAAGACTCGTTTGACGACTGCACCAGTATTATCTTTGCCTTCAGGATCGGGCGGTTTTGTTGTTTACTGTGATACTTCTCGAGTGGAGCTAGGCTGTGTGTTGATGCAGCACGGTAGGGTTGTCGCTTATGCGCATTATCGTGAAGGCAAGTTAGATTCTCGAGCGAAAAAATGCATTTTTCTTGGTTATGCTTCCTGGGTCAAAGGTTATAGGTTATGATGTCCAGATCTTAAGTCGCCAAGATTTATGATTAGCAGAGATGTCATTTTTGACGAGTCTGCTATGTTGAAGCCGAAGAACGCGGAATCTCCAATTCAAGATGATACATGGAAGGACAAGCTGGGCATTGAAATTGAGGTCGGTGAAAGCTCGGTTCGCAGGAGATCTCTCTTTCACCACATCTGATGAAGCTTAATCCTAGGATGAACAATATCTATTAGCTTGAGACCGACAATGAAGGGACATTAGACCGCTACAGAGATATGGCTATGATGATCTAGTGGCGTATGCGTTGTTCATTGTAGAGACAGTTGATAGTAGCGTGCCTACGAGTTATTAAGAAGCTATCTTATCCGATGAGTCAGCTCATTAGCTAGTCGTTATGAATGAAGAGATTGAGTCTCTTCACAAGAACCAAATACGGAAGCTCGTTAAGTCCGAAAGAGGAAAGAAAATAGTTGGCTGCAAGTGGGTTTTTAGAAAGAACGAAGTAGATCAAAGGATTGCGGATACTTGATACAAGACACGGTTGGTAGCTAATGGCTATTCACAGGTTAAAGGAGTGGACTTCAATGAAGTATTTTCACTGTTTTTAAAACACGCCTCTATTCATTTCTTGCTCGGTTTGATGGCTATGCAGGACATGAAGCTTGAGAGGCTCGATGTAAAGACCGCTTTCTTGCATGATGATTTGGTAGAAAACATCTACATGCAACAATCCGAGGGTTTTGAAATCGAAGGTAAGGAAGACCGCGTTTGTTTGTTAGAGAAATCTCTCTATGGTTTAAAGCAATCGCCTATACGTTGGTACAAGAAATTTGATTTCTTCATGAGGGATATTGGGTTTACTATAAGCAAGGGTGACAATTGTGTTTATTGCAAAAACACCGTCGATGGTTCTTTCATATACTTGTTACTTTATATTGATGATATGTTGAAAGAGGTAAAGTATATGGTTGATATTCAGAATCTTAAGGAATAGTTAAAAGGCAAGTTCGAGACCAAATATTTGGGAGTGGCCAAGAAAATTCTCGGTATAGAAATTAGGCGTGATCGTAAAGGAGGAAAGATTTGCATGTCTCAACAGCGAAATGTTGAGAAAGTTTTCGAGCATTTTGGCATAGCAGAGGCTAAATCTGTAAGTACCCCTTTGGCAGCTCATTTTAAACTTTCGGCTCGTTTATCACCGTAAACTGAGCAAGAAATTCAGTTTATGTCGTATGTTCCTTATTCAAGTGCGGTGAGTAGCATTATGTATATCATGGTATGTATCCGATCTGATATTTCATATGTAGTTAGTGTTGTTAATCGTTATAAAGAATCTCCTAGTAAAGGCCACTAGCAAGTAGTGAAGTGGATTTTAGATACCTATGAGATATTTCTGATGTAGGGTTGGAGTTTGGAAGGAACAGTGACAGTTTGGTTGGTTTCAGCAATTCTGACTATGTAGGTGATCTCGACAGGCAAAGATCGATCACCGGTTATGTATTCTCTTTAGGAGGATGTGCCATTAGTTGGCATGCACATTACAGTCTACGGCAGCACTATCTATAACAGAGGCAGAGTATATAGCCGTTGTTGAGGCCATTAAGAAAGCAATCTGGTTGAAGGAACTATCTTCGGAGCTTGGTATCCAAAAGGATATCATAATAGTCTATTGTGATAACCAAAGTGTGATTCATTTAACAAAAGACCAGATGCATCATGACAGAATGAAGCACATCGATGTTCGATATTGGTTTGTTCAAGATGTCATTGAAGAGGAAGAGATAATCGTAAAGAAGATTAGCACAACAGATAATCTCGCCGACATGTTGACCAAGTCTCTTTAGTTTGTTAAGTTTGAGCATTGATTGAACTTAATTGGAGTGTGTCGCACTTATTGAGACCTTTAGGGGTTTTGTAGAGAAGGTGGAGTTATTACTAATATTATGGAGAATTTTTGTGGCGAATGCATGGCAAAGTGGAGATTTGTTGTGTTTGCCTCTTATTCTTATTCGTAGAAGTTTCCCAATTGAATTCGGCATTTCACAGAGTACTTCCCAGCTTCGGAATCAACTTCATAGAGAAATTGAGCCGTCTCTAACACACATGTGAGCCGTCTCAATATAGGGTTGAACCGGCTCAAGATTGTCTTGAGCCAACTGTTCATCATGAAAAACTACATTTCAATACCGCTCATTCATTATCATTTTTGTGATATATCGATACTATTAATCTGTGTCTGCTCAAAAAGTACAGATTACAGGTATTCATGACAAAACATTGGAAACACACTCTAATGCACGGATATGACATTTGTGAGCTGACACTGCAACCGGAACAGAAAACCGATCAGTATTTAAAGAGTTTTGCAAAACAATTCAAGTGTATACATCTTTATTCAAGAATGATCCAAAATGATACAAGTATGAATACAGACTCTTTTAATGCATGAACCATGGTGGGGTAGCCTAGCACAAGTGTGCACATAAGAATCATGACTTATACAAGTGGATGGATGAGCAAGTAGGCATGGGTCATGAGTGAAGAATAAAGTGTGATGTGATTTAAAGATATATTTTCCCTCCAAATCTACAGATTAATATCCAAGTGTTTATAAAAGAATCAAACAACATCAGAGAGATCATGGAGAGGATATAAGATCACCACAAGAAAACGGGCCCCACCACTCTACAGAAAACCGCCAGAATTAACCAAAATCCCGTTACCATCGGTCCCAATTGCCACTTTTTGGCTCCATTTTTCTTCTGGTCATTCCATATTGTCACATTATCTCATTTTTATTGTTTGTTTTTGTTGATTTTATGCCTACAAATACCATAACAGAGAGAAAGCTCTAGGAGGATACTTTGACACACTTCATTCCATTTTCATTTTGCAATCTTATTAAAGTCTTGTACATAGTAGTTAGTTGGCTTGAGTTCTTTACTTTTATCTAATCTTGCAACCTCTTAACTGAGCTTGCAAGGTTAGATTTTAGTATTTGAATTCATAGCTTATATCATCAATTTGAACTAAATGAAGTTTTCACATTCTTGCAACTTTGGTTCTTAGTATTTTCTTCACTTTACTTTCTTGCACTTAAATTTCTTGCATTTTACATACTTGCAATGTTATTTTCTTTGATCTCTTCTCTTTTATACTTTCTTTTGATGATGGTTATGGTTTGTGTCACGCCCCGCTTCCCAGTATACGGGGAAGTAGATGTGACGGGCCGCGACGTATTTACTCAGAAGTAAATACGTGAAGCGTAAATAAGCAATATATAAATAAAAGCACAAGAATAACAAGAGATGTAATATAAACAACAACTTTTATTAACATTCATTCTTTACATTACAACTGCTTTTAAAAAGGAAAATGCAATGATGGAAAGCAATGCCTAAACAGTGGCATATAAACTGAAAAGTAAATAAGTACAAGTAAGCTAGTAGTTGTGTAGCTCGGGTATCTGCTCTAATTACTCTTGGCTGGGCTTGGTCTCCTAAGAGTTGGGTCCTCCCGATGAACATTCCAAAGAAAGAAGAGACAAGAACGTCGTCAACGAACTAGCACTCGGTAAGTCCCAAAGAAAGAATGGAATAGACAAGTAAAGAGAATAGAACTGGTAATTGGTACAAGTATATATGTTTGTTATACTAACGTAGTTGTTTGTAGATTGGTACAAAATGTATCAGTGTATACGAGAGGAGTCCAACTATTCCATGGACTATGGGAACAGGAAATTACAAGGCACCGTCAAGACCTACGGGACAACAGCAATGGATGTTTATATACGTCTTTCAGTGTCCATCATTGTGCCACTTTTACTACATTCCGTACCAATCTACCTCGTTAAAACCCCGTAATGTATATTTTATTGATTTTTAGTTATCAGACTTGCCGAGACCATAGGTATAGGTTGTTCATGTAAACGGTTTTAGGATTGTATCAAGTGGTCATGTAATCAAGTCAAGATATAACCATGGTTCGGTCAAATCAAGCCATGTTGATATTGTTCTCGTATTCATGTTCAAGTTCAAGTATACATGTTTGGTATATTGGATTCATGTTGAATTGGATTCATGTTTGGATTGGATTCAGATTAGACTCAGAGTCAGACACTTTAAACAGATTTGGATCCTGAATTAAGTTCGGGAGTCATCGGTAACTGATACACATGGACGGCAGGATTTGTGCCTTTTTCAAGACAATTACCATTGATAACCACGTTAAGTTTTTCTAGCTTAAATAGGCAAGCTCTCACTTTCTCCGGCTCCCTGAGGCTCAAGAGAATTGATCCCTCTTAAACCCATATTTACTAAGGTCCTTAATGTGATTTTATATAACTCGAGGGGGGTTTATGAAAAATATTTTATATACTTTCAAAATAAATCTTGAGTATTTATTTATCATATTTAGAGTTTCATGGATGTAACTTTTAATATTTGAGGTATTTTAGTGAATATTAACTTGCTTGAATAGTTTAAGGCATTTTAGTGTAATACTTGTCTTGTATTGATATTTGATGGTATTTTAGTGAAATTTGTCATTCTTTTATTTTCTAGAAAACATGGAAGGAAACAATTATAAGAAAAAAATGAAATTTTTTTATTATAACTTGAAAATATGTGGTTTGATAATATTTATATAATATTAAAAATTATATTTTATTAAGGTAGAAAATTACGTTTTTCTTAAAATCATGTTAAAACCTTTCGAGACCGAATGCTCTGTGAGGAGGTATGCATATCACTCTACTAGCCCGATGATGTGCGATAATCCGCACGATCCAATAGTGAGTTCCCCAAAATGGGTTGTAGAGGCATAATTGCAAAGAGTTTGATAATACAATTCAAAGAAAACCGGGTTTTATAGTTCATGGTAGTTTAATGAAAAGTTTTAATCGCCACAAAAATAGGTTCCCAAGAGAATCGTGCTATGTTAATATGTGTGTTGTGAAGGGTAGGTCATTACCCCAAGATGTTTTCTAAAAGTAAGATTATGCCAAGTAATAAAATACGGTAAATACAAAGTTCATGGTATTTAAAAGTAAAACTCAATTTAAACTTATCTAGCATGATAATTTAGAGTGAAAGTTGTTTCTAATTATTAGTTTCATGTTTAACAATTCAAGGTATAGAATATGAATGAGTAATACTTAATAAAAGATGAAGTTTTAAGGATTTTAGAAACAAATATCGGTATAACTCTACTTACCGACATGTTTTATAAAAAGAGACTTTTTTAAGTATAAAGAGAAGAAGGGGGTAGGACTTACTAGCTAGAAGGAGGGAAGGGAGGTATAAGAAAAGGGTGGTAGCCTTCGTAGCGTCGTGGGGTCACCGGAACTTGTGTAGATCCTCGCTGGAAGTCGTTCTTGGGCTAACTCCATTTCAACTCCACTTGTACTTAGAAAATTTTGATATTTTTGACTAGAATTTTCAGAATGAGGAGGGGCTAGGGTATGGGGTTGTATTTATTATGTGGAATTAGGGTTTTGGAATTGAAAGAATAAATTAAAATGCATTAAAAATTTGATTAATGGATGAAATTGAATTCTCTATTAATTTGCAGAGAAAACAAACAGTATGGGGGTAATGGGGGTAGGCCAAGAGTCATGTGGACAAAGCACAGGGGATTTTACCCACGGTTGACCCGATGCCGCCGGCCCAAAGAGGCATCTCGCCGGCCAAGTGCTTGAAGGGGACCGTCGAATTCTTGCCACCTGTCCTACTCAATGTACACAACATTTTACACATGTTTATTTTTTCTGACTGTTCATTTTTACATGTAGTGCATGTGTAAACTTTTGGGCTTCCAAAAATTTTAAAAGAAAAATCAGGAAAAATAATATGTGGGCGATGGGATTCGAACACAGGGACTACGTCACAGCAGTGCAAGGCTTTACCAATGAGCTACAAGTGTTTTCTTGCTGTTCTTAAACAAGTATAACTTTTAAATTGTACTCAGGCTTGCAAACTCCTTTCTGTACTTTATGAAGAAAAATTTTGGACAGAAAATTCAGGGTCGTTACAATTTGTGAATAGTGGATCTTGTTAGAGAAAGAGAATGGTTGTATAAGTTAATAATCTCTTTTGCTCATTTCCTTTGCCCGATATTTGCTAATTGAACTCCGTCCAAATCTCACGTAAGCGCTCCATTAGGCATCCTACCCTACCACGGTATCAGAGATCCCTAACCGTGACTGGTTGCGTTTGGTTTGGCCGAAGGCGAAAGTCAAGAGATAAGAGCATGGGGCAGAAATTTATATTGGGAATTTCTAAAGAAACTGAAATTTGCTAAGAGTTGCATACCATTTGGAGTGTGATAATTTTGGTAGGATTCTTTCAGCTTTATCACACGATGATATTTGGATCCCGATCCTACTGTGAGTATCCGCTACTCATCAGGAGATTCGTCACGTAACGATCAATGCTATAAACCAAGTAGGTATCGAGAAAGGTGTCAGCGAGGCTACGCCCCCAGAGAAAAGAGGTTATTTAATTAAGGAACTTCGCGAAAGCGTCGTAAAACCTCCTTCGAAGTACCGACACCAGCCTGGCTGAATAGTTAAGCAAGTATTGTACAGTGTGAATAGTCCTGACTAGTTCTTCCTTTTTAGTTTGAGGAGGGATTCGAGAAACAGTGGGAGCCATCCTGTTTAGATAAACTAAAAACCACTCTAAACTTTCAAGAGCATCATGCTAAAGTGTTCCCTCTCTCTCTCTCTCTCATTGCAGCGACCCAGAACATGACAGGCCTTAAGTTATTATTAGATAAAAATATTTTGACAGGGCCAAACTATAAAAATTGGTTCCGGAATGTTAAGATGGTTATTGCCTGTGACAAATTGGGGTATGTCCTTACTACAAAGGCCCCTGCCGTCCCAGGTCCTGAATCCAGTGTCGCGGATAAGGAAATCTGCAAGACCTGGGAGTTAGACTGCGCGAAGGCCAAGTGCATCGTGCTTGCCTCTATGAATAATGAACATCAGAGGACGCACGAGAATATGGATCTTGAATCCATATTTCTCCACACCAAGGATTTGTACGGAGAGCAATCTCGTATAGCTAGATACGAGACCTCGAAGAACTTGTTTCAGTCGAGGATGGTCGTCGGATCATCTGTAAGGGAACATGTCCTTAAGATGATTAGCTATATTGAAAAGCTCGCAGACCTCGGGACAACATTAGAGAACGAGCTGTATACAAACTTGATTCTCCAGTCCCTTCCTTCCACCTACGGCCAGTTTATCTTGAATTTCAACATTTAAGGTAAAGAAGTTGAACCTCCAGAACTCATTAACATGTTGAGGAGTGCAGAGGGCACCTTGCAGAAAGCAAGGAAAACACCCACTATGTTTGTTCATGGTGCTTCCTCTTCCAGGTCTAAGGCAAGGGCCAAAGGAAAGAAGAAGAAGGCCGCTACCAAATCAAGAGGTGGTGTTAGTAAGGTGGGAGTCAAAAGAAAGGAAAAAGTTGCGGTGCCAGTAGTGGCAAAGGACGAATGCTTCCACTATCGTAGGAAAGGCCATTGGAAGAAAGATTGCAAAGCTTGGATTGCCAAGAACCAGGATCCGAAGCAAGTTGTGGTTTCGACTTCAGGTGTGTTTGTAATTGAAAATTGTCTGTCAATCAACTCTACTTTCTGGGTATTGGATACCGGATCAGGATCTCATATATGCAATTCATTGCAGACACTGAGAAACCGTAGAGTGCTGAAGGTTGGTGATATGGCCCTCCAGGTAGCTAACGGAGCTAGCGTGAGTGCTGTGTCCGTAGGGGATTATCACCTTGGATTGACGAGTGGACATATTTTAGTTTTACGCAACTGTTTTTGTATACCCAGTTTAACGGGTAATATCATATCAGTATCGTTGTTATCAAAAGAAGGTTATGATTTCACGTTTGTAAACGATGTTGTTAACATCCACCTTAATCATGGTTTGATTGGGTCCGGTACACTAGATAACGGTATATACGTGTTAAACTAATTACAGATTTCAATGTCCAGAACACACTAAAAAGAAAGTCTCTAGATATAAATCAGGCTTTCTTATGGCATTGTAGACTAGGTCACATCAATGAGACAAGGTTAACTAAGTTATATAGAGAAGGATATTTGGATCTGTTAGAATATCAATCTTATGCCACTTGTCAATCATGTCTCAAAGGAAAGATGACAAAGACTCCATTCACTGGACATGGAATAAGAACGAGCGAGCTCTTAGGACTCATACACAGCGATGTATGTGGTCCAATGTCTACACATGCAAGAGGCGGTTTTTCATATTTCATTACTTTTACGGATGATTACTCTAGGTATGGATTCATTTTCTTGATGAAACATAAATCCGAGGCCTTTGAGAAATTCCAAGAATATAAGAATGAAGTAGAAAACCAAACCGGCAAAAGTATCAAGACACTGAGATCTGATCGAGGTGGTGAATACTTAAATGCCGAGTTCCTGGGTTACCTAAAAGAGAAAGGAATTCTCTCTCAGCTTACTCCTCCATACACTCCACAGCATAACGGTGTATCGGAAAGACGGAACAGAACACTATTGGATATGGTACGTTCCATGATGAGTAATGCTGAGTTACCGCGATCTTTCTGGGGTTATGCGCTAGAATCAGCTGCATATCTTTTGAACAGGGTTCCTACCAAGACTGTGCCTACCACACCATATCAGATGTGGAGTGGGAAGAAACCCTATCTTCAGTATCTGAAGATATGGGAAAGTCCAGCTTTTGTTAAAAAGCAGCACGCGGACAAACTCGAGGCACGATCAGTACAGTGTAAGTTTGTGGGATATCCAAAGAACTCCAAGGGGTATTTTTTCTATTACGCAGAGGAACAAAAGGTTTTTGTTTCTCGTAATGCCCATTTTTTAGAACAACGGTTTTTAGAAAAGGAAACAAATGGGAGCGTATTAGAACTGGAAGAAATTCCAGAACCACAAACTACTACTGAAAGTTTGGTAGAACCAGAAGTTCAAGAAGAACAGGACATTCCCGCACCCCTCCGCAGGAGTAGTAGGCCGTCTCATCCGCCAGAGAGATACTACGGTTTTCTCATAGACGGGGATAGAGAGGATTGCGTCATTGATAATGATGAACCTACTAGCTTCCAGCAGGCCATCCAGAGCGGCAGCTCAGTAAGATGGCTAGATGCAATGCGGACCGAGATGGAGTCCATGTACACCAACAAAATATGGACTTTGGACTTTACTCCAGATGGGGTAAAACCCATAGGATGCATGTGGAACTTCAAGAAAAAGATTGGTGTAGATGGACAGGAAGAAACCTATAAGGCTAGACTTGTTGCAAAGGGTTTTCGTCAAAGACCTGCTTTGGACTATGACGAAACTTTTTCTCCAGTGACTATGCTCAAATCCATTCGGATCCTTCTAGCCATTGCCGCCTTCCATAATTATGAGATCTGGCAGATGGACGTAAAGACGACTTTTCTAAATGGTAATTTAGAAGAGTGCGTCTATATGGATCAGCCAGAAGGTTTCAATCAGAGTGGGAGCAGCGGGAAATTATGCAAGTTACTTAAGTCCATTTATGGACTAAAGCAGGCATCGTGGAGTTGGAACATCTGTTTTGATGAAACGGTCAAAGAATATGACTTTATCAAAAATCCAGATGAACCATGTATATGTAGTAAAATTGTAGCACGAACTGTCGTATTCCTCGTCTTGTACGTGGATGACATTCTCTTGATAGGAAATAACATTCCTATGCTACAATCTATCAAAGGATTCTTGTCACACAGGTTCTCCATGAAAGACCTGGGTGATGCCTCATACATTCTGTGGATCCGGATCTGTCGTGATAGATCTAAGAGAATGTTGGGACTTTCACAGTCCAGGTATATCAACACTGTACCGAAAAAATTCAGTATGGAATATTCTAAGCGCGGTAATTTACCGGCTTGTCATGGAATCACCCTCTCCAAAGAGATATCTCCCAAGACTGATTTGGAAAGGGATTGCATATCGATTATAGCCTACGCTTCTGCGGTAGGCTCTATAATGTATGCGATATTGTGCACCAGACCAGATGTAGCTTACGCACTGAGCGTAGTAAGCCGGTATCAGTCAGACCCAGGGGAGAAGCACTGGATAGCAGTAAAGAACATTCTCAAGTACCTGAGAAGGACTAAGGATATGTTCTTGGTTTACGGCGGAAAAGACCTCAAGATCGAGGCTTTTGCTGACTCCAGCTTCCAGAGTGACAAGGATGACTCCAAGTCCATGTCAGGTTATGTCTTTACCCTCAATGGAGGGGCGGTGTGCTGGAAGAGTTCCAAGAAGGACACCGTTGCTGACTCGACGATGGAAGCGGGGTATATAACTGGTTGCGATGCCGCAAAAGAAGCAGTCTGGATGAAGAAGTTCCTCACAGAACCTCAGGTGGTTCCATCCATTGTTGATCCAATACCTCTGTATTGTGACAACAACGGGGCTATAGATTTAGCGAAGGAACCCAGGTCCCATCAGAAGTCCAGACACATCTTAAGGCGGTATCACCTGATCAGGGAGATCGTAGATCGCCGGGAGATCGAGGTCCGGAAAGTTGCTACAGAGGAGAACACTGCAGTTCCATTCACAAAGGCCTTACCTCAGATACAGTTTGAGAGGCTACTCGAGATGATAGGTCTTCGATACGCCAGTATATGGCCCCAGTGCAAGTGGGAGATTGTTAGTGTATATGCCCTAGGAGCCATTATTGTATCATACTAGCTTGTATATTACTTAATGGACGTTTGGGATATTCACAGTTATATAAACAGTCTTGCTCAACATAGTAGTATGCTACTTGGTTTATATCTATCTTAATGTGTGTATATGTTAGCATATCTTGAATACATATTGATAGAGCCCATAGAATCATGCTTGACTACCAGCGTTGTGATGGCAGTCACACTAGTGGGGGCTGGGTAGTCTAAAAGCACATCCTTTTTCAGGTCCCTAGTCATAGAATTATCGAGACAGGGCATCGATACTCCAGAGTAGAATAGTGTGTATGCTTCTCATCCCAGTTGGGGAGATGGTCTGTCCTACAGCCATCAGTACATTGTACTGGAGATAGTATACATGTGCTCGTTGGGTTACGGATACACCGGACAGGACTCACAGGGAACTGTTGGTTGGTATTATACCCGTCGTCAGTTAACAGTTCTCAGGTGACATGAGTACAGCATAGTCTGCAGACTTGACACTGCTGCTTCGTCTCGAGTGTGTTCCCACTGTTCTTAGATTGCTACCCTACCACGGCTCAAAGGAGTCGTGCAAACAGGTAGCAGTTGGGTGATGTCCCGAAGCACTTGGAGGCAGCGGCGGTTAGATAGGATTCGTCTCTCCTGGTATTGGAAGTTGATATCGCACTGTGTTTGGAGAGCCATTACGCAAAGTCCCTGGCCAGGGAAAACGAGATTTACTGGTAGGATTTCCAGTAGCTTCTCAAGGTGTAATGGGCTTCACTCCGAAACGACTTATACAGCTTTTAGGGGACTGACGCTTGCCGCCCCCCTAGGCCCGATATGCGATAGTCTTTGACGAACAGACCAGACTGTACGGAGATTGTCACATCAGGCTCAGTAGGAGTTCAGATGGGTTTCCTCATCGACCATCTTATCGGCATCTACCTGGGAACCGTTACGTACAGCTAGTACCGCTTGCGGCCTGTGGTTAAACCCACTGCCAGCTTAGTGTCAAGTCTTTAGAGTCCCACACAGAGAGTTTCCCTGCTTTAGGCAAAACGATATAGAGGTCATATGGTTTTACGACAGGGTTCGGACACATACGTGTATTTATGCACGTACGATGTTCGGACAGATAATACTAGCGGGCTTTAGTTTAAGCAAGATTCTAGTATTGGATTATTGGATTTATACAGTCTCAGTATTTCCGTGTTTTTTACGGATGGGACGGGCATTCTCGTAATTAGTCGAGAAGCTTCTAGAAGAAAGATGAGGTGAAGAGCTTAGGTGTAATTTGCATTAAATGAATTTGTGACTCATGAAGTGATTCATCCAAATAAGTTAATGAAGCATTTATTGCTTAATGACTCATGAGATGATTCATTCATTTGTATTAAATGAAGCATGGTTGTAATTATTTGTATGATTTATTTGATAATTATTATGCTTCATTATATACATAATGAGTTATATTTTCATTTCATTATTACAAACACTTTCTCTCTCCTCAAGCTCTCTCTCTTCCAAAACTTTACCCTAATCCTCTCATGTGTTGAGATCCCAAGGGTTAGCAAGACTAATAGATCCCTAATCCATCTCTATATCCTCTAGATTAGCTTGATTAGCAATCATAGCCACCTAGTTATCTCAAGTGAGAGGTTAAAGCTTGAAGAAGGAACTCTCGGGTGGATCTTCTATCACATCGAGGAGGCCGACAAGGAGGTGAACAACAAGAACAAGAAGGACTAGAATCTTAAGGTATAATCATCTATCATAGTAGTTAATCACTTCTAGATAGTTGTTAGTTAGGGTTTAGAAAAGATCCGTAAAGTTAGTCGATGTTAACTTAAACAAAATGATTGTTTTACATATTCCGCCTCCTCGCATCATGTGGGGTATGTAACGTCGACTTACATTAACTTCATGAGCCATAAGGGTCTCATAAAGGTGTTTCTCCCTACGAGTCGTGAGTATCTCGTAAGTGTATTTTCTCCTTAAAAATCGTGAGGATTCTTAAGTGTATGTTCTCTTATAAGTCGCGAGGATCTTACAAGAGTGTTTTCTCCTTATAAGTCGAGAGGACTTACAAGGGTTGTTCACCGTGTGAGCATATACCTAGTCGCTGGTGGGACTTTTGTTAGGGAAATGTTTATTCATGCCCGTGGATTGTATACAAGGGTCAATATTGAACCGCTTGTAGGGCAAAAATTGGGGTGTATGATGGCTTAAGAACAGGTTCAGATCCCTGTAGCTTAAGGCTTTTGAATCCTATGAGCCGTGAGGGTCTCATATGGGAATTCTCCTTACGGGTCGTAAGGATCTCGTAAGTGTAACTTCTCCTTAGGAATCGTGGGGATCCCTAAGTGTGTTGTTCTCTTGTGAGTCGTAAGGATCTCACACGGGTATTTTCTCCTTACAAGGTCGAGAGGACCTTGCAAGTGTCTTTTAACGAGATTGCGCCCTTTCGGGTTTTCACAAAACTCGCTGGTTGCCCTGCTGTTTTTACTCACGGAGACCTTTCGGGTTTTCATCAATGCCCATTTTGCTTGTGGACGTACCGTTTTTTTTACGAGACTGCGCCCTTTCGGGTTTTCACAAACATCGCCGGTAGTCCTGCTGTTTTTACTCACGGCGCCCTTTCGAGTTTTCATCCGTGCCCACTTTGCTTGTGGACATACCTTTTTTTACGAGTCTATGCCCTTTCGGGTTTTCATAAACATCGCCAGTAGTCCTGCTGTTTTTACTCACGGCGCCCTTTCGAGTTTTCATCTGTGCCCATTTTGCTTGTGGACATACTACTTTTTTTTGGTTTTCAAGTGGGATATTCCACTTGACAGCAGGACTTATTTGTAAGCCCCTTGATATCCTTTCTATTCTTTAAGAAGAAAGGACCATCTTACATAGAGATTCTTCCTCCAGTGAGAAATATGCCCCCTGTGTATACCTCGGGGGGGAGCGAGTACCCATGCCGTCGCTATTTTGGTGACAGGTTGTTTCAAAGTCGCTCATTTTTTTTTGTTGAGCATCGGCAACAAATACCACCTTACCTCCACTTTTCATTCATCTTCATCAGATGATGAAGGGTCTTGACTCAGCTGATCCAATAAAGTCATTTTATCCATGAGCTCTTGGAAAACTGTCGACTTGAAAAGGGCCATATACAAGGACGCCTTTGAATTTGGGTCAAGGGTGGCTATGATCATTCCCATGGTTGCAACTTCATCAATGCGTTGCTTGTATTTGACCAGAGATTTCGCCATCGGGAAATACATTGAACCCAAGTCTCATTCGGTCTAACTCTTTCATTGACCAGTACCGTCACGGTAGTGCGTTTATTCACACTAGCGAATCTCTGACAGGAGGGGATCTCCATTTCGTCGAAGGTATTCATGGAGTCATTTAGGAGTTCTGCATACCATTAGAAGGCAATGCCTGCCAGACAGCCGATAAACTGTCAGAGGAGAAGTATATCAGTATTGCCACACATGGGTTCAAATCGCGCAATGTGCCGACGAGAATTCTCAGTTCCTTTGTACATGTGGCACGTTGGAAATGCGTACTCTGGCGAGGACTGTATTTGATTGTGCCATGTTGGATACGGTCGATCAATCTGGATTGATCTATTTGCGGCTTCACTGGCGTAATGAGCTTCGATTTTGTAGGGTTCCTAGGCACACTAAAGAGGTCTCACAAGGCATCAACCATGCCAAATTCAAAATTTTCCGGTGCCGAGAAACCCTAAACTAGATCGTTAACTAGAGAATAGGCGAAACTACAAGCAAGTAAACAACTTTACTGCTAAGTGAAAGAGACTACAACCTTTGTAGATCCGGTCCTCCACTTCCTTATCTCCGTGATGATGTCCCTCCGCTGCGATCATCGGATCCCGGACTCTAGCGATGGTTTCGTCGAAGAAATGATCGGGCTAGGTCATCGACTTCGTTGCCGAAGATGATCTACGTCGAGGCAACACAAGATCAAGCTCCAACTTCACCAAGTCATGAAACTTGTGAAGAAAACACCCTATACTACTTGACAAGTGGTAAAGGATGAAGAAATAGGAAGTGGGTTCACTTTGGATTTGGATTTCTCACTCTTTTTCTCAAGGCACCATTGAAGCTAGAATGGTTTCTTCTTCTTGAAGAAGAAGAAGAAGAAAAGGAATATCATAAGACTAATAAAATCAAATGATAAATCAAGTGAAGTTATCATAATGCAACCGTGGTTGAGTGTAGAGAATAAACTATGGTTAAAGCAAATGGTTAGGGTTAAGGAAAGAAACAAAAATGGTCAAAGCTTTTCAAAGCTTCAAGAAGCTTCAAGATAAATCCAAAGAAAGCCACCATTTCATTTCTTGCCAAAAAGAATAAATAAATAAATGAATAAGTAAATGAAACCCTAACCATTAACCTAATCATAGTTTAAAGCATACACACACCCAAGTTTGCATGTATCATCAAAAATGATACAAACTTGTACACAAAACTATATCATATATATATAATGTGCACATCAAGTGAGAAAATCCATCTTAAGTGAACCAATACTAGTTAATGCAAAGTAATATATCAAATATATAATTATGCATTAAATCATTAAATCAACGCTTGATTTAATGATCCGGTCATACTGCATATAACCGACTAATATTTAGTGTATCAATGTATCGAATCAACACTTGATTCGGTAACCCGGCTAAATCTCATATAACTGTCCAATGATACAAATCGCGAGAATAGAATACAGTATCACATACAGGTATTATTCTCGGTCCTGCACATATCTCATATGCGCTCCTATTTCGTTTCGCTTGAGCCAGGAAACCTCTGTGTAGGACTCTAAAGACTCGTCAATACGCCGGCAGCAGATGATGATCATATCAAGCACCCACAAGCCGCAAGCGGTCTGCTAAACGTAACGGCCACCCGGGTATTGAGCGATCATAAGATCAACGAGCAAGCCCGCTCACACTCCTGTGAATCCAACCAGTAACACTTACCGTACAGTCCGGTCTGATCGTCTGATATGTCGCATATCTCGCCTAGGGGTGGTAAACGTCAGACCCCAATAGCTCGATAAGTCGTGTCGATATGAGGTCTATAACAGTTCGAAAAACTACTGGTAACACTTACCAGTAAATCTCAGCAACCCTGGCCAGGTATTTCCGGTTATAGCCAATCGAACACAGCGCAACATCAACTCCCTATACTGAGAGAGACGAATCCCCTCCTATCGCTCATTGCCTCCATGTGATTCGGGACTGTACCTAAAAACCATCTTTTTGCACGCCCTCTTGGACGTGGTGAGGTGGAAATCAAAGCACAGTGGGAATCACACAAGACTCTATGACGATCTCGGGTTTACAGACTAACCTGTACCAGTGTCACCAGAGAACTGCCTTCTGACGTGAGGTATAATACCAACTGGGAGTTCTCGGCGAGTCCATCCAGTGTACCCAGTCTTCACTGAGCACCCGTATATCATCTCTGATGTCAAACACCAATGGATATGGGATCATCCATCGCCCATCTGTATGGATCGAGAAGGTATACGCTAGTCTACTCTGGTATATCGATGCCCCATCTCGATATACCCATGACTAGGGACCTTGAAGGATGTACTTATGGACTACCATGTCCCTACTAGTATGATCCGCATCATAGTCCAGGTAGTCAAGTACACATCCTAAGGGCTTTACTAACATGTAACAGAGAGACAATCAGTGTACACGTTAAGGTAAAGAGCAACCAGATAGCATACTATCATGTCGAGCAAGAAAGTCCTCCCTATATATGTCCAAGCATCCACTACAATATACATCCTATGTATAGTAATGGCCTCTAGGGCATACATATAACTAACAATCTCCCACTTGCACTACGGCCATCTGATAGCAGTGGTTGTAGTATCTCATACTCAACCATCCCATAAAAGTCTCTCTTTGGGAAAAGGCCTTTGTGAGTGGATCCGCCGTGTTGTCCTCTGAGTCTTCTCTCCTAACCTCGATCTCCTTGGAGATCAACTATCTCCATGATCAGGTGATGCTGCCTCAGAATATGTCTGGATCACTGATGGGACGGACGTTCCTTGGCATAAGCCACAACTCCATTGTCACACAATGGGAGGAATTAAGTTCATCTCATGAACTAATATACACCCAGACTTCCTCTTTGGTAGCATCTTTGGTAACAATGTATCTTGCCTTTAATCGTCTAGTATGCCATGGTATCTAGCTTGGAACTCTTCCAACATACCGTCCCTCTACTGAGAGTAAAGGCAATGCCTGTGACTGACATTCAGTCGTCCTTATCACTCTGGAACCTTTCCAGTGATTCTCCTCAGGATCGATTGATACCATCTCACTACTACTAGTGAGAATCCTAGCATCCAATTACATCTATCTCATAGATGAAAACTCAGGATTTAGGAGGTATCACTTTGATCCTATATGGAGAATCCTTGTGATAAGCGGAGATTGACTGAGCGTAGCATAGAAAACTCCTTTCCTATCAAGAGTATGTCATCCACGTACTCTACGAAGATCACTACCATACTCCCTACTACCTTTTTGTATATACAAGGTTCATCTACCATTTTGATGAAGTCAAACTCTTTGACTACCACATCAAAACAGATGTTCCAACTCCGCGATGCCTGCTTTATCCTATAAGGCATCTTGCACAACTTTCCGCTGCTCCCACTGTCTACGAAGCCCTCTGGCTGTGTACTTACAGACGCTCTCTTCCAAAACATTATTTAGAAAAGCAGTCATGACACCCAACCACCAGATATCGTAGTCATGGTATGTAGCCTGGCAAGTAGGATCTGGATGGACTTAAGCATAGATCCTTAGAAAAGGTTTCAACATAATCCATACCTGGTCAATAATGCAAACCTTTAACAAGTCTAGCTTTGAAACTCTCAACTTTTCCATGTACACCAAGTAATCTTCTCAAGATATACTTGCTCCTGATGGGGATTTAACCCTTCAGATATAGCAACCAAAGTCCATACTTTGTTGGTGTATAAGGATTCCATCTCAGATCGCTTAGCATCCAGCCATTCTTACAGTGTCCCACTCTTGATGGCCAACTCGAAACCAGTTGGGTCATCATCTCATGATGCAATCCTCGCTCCCACTGTCATAGAGAAACCGAAGTATCTCTCAGGTGGGTGAGGAACCCTACTAGATCGGCGGAGTGGCTGAAGTTCGTTGGTTACTATTGAATCCTTTGGTTCTGCCAAATCATCTGCTGCAGTTTGTATAGCTAGAACCTTTCCAGTTCTACATAACAGACCTTGCCTCGAGCTTGTCCGGATTATGCTTTTAGACACAGCCCGGACAACCCCAAATCTTAACCAACTTAAGATATGGGCTCTTCTCTTTCCATATCACATATGAAGCGGTAGGCAACTGATTTGATTGGAACCCTATTCAATAGGTATGCAACTTTATAAGTGCATAACTCCCAAAAGGAAATAGGTAACTCAGTAGTACTCATCATAGAGCACACCTTATCATATAGGGTGTGATTGCTCCGCCACGATATACCATCGTGCTATGGTGTATACGGAGGAGTAATGCTGAGAGAGAATCTAATTCTCCTTTAGAATAGTCCAGGATTTCCGTGCTCAAGTATTCTCCTCCTTGATCTCATCAAAGGATATAATACTTATGCCCATATTGGTTCTCTACTTCTAACTTATATTCTGTGAATATCTCAAAAGGTTCGGACTTGTGTTTCAACAGGAACATATGTCTGAATCTTGAGAGATCATCAGAGAATGTAATGAAGTATAAAGAACCGGTCTTGGCATGTGTAGACAGGGGACCTTACATACATCATCATGTATCAGTCCCAAGAGTTTACTACCTCTTTCTCTGTTTCCAATAAACAGAGCTATGGTTATCTAATCTTTGTGACATGACTGGCAAGTTTCACAAGATGTAAATTTAAACTGATTTAAATATGCATCAAAAATGTAACTTCGGCCAGTCGGGTCGCATTGATATGACCTAGTCTACAATACCTCAAGAAGAATCCGTTCATTTCTGAACTCTTCCTCTTGTGTGTGTTCTGTATACTAGGAACTGTAGTTTGATTTAGAACGTCAATGCTTTTAGATAACGTTCCTGAACTGATCAACTTTTGAAATAGGAAATGTTCAAAACATTATCCAACAATACAAAATTTTATCATTTCTTTACTAAATAAAGAGATTAATATGATTTTGTATATCAGGTACGGGATCTAATAGCATTTGTTCAGAATCAATGTACTGGTAATACAGGGTGATAGTGACCAACAGACTTGGCTGCAACACTTGCCCCATTTTCTGTCTCATGAAACTTATCACCCGTTCTCAGTTCTTTATCTATCTGTAGCCCATGTAACAAATTACATATGCGGGATCCTGATCCGGTATCTCATATCCATGACGTAAAGAATACTGAGAAACAGTTCTGTATAATGAACACACCCGAAGATGATGCATCAGCATGCACTCTCTTCGTTTGGGCGGCACAAGAATTCTAGTAATCCCCAATTTCCTGCTCTATCTTATAACAATTATAAGTTGGAGCGGGACCAACGTTCCCCAGCTCAGTATAACAAGCGGGTTCGGTCAATATCCGTATTATTATCTTGATTAAGGCGTGATATGGTCGCTACCTGGAGAGAGAGAGAAGAAAACACTCAGCGTGCGCTCTTGCAAGATCAGATTGGTTATTATTTTATCTAATCAGGATGGCTCCCACTGTTTTTATCAAATCTTCCTTCAAACCCTAAAAGGAAAGACTACCTGGGATTAATTACACACTACAAGTTCGCCAATCTTTCAGCCAGGCCAGTGTCGGTACTTTGAGGGAGGTCCCCCGTGCTTTCGCACGAACCTAATTAATGTAAACCTCATTTTCCCAGAGGTGTAACCTCGTTAACACCTTTCTAGACACCTACTTGATCGGCTAATTGCAATGTGTAAAACTCTCCCAGGAGTAACTCTTACTCGCAGCGGGTATCGGGATCCAACTATCTCATAGAAGGTATGCAATCTCATTGCAAATTTCAACACTTGAAATTCCCGATAATATTTTGCCCCAAGCGATCTATGACCTTGACAGAGTCAACAAACCATAGACCGCAAGTAAAGTTCAACCCGTCATTTCTCGATTGAATTAAACCCACCCGCACGACCCTTGACTGAGTCAACAAGGCCGCACGACTACCCTAATCCAATCGCATCATATGCTTTGCAGATAAGCACTAATCAGTCACCGCACACTACGCCTTGACTGAGTCAACAAACACAGCACGAATACTAACTATTACTTATCTGAAATGACGGAGGGCTACGACAGGTTTTTAAGAAAACCTTTTGCGTAATGAACTTGATATCGTTGTAGAATCAAATGATTTTAAAATGGAGTGTTTTTGAGGCTTTTCTAGTTTTGCTAAAGGGGTAACTCCCGGTGAAGGGATCGTCGGCCCTTTCCTCATCGAATAAGGTGCAGGATATATCATATATACCACTGTGCAAAGCAGAAACTATAGAAGCTATCAAAAGATAAACCGAGTGTGTAGCATCTGCCAGTTATTAGAAAAGGAGTCACTCCCGGTGAAGGGATCGTCGGCCCTTTCCTTATCGAATAGGGTGCAGGATATATCATATATACCGCTGTGCAAAGCAAGAACTGTAGCTACCTGTTTTATTTTTGAAATTCGATTCCACAACATCTTTAGGTTTCTTTTTCTTTCATTAATCACATTAATGAAATCCCATCATTTAAATCACCTAAACATCACAGATAAATACGACGTACACTTATGCCATCCGCATTCGCCTCGATGTCCCCTCGTGCACCGTTAGGTTAGGTAACTAACGGCAGAGCGGGGCAGGGCTAGCGCGGGTGTAAAACATAAGTAACGTCTATATAATATATCGTATATACTATATACAATATCTATCTGAACATATCACATGATCACATCACAGATATCGCAGCAGAAAAAACATATATGAAATATTGGATATACTAGGACGTCCGTGTTTTAGTACGAGCCAGTATAAAACACGGATTCCACGGTCGTGATGAATAGACAAACCCACACCCCTAGACCCCTACGAGAGCGGCAAGCAACCCTACCAATTCTAGGGTTAGGAGACCCGGACTCGACTCCTCGAGTTGGTCTCCCACTGGACCCTAGAACCCGGTTACTTGTGCTCTCCTCCTTGGGTCTATCCTAGTGCGGAAAAGTAAATAATATACAAATGGTGACATCTTCCGCAACCTGGAAGTGCCCCAATAAAAGAATATTACATACAAGTTTTTACATGAATGAAAATGAAAAACACTCATCTCACATAAAACCCCCCGGCTATTCAAACACGACGATCCAATATAACATATCCAGCAACACATAACATCACATTTCATCAACGTAAGTAAACATGCGTATCCTAATTGTCGTTGACATATAGCAACGAAACCGGCGATATCATATATTACACTTACGGTCGCAGAAAAGAAAGTGTAAAACTACAACAATTGGAATCCGTAAACTCTTTAAATATCGCATGCCTAACCAAATGAATTCCTTAGACATCGCATACCTAACAATTATAAACCCCGCATTTTAGTCTCATTATTGAAAACACTTTTCAATATCAAGTCGGGCAATTCAACAGGATTCCCGACATACTGATCGAATGCTCGTCGCAAACTTTAGTAGACGGCCGCACCCCTGATACCGTCGACGAAGTGCACCAAGGCGGAACACCGCTACCGCGAGCACCCGAACGGATGCTTTCGGCGACGGGGGTTCTCCTACAGTCACTTGGTCGGGGCTATGGGGTGTAGCTGTCTATTAAGTTTACCCGGCGAGTATCCGCGTACGCTACGTGATTGCGACGGACTTTTGATCGCATCAAAATTCCGTGGCAACCGATCAAGTGAGACTAAACTGCTATGTTTATAACATTCAAATCAGTTATCTCATAACTCCTTGTGGATTCCAAATATTGTATCACATTCCAGATAAATAGAAAATGTTAAACTTTCCGATCGAATAATCAAACACCCAAGTTTTCCCGAAACAACTCAACACATGAAATAAGTTTAAAAACATTCACTTCATGCCTCAGTACCAACGGTCCAGCCGTAGAAGGGTCAAGCCAACGCCTCACATGTGGCACGCCGTACTGCCCCAAACCCTAAGGTTCAAAGGGCAGTTCAAGACGGTCACATAATCGAGTTAAGGTTTGTTGTCTTCTAGAGGGTCCATCGCGTTACTTGCACTACTTCGAACGTTCTTAAACTACGGAAAGATCTAACACTTGGAAATTTCCCGACAGGGGAAAAAGTGGGTATTTATATCCGGTGAAACTTTTTAACATGTTCTAAAATATCCGGAAAAACAATAACGAATTTAAAATTCCCGATCGAATCGACGGTTGCAAAATAAACCCCAGAATACTCAACACTTGAGTCGGATTAAAAATACCCATAAAAAAGTAACCACAGAGACAAGAATTACGGTGCAAAAATCCGTCCTTAATACTCTCAACCTGCCGCGGAACCGCCGCCAAAGGTGGGTAATAGCCGCGGTTCCACGGCCATCTTGAGGAATTGGAGGCTCGTTTTTCACCATAATTCTTATTTTTCCCTGCAGAATTTTTCAGGTATTTTTAATTCTGAAAAATCACAGATTTTAAAAATGGACCAGAGAGGGGTGTATTTCGTCGTATTTGGGTTCGATCGGGGTTTTAACTTCGTTAGCGCATCGCCTAAGGCTCTAGCTAGGCTCTGATACCACTGTAGGGTTCCTAGGCACACTAAAGAGGTCTCACAAGGTATCAACCATGCCAAATTCAAAATTTTCCGGTGCCGAGAAACCCTAAACTAGATCGTTAACTAGAGAATAGGCGAAACTACAAGCAAGTAAACAACTTTACTGCTAAGTGAAAGAGACTACAACCTTTGTAGATCCAGTCCTCCACTTCCTTAGCTCCGTGATGATGTCCCTCCGCTGCGATCATCGGATCCCGGACTCTAGCGATGGTTTCGTCGAAGAAATGATCGGGCTAGGTCGTCGACTTCGTTGCCGAAGATGATCTACGTCGAGGCAACACAAGATCAAGCTCCAACTTCACCAAGTAATGAAACTTGTGAAGAAAACACCCTATACTACTTGGTAAGTGGTAGAGGATGAAGAAATAGGAAGTGGGTTCACTTTGGATTTGGATTTCTCACTCTTTTTCTCAAGGCACCATTGAAGCTAGAATGGTTTCTTCTTCTTGAAGAAGAAGAAGAAGAAGAAAAAGAATATCATAAGAATAATAAAATCAAATGATAAATCAAGTGAAGTTATCATAATGCAACCATGGTTGAGTGTAGAGAATAAACTATGGTTAAAGCAAATGGTTAGGGTTAAGGAAAGAAACAAAAATGGTCAAAGCTTTTCAAAGCTTCAAGAAGCTTCAAGATAAATCCAAAGAAAGCCACCATTTCATTTCTTTCCAAAAAGAATAAATAAATAAATGAATAAGTAAATGAAACCCTAACCATTAACCTAATCATAGTTTAAAGCATACACACACCCAAGTTTGCATGTATCATCAAACATGATATAAACTTGTGCACAAAACTATATCATATATATATAATGTGCACATCAAGTGAGAAAATCCATCTTAAGTGAACCAATACTAGTTAATGCAAAGTAATATATCAAATATATAATTATACATTAAATCATTAAATCAACGCTTGATTTAATGATCCGGTCATACTGCATATAACCGACTAATATTTAGTGTATCAATGTATCGAATCAACACTTGATTCGGTAACCCGGCTATATCTCATATAACCGTCCAATGATACAAATCGCGAGAATAGAATACAGTATCACATACTGGTATTATTCTCGGTCCTGCACATATCTCATATGCGCTCCTATTTCGTTTCGCTTGAGCCAGGAAACCTCTGTGTAGGACTCTAAAGACTCGTCAATACGCCGGCAGCAGATGATGATCATATCAAGCACCCACAAGCCGCAAGCGGTCTGCTAAACGTAACGGCCACCCGGGTATTGAGCGATCATAAGATCAACGAGCAAGCCCGCTCACACTCCTGTGAATCCAACCAGTAACAGTTACCGTACAGTCCGGTCTGATCGTCTGATATGTCGCATATCTCGCTTAGGGGTGGTAAACGTCAGACCCCAATAGCTCGATAAGTCGTGTCGATATGAGGTCTATAACAGTTCGAGAAACTACTGGTAACACTTACCAGTAAATCTCAGCAACCCTGGCCAGGGATTTCCGGTTATAGCCAATCGAACACAGCGCAACATCAACTCCCTATACCGGGAGAGAAGAATCCCCTCCTATCGCTCATTGCCTCCATGTGATTCGGGACTGTACCCAAAAACCACCGTTTTGCACGTCCTCTTAGACGTGGTAAGGTGGAAATCAAAGCACAGTGGGAATCACACAAGACTCTATGACGATCTCGGGTTTACAGACTAACCTGTACCAGTGTCACCAGAGAACTGCCATCTGACGTGAGGTATAATACCAACTGGGAGTTCTCAGCGAGTCCATCCAGTGTACCCAGTCTCCACTGAGCACCCGTATATCATTTCTGATGTCAAACACCAATGGATATGGGATCATCCATCGCCCATCTGTATGGGTCGAGAAGGTATACGCTAGTCTACTCTGGTATATCGATGCCCCGTCTCGATATACCCACGACTAGGGACCTTGAAGGATGTACTTATGGACTACCATGTCCCCACTAGTATGATCCGCATCATAGTCCAGGTAGTCAAGTACACATCCTAAAGGCTTTACCAACATGTAACAGAGAGACAATCAGTGTACACGTTAAGGTAAAGAGCAACTAGATAGCATACTATCATGTCGAGCAAGAAATTCCTCCCTATATATGTCCAAGCATCCACTACAATATACATCTTATGTATAGTAATGGCCTCTAGGGCATACATATAACTAACAGATTTGCTGAGCGATATATTCGTTCAGCTTTTCTTTTAGGAATCATTTCCTCCTCAGCAATTGATGAGCTTTGCAGAGGATTTGAAATGTTATCTTTATCTTTAAGACCGACTACCGGCAGTTCATCTGCCAGTGGTTCTGATTGAACCATCTTTCCAGCCATATTCTGAATCAGAAGGGCCATCTAGTTCATTTTAATGGACATTTCTGCCGCTTCTGCATCTCTCTTTTTCAGAGCGCGCTTTAGGAAATCATTATCCGACTCCTTCTCTATTCTTTCTTCGGGTGTGCCCTTGGGATTTTTCTTAGACGGTGGATTAGCGAGTGGTGCCGCCTGAGCAAGCATTTCCTGCAGCTTTTCACGTTGCAGTTGAACTTTTGTTAAGGACCAAGTTTGAGGTCGGTGACTAGTAGAACCTCAAACTTTGTCTTTGGAATTCACCACATAGATTATGTGAACTACCATACCCCCAGGCTTGGGGAGTTTGGATTTTTGGCCTTTGGAGTTTGCTTCGGGCACTTGAGCTTTATTGGGCCTCTCTTTTTTGTGAAAAGCCGCTTTGGTTTTGGGAGGAACCGCTGTATCGGGATCCGTCTTGGGAAGAGTCCCCTTGTATTTGAAAGAGGATTTGTCAGAATTTGGCTGATGTTTAGGGGAAGAGCCGCGGTTGACGACAGAGACCTTCACTTGCTTCCGTACTTTATATATAGATGAGGAAAGTTGCTTTAGGGAGCGAACTGGTTTCTGCTCTCGTGGGATCTCCATGAGCTGCAGAGATTTCTTAAATATTGCGGTAGGAAAATTTTATCTAACCCTTCGCACCAATTTGAAGCTGTTCCCGGTTGGAACAACATTCACCACTGGGGTTGAAACAAAACCACACGGAGAACTGCCCCCAGCTCATTTTGTATGATGCCGATATCGACGTCGACCATTTCTTATGACCGGAATTTGATTAGCCTCAGGATTTTGCCGAGCCGGTCCCTATTTACTTTAGGAGCTTGAATATTCTGCCCCCTGCGTCGACCTTGGTCCTTAGCAGGTGCCATTTGTTTGAGGACCGATTCCGTCGGCAAAGTTGCAGCTTGGGGAACCAGCCTGTGGAAGACAGACTTCATCTGGGCTTCCTCCATCGGCGTTGAGGCACCGAGGGTGGAAGGTGGGAACATCGACCTAAAGAGAAGCCCATTGATTTCTTGAAGAACCGAATTGCAGACATTTGAGCCTGCAAGTGGCCCATACTTGACTCCACCAGATATGACAGAGCCTGAGTTGCTAAGGTGGGAGCAAACGCCATTCTTCATAGAGAAGAAACGCCGGCTTCAGTATCCCCTCCCCTAAGGGCAACCAAAAACATATATACTGCAATTATTTGATCGCAGGAAAACACGACACACGAAGTGTGGAGTGGAAAGAGGAAAAGGTCCCACCGGGCGTGCCAGAATCTGTTCTCCGCCGAAAGACGCGACCGGGACGTTAGGACGTCTGGCCTGAGTTTTGGGGGCAGATGCTATTTGGTTTTATCCGTCCACCTCTCTGAAGATGCCAAGTTAATTTATGGTACCGTATATCGGAGGTTTAGACGGATGCGGCCGTTGTAGCAGACTTCGTCAGATTCCCCCTCGTTTGAGGGGTTTTTTTATTGTAGGGACGCTCTTCCCTGCAAGCGCAAGTCCCTGCAGTTAATTACGCTACCGCATTGCGATAACCACTTTCTCCTTCTCCGGATGGTCACTTCGTGTTGTGTGTGTTTGTTTTATTTTTGGTTGCCCGTGGATTGTATACGGAGACTAATTTATGTTGTCGCCCGTAGGGCGTGGATTAGTCCAAATCCGTATTTTCTTAGATTTGGGTTTGGGTTGGGTTTAAGGATCGTTAATCTCATTTGAGACTAAGATCAACTTAAACGTTTGTTAAGGATACGTTAGTATAATTTTAGACTAAGATCTACTCAACAGGATCATTTAAATCCAACAAAAGAGCATTTGTGCTCTATTGTTTTAGTCTAGGGACTTTGCGGTCCAGAAGTTTAAAGACATCATAGTCCATGGAGTTTAAAGATATCATAGTCTGTAAAGTTTAAAGACATCATAGTCTATGAGATTAAGGACCACATAGTCCATGGTAGTTTAGAGACATCATAGTCTGTAAATTTTAAAGACAACATAATCCATGAGTTTAAGGACCCTACAGTCCATGGAATATCTGGTTGTCGGGACCCGTCACCTCTCTGAAAACGTTGAAGGATTACAACGACAAATATCAGAGGAGTGAAGAGATGTACCCTTGAACCAATATTGGTTGGGGGATCTGTAGTTGGATTGATTTAAGGATCGTTAATCTCGTTTGAGATTAAGATCAACTTAAATGTTTGTTAAGGATACGTTAGTCTAATTTTAGACTAAGATCTACTTAACAGGATCATTTAGATCCAACAAAAGTGCATTTGAGCTCTATTGTTTAGTTTAGGGACATTGCGGTCCAAAGGACATCATAGTCTATGGAGTTTAAAGACATCACAGTCTGTAAAGTTTAAAGACATCATAGCCTATGAGTTTAAGGACCTCACAGTCCATGGTAGTTTAGAGACATCATAGTCTGTAAAGTTTAAGGACATCATAGTCCATGAGTTTAAGGACCCCACAGTCCGTAAAGATTAAGGTCGTCATAGTCCGGTTTAAAGACATCATAGTCTGTGTGATTTCTATTCCACCGTTTGGGGATGCACCAAAAGTTATTGGTTATTGGGACCCTCCATCTCTATGAAGATGTTGAAGGATTACAACGACATGTATCAGAGGTATGAAGAGATGTGCCCTTGAATCAATGTCCCGATTTGGGGAAATGGGATGAACATCAGTTTAGATGTCATCTGTTGGGAGCTTATTAGCTGTTTTGAGATCGGCTTTGGAAACCCTGAGCATGAAGGACTCAATTGACGGTCCTGGGAACATTTGGTCTGATTCTGGCTAATATTAGCCCTTTATAGTGTTCAGCCCTAACATGTTTATTCAGCGCTCACGTGTTCCCACGCGATACTCTGAGGCAGTGTGAAACACTGGAATTTGATAATGCCCATGTGTCACACGTGATGCATATAAGTGTTAAACACTTTGTCCATTACGTGTGAGCACGTGAGGAGCTTGAGATAATGTTAAACACTGAAGATTTGAAGCGCTCACATAGGGTCACGTGAGGCGTTTGAAGTGGTGTTAAACACTGAGATTTAGAGCGCTCACATGGGGTTACGTGAGGTCTTTGAAGTTGTGTTAAACACTGAAGATTTGGAGCGCTCACGTGGGGTCACGTGAGGCGATTAGAGTTGAGCGCTGCCTCTTTGATTCTCTTTTGAAAAGTACTACGCACTATTAAGGGGTCACGTGATGTCACGTGAGACGCCCTAGGTGAGAACTGTTCTCTGGATTTTATTCCTCTTTCATTTGTAAGTGCTAAGCACTTGGTTCATCAAACAGTCATGTGCAGACACGTGAGGTACTTTCAAAATGCGAGCACTGTCTTTGGAATTTTCTCCCTGTTTGGGGGTCACGTGGGAACACGTGAGGTGCCCCCAAAATGGGAGCTATCTTGGGTTTATTCCCTCTTTCCTTTTCTGAGTGCTAACCACTATTGGGTCACGTGAGGCACTCTGAAGAATAAAAATTGCCTTTGCTTTATTCTCCTTTTCTTTTTCTGAGTGCTAAGCACTATCAAGGGATCACGTGAGGTCACGTAAGACGTCACAAAATTGAGATGTGTTTTAGATTTACTCCCCTTTTTGAAAAGCTTGTTCGGTAGTGCGCCAAGAGTTATTGATTATTGGGACCCTCCACTTCTCTGAAAACGTTGAAGAATTACAACGATAAGTATTGGAGGTGCAAAAAAAGGGTCTTGGCTTCAGGAGACTTGGTTAATTTGGGCTAATGTTGGCCTCTCATAGTGTTAAACACTAGTGTATGATCAGCGCTCACGTGCTCTCACGTGAGGCGCTTGAAATAATGTTGAACACTAAGAATTTGAGGCGCTCACGTGGGATCACGTGGGGCGCTTTAAGTAGTGTTGAACACTAAGAATTTGTTTCGCTCAAGTGGGGTCACGTGAGATACTTGAAGTAGTGTTAAACACTAAGGATTTGATGCGCTCACGTGGGGTCACGTGAGGTGCTTGAAGTAGTGTTAAACACTAAGAATTTGATGCGCTCACATGGGGTCACGTGAGGTGCTCCAAGAATGGAAACTGCCCTTTGATTTATTCCCTTTCTGCTTTATAAAAGTTAAGCACTGCTCAGAGGTCATGTAGGGTCACGTGAGGCGATCTAAAAATAGGGTTTATTCCCTTTTTCTATTTTATAAGTGCGGAGCACTTCTCAAGGGTCACGCAGGGTCACGTGACTAGATCTCAGTCTTTCCTTTTTTTGTTCCTCAAAGGTGTTCACGTGAGGACACGTGAGCTTTTATTGTGTAGCATTGAACACTTGCATCACCAGGTTGTTCTTCTATGGTTCTTAGGAATTAAGTTCTCCTTTTGTTCTTTGCAGGGAATAGATTCTTTTTAAAGGGTTAAACCCTAGTTTCAGAGGAATTAAATTCCCATATGTTTTGTAAGAGTTAAACTCTTCAAACCCAATTCTCCCTCTAAGTTTTGGATCTGCATGGCAGAATCTTCCCGATGAGAATTAAATTCTCAACTTATAGAGAGATCTGCTACTGCAGATCTTCAACCAGAGGAAGAACTGAGTGCTTAATTAGAAAAGTTAAACTCTTAGTTTAAGAATTAAATTATCTTTTGTTTTGTAAGAGTTAAACTCTTTTGGATTCAGTTCTTTCCCCACGGTTTTGGATCCGAATGACAGAATCTCCCCGATGAGAATTAAATTCTCAACTTGTGGGGAGATCTGCTTCTGCAGATCTTAACCAGGGGAAGAACTAAGTTCTTTGAGATGAGTTAAACTCTTGGTTTGAGAATTAAATTCTCTTTTTCGCGAGAGCTTTTGGGAGGGTTTCCTCTTCTTTAGAGAATTAAATTCTCTCTCTATTTTTCTTCCCCTCCCCACACACACTCTTTTTTCTGTCCCTTTGCTCTTATTTATAGGAGAAAGAAAAGAATCAGTTGTTCAGAAAATCTCTCATTGAGAGATGTTGATTGATTTTAAAATCAACCAAAATGATCTTTTAGATCAATCGGAGAATTTTATTCACCGTTGGATTTTTAATCCAAAGGCTCTCTGTTTAACAGAGAAAATTTCTTGTTTGTTTAGCAAGATTATGAATATTTTGTTAGTTTTAACAAGATTAGAATTTTATTCTATAAAATCTTTTTAGTTTAACAAGATTTAAAAATATATTTTCTTAATATGGATATCTTGTTAACATAGAATTTTATTCTTGCTATAAGATTAGGAAAATATTTTCCTATGGTTTAAGGAAGATCAAGAAAATATTTCCAAATTGAATTTAATTATAGAATTTGATAGGAACATTTTAAATTAGGGTGCTCATATGCTTTGCACGTGATTGGCAAAAGCATTCATGTGTTTAACATGTGACCCCTGCTGTGGGTTTTAGCATGTTTATGTTCAGCGCTTATATACTTTGCACGTGGTGCGCTGCTTAGAATGCAGTGCTCTTAGCGCTAGCGCCCACGTGCTTTGCACATGGTGCGCTGCTTAGAGTGCAGCGCTCTTAACGCTAGCGCCCACGTGCTTTGCACGTGGTGCGCTGCCTCACAGTCTTTGACTCTCAGCGCTGGCGCTGTTGGCGCTCTCTTGCTTTGCAAGTGAGGCACTGCCTCAGAATGTTTTAACCCTTGGCGTTAAGACATTTGTTACATTCTTTACATGTGGAGTTTTTCCCTTTATTTTTTTTTATTTTATTGCTATTATTTTATAAGGGAGTGAGTTTTGAGCCAAAATTTTGGCGGGAACATGGACAAGCTTGCTTGTTGATCTTTATATCGCTCAATACCCGGGTAGTCGTTACGTCCAGCTAGTACCGCTGACGACTTGTAGGTGACTGATATGATCATCACCTACTGCTGGCGTATTGACGAGTTTTTAGAGTCCCACACAGAAGTTTCATGGTTCAAGCGAAACGAAGTAGGACACATATGTGATATGTGTATGGGCCTGATTAAATACGAGTATGTGATACCGTATTGTAATCTGGAAGTTATCTATTATCGGTTTGGTTATATGTGATATAACTAGATTGTCGAATCAAGTGTTGATTTGATAATATGATATACAGATAAATGATATTAGTCCGTCATATGTGATATAACCGGATTATTAAATCAAGTGTTGATTTAATAATGTGATATACATTATATGTGATATAATTATATCTTAACTAATATCATCAGCTCACTAAATATTTTCTTATATGTATTAATATATATATATATATGATATATATATATGATATATAAATATATATATGATATATATATATATATAGCATGGCATGATTTCTATTTTTAAGAAAAATAGAAAAGAGGTGGAAAATGAAAGCATGGTTGCAAGCATGGGCTTTATTCATAGTTTATTCATCTTGAATGAATGGGGGTCAAGAATTGCCATTGATTCTTTGCTCATTCTCAACACTTAGCCATTTCGCTTGGTTTGCTCTCATGGTTGCTCTCTAGCTTCTTCTTCTTCCTCAATCTTATTGTTCAAGCTTCAACCCTCACATGTGATGTGAACTATGAAGCTTGAACACAAACTAATGAGCAAATTAAACCCCTACTTCACCATCACACATTAAATTAGCAATTTGATGTGGAGTGTGGCCTTCACTAATGAAGGGTTAGCTTGAGCTTGTGGACTTCGGGTGGATCGTTTTTAGCGCGAAGATCACGAAGGAAGCTCGTTCAAGTCGAAGAAGAGCCTAGTAGAGTCGCGTGGACTTCAACCTGGAGCAATTGAAGAGAAGGACTCGAACTACAAAGGTTGTATGCTCTTTTCTTCTCTTTAGTTCATCACATCACAAAGACAAACCCTAATAATCTAGTAAAGATCTTGTTAGTCTAACTTAGCACCTAATAAAAATTAAAATGTGGCATGCTTGATGCCTCTAGAACCTCATGGTGGTGTTAAGATAGACTTTCACTTCCTCCCATCGTTCTCCTTATTTCCCTACCATAAGACCACTTAATACCTTCATTTCCGCCATCTGGTTCACCAAGTTCGAGCCCATGTTTTCTAGTGAATCTTGAACGGTTTGACCCCATTTCTCAGCATATTGATAAATTAGTACAGTTAGAAAACACCAATTTCAAATCAATACAGACTGTACTAATTTATTCAATCAATTTAAAAACTCAAGTTCGTACTCCATTTCTTTCTCCCTTTTGTTCATCTTATCACTTCCATATACCGAGACCATACACCACATACATCCATACACGGTTTTGCGTATTCTTCGTTTTCTTTCTCTCCACATTCTTCCACCAACCCTGATCGCATCATGATAACATTTTTGAATGGTTGGTATTAACCTTTGGTCTGTGCAAGGCCTTGTATAGATTGAAACTATTCCCTCCCCCAACTTTGAGCTTCAACGTTTAACAGTGGAAACACTGTTTCACTTAAATATGGGGAGGCCTTTTTATGTATATATATTTTGTTTTCTTTTATAAAAAAGAGAAAGAACCGACAATTTTGACCCCTCAACAATTTTTGACCCTCTTGGTGTAACATGACAGTGAGGACACTGTCCAGTTTAAGTTTGGGGGTGTGCTCGGTAAGCATTTCTATCTTTTGCATTCATTTGTATATTCTGCATTTGCATATATATTCAAAACCCCATAAAAATCAGAAAATTTCCAAAACATAAAAACTTTGGCATCAAGTTAGCTAGTTGGAGAACTTAGATTCAAAATTCCTACGGTTTAGTTTGATAAGATAAGACTAACTAAATCCTATTCTTATATTTTGAAAATCTGAAAGATAACCCTCCTTTGAATTTAACCATAGCTAATATACGTCTTTGCATCACACTACACGTGTCGTGAGTTTTGAAAATTAGACAACAAGTCTGATATGTTTTAAAACTTTTAAATTGATAAACTATTTTTTAGGATCAAATAGGATTGTTCTGAAATAAGTAATATTAAGAATATTTTATAAAACGAAGTGGATATAAAGGGATATTATTGAAACCTTAATAAGAACTAAGTCTAAAAAATAACCTATCTGGAACTTGATCAGAGTGATTACACACCTTATCTACAGAAACACATTTGTCATCTTGAAAAGAATTGAACAACTGGCTATATCTCCATTCACCATTAAATTGTTATGATTTTCACGCTAAAATGAGTCTTTTTGTTTTAGGGCCTAGGTAACTTGGGCAATTAAGTCCGCCGGGGTGTCTCTATATCTAATACCCTAAAACCGACTGGTTTGGGTGCATTGGCCTAAAGCTCGCTAAGAAGTCTAAAAAGTCCAATTTAAAACAAAGTCAAGCAAGTGTTCTCTCCAAGTTAAAATTCCTAACGGTTTTTGTGTGAGAATAATCTTGACTAAAGACAAGTTTTTATAAAAGTAATTTTAAACGGAGATATGAAGGGTTTACTTGATGATAAAGACTAATGCACGTTCACAAAGGTGTGTATAAAACGAAAACAAGTAAAAGGTGGAGTGAAGAATAAGACATAGTTTTCTGTTAAGGAAGATAGAAATTCCTAATTTGAAAGCTAGCCGGAAAACAAAACTTGAGAAAAACTTAACTCTTTATAAACTTGTATGATCCTTTTGAATTTTTATCCGGTCTTTATTTTGTGACATGATAACTCTAATCGATCTTTTTGAAACGTAAGGATGCTATTTGCAACACACGTAAAGACATATAAAATCTTAAGTTAAATAAGAAATGAGGTGTGAAAAATAAGGGTTCGATATTTCTAACATAGGATAGAATTTCTAGATTTGAAACTAAACCCTAGGGTTAGAATCAACGGTTATTTCACAAAACTAGCTTGACGGGATTTTGTGGGTGTAATCCGCTGAAAATCCTTAGGAGACAAAACTCCTCCTGCTAGAGACACCTAGAGTTTTAACGGCTTGTTGCACGAGCTCAATGCAATCGCGTTCCCTGCGAAAGTGAGGTTAGGATTTTGTTTTGCTCGGGACAAGCAAAACATAAGTTTGGGAGTATTTGTTCATCACGAAAAACTACATTTTAATACCACTAATTCATTATCATTTTTGTGATATATCGGTAATATTAATCCGTATCTGCTCAATAAGTACAGATTACAGGTATTCATGACAAAATACTGGAAACACACTCAAATGCACGGATACGACATTTGTGAGCCGACACTACAACTGGAATAGAAAACCGATCAGTATTTAAAGAGTTTTGCAAAATAATTCAAGTGTACACATCTTTATTCAAGAATGGTCCAACATGATATAAGTGTGAGCAAAAACTCTTTTGATGCATAAACCATGGTGGGGCTGTTGGAGATAGTGCCCTCAGAGTCAATTATTGGATTACAGGCACGTGATTGCAATGATTGAGGGAGGACCTATCCTGGTAGGACAGTCTTACTCAAGATGATAGTATGCTATCTGGTTTATCTTTATCATCGTGTACTGCTTTAGGTGACCTTACATGTCACTATTGCACGTTGATAGAGCCCCTAGGATTCTTGCTTGACTGCCAGCAGTATGAGGGCGATCATATACGTGGGAGCTGGTAGTCTATAAGCACATTCTTAAAAGGTCCCTAGTCGTGGGAGTTTCGAGACAGGGCATCGATACTCCATAGTAGACTAGTGTATACAGTCGAGACCCCGACGAGGGGCGGTGGCCGGTCTCACAAGCCACTGGTGTCGGTTCGCCTAAGATGTATACAGGTGCTCATTGGGTTATGAGTACACCGGACAGGACTCGCCGGGAACATGCTAGTTGGTCTTATACCTGACGTCAGATAGCAGTTCCCTGGTGACATGTGTACATGTTAGTTCATCGACCTGAGGATCATCATTTGTCTCGTGTGAGTTCCCACTGTACTTTGATTACTACCCTACCACGCTCAAAGGAGACGTGCAAACAGGTTTTAGTTGGGTACAGTCCCGAGCCACATGGAGGCAGTGAGCGGATCTTCGGGGGTTCGTCTCTCCCGGTATTGGGGGTGAGGTCGCGCTGTGTCTAGGAGAGCCAGAACATGAAAAGTCCTTGGCCAAGGCAGGAAATTTACTGGTAGGTATTCCAGTAGTATCTCAGGGTGTTCTGGGCTGATCTCTGACACGGCTTGTACCGCTTTTGGGGGTCTGACTTTTACCAACCCCCTAGGCCTGCCATGCGATGCTCATAGACGAACGGGCCGGACTGTACGGATATTGTCACTGACAGGCTCAGTAGGGTGTCAGGATGAGTTCGCTCATCGACGTCTCTTTCGGTCAATAGCTGGTAGCCCGTCACGTATGGCTAATACCTCTGACGTGCTAGTGGTTAAATCCACAGCCATAGTATTGACGAGTCTTTAGAGTCCCCCACATTCAGTTGCTCAAGTTTTCGGACGAAACGCTGTAGAGGCCGTATGGAGATATGGCAGGGTTCGATCAGATATGTGCGGTATTGCACGGATCCTGATCGGACGGTTTATACTAGCGGGCTTTGGTTGAAGCCGGATCCTAGTATAGTACAGTGTAGATTCTGTCTCATTGCTTTTGTATTCGGTTGGAATACAGATGCGGGTGTGTATGCACAGTAGCGGGGTTTTCCTGTAATTTATTACGGGATCAGTTTTTCTGGAGTTGCCAGTTTGCTTTCCGTTTCGGCCATTTTCCTTTGTATCTTTCATTGGCCGAAGATTGGTGGAGGAGGGCTTATTTGCATTTGTGCAAATAAGCATTTGTGGAGGGTGTTCTTTGCATTTTGTTGCATCATGATGGTTTTCATGATGGGTGCACCATCCATTGACTTGATTAATCCATCATAGCTTGACTTTGGAGTGATGATGATGGGTGATGGAGTGGTGTTTTTTATGTGATCATTGTTTTCATCATGATTGCCCACCTTTTCTTATGGTCACCTTGCCTACCTTATGCTCACCCCCCCCCCTTTGGCTTTTCTATCCTCTTTTTCTTGTAGTGGCCGGCCATTCAAGGGGATGGGCTGTCCCAATTTTTTTGTGGTGGTTTTTCATCTCATTTGCCATGCAAAAAGTTCCCAAGTTCATCCAAAAACTTACAACTCCATCTCCACATTCATATGGCAACTTCCTACACCCCAAATGAGACACAAGTTCCACACTACATTCTACAGCAAATCTTGGGCACGTCGACCGCCAACTTCGTGCCCGAGTTGCCTCGGACCAGAGGCGGGAGCCCGTAAAAGAAGCCGGCGACGTGGTGCCCTTCCGGCGACGAGGTGGAGACCGGAGATTCCGCGGGGAGATCGGGACGACGACGAGAAGACCGAAGGACACGGATAGCTCGGTATATCTCTCTACCCCCTCTCTAGATAGCTAGGACTAGATTAATGGCACGATCCGGGTTTATAGTGCGCGGTGGTGCCGGTTTGAAAAGTTAAAGTAAATCACCGCTTCCGCATTCCGGCGTCGGATTGACGGCCGGGGTGCCGCCGTGCACTTACAGTGGTATCAGAGCCTAGCCATTAACCTAGTCTAGCTTTGTCTAATGTGTTTACACTTCCGATCGAACAAAAAAATTCCAAAATCCGTGTTTTCAATAGCATCAGTTTCTGTCGAATTTTTTTTGGCTCCAAAAATTTTTCAGGTAGTTGCAAAATGATGTTCAGGGAAGTATAAGCCTCCTGTAAAAATTTGGTCGCACGATCTCATTATCTCACCACGGAACCGCGGCCGAACCCATGCTTGAGCCGCGGTTCCGCCGCTATTTAAACTGTTCAGTGCACCAATTTTTTATAGAGGCCTCCTGACTTGAAAATATGGTTTTTGGAACATTCATTTTGGGCCCAGAATTTCTTTATGTGCTACAGTAGTGCTTTGGGGCCCACTTGGTAAATTTGATCGATCGGAAAATTTTAAACACATTAGTTCACAGTATTTACATTATATCTGCGACCGTGAATGTCACTTGATCGGTAAATCCAGTCTAACTGCTATAGCCCGGTTAGACGGATTTGCGAACGTGATTCACGTTGATATTCTGTGTATTGCTGTGATGTTGCGGATTGGTCGTGGGGGATAGCCTGGATGCAATGCTAATACAGTTTTTGTTGTATTATGTACATTTGATATTGCGGGGCGAGCGTCCGACATGTGGACTGCCGTCACTGCCTGTTTGTATTATTATTTTGGGGCACGACCAGGTTGCGGTCGATGTACCCGTTGTATGTATATTTTACTTTCTGTACTAGGATTACCCCACGGAGGGGTGCACGGATAGCCGGGTTTTAGAGGGCAACGGGCCCGCATCTCATGGCATTGAGACGGATGGGGCTTTACTCTAGAATTGGCGGGCTATTCGCCGCACTCGTAGGGGGTACAGGTTGACCCAGGAGGGGTGCCCAAGTTACCGGATTCCGTGAAGTGCTGGGTGGTCCATTCACGTTGCTGAAGAGGGCTGCCTCGCTTCAGGTATTGGCGGGTAACTTGCCGCGTCCGTAGGGGTCTAGGATTTCATTGCACAGGCTATCCATACGACAAGGGGAACGTCGGGTTTCAGTAGCGGCTCTGGGAAACCCGGGGATCCCAGATATCTGTATTGTTCTGTGATGCTGTACATTTCTGTGATGTTGCATTTTATCACGCCTTGAGCGAAATATTATATATTGATATATATATATACTAGTAGATGTTGTATATATTTTGCATCCGCGCTAGTCCAGTCCCCGCTCTTTCGTTAGTTAGCTAACCTAACGGGTAATGACGGGACCCAGTGGCGAATGCGGATGGCATATACGTACATCAGTATATTTTCGTTCTTTATGGTGTGATCAATTGATGGGACTGCGTTGATTCGGATCAATGCAAGTTGAAAACAAACCTAATCTGATGTTGTTGGAACTTTTTCAAAAAGCTGTTATTTCAGTTGGAATATCCTGCTCCTCAGTCGACGAGACAAGGGCCGAGATCCCTTCACCGGGAGTGACCCCTTGGACAAAAAGTTTGCGTCAGGGCAATAACTTCACTATAGCCGATTACTTTTGCTTTACATCGTGGTATTCAGTTGGAATATCCTGCACCTCATTCTACGGGGAAAGAGCCGAGATCCCTTCACCGGGAGTGACCTCTTTAGCAAAAGTTTTCGTCACTATATTTTCATAAAAGCTATCCGTTCCTTCAACGATATCAAATTCATTACGTTAAAGGTTTTCTCCAGAAACCATTCGCAGCCCTCCGTCGTTTCATATGGGTGGTCAATAGTATTCAAGCTATGTATGTTGGCCAAAGTCAAGGCACAGTGATTGGTAGCTATTGGGTATTCATATGCAGCATAGATAGATGCGTTGGTTTGGGGCAGTCGTACTACTGTTTTGGCCAAAGTCAAGGGTATGTACGGGTGGGCTCAAATTAACCTGGAGAATGACGGGTAGAACTTGACATGTGACTTATGATATGTTGGCCAAAGTCAAGGTCATAAGAGCATGGGGCAAAAATCACATCGGGAGTTTCTAAAGAAACTGAAACTTGCCAGATATGCGCATACCTTCTAGAGTGTGATAGCGTGAGCGGATTCCGTCACGTTATCATGCGATGATAGTTGGATCCCGATTCCCACTGATGAGTTGGTTTACTCCTCGGGTGATCCTGACTAATTCTTCTTTCGGGTTTGGAGAAGAATTTGAGGTTACAGTGGGAAGTTTCCAGATTAGATAAATTGGTAACCATTCTGATAGGTTAGAGTGCACGCTGAGTGTTTCTTTTCTCTCTCTCTCTTTGGCAGCGACCATGACCCGACCCTAAGACTATGCCTCAGTGACTAAAATTAACCGAACCTTCTTAAACACCAGCTTTTGGATTGTCAGAGTTGCAAATCTCATTGCCACTCCTACTTTTACCCTTTTCTCCAGGACACCCCGTATTACTACGAACGTCCACTTCCATTGGACAAAACCATCGTATGGTTATATACGAACTCGAAGGAATTCGAGGATGGTTTCCGGTTCTGGAGAAAACGGATAGGACTATTCAGTTGTCTTTTCATTTTACCTTCTCTCAGGTTGCGAGTGCTCCTTGGTTTAGGAGACAGTATACCTATTACGCAAATTGGATAATCTTCTTCCAAACCATAGGCTGGTGCCGAACGATAGGGAATGAAGAAAACCAATTAGCATAACGATGGTGTACAGAAGTTATTAAGTAAAGACATATCAAGGGATTAGTAAGAGGGCAAAGTAAATTGCGACTGCTATTCACGACCAAACCAAGTATTTCTTCGCCAATCCTAAATCACCTTTGTATTTCTCCACGACACTCCGTATCACTATGAAGATCCACCGTTTATTGGATACTCTATCGTATGGTTATATACGAACTCGAAAGGAACTTGTTCCAGTTCGGGGATGGATTCTGGTTAAGGAGAAATAGGAATAAGGTTTATTCGGTTGTCTTTTATCTTCACCTTCTCTCATTGCGTGTGCTCCTAGGAGTAGGACAGTACACCCATTATGCTTATTGGATAGTCTTCTTCCAAACTATAGGCTGGTGCCGAACGGTAGGGAAGGAAGAAAACCATTTGGCCTAAAGGGGTGTGCAGAAGGTAATGACTAAAGACATATAAAGGGATTTGGAGAGGTGGTAAAGAAATATACGGTTACAGTTGTGAATCTGGATAATGGAAGAGGCATTACTAGGAATACCGGGATACCCCATCGAAACATTTCAATATTTCAGTTTCACTGTGTAATGTTAAAAGAAAACCGATTTCCCTATTAGATACTTACTCCAGGGTATGTATTTACCGGGTATGATTCTCACATCTGTATGGTTTTACAGATGGTGAGTGGGAGTAAGTTATTGGGAATTGGGTGATCATTCTCATTATATCGGGATTCGTTGTAATCGGTGATATTTGAGGAAGTCACCTGGGTTGTTTGCCGGACGACAAATATTTGGTTTTGAATATCCGCTGTCATGCACCAATTTCAAATTGATATATCTGTACATCTATTTTTATAGAGTGAGATATACCTTTTTGAAATTATTTCTATGACATTTACATATATCAGTGGATGGTTAGGTAAGGAGCATTAAACAGCGGTGTAATTCTTCATAACCAAAGGTACAGTTTTCAACCTACGACACACAGGGATTGAGTTATCAGACTCAAGGGACTTATACAGAGTATTGTATGTTGTCCAGTGTCCATTAGGACAGAGGGGTTGGTCCTCGTACTATATTCGGTTTAGTTATGACTTCTCTAGTTTTTAGACAAGTGTTTCGTAGAAACGCAAGGTCCGAATTTCTGAAGTTATAGGTATTTGAATAAAGTAGAGAACCAGGTGTTGCAAGTATCGGGATTCTTCAAGGTGATCGAAGGTGTAGATACTTGTGTGTGGTATTCAGTTGATAGTAATGATTAAGAGAACTTGCTTCTCTTTCAGATTACTCATAATTGGAAGCATTCCTAAGTTGAGTAACGCTGATAGGCCTCCTTCCATCTAGTTGACATGCACTGGAGACAGTTGCATGTTTTGAATCTGGTTCAATTAAATCAGTGCCTCTGGTTCTATATTGGATATAGAACAGTTCATATCTTAACGATGTTATGGTACGGGGAGTTGTCCGGCTTATGCTTAAAACCAGAATCTGGATAATTCAAGGCACGTTTCTGTAATGGCTGTTTGTGGGTTGACCCAGGCTATGACGAGGGTTGACTTTCTACCATCTGGAAGATCAATAGTGATATTGTTCTTGACTCGCCACAGTTTTAATAAAATGGATTTTTTCAGAAAACAGTAGTGGGAGTATGGTAGAACTGGAAGTGATTCCAGAACCACAAACGATTACTGAAGATTTGATAAGAACCTAAAGATTCAATCTGGTTTGACATTCCATTGGCCACTCCGCAGATAAGGTGGGTAAATTCAGGCACCCAAGTGGTACTCCAGTAGCCTCAAGGACGGTGACAGGGAAGTTCTTGTTTACCCAGACTTGCCATAGCTGTTGTTCCAGACTGTGAGACCCGGCAGGAGGATGAGTATAGCTTCGTTCTAAACTGGCTTTAGAAGTGTACGTCTATATGACTCTGCCAGGAGATTGTCGTAGTCAGTGGGAGCAGCGGAAGTATTGGTGGACAGGTAGCTTATGTCTATTTATAGACTAAAGCAGATGTAGCGGAGATAGATCATCTATTTCTGATATGACAGTCATAGGTTTGACTTCATCAGAATAGGGGATGGATCTGTTAAGAAGGTAGTAGGGTGTGATGTCCTGGTATTTGGATGACATACACAGAGTAGGAAGTGATATTCCTATACTACGATCGGTTATACTTTGGTCATCACACAGTGGTTTCTCCACAAAGGACTTGGATATTATATCAGACATTCTGGTTACTGGATCTATGGTTTTAGATCTAGATTTGGGTAGTTTCCCAATCAGGGTACTTAGACAACATTCTAAGAGTTTTTAGAATGGACGACTCCTGGTATGGTAGTGTACCTGCAGGTGATGGAGTCACCCTCTCTAAAGGTGTATTACAGACTAAAGGGGAGAGGGATGTGCATGATTGGCAGATCACTTGCTTAGGCAATTGAGTCAATCATGAGATGTCAAGTACCACACCAGATGTTGTTTTTGCACTAGATGCAGTAAGTTAACATTGATCCAATCCTGGAGAAACAGTCGGAAGCAGTTTTAGAACATAAGTGGATGTTCTAGGAATATGATAACGACAGCCTCATTCGGGAGACAGTTATCATTCCAGGCTTCCAAGGTGACCTGGATGACAGAGAGGTTGTCAGAGTTATAGTTTTCCCTCTGACGAGGGGCAGTATTTTAGACAGGTGGTCCAGGTGGATACTGAGGAAAGGATGGCGCAGGATACTGATTAAGTTCAGTTGACGATACAGTCTAAGAAGTTTGGATTTGGAGTTCATTTATGAGCTAGGTCCCATCAGACATCCAGACATATTCTAAGACAGGTATTGCTCATTTCGGGAGATGGGTTTCTCCGCGAACTTGAGATTAAGAGAGACATAGAAAGAACATCAAGGCGGATCCACTCACTGAGGCTATTCCTCGAACGCAATAGTTTCGCAAACGAGCTTTGTGAGACTGACTAGTAGAGGAGTTGGGTGTTCGGTATCACACGGGCTGTGAGTATGCGACATCGCAATAATTAGCCTTGAGTGCAAGTGGGAGATTGTTGGAGATAGTGCCCTCAGAGTCAATTATTGGATCACAGGCACGTGATTGCAATGATTGAGGGAGGACGTATCCCGGTAGGACAGTCTTACTTAAGATGACAGTATGCTATCTGGTTTATCTTTATCATCGTGTACTGCTTTAGGTGACCTTACATGTCACTATTGCACGTTGATAGAGCCCCTAGGATTCTTGCTTGACTGCCAGCAGTATGAGGGCGATCATATATGTGGGAGCTGATAGTCTATAAGCACATCCTTAAAAGGTCCCTAGTCGTGGGAGTTTCGAGACAGGGCATCGATACTCCAGAGTAGATTAGTGTATACAGTCGAGACCCCGACGAGGGGTGGTGGCCAGTCTCACAAGCCACTGGTGTCAGTTGGTTCGCCTAAAATGTATACAGGTGCTCATTGGGTTATGAGTACACCGGAAAGGACTCGCCGGGAACATGCTAGTTGGTCTTATACCTGACGTCAGATAGCAGTTCCCTGGTGACATGTGTACAGGTTAGTTCATCGACCTGAGGATCGTCATTTGTCTCATGTGAGTTCCCACTGTACTTTGATTACTACCCTACCATGCTCAAAGGAGACGTGCAAACAGGTTTTAGTTGGGTACAGTCCCGAGCCACATGGAGGCAGTGAGCGGATCTTCGGGGGTTCGTCTCTCCCGGTATTGGGGGTGAGGTCGCGCTGTGTCTAGGAGAGCCAGAACATGAAAAGTCCTTGGCCAAGGCAGGAGATTTACCGGTAGGTATTCCAGTAGTATCTCAGGGTATTCTTGGCTGATCTCTGACATGACTTGTACCGCTTTTGGGGGTCTGACTTTTACCAACCCCCTAGGCCCGCCATGCGATGCTCATAGACGAACGGGCCGGACTGTACGGATATTGTCACTGACAGGCTCAGTAGGGTGTCAGGATGAGTTCGCTCATCGACGTCCTTTTTGGTCAATAGCTGGTAGCCCGTCACGTATGGCTAATACCTCTGACGTGCTAGTGGTTAAATCCACAGCCATAGTATTGACGAGTCTTTAGAGTCCCCCATATTCAGTTGCTCAAGTTTTCGGGCGAAACGCTGTAGAGGCCGTATAGAGATATGGCAGGGTTCGATCAGATACGTGCGGTACTGCACGGATCCTGATCGGACGGTTTATACTAGCGGGCTTTGGTTTAAGCCGGATCCTAGTATAGTACAGTATAGATTTTGTCTCATTGCATTTGTATTCGGTTGGAATACAGATGCGCGTGTGTATGCACAGTAGCGGGGTTTTCCTGTAATTTATTACGGGATCAGTTTTTCTGGAGTTGCCAGTTTGCTTTCCATTTCGGCCATTTTCCTTTGTATCTTTCATTGGCCGAAAATTGGTGGAGGAGGGCCTATTTGCATTTGTGCAAATAAGCATTTATGGAGGGTGTTCTTTGCATTTTGTTGCATCATGATGGTTTTCATGATGGGTGCACCATCCATTGACTTGATTAATCCATCATAGCTTGACTTTGGAGTGATGATGATGGGTGATGGAGTGGTGTTTTGTATGTGATCATTGTTTTCATCATGATTGCCCACCTTTTCTTATGGTTATCTTGCCTACCTTGTGCTCACCCCCCCTTTGGCTTTTCTATCCTCTTTTTCTTGTAGTGGCCGGCCATTCAAAGGGATGGGTTGTCCCAATTTTTTGGTGGTGGTTTTTCATCTCATTTTCCATGCAAAAAGTTCCCAAGTTCATCCAAAAACTTACAACTCCATCTCCACATTCATATGGCAACTTCCTACACCCCAAATGAGACACAAGTTCCACACTACATTCTACAGCAAATCTTAGGCACGTCGACTCGCCAACTTCGTGCCCGAGTTGCCTCGGACCAGAGACGGGAGCCCGTAAAAGAAGCCGGCGACGTGGTGCCCTTCCGGCGACGAGGTGGAGACCGGAGATTCCGCGGGGAGATCAGGACGACGACGAGAAGACCGAAGGACACGGATCGCTCGGTATATCTATCTACCCCCTCTCTAGATAGCTAGGACTAGATTAATGGCACGATCCGGGTTTATAGTGCGCGGTGGTGCCGGTTTGAAAAGTTAAAGTAAATCACCGCTTCCGCATTCCGGCGTCGGATTGACGGCCGGGGAGCCGCCGTGCACTTACAGGGGCAGCCTAGCACAAGTGGGCACATAAGAGTCATGACTTGTACAAGTGGATGAGCAAGTGGGCATGGGTCATGAGTGAAGAATAAAGTGTGATGTGATTTAAAGATATATTTTCCCTCCAAATCTACAGATTAATATCCAAGTTTTTATAAAAGAATCAAACAACACCAGAGAGATCATAGAGAGGATATAAGATCACCACAAGAAAACGGGCCCTACCACTCTACAGTAAACCGCCAGAATTAGACAAAATCTCATTACTATCGGTCCCAACTACCTCTTTTGGCTCCATTTTTCTTCCAGTCATTCCATATTGTCACATCATCTTATTTTTATTGTTTTTTATTGATTTTGTGCCTATAAATACAAGAACAAAAAGCAAGCTCAAGGAGGATATTTTGACACACTTCTTCCATTTTCATTTCGCAATCTTGTTAAAGTCTTGTACAGAGTAGTTAGTTGGCTTGAGTTCTTTCCTTTTATCTAATCTTGCAAGCTCTTAACTGAGCTTGCATGGTTATATTTTAGTATTTGAATTCATAACTTATATCATCAATTTGAACTTAATGAAACTTTCACATTCTTTCAACTTTGGTTCTTAGTATTTTCTTCACTATACTTGCTTGCACTTAAATTTCTTGCATTTTACTTACTTGAAATGTTGTTTTCTTTGATCTCCTATCTTTTATACTTTCTTTTGATGTTGGTTATGGTTTGTGAATAGTGGATCTTGTCAGGGAAAGAGAATAGTTGTATAAGTTAAGAATCTCTTTTGCTCATTTTCTTTGCCCGATATTTGCTAATTGAACTCTACCCAAACCTTACGCAAGCGCTCCGTTAGGCATGCTACCCTACCATAGTGTCAGTGATCTCTAACCTTGACCGGTTGCATTTGGTTTGGCTGAAGGCGAAAGTCAAGAGACAAGAATGGACGGACAAGGGTCAATAAGCCGGATTTCACAAATACCGTGTTTAAACACCCTAATCCACGTTGTTGCGGATTACTCTAGCTTCAATAGTCAAGTTAGGCACAAAGGAATGAGTAAGGATTTTCCTAACTTATACTAACCTATCTCTATCCCTAACAAGCTTATATTTTGCATATACAAACACATAGGGTATATTCGAACAATTCGGACCTTTGGCTTAACTCGTAAGAACAAAAACGTAAAACGCACTATCTCCCTGCGGACGAACCGTACTATTCACGGTTAGCTACACCCGACGCCGTCTTGATTGCAGTTAACTTTAAAACTTAAGATACGACATGTAAAATCTCTTTCGATCAAATGGTGTGCTCGGTAAGTATCTCTATCTTTTGCATTTATTTGTATATTCTGCATTTGCATACATATTCAAAAACCCATAAAAATCAGAAATTTCCAAAAAATAAAAACTTTGGCGTCAAATTAGCTAGTGGGAGAACTTAGATTCAAAATTCCTGCGGTTTAGTTTTATAATATAAGACCAACTAAATTCTATTCTTAGATTTTGAAAACCCGAAAAATAACCCTCCTTTGAGTTTAACCGTAGCTAATATACGTCTTTGCATCTCACTACACGTGTCGTGAGTTTTGAAAATTATACGACAAGCCTGATATGTCTTAAAACTTTTAAATTGATAAACTATTTTTTTAGGATTAAATAGCTTTGTTCTGAAATAAGTAATATCAAGAATATTTTATAAAGCGAAGTGGATATGAAAGGATATTATTAAAACCTTAATAAGAACTAAGTCTAAAAAATAACCCATCTAGAACTTGATCAGAGTGATTATACACCTTATCTACAGAAACACGTCTGTCATCTTGAAAAGAATTGAACAACTGGCTATATCTCCGTTCACATTAAATTGTTATGATTTTCACGCTAAAATGAGTCTTTTTGTTTTAGGGCCTAGATAACTTGGGCAATTAAGTCCTCCGGGGTGTCTCTACACCTAATGCCCTAAAACTGACTGGTTTAGATGCATTGGTTCAAAACTCGCTAAGAAACCTAGAAAGGCCAATTTAAAACAAAGTCAAGCAAGTGTTCTCTTCGAGTTAAAATTCCTAATGGTTCTTTGTCTGAGAATAATCTTGACTAAAAAAAAGTTTTTATAAAAGTAATTTTAAATGGAGATACGATGGTTTTACTTGATGATAAAGACCAATGCACGTTCAAAAAGGTGTGTATGAAACGAAAACAGGTAAAAAGTGGAGTGAAGAATAAGACCTAATTTTCTGTTAAGAAAGAAATTCCGAATTTGAAATCTAGCCGGAAAACAAAACTTGAGAAAAACATAACTCTTTATAAACTTGTATGATCTTTTTGATGTTTTATCCGATCTTTATTTTGTGATATGATGACTCTAATCGATATTTTTGAAACGTAAGGACGCTATTTGCAACGCACGTAAAAACGTATAGAATCTTAAGTTAAATAAGAAGTGTTGTGTGAAAAATAAAGGTTTGATATTTCTAACATAGGATAATAGAATTTCTAGCTTTTAAACTAAACCCTATGGTTAGCATCGACGATTATTTCACAAAACTAGCTTGACGGGATTTTGTGGATGTAATCCGCTGAAAACCCTCAGGAGACAAAACTCCTCCTACAAGAGACACCTAAAAGTTTAACGGCTTTTTGCACGAGCGCAGTGCAATCGTGTTCCCTGCGAAAGTGAGGTTAGAATTTTGTTTTGCTCGGGACGAGCAAAAAATAAGTTTGGGGGTATTTGTTCATCACAAAAAACTACATTTCAATATCGCTCATTCATTATCATTTTTGTGATATATCGATACTATTAATCCGTGTCTGCTCAATAAGTGCAGATTACAAGTATTCATGACAAAACACTGGAAATACATTCAAATGCACGGATACGACATTTGTTAGCCGACACTTCAACCAGAACAGAAAACCGATCAGTATTTAAAGAGTTTTCCAAAACAGTTCAAGTGTACACATCTTTATTCAAGAATGGTCCAATATGATACAAGTGTGAACACAAACTCTTTTGATGCATGAACCATGGTGGGGCAGCCTAGCACAAGTGGGCACACAAGAATCATGACTTGTGTAAGTGGATGAGCAAGTGGGCATGGGTCATAAGTGAAGAATAAAGTGTGATGTGATTTAAAGATGTATTTTCTCTCCAAATCTACAGATTAATATCCAAGTGTTTATAAAAGAATCAAACATCACCAGAAAGACCATGGAGAGGATATAAGATCACCATAAGAAAACGGGCCCCACCACTCTACAGTAAACCTCCAGAATTGGCCAAAATCCCATTACCATCGGCCCAACTACCTCTTTTTGGTTCCATTTTTCTTCTGGTCATTCCATATTGTCATATCATCTCATTTTTATTGTTTGTTTTTATTGATTTTGTGCTTATAAATACCAGAACATAGAGCAAGCTCAAGGAGGATACTTTGACACACTTCATTCTATTTTCATTTTGCAATCTTGTTAAAGTCATGTACATAGTAGTTAGTTGGCTTGAGTTCTTTTTCTTTATCTAATCTTGCAATCTCTTAACTGAGCTTGCAAGGTTATATTTTAGTATTTTAATTTATAACTTGTATCATCAATTTGTACTTAATGAAGCTTTCACATTCTTACAACTTTGGTTCTTAGTATTTTCTTCACTTTACTTTCTTGCACTTAAATTTCTTGCATTTTACTTACTTGCAATGTTGTTTTCTTTGATCTCTTTTCTTTTATACTTTCTTTTGATGTTGGTTATGGTTTGTGAATAGTGGATCTTGTTAGGGAAAGAGAATGGTTGTATAAATTAAAAATCTCTTTTGCTCATTTCCTATGCCCGATATTTGCTAATTGAACTCCGTCCAAATTTTACGCAAGCGCTCCGTTAGACATCTTACCCTACCATGGTATCAATGATCCCTGATGGAGGTCCTTTTCGGGTCCCCGTCAGATGTTGTCTTCCGTTGATCTCCCGGTGGATTTCGGTGGTGATCTTCTGTTGCATGTGGGTCTCAATCGGTTTTTAGGAGATTGGTGATTTGAGGAGTTTAGCTTCGAGTACCTGCAAAGAAGTCCCGAGGTGATTTGGTACCACCGAGGACCCTCCGATGATCAAGTTAGTGCCAGATCCGAGCAGAGTAACGGCTAGGTGGAATAAGAATGGCTTACTTGACCCCTATATGATGGGGGGTTTTATAGTGGGGGAAGCACGCAGTAGAAGGCGCGAGAATCTCGCCGGCGGTTACGCTCTCGACGTCACGCCCGCGTAAAGAGCGGATCGCCCATTAATGGGGATCGTGATGGTGTGGAACGTGGGATGTTGCTGGCGGAGAATCTGCGCATGGCGAGATTTGCGGAGCGGCGGTTACGCCCGTGAGTGGTGGAGTTGGTCGGTCGGAGGGACCGAGGAAGATGGCCTCGGCAGGAGATCTCGGGAACAAGCGAGAGGGCCGAGGCATCTTGGTCCTGCAATAGCTCGAAGGCGAGCTGAGAGGCCGAGGAGGCTAATTTGCAGGGGGCTCTAAGGTGAGCCAGCTTTGTGCTTATAGGTCGGGTACAGGGGTGGCCTGATCGGCCCCTGTGGGCCCTCTCTTCTGAGTTCTGAGACACGCCACCTGCCACGTGTCCTGATCTTAGAGATCGCCAATACTGAGCATCATCATTAGCCCCCCACTCTTGTCCCGACTAGCTAGCTGATCGGGTCAGGAGTGGTCTGTCGGGCCTCCCGGGGTGAGATCTCTGCATTTAAGGAAGGTGCGCCGGTTTGTGCATCATGTCACTGAAGCGACTGTCTGCGTGTCAAGCGTCGGTTGGCCGACGCGACGTGTGCAGACCTGCGGCGTCTGATGGGATGCAGCCCAGTGCGGGAACGACAAGCAGAGCGATCGGTCGCCGAGTTGATTTCGATCACTTGCCAAGTGTGCCAAGCGCTGCTGAGAAGGAAGTATCTCCATGGCCCCGAAGTCAAGGGGGATTACTCGAACTTGGATAGACCTGATGTCTCTTGTTAGGTAGGAAGCTACCCGTTGGGAATGCGCCGAGCAGGAAGAAACTCGGCGGCCTCGCGATGAGGGCTTCAGATCCTCGGCGTCTGATGGGCAGGAGAATGCACGCTGGGGATACGCAGAGTAAAAAGGAACTCGGCGGTCTCATGATGAGGGCTTGAGATCCTCAGCATCTGATGGGCCGGAGGATGCCCGCTGGGGATGCGCCGAGCAAGAAGGAACTCGATGGCCTCACGATGAGGGCTTAAGATCCTCAGCATCTGATGGGCAGGAGGACGCCCGCTGGGGATGCGCCGAGCAGGAAGGAACTCGGCGGCCTCGCGACGAGGGCTTCAGACCATCAGCGTCTGATGGGCAGGAGGATGCCCGCTGGGATGCACCGAGCAGGAAGGAACTCGGCGGCCTTGCGATGAGGGCTTCAGACCATCAGCGTCTGACGGGAAAGAGGATGCCCGCTGAGGATGCGCCGAGCAAGAAGGAACTCGGCGACCTAGCGACGAGGGCTTCAGACCATCAGCGTCTGATAGGCAGGAGGATGCCCGCTGGGGATGCACCGAGCAGGAAGGAACTCGGCGGCCTCACGATAAGGGCTTCAGACCATCAGCGTCTGACGAGCAGGAGGATTCCCGCTGAGGATGCGCCGAGCAAGAAGGAACTCGGTGTTAGTGTATATGCCCTAGGGGCCATTATTGTATCATACTAGGTTGTATATTACTTAATGGAAGCTTGGGATATTCACAGTTGTATATAACAGTCTTGCTAAACATGGTAGTATGCTACTTGGTTTGAGTCTACTTTAATATGTGCATATGTTTCTTGTAACGTATCACTTATACATATTAGTAGAGCCCATAGGATCTTTGCTTGATTACCAGCGTTGTGATGGCAGTCACACTAGTGGGGGCCGGGTAGTCCGTAAGCAACATCCTATACAGGTCCCTGGTCGTTGGATTATCGAGATAGGGCATCGATATTCCGGAGTAGACTAAGTGTGTACGCTTCTCATCCGAGTTGGGGAGATGGTCTGTCCCGCAGCCATCAGTACGTCGTACTAGAGATAGTATACAGGTGCTCGTTAGGTTACGGGTACACCGGACAGGACTCGCCGGGGAACTGATTGGTTGGTATTATACCCATCGTCAGTTAACAGTTCTCAGGTGACATGAGTACAGCATAGTCCGCAGACTTGACACTGCCACTTCGCCTCGAGTGTGTCCCACTGTTCTTAGATTGCTACCCTACCACGGCTCAAAGGAGTCGTGCAAACAGGTAGCAGTTGGGTGCAGTCCCGAGCACTTGGAGGCAGTAGCGGTTAGATAGGATGCGTCTCTCCCGGTATTGGGAGTTGATGTCGCGCCGTGTCAGAGAGCCATTACGAAAAGTCCCTGGCCAGGGCAAGCGAGATATACTGGTAGGTTCCAGTAGCTTCTCAGGGTGTAATGGTCTTCGCTCCGACACGACTTATACAGCTATTAGGGGACTGACGCTTGCCGCCCCTAGGCTTGATATGGGATAGTCTTAGACGAACAGACCGGACTGTACGGAGATTGTCACATCAGGCTCGGTAGGGGTTCAGATGATTTTCCTCATCGACCTTCTTATCGACATCTACCTGGGGACCGTTACGTACAGCTAGTGCCGCTTGCGGTCTGTGGTTAAACCCACTGCCAGCATAGTGTCGAGTCTTTAGAGTCCCACACAGAGAGTTTTCCTGCTCCAGGCGAAACAATATAGAGATCGTATGGTTTTACGACAAGGGTTCGGACGCATACGTGTGTTTACGCATGTACGACTTTTCGGACAGTTTCTACTAGCCGGCTTTGGTTTAAGCCAGATTCTAGTATCGGATTATAGGATTCATACAGTCTAAAGTTTTTCCGTGTTTTCACGGATTGGAGGGGCATTCTCGTAATTTGTCGGGAAGCTTCTAGAAGAGTGGTGACTTGGGGGGGTAAGGTGGCATTGCATTAAATGAAATTTGTGACTCATTTGTGTGTGATTCACTATGTCATTAATGCATCATTTATTGCTTAATGACTCACATAGTGAATCAATCATATTGAATTAATGAAGCATGGTGAATAATCATTTATTTGATAATTCATTATGTTTCATATATTCAAGTGAGAAGCTTTTTCATTATCATTATCATTCCCACCTTCTCTCTCCTCAAGCTCACTCTCTCTTCAAACCCTAACCCTAACCTTTCATGTGTTGAGATCAAGGGTTAGCTAGACTAATACATCCATAATCTCACTCTATATCCCCTAGGTAGCTTAGATTAGCACTTCAAGCAACCTAGTTATCTCAAGTTTGAGATTAAGCTTGGTGTAGGAGCTTTCGGGTGGATCATCTTTGGTTCGAGGAGGCCGTTGAGGTGCCAATGTTCCAAGGAGCCTACGAGGAGTGGAGGACCGCGATGAAGACCCGAAGGACAAGTAACGTGAGGTATAACTTCGTATCCGAGTAGTTAAACCTCTAGCTTTTAGTTAGTAATGGTTTAGATAACGATTCATGCGCTCAAGTCCGTGTTACGAAGCTTTGATAATCGTTTTTCATATATTCCGCCTCCCCGCAAGTTCGTGGGGTGCGTGACATGGACTTACAGTGGTATCAGAGCCAACTAAACCATTACTAGCTTGTTAGCAATTGATTAGAAGTTCGATCGACACAAAAACACGAAAACAAAAAAATTCGAAACCCTAAGTTTCTGTTAATTTTAAAAGTGTCTGAAAATTTTTTTGACATACCTTAAAATTCACAGCAGGGAAATATATGAGTTATGGGAAAATACGAGCCAGTGACTCGGTAAAACAGCCGCGGATCCGCGGCAATAGAGAGCTTCTGCCGCGGATCCGCCGCCGAGTCTACGCCGAGTTGACTCGGAGTTTCACAGTAATTCATAATTTTTGGGTTTTTGTCTTCCTGTATGTTCTGTTTCTACCCAGGTTGCTTCTTTGCTGGTTGGCTTTTGGGGTAAACACGGAATATGGTTATCGATCGATATTCTAAGATATTTGCTAATTGGGTTTTTATTTGTAATGTTTAATGTGTTCGTAAACCTTCCCTAACTGCTAGTATGTCGGTTGGCAAGGGGTTGCACATTTCTGTAATGTTTACTGTTTGTGTATATGAACTGTGTTGGACTGTTGTGATGATTAGCCGGGGTTTGAGATGGGTTTAATATTCATTCATTCGATGTAAATGTAATTTGATGTAATATTCTTTTGTGGGGCACATCCAGGTTGCGGTTGTAGCCACCGTTGTATTATTTCTTTTTACTATTTTTGCTCCTAGGATAGACCCAAGGTGGGGTACACAAACTACCGGGTACGTCGAAGTGTTTAGTGGCCTACTCACGTTGTTGAGGGAGACCGTTTCACTTCGGGTACTTGACGGGTAGTTTGCCGTACCCGTAGGGGTCTAGGGTGGGGTAATGGTTATTCATCACAACTGTGTAATCCGTCTTTTATTGCAGGCTCAAAGCAAATACGGATTGCTAATAAATCCAATAAAGTTCATCAGTGATCTGGAATGCTTATTATTGCGTCTGACGAATGTACAATATCTATATATGATAGCTATTAGACGTCACTTATGTTTTACACCCGCGCTGGCCCAGCCCCCGCTCTGTCGTTAGTTAAGTAACCTAACGGGTGATGACGGGACCCCGTGGAAAATGCGAATGGCATAAGAGGACGTGGTATTTTCGTTGTTTTCTGCAATGATAGGATAAATGATGGGACGCATTATTATAATGCAAAGCAAATAAACCAAAGTTCAATCGTCGGAACAAATTTAAAAGAAACCACTCGGTTATTTTTAAAAGATCAGAATTTTTAATTGCGGAGTTTTAACCACTCCTTTTAAAAAGTATTAGGTTCCTTCGATTATATCAAGTTCACTACGTTCACGGTTTTGCCAAAACCAGTCGTAGCCCTCCGTCATTTCATATGGATATTCAATAGTATTCAAGCTATGTTTGTTGACCTTCGTCAAGGCATAGTGATTGGTAGCTGTTGGGTGTTCATATATAGCATAGATAGATGCGTTGGTTTGGGACAGTCGTATTACCTTGTTGACCTTCGTCAAGGGTATGTACTGGTGGGTTCAAATTAACCTGGACAATGACGGGTAGAACTTGACATGTGACTTATGATTTGTTGACCTTCGTCAAGGTCATAAGAGCATGGGGTAAAAATCTATATCAGGAATTTCTAAGGAAACTGAAATTTGCAGAGAGATACATACCATTTTGGAGTTTGATGAATGTTGGTTGGATTCCTTCAACATTTTCATACGATGATATTTTGGATCCCGATCCTACTGTGAGTACATGCTACTTATCAGGAGATTCGTCACTTAACGATCAATGCTATAAACCAAGTAGGTGCCTAGAAATGTGTCAGCGGGGTTACGCCCCCAGAGAAAAGAGGTTATTTAATTAAGGAACTTCGCGAAAGCGTTGGAAAACCTCCCTCGAGGTATCGACACTCCACTCTAAATTTGCAAGAGCATCATGCTAATAGTATTTTCTTCTTTCTCTTAAATTGTAGCGACCTTGTGACCACACATAGGTTACATCTAGATAATAATTTGACTGAATCTTAATTATATGAGTGGCAAAAGTCTGTCCAGATATCCATTGCCTATGACAAGCTGGACCACCCTATTACTACTCAAGATCCCGCCGTCCCAGGTCCAGTTTCCACTATCCCGGATATGGATATCCGTCAGACAAGGGAAAAAGATAAAGCGAAAGCTAAGTGCCTCGTGTTAGCTTCAGTTGATGGTGTATACCAGAAGCAGCACGAGAAGATAGACTTAGTTTCCATCTTTCTCCATAACAAAGATTTATATGGAGAGCAATCTCATATCGCAAAATATGAGACCTCGAATGAATTAATTCAAGCGAGGTTGACTGACGGGTCATCTGTAGGGGACAACGTCCTTACAATGACTAGCTGTATTGATGAGCTCCAGGATCTGGAGACCGCGTTGGGAAACGAGTCAGATACTGACTTGATTCTACAGTCTCTGCCTCCTACCCTGAAGGAAACCAGGGAAGCAGAAGGAAAGAGAACGGCAAAAGTTTCGGGACTGGATATAGTAAAAGAAGGACATTCCTATTGTTATGGGATTGGGCATTGGCAGAATGATTGCAGGGCTTTAGAAGCCAGTAGCCAGGATACGAAGTATGTTGTGGCTTTGACTTCGAGTGTGTTTATGATAGAGAACTGTATGTTAGTTAACCCTACTTCCAGGATATTGGATACCGGATCAGGAACTCACATCTGTAATTCATTGCAGGCTCTGAGAAACCGTAGGGTTATCGGGATAGGAGATATGACCCTCACAGTTGCTAACGGAATGAGCATGAACGCTGAATCCGTAGGGGAATATCATCTTAGACTAACAACTGGACAGATATTGATTCTACGTAACTGTTTTTATGTACCAGGTACGACCTGTAATATCATATCCGTACCCTTACTTTCTAAGGAAGGATATGATTTTACTTTTACAAAAGATGTGGTTCACATCCACCTAAATCAAGATTTGATTGGGTCAGGTACATTAGAAAACGGAATATACGTATTAAATCAAGTTCAGATTTTCAGTGTCCAGAACACACTTAAAAGAAAGTCTCCGGAAACAAATCAGGCTTTCTTATGGCATTGTAGACTAGGTCACATCAATGAGATAAAGTTGACTAAGTTACATAGAGAAGGATATTTGAATCCGTTCGAATATCAATCTTATGCTACTTGTGAATCTTGTCTCATAGGAAAGATGACAAAGACTCCGTTTACTGGACACGGAGTAAGAGCAAGCGAGCTCTTAGGACTCATACACAGTGATGTATGCGGTCCAATGTCTACACATGCGCGAGGTGGTTATTCATACTTCATTACTTTTACAGATGATTTCTCTGGGTATGGATATATCTTCTTAATGAAGCATAAATCCGAGGCCTTTGAGAAATTCCGAGAATACAAGAATGAAGTGGAAAAACAAACCGGAAAAAGTATCAAGACACTGAGATCTGATCGAGGTGGTGAATACTTAAGTGCCGAGTTCCTAGATTACTTAAAAGAGAATGGAATTCTCTCTCAGCTTACTCCTCCATACACACCACAACACAACGGTGTATCGGAAATGAGGAATCGAACCCTATTAGATATGGTCCGTTCCATGATGAGTAAGGCTGAGTTGCCGCGATCTTTCTGGGGTTATGCACTAGAAACAGCTGCATATCTCTTGAACAAGGCTTCAACCAAGACTGTGCCTACCACCCCATATCAGATGTGGAGTGGGAAGAAACCCTGTCTTAAGTATCTTAAAACATGGGGATGTCCATCTTTTGTAAAGAAACAGCATACGGACAAGCTCGAGGCACGCTCAGTACTGTGTAAATTTGTGGGATACCCAAAGAACTCCACGGGGTATCTTTTCTATTCCGCAGAGGAACAAAAGGTTTTTGTTTCTCAGCATCCCCACTTCTTGGAAACTGAATTTTTAGAAAATCAGAAGAGTGGGAGCACAATAGAACTGGAAGAAATTCCAGATCCACAAGCTATTACTGAAACCTTGGTAGAACAAGAAGGTTCAGGAGAACAGGACATCCCGACGCCACTCCGCAGGAGTAGTAGGCAATCTCATCCGTCCTCTAGGCTTGATATGCGATAGTCTTAGACGAACAGACCGGACTGTACGGAGATTGTCACATCAAGCTCAATAGGAGTTCGGATGATTTTCCTCATCGGCCTTCTTATCGACATCTACCTGGGGACCGTTACGTACAGCTAGTGCCGCTTGCGGTCTGTGGTTAAACCCACTGCCAGCGTAGTGTCGAGTCTTTAGAGTCCCACACAGAGAGTTTCCCTGCTCCAGTCGAAACGTTATAGAGGTCGTATGGTTTTACGACAAGGGTTCGGACGCATACGTGTGTTTACACACGTACGACTTTTCGGACAGTTTTTACTAGCCGGCTTTGGTTTAAGCCAGATTCTAGTATCGGGTTATAGGATTTATACAGTCTACAGTTTTTCCGTGTTTTCACGGATTGGAGGGGCGTTCTCGTAATTTGTCGGGAAGCTTCTAGAAGAGTGGTGACTTGGGGGGGTAAGGTGGCATTGCATTAAATGAAATTTGTGACTCATTTGTGTGTGATTCACTATGTCATTAATGCATCATTTATTGCTTAATGACTCGCATAGTGAATCACTCATATTGAATTAATGAAGCATGGTGAATAATCATTTATTTGATAATTCATTATGTTTCATATATTCAAGTGAGAAGCTTTTTCATTATCATTATCATTCTCACCTTCTCTCTCCTCAAGCCCACTCTCTCTTCAAACCCTAACCCTAACCTCTCATGTGTTGAGATCAAAGGTTAGCTAGACTAATACATCCATAATCTCACTCTATATCCCCTAGGTAGCTTAGATTAGCACTTTAAGCAACCTAGTTATCTCAAATTTGAGATTAAGCTTGGCGTAGGAGCTTTCGGGTGGATCGTCTTTGATTCGAGGAGGCCGTTGAGGTGCCAATGTTCCAAGGAGCCTACGAGGAGTGGAGGACCACGATGAAGACCCGAAGGACAAGTAACGTGAGGTATAACTTCGTATCCGAGTAGTTAAACCTCTAGATTTTAGTTAGTAATGGTTTAGATAACGATTCATGCGCTCAAGTCCGTGTTACGAAGTTTTGATAATCGTTTTTCATTTATTCCGCCTCCCCGCAAGTTCGTGGGGTGCGTGACATGGACTTACACTCGGCGGCCTCACGACGAGGGCTTCAGACCATCAGCGTCTGATGGGCAGGAGGATGTCCGCTGGGGATGCGCCGAGCAGGGTAGCTGCTCGGTGCCTCCTGGTGAGGGCTTTGATCCTTGACGCTAGAGGGGCCACGAGAGGCCTGTGAAGGATGGCCGAGCAGGGTAGCTGCTCGGTGCCTCCTGGCGAGGGCTTTGATCCTTGACGCTGGAGGGGCCACGAGAGGCCTGCGAAGGATGGCCGAGCAGGGTAGCTGCTCGGTGCCTCCTGGTGAGGGCTTTGATCCTTGACGCTAGAGGGGCCGTGAGAGGCCTGCGAATGATGGCCGAGCAGGGTAGCTGCTCGGCGCCTCTTGGCGAGGGCTTTCTGATCCCTGGCGTTGTAGTAGGGAAGCTACCCGCCAGGGATAGCCGAGCGAGGGATCCTCGGGCTCTACTGTCTCTGGGAGGACTTTCTGTTCCCTGGAGTTGCGGTAGGGAAGCTACCCTCCAGGGATAGCCGAGCAAGGGATCCTCGGGCTCGACTGCCTCTGGGAGGACTTTTGATCCTTCAGGACGGGGACCGAGCAGGGTTACTGCCCAGTGCCTCTTGGCGAGGACTTTGATCCTTGTCGGTTATGGTAGAAAGCTACCAGCCGGGGATAGCCGAGCAAGGACTCGACTGCCTATGGGAGGACTTTGGTCCTTAGCGCGGGAGGGGCTGTAAGAAGCTTACCAAGGACCCTTGGCCGGGCAGGTTTACTGTCCGGTGCCTCTTGGTAAGGGCTTTTGTCCTGAAGGTAGCCGAGTGAGGGATCCTCGGGCTCGACTGCCTCTGGGAGGGCTTTCTGATCCCTGGCGTTGCGGTAGGGAAGCTACCCGCCAGGGATAGCCGAGCGAGGGATCCTTGGGCTCGACTGCCTCTGGAAGGGCTTTCTAATCACTGGCGTTACGATAGGGAAGCTACCCGCCAGGGATAGCTGCCCGAGAGATCCTCGGGCTCGACTGCCTCTGGGAGGTCTTTCTAATTCCTGGCGTTGCGGTAAGGAAGCTACCCGCCAGGGATAGCCGAGCGAGGGATCCTCGAGCTCGACTGCCTCTAGGAGGGCTTTCTGATCCCTGGCGTTGCGGTAGGGAAGCTACCCGCCAGGGATAGCCGAGCGAGGGATCCTCGGGTTCGACTGCCTCTGGGAGGGCTTTCTGATCCCTGGCGTTGTGATAGGGAAGCTACCCGCCATGGATAACCGACCGAGGAATCCTCGGGCTCGACTGCTTCTGGGAGGACTTTCTGATTCCTGGCGTCACGGTAGGGAAGCTACCCGCCAGGGATAGCCGAGCAGGGAAGCCGCTCGGCCGCCTCTAAGGAGGACTTTGATCCTTAGCGTTGGAGGGGCCGTAGGAGGCCTGCTAAGGATAACCGGGCAGTGAAGCTGTGCGGTTGCCTTAGCCCCCCATTCTCGTTCCGATTTATTTTGTGGGTAGGGTCGAGAGTGGGCTGCTTGATTCTCTCTGTGCGGCTTGGCGCTGGTAATTCCTTATGGTGGATTGTCTAGGGACGGCACGGCATTCTTGTTGTCGCGCTTTGAGTACGAGTTTATTCGGCGGGTCTTGGCGCGAAGCCGTGGGGCGCCCAGCAGGCCTCGGAGAGTATCGGCCTGTGAGACCTGCCGGTGGTCAGCCATGCCAATGAGGGCAGAGTCTCCTGGAGGCAGAGGAGCAGCGATCTGGGGCTATGTAGCCGGTCTATTCGGCCGGCGAGGACGTTGATGACGGTCGCCGGGGAGGTTCATCCGTGCCTCCGGTGAGGGGGAAGCGGCGGCTGGTATCTGGATCTTCAAGATGATCGCTTGCCATGTGGATGGAGATCGGAAGGCCAACTTTGTATTTTGTGGAGTTTTTCCCACAGACGGTGCCAACTGATGGAGGTCCTTTTCGGGTCCCCGTCAGATGTTGTCTTCCGTTGATCTCCCGGTGGATTTCGGTGGTGATCTTCTGTTGCGTGTGGGTCTCAATGGGTTTTTAGGAGATTGGTGATTTGAGGAGTTTAGCGCCGAGTACCTGCAAAGAAGTCTCGGGGTGGTTTAGTACCACCGAGGACCCTCCGACGATCAAGTTAGTGCCAGATCCGAGCAGAGTAACGGCTATGTGGAATAAGAATGGCTTACTTGACCCCTATGTGATGGGGGTTTTTATAGTGGCGGCAGCACGCAGTAGAAGGCGCGAGAATCTCGCCGGCGGTTACGCTCCCGACGTCACGCCCGCGTAAAGAGCGGATCGCCCATTAATGGGGATCGTGATGGCATGGAACGTTGGATGTTGCTGGTGGAGAATCTGCGCATGGTGAGATTTGCGGAGCAGCGGTTACGCCCGTGAGTGGTGGAGTTGGTCGGTCGGAGGGATCGAGGAAGATGGCATCGGCAGTAGAGCTCGGGAACGAGCGAGAGGGCCGAGGTATCTTGGTTTTGCGATAGCTCGGAGGCGAGCTGAGAGGCCGAGGAGGCCAATTTGCAGGGGGCTCTAAGGTGAGCCAGCTTTGTGCTTGTAGGTCGGGTACAGGGGTGGCCTGATCGACCCCTGTGGGCCCTCTCTTCTGAGTTCTGGGACACGCCACCTGCCACGTGTCCTGATCTTGGAGATCGCCAATACTGAGCATCATCAATCCCTAACCGTGAACGATTGCGATTGGTTTAACCGAAAGCGGAAGTCAAGAGATAAGAACGGACAGACAAGGGTCAATAAGCTGGATTTCACAAATACCGTGCTTAAACACCCTAATCCACATTGTTGCCGATTACTCTAGCTTTAATAGTCAAGTTAGACACAAAGGAATGAGTAAGGATTTTCCTAATTTTTACTAACCTATCTCTATCCCTAACAAGCTTATATTTTGCATATACAAACATATAGGGTAGATTCGAACAATTCGGACCTTTGGCTTAACTCGTAAGAACAAGAACGTAAAATGCACTATCTCCCTGCGGACAACTCGTACTCATCACGGCTAGCTACACGCGACGCCGTCTTGATTGCGGTTAATTTTAAAACTTAAGATACGACACGTAAAATCTGTTTCGATCACCATCTCATAGCAACAAAGAAGAAATCGTAATTCTGGAGCACTTGTGAGTCGTCTCAACGAAGGGCTGAACCGTCAAAACGTGCCAGGGACGTATGTTGAAGTTTTGGTCCAAATTTTGGGCCGTTTTGGGAAATCCTATTTTTACTCTATTGCCTCATACTATAAATAGCAGTTTGTAATCCTAATTGGGTAACCCTTTGTTAATCTGAATTAAGAAAGAGGAGGCTAGGGTTTTGAGAGGGGTATTGTGAGAATTCATCCACCATTGTAATTCTCCTATTTGTTCGATTAGTAAAGTGTTTCTCCTTCGTCCGTAGTTTTCCCCGTAAGGATTTTCCACGTAAATCTTGTATCTCTTTTCGTTTGTGCTCTATTTCTATTGCTTTGTTTATTTGTTGCTTCTCTTTATCATTTATTTATTACTTTGTGATCGTATTTGCCGCAACAATTATGGTCTCCTTATTGAAAAGTGATATCTAGGTTTTAATTAAAATTAAATTTCCATGAGAACTACAAACTAAGAATAGGTGTAATTCGTGCCAAGAAGAATCTCTAATATACAATGGTGTAGCTCATATGTCATTAATTGATTGTTTCTTTTTTTTAATGGAGTATTCAAGAAATGAGAAAAAAAATTGGTAATATATTCTCTAATTCGAGGTATCTATGTTATCATCACATCAAAAAAATTTAAAATGGTAAAAAGAAATTAATTATCATTTTAAAATTCAAAATTCAAATACGCCCTCTCTTAAGTTACACACACAAACACCCACTCTGGCCACCAAAAACAAAATCATACATTCTTATTTGTAGAAAAATCTCCAGAAATTTATTTAAAACCTCAATATTTAAATCATAGACATTTATTTAAACCGCACTATATTTTCACCACGTGCAAAACGTATTAATTACATTTCATTCACTTTGAATGGTTTGAAAGTCTAATAATGCATAATTACCATTTACTTATTTTAAAAGTCCAAGGGGCAACAAGCTAAAAAAGACAAAGAATTTTGGTAGAAAAAAATACTTTTCCTGTCCTCTCTTACTCCTATCCACCTTTAGGCTACATTTACGGCACCTATATCTAAATAATGTAAGCCCATCCTTTTCATTTTCTTGGATACATGCATGTGGATATGGAATAAAAATGGATAGGTAAAGTATCTGTCAAGAAGTTTTATAAACCTATTTAATATGTAGCAAGGGACAGAGGTATTTTGGAATTTTTCCCAGGGGCCTTAATTAAATCTGCACCATGTGCATATCGCAAATTCATGTGTGTATTTTTCCGACCATTGACCTCAGGGTGCAGGTATAGTCAAATCTGCAGAGATCATGCAAATACATAGGCCCCCGGATATGGCAAAATCATTCGATTTGATCTAATAAGTACATTGTGTTAGAATTGAGAAATTCTATGGCTCGAATCTTTACTCTTAAGCCATGGGTGAATCTTCTCTAGCGCCATAGTTCATGTCTTTGATATCTACTCCCTTGATCTCTTCCTCCCTTGATCTCTTCATCTATCTTAAGGGGCGTTGGTTCTTATGCCACTGTACGCTTTGAGTAGTTGATATGCTCGGTTTAAGTAATTGGCTTCTCCTTAACCTGAGAAAAACGGTTTTAGAGATGAGAGACCGATAAAAAAGGACATGTACTTTTGTCTTTATCTAGGTTGGATCTCGAGTCTGCGGTATCCCAACTTAATTTTAATAAAGGAAAAATTGCACAAATGTGCCCACCTATTTTCACCTATTCTCAGGTATTTTGCAATTGATACCATAAACTTTAATAATTAGATATAAGAACCATAAACTATTTTTATTTTTTGACATAACCACCAAATGTGCAGTATCACAAACTAGGATTTTGTGATAATTTAGCTACTGTAACTGAATCTGGAACTAATAAGTATAATTATTAGAAAAACTAGTAAGACTAAAAGTATAATGAGACCACTAGAAGACACCACTTAAGACCCTATCCCCAAACGCCCAATTCCATCCTGCTTTTGGTGTTGGTTTTTCTCCTGTAGCTTTGTTTTGGTATTTTATAAGCTATAGTATTATTTGATTTGTTCCAGCATTCTTACAGAGAGATCTGGGAATTATTAGTAAAAGTTTTATCAAAGTTCCGATATTACGATACTGGTTTTGTATTTTCGTGCTACAGATGAACCGTTAACGTTTATACGTTAACGATACATTTATATTGTCATTTTTGGTTTAATTATACTGTAGGTTCTAACCTATGGATACATACCTCATTGTTTGGAGTTTTGATAAAATGTTTACGCCGATATTTCATAAATACGATTATAGGTGCGATCGCGAAGGATTCCGAGACGGAGTTGATGACTTAGCAGCGTGGAATTCAGTAAGCTCATCAAGTTGGTGGGTAGATTTACATCTACGGGGGAAGTTGGGTGGATGGCGTATAGCACCCCCGCAACCTTATAAATAGTATTATGATATCTAGTTAGTTTAGTATCTATTCAAGATATTGATATAGTGTCGCATCTAATATGTCCTTCATTTGCATAAAGTTTCATACATGGTTTTAAATAAGATACGTATGTGATGTTAGATCCGTACGGCATGAATATAGTGTGATGGATTCGTACGAGGAATCATACCGTACTTGAGATGATACAGATATAGTAATACTGGGAGGTATTATATGAGAAATGATACGTTTTAGAAATGATGAGGTTCGTGTGCCGAATAGCGGCCAAGTTTTCCTTTAGACTCATAGAGTTAGATTATATTCTGTTTTAGGATGTAATACTGGTGTGAGCTATATTCTTTTAAAAACTACGATTCGTTTCCCTTTTAATAATAAAATACAAGGATGCGGTGCCAATTTCCAAAACGAATATCTATTTTAACCTAATGCAGCTTCCTTATTTCAAAACGAACGTATCGTTTCATTTTCAAAGATAAGGGTATAGCTCATAGCAGGTAGTTATAGCTACCAATTTACGTTTAGAATTACTTTACATGCTCATGTTAAAAGTATCGATATTATACGTTTCCGTAAATACAAACACTCTGATAGAACACTGCATAACTACCAATGAGTACTATGCTGCACAAGCACGTACATATATGTTACACCACACCTCATTGGTACTGCCATATCACTGTAGAACCGTTCTGTTATATAATGCGTATACGTATATGCGTTAATATAAATAGGTTGTTACACCGTAGAACACTTGCACAAATACTAATGATTGCCATGTTGCATGAGCACAGACGCGTATGCTATACTACACATTATTAGTATTGCCATGACACAATATGATTGATAAGTTTATCTGCTTGTATGATTTATTTACGCACTTTACCTTACTGTCTGTGAATACCAGTACTATGAATGTTATATTTGATTTTATGAGTTTTCTGGAAGTTTTACTTTTGATGATATATATTAGTGGTGTGGGACGCTTTTATATATGAATATATATAATATATCATCAGGATAAAATATGAAAATATTATCATTCTTTACTTGATATTTCTGGATATGATGAGTTGGCGTCCACCATGAGTTTTATGTTTTCTGAGTATTTTATTCCGAACCGAGTGGGGGAACTATACGGTTTCGGACTTGTTATTATCTGGACTGAGTGGGGGAGATATACAGTCGGATACATGGTGGACCCGGTTCAAGACCGTGGGGCAGGATAGTCGCATTATAGGCGAGGAGCATAACGAGGATACTCGATACCGGAGATAGAGACGAGCACGACAGATATCCAGGGGATACTGGCCGGGGTTCGATTAGGCACGGCGGATATCCAGGGGATACCGACCGGGTTAGAGATATCGGATGGTGATCATCTGTTGAGATGGTATCAACGGTATCTGAGTTTACGTGTCGATGCTGAACACGAGAGATTTCTGATTTCAATGTCGATACTGGACATCCATATTTATTGATTTGATTTCCATCATGAGGTACACAGTTTGATTTCAGTTATTGTAGCCGATCAGGACTGATCCAGGGGACAGGACCTATACATATATTATATTTGTGGTTGCATGACAGATAGGGTTGCATTATCATACACATGCATATCATATTATATTATTACCGATTTATGCTAGTATTATACTTATGACTTAGGTATCGTCGTGCATTTCGATTTCTACTTTTAGATGTACTTTTATTCACTAAGTTGGCAACTCATCCCCGTTGTGCCACAGTGTCTTGCAGGTTTTACCGCTTGGATTATCAGTGGCTTGGACACGTTCTTTTCGGCGATTAGTTGGTAAGTGGGTTATTATTGTATCGTACTCACTCTTGATTATTCATATATTCTTGTATCTAGTGGAAACTCTATCAACTTAGAAATGGTATATTGTGGACTTAGAAACGAGACTTAGAAATTCTGAGGTCGCACTCTTTAGAGATGACTTTTGATATGGTTTGTTTGGCTGTTCGTCATTTGGACGTGGAACCTAGCTCCCGTTGGGAAGCTATGTTATTGTAGTAGTTGTATCGGGTTTTTATGTAGAAATTTCAAAGGTGGTGCTGTCAAATTTCAAAACGTCATAGATGCCTTTCAAACATACTTAGTTAAAAAAAATTTAAATGTTATTTAAACTAATTCCATCTGATGACTATTTTAAACTCACCTCCAATATTTTCAAAAAGGGTTTAGATTCCGGGTTTCGGCTTACTTGAACCGCGTCGACGTCTTTAGATGTCACGTGATTTAAGTGCCGGTCACGTGCCATATTTGGGTCGTGACAAAGTTGGTATCAGAGCATTTGGTTTAACCTTTGTTCGAGTCTAGGTTGGCTATATGGGATCTAGGCATGCACTTTTATTACCTGGATTTACCTTATTGGACTTAGATTTGACTTTGGGGGTCTTATACCCGAACTTTCATTATATAGGATTGACCTTGTTGATGGAGTAGGTACTAAGTACAGTGACTTACCGTACATATGTTACGCAGCATATTTACGGTATGATACTCCGCCTAAGTTACCTTAGGATTTATATTTTGAGATCTTCCTTCTATTCATTCCGTTGATCTATCCTCGTCAATACGTGTTGATTGTTTCGGTCACCATGTATATAGGAGCCGAGGTGACTGCAGTTAGAGATAAGGTCAGAGCAGACTTGTCGGGGACAAGGACTGACCAGTATGACATTATGATGATGTAGAGACACGTCGTTTATTTATATTTGATCGAGTTTTAATATTGAAGTGAGTTTCTTCGGGATCCGCACCAGATAGTGAAGTCATTGCTAGAGATCAGTTGAACTTGAGACGTGATGTTTTCCCCTCTCCGAAGATCATGGTGTTGTGTACTGTTCGGACAGCGGTACCAATCATTGCTGAGGTTATCGGGATGTTGCTTCCCGAGTTCATGAAGTTAAAGGTTGACGATGTTACAAGTGTAGATGGATCAGCAGGATTCATAACCGTTCAGATGTGGGATGGTTATGATTTTTTTTATCCGTTGTGGCGCTCCGATACGAGATCGGTGAAATTGATGTATTTCTACAGATGGATCTTGCTCAGACTTGATGCAAGTCACTCGAGAAAGAGATCGTGTAATAAGTTCTCCTCCGACGAATTGGAATGAGTCTTCGAAGGTGAGATTAGCTAGATTCTTCTACAGAGTATCAGAGATGACGGATTCGTGTTTTCGAGTTTGTAAGACTCCGAGTTTGGTCATAACCAAGTATGACTTGCAATTCGCGTAACTATGCAGATATGTTCCTTAAGTGGTTGATATTGGAGATTTATGGAACGGGAGACTGATGCGAAGTTTTAGTGGACTGATGTTCTTCATAGTTGATATTGAAGATTTGATGACGCGTACGCCTACACTTTCAGGAGGAAATAAAAAAAGGAATGATAGTGGTTACTAAAGAGAAATTGGGTTAAGAAATGTGTGCTAGTTCCGGGCATGCTGGATAAATGATTTTAGCAGAAGATTCGATGGATTCTCTTCCAGGAGTTTATAATAAATAAGATTGGACTAGGATTAGTTGTGAGCACACAAGCAGAGGATAGGGATTTCCGTTATCAACATGTTGCGTTACAAGAGACTAGACTATTGATCAAGAAGATGTGATGGGATCTATCAGCAATAAGACGAATGGTGTCGTTGCTCCTCACCGAACGATCGCATAAAGAAGTCATGGTATTAGAGATCCGCAAGAAGAACCAGAATTCAGAGGCAGAACACGTTAGAACGTGGCAGACAGCAAGTAGTAATCCTTGCTATGCCAATTCCGGTGGAATAAACACCTTTTGACATTGAAGAGAATATGCTTCGATGTTATTTAAGTTCGATTTGCATTTTTATGATCTAAAACATTTCATTTTCGACGTTGGAGAAAGGGAAACTCAACTTCCGTTATTTTGATATATGTGTTTTGAGGATTTGAGGGACAATTTATATTTGTACACACCAGGTGCACTTGATGAGATTTTTATGTACAGTAATTTCACTTTGATTTATGTTTGGTGCACACCAGGTGCACTTGATTTTCGTGCGAGGTGATTGCACTCGATTGGAGTGTTATGTACACCGTATGCACTACATTGATATTTCTGTACACATCAGATGCACATGGTTAAAAGATTTTATATATATACCCTAGGTATACTTGGTTTTGATTTTTGTGCCCTTGATGCACTTGATTTTTATTTTTGTGCAATTCGATGCACTTGAGATTTAGTTGTGCACCCCGAAACACTTGATACTATTTTTTTCCATGCACAGTAGATGCAGTGGATATCGTTTCGTGCACGCTTGTTGCACTTAACGCAGTTTTTTTCATTCACACTGTGATATGTAGTTTGAGATTTGCTTGCAAACCCATTAGGATTGATTTTGTTTTGTGCTTTGCACTTGATAGGATATATTATAGATTTGATTTATATAAAAGAATTTTCTCTTGATTGTGTGCATTGATATTGCACTACGATTATGACAATTATTGTGTACTTAAGATACACAACGGTTTTCGCATTTGACAAATTGCATCATAACTGGAGTAATTCTCATAGCACCAGCTAGAGTTACAGTTATGTGAGTTTTAAATATTTTGAGGTTTCACGCACACGGTTGCGTTATGATGTGTTTTAGCTCATGTGGGACTTTGGAGTTCCATTATTTGCACGAACATTATATGTTTTAAGTTGGACCCCGGAAAATTGTTTTGAATTTGAGCAGATTGAATTAAGGAAAATGTTTCAAGAAGGGGATTTAATTTAAATTCGGGGACCGAATTTCTTTAAGGAGGAGAGACTGTAACATTTTGGAAAATTATAAATATTAATTTATAATTTTAAATATAAAAATAATGAGTTTATAAGGTGATATCACATACAGCTTTTGGTATCGGAATTATATCCGTAAAAATGTGATTATTTTGGTAGATTGTGAATAAAGGTGTGATGTCATAAAAATCATATGTTAATTATTTTAACATGATATTGAATCTTACATTTAAGCTAATGACATTTAAGTGATATATTAAATCATTTCATATCTTTTGTGTCATATGGATTTAAATTGTAACATGATATAAGATTTCATATTAAGATAAAAATATTTAAGTGTCATAACAAGTATTTCAATTTAAGCATGGATGTAGATGTTATTTTATGATAATGGTATTTAAGTGTAAAATTAAGTATTTCTTTCTTTTGCATTTGAATTTAGATTTTATATAAAAGATTTTTAATTGTTGTATGGTTGGTTATATCTTAACCTAAATCTAAACCCTCACCCTCAACACACCTCACCCTTATTCATATCCCTGCACCTCCTCCTTTTTCTCTTTACACCACCTCCTTGCATGAATGCACCATGCTTCACCATAGGACACATCTACTTTCTGCACATGCCACCTCCACCTCTTATCATGAACCTCATGCTTTCTATCCACCAAACAACACTTAGGAAATTCCTTAGTAATCTTTTTAGCCTCCTCAACCTGAACACAATACTTTTCAGCCCCAAACCAAAAATATTTCTAAGTGTTCCTACCAAAGAAAAGAGAGCAATGAATTCCTTCTTCAAGTGTGCACTTCTCCAAACTTGTGATGCTACAAACCATAGATGTTCCCACATACCATCCTTGAGCCGGTGTTCTCTTGTGAATCATTCAATAGGTATAAATTCAACCATACAGTTCTTAGTTCAATACTGTTTTTGTATGATATCGGTATATATCGTATTTTGATAGATTAGGCTCTGTTTATGAATCTACTATAGTTTAGATGTAAATTAGAAAACCCAAACAGTGCCTTATCCTTTTAAATTGGACCTAGAATAACCCATAGGAAGACGAGCCCTTTACCTCGGATTTTGGCCGGCGACATGAAGGCAAAATCCGATCTTGCCGGATCTTTAGAAGAATTAGGTGTTGTAAATTTTAGGGTATCTCTATGTAGGTGTATAGGTATGTTTGGTATTGTTTATTTAAGTTATTTTAGCAGTAGGTTGAATTTGTAAGTTAGTATCAGTTTTGGAGTAAAATTATATATACGACATGTAGCATGTTTAGTTGTGCAGTATCACAAACTAGGATTTTGTGATAATTTAGCTACTGTAACTGAATTTGGAACTAATAAGTATAATTACTAGAAAAACTAGCAAGACCAAAAATATAATGAGACCACTAGAAGACACCACTTAAGACCCTATCCCCAAACCCCCTATTCCATCCGGCGACATGTACCCAATATCCGAGCTCGCCGGCCATCCCTTGGCTTTTGGTGTTGGTTTTTCTCCTGTAGTTTTGTTTTGGTATTTTATAAGCTATGGTATTGTTTGATTTGTTCCAGCATTCTTACAGAGAGATCTGGAAATGATTAGTAAAAGTTTTATCAAAGTTCCGATATTACGATACTGGTTTTTGTATTTTCGTGCTACAGATGAACCGTTAACGTTATACGTTAACGATAGATTTATATTGTCATTTTTGGTTTAAGTATACTGTAAGTTCTAACCTATGGATACCTACCTCATTGTTTGGAGTTTTGATAAAATGGTTATGCCGATATTTCATAAATACGATTATAGGTGCGATCGCGAATGATTCCGAAACGGAGTTGACGACTTAGCAGCGTGTAATTCAGCAAGCTCATCAAGTTGGTGGGTAGATTTACATCTACGGGGGAAGTCGGGTGGATGGCATATAGAACCCCTGCAACCTTATAAATAGTATTATGATATCTAGTTAGTTTAGTATCTATTCAAGATATTGATATAGTGTCGCATCTAGTATGTCCTTCATTTGCATAAAGTTTCATACATAGTTTTAGATGAGATACGTAGGTGATGTTAGATCCGTACGACATGAATATGGTGTGATGGATTCGTACGAGGAATCATACCGTACTTGAGATGATACAGATATAGTAATACTGGGAGGTATTAAACGAGAAATGATACGTTTTAGAAATGATGAGGTTCGTGTGCCGAATTGCGGCCAAGTTTTCCTTTAGACTCGTAGAGTTAGATTATATTCCTTTTTAGGATGTAATACTGGTGTGAGCTATATTCTTTTAAAAACTACGATTCGTTTCCCTTTTAATAATAAAATACAAGGATGCGGTGCCAATTTCCAAAATGAATATCTATTTTAACCTAATGCAGCCTTCTTATTTCAAAACCAACGTATCATTTCATTTTCAAAGATAAGGGTATAGCTAATAGCAGGTAGTTATAGTTACCAATTTACGTTTAGAATTACTTTACATGCTCACGTTAAAAGTATCGATATTATACGTTTCCTTAAATACGAACACTCTGATAGAACACTGCATAGTTACCAATGAGTACTATGCTGCACAAGCACGTACATATATGTTACACCACACCTCATTGGTACTGCCATGTCACTGTAGAACCGTTCTGTTATATAATGCGTATACATATATGCGTTAATATAAATAGGTTGTTATACCGTAGAACACTTGCACAAATACTAATGATTGCCATGTTGCATGAGCACAGACGCGTATGCTATACTACACATTATTAGTATTGCTATGGCACAATAGGATTGATAAGTTTATCTGCTTGTATGATTTATTTACGCACTTTACCTTACTGTCTGTGAATACCAGTACTATGAATTTTATATTTGATTTTATGAGTTTTCTGGAAGTTTTACTTTTGATGATATATATTAGTGGTGTGGGACGCTTTTATATATGAATATATATAATATATCATCAGGATAAAATATGAAAATATTATCATTCTTTACTTGATATTTCTGGATATGATGAGTTGGCGTCCACCATGAGTTTTATGTTTTCTGAGTATTTTATTCCGAACCGAGTAAGGGAGTTATATGGTTTCGGACTTGTTATTATCTGGACTGAGTGGGGGAGATATACAGTCGGATACATGGTGGACCCGGTTCGAGACCGAGGGGCAGGATAGCCGTATTATAGTCGGGGAGCCTAATAAGGATACTCGATACCGGAGATAGAGACGAGCACTGCAGATATCCAGGGGATACTGGCCGGAGTTCGATTAGGCACGGCGGATATCCAGGGGATACCGACCGGGTTAGAGATATCGGATGGTGATCATCTGTTGAGATGGTATCAACGGTATCTGAGTTTACGTGTCGATGCTGAACACGAGAGATTTCTGATTTCAATGTCGATACTGGACATCCATATTTATTGATTTGATTTCCATCATGAGGTACACAGTTTGATTTCAGTTATTGTAGCCAATCAGGACTGATCCAGGGGACAGGACCTATACATATATTATATTTGTGGTTGCATGACAGATAGGGTTGCATTATCATACACATGCATATCATATTATATTATTACCAATTTATGCTAGTATTATACTTATGACTTTGGTATCGTCGTGCATTTCGATTTCTACTCTTAGATGTACTTTTATTCACTAAGTTGGCAACTCATCCCCGTTGTGCCACAGTGTCTTGCATGTTTTACCGCTTGGATTATCAGTGGCTTGGACACGTTCTTTTCGGCGATTGGTTGGTAAGTGGGTTATTATTGTATCGTACTCACTCTTGATTATTCATATATTCTTGTATCTAGTGGAAACTCTATCAACTTAGAAATGGTATATTGTGGACTTAGAAACGAGACTTAGAAATTCTGAGGTCGCACTCTTTAGAGATGACTTTTGATATGGTTTGTTTGGCTGTTCCGTCGTTTGGACGTGGAAGCTAGCTCCCGTTGGGAAGCTATGTTATTGTAGTAGTTGTATCGGGTTTTTATGTAGAAATTTCAAAGGTGGTGCTGTCAAATTTCAAAACGTCATAGATGCCTTTCAAACATACTTAGTTAATTTTTTTTTAAATGTTATTTAAACAAATTCCATCTGATGACTATTTTAAACCCACCTCCAATATTTTCAAAAAGGGTTTAGATTCTGGGTTTCGGCTTACTTAAACCGCGTCGACGTCTTTAGATGTCATGTTATTTAAGTGCTGGTCACGTGCCACATTTGGGTCGTGACATAGTAACACCGCACCAGCACCGAGACCCTCAATTCCAGCTCCGCATAGGCCAACCATTCAGGCACCTGCACCCCGCCTAGCTCTTTCTGCACCAGCTCCATGTGGACCACCTACATAGCCTTAGCGTCAATTCCATCAGGCCCAGAGAAACGTGCCTCAAGGGCAGAGGAATGTGCCTCCGGAGAGGAGGAATGTACCGATACGACTGGCTTTTACAATGACGGTCGAGGAGGCCGAAGCCATAGGATAAGTCATCACCGGTAAATTCTCCCATCCTTTCAACCTTTCAATTCTTATGCATCATTATACTTTCCCTATATCTAAACACAACCTCACACAACTTAGGTACTATACTAGTATCCATCCTTCCTGCACTCGCACTTTTCAACATTGGAGCTTCACACTGCTTCATGTCACAACGATTCGTGAGAACGCACGCGATTCCCATGAAGCCACTCACTTCAAGCTGGAATGTCAGTTCCTGAAATGGAGTCTTGAAAGCAACTTTAAGATATGATCAGTGCCCAGTTGTAGTTTGCGGTCGAGAATTCTACGCAAATTTCAAAGTACTGGACATACCAAATTTTGATGTTGTGTTGGGAATGGATTGGCTGGGAGTATTTTATGCTACCATTGACTTCCGACAAAGAAGGGTGGTATTTAAGATACCAGATCATCCAATCTTCTATTTCAAAAGTGGAGAGAGAACCTTGAAGCCAGGAAGCTACCATGCTAAACCGAAGAATGCAGAAGTGTTCCCTCTACCAGTTGAAGAAGAAAAACCTGAGATAGTTCGAGAGTTCGAGAATATGTTTCCTGAAGACATATCAGGTTTGCCTCTCGATCGAGCTCTTGAATTTTGTATTGATTTACAACCCGGTGCACAACCTGTAATCAAAGCTCCATACCGATTAAGTCCGGAGGGATTGAAGGAGATCCGTATTCAATTGGACGAACTACTGAAGAAAGGTTGGATCCGACCCAGTACTTCAAGTTGGGGATCTCCGGTGTTACTAGGGAAGAAGAAGGAAGGTTCCTACAGGATGTGTGTGGATTATCGAGCTCTGAACAAAGTGACAATTAAGAAAAAGTATCCACTGACGTGCATCGATGACCTTTTCGATCAATTAAATGGATCTTGTGTCTTTTCCAAGCTAGATCTTCGTTCGGGTTACCATCAGGTGAAGGTCAAAGAGCCCGACATTCCAAAAACGGCATTTAGGACTCGTTATGGCCATTATGAATATCTCGTAATGTCATTTAGAGTGACCAATGCACCTTCTATCTTTATGAACCTGATGAACCAAGTTTTTCGAGAGTACTTAGACAGGTTTGTTGTTATCTTCATTGGTGACATCCTGGTGTATTCAAAGAATCGGAAAGAAACGCCGAGCACTTACGCATTGTCCTGGAAACATTACGACAACACCAGATCTCACCAAGTACAGTAAGTGTGAATTTTGGCTAGATCAAGTCAGATTTCTCGGACATATTGTTTCAGGCGAAGGAATCTCGGTGCATCCAACTAAGGTGTCAGCTGTCAGCCAGTGGCCGACACCAAATACGGTGAAATATATAAGAAGTTTCTTGGGCTTAGCAGGATACTACCGACGCTTCATCGAAAGATTCTCAAAGATCGTAGCACCCCTGACCAAGCTCACACGTAAAGACGAAGCATTCGTGTGGTCAGAACCATGTGAGAAGGCTTTTGTAGAACTCAAGTCGAGATTAACCTATGCACCTATTTTTGTAATACCGGATCAATCTGGCGGATTCGATATGCATTGTGATGCGTCCGGTACAGAATTAGGATGTGTTCTACATCAGCATGGCAAAGTTATGGCTTTTGCATCAAGGCAGTTAAAAGTTCATGAACACAACTATCTAACACATGATTTGGAACTGGCAGCAGTGGTCTTCGCACTCAAGATTTGGCGCCACTACCTTTTGGGAGAACGGGTGGATATATACATTGATCATAAATTTCTTAAGTATGTATTTACTCAGAAGAAACTCAACATGCGGCATAGAAGATGGTTAGAACTCATGACAGATTTTGACATCAATCTACAGTATCATCCTGAAAAGGTGAACGTAGTTCCTGATGCACTTATTCGCCGGCTATTAGCAATGAACCTCATCGCTCAGTGGAAGTTACAACAAGAATTTCACGGATTGAAGATCGAAGTAGTTGTGCCAGGTAACGCTTCATATTTGATGAATTTACACATCCAGTCCACTTTTGTAAATCGGATCAAGGCAGCTCAAGCAAAAGACACCAAGCTACAAAGGATCCGAGAACAAGTAAAAAGTGGACTACGAGCTGACTTCATCATCCACGAAGATGAATCCTTGCGATATGAAAGTCGTTTATGTGTACCAGTTGGCTCTGTTCGAAAAGAGTTGATGAAAGAAACTCACAGCTCTCTATATTCGGTACACCCCAGCGGTATAAAGATGTATAAGGATCTACAGCAACACTACTGGTGGCATGGAATGAAGTGAGAAGTAGTAAGGAGCATAGCAAAGTGTCTAGTATGTCAACAAGTGAAGGCTGAAAATTACAGAACTGCTGGTCTACTTCAGCCATTACCAATCCCATAATGGAAATGGTAGCACATTACCATGGACTTCATGACCGCTCTCCCTCGTAGCACGAAGGGTAATGACGTGATTTGGGTTATTGTGGATCGACTCTCTAAGTTGGCTCACTTTATTCCATTCTGAGTTGGCCAGTCAACTGAGACGTTGGTAAGGAAGTACATGGAGGTGAGTAAAAATCTAAAGTAAGATTTAAACCTCCAAGATGTACCATACATGTCTTGATACTCATGAACTCATGCAGGAGATCATGAGATTATATGGAGTACCTGTTTGCATCGTCTCCGATCGTGATACGAGATTCCGATCACAATTTTAGCAGAGTCTACAAGCTAGCGTGGGAACGAGTCTGAATTTCAGCACGGCGTACCATTCACAAATAGACGGATAGTCCTAGCGAACAATTCAGATCCTGGAAGACATGATGAGATCTTGTATGTTAGACTTCGGAGGTTTGTGGGAAGATCACCTACACCTTGTGGAGTTTTCATATAACAACTGTTGGAGTTAGTGCCCTCAGAGTCAATTATTGGATCACAGGCACGTGATTGCAATGATTGAGGGAGGACCTATCCCGGTAGGACAGTCTTACTCGAGATGATAGTATGCTATCTGGTTTATCTTTATCATCGTGTACTGCTTTAGGTGACCTGACATGTCGCTATTGCACGTTGATAGAGGCCCTAGGATTCTTGCTTGACGACCAGCAGTATGATGGCGATCATATACGTGGGAGCTGGGGTCCATAAGCACATCCTTAAAAGGTCCCTAGTCGTGGGAGTTTCGAGACTGGGCATCGATACTCCATTAGTAGACTAGTGTATACAGTCGAGACCCCGACGAGGGGCGGTGGCCGGTCTCACAAGCCACTGGTGTCAGTTGGTTCACCTAAGATGTATACAGGTGCTCATTGGGTTATGAGTACACCGGACAGGACTCGCCGGGAACCTGCTGGTTGGTCTTATACCAGACGTCAGATAGCAGTTCCCAGGTGACATGTGTACAGGTTAGTTCATCGACCTGAGATCGTCATTTGTCTCGTGTGAGTTCCCACTGTGCTTTGATTACTACCCTACCACGGCTCAAAGGAGTCGTGCAAACAGGTTTTAGTTGGGTACAGTCCCGAGCCACATGGAGGCAGTGAGCGGATCTTCAGGGGTTCGTCTCTCCCGGTATTGGGGGTGAGGTCGCGCTGTGTCTAGGAGAGCCATTACGCAAAGCCCTCGGCCGAGGCAGGAGATTTACTGGTAGGTATTCCAGTAGTATCTCAGGGCGTTCTGGGCTACACTCCGACACGACTTGTACCGCTTTTGGGGGTCTGACTTTTACCAACCCCCTAGGCCCTCCATGCGATACTCATAGACGAACGGACCGGACTGTACGGATATTGTCACTGACAGGCTCAGTTGGGTGTCGGGGTGAGCTTCCTCATCGACGTCCCTTTTGGTCAATAGCTGGTGGCCCGTCACGTATTGGCTTATACCTCTGACGTGCCAGTGGTTAAATCCACAGCCATAGTATTGACGAGTCTTTAGAGTCCACCACACTTTCAGTTACTCAGCTTTCGGGCGAAACGCTGTAGAGGCCGTATGGAGATATGGCAGGGTCCGATCAGATACGTGCGGTATTGCACGGATCAGGATCAGACAGTATTGTACTAGTAGCCGTATAGGTATATGGCAGGGTTCGATCAGATACGTGCGGTATTGCACGGATCAGGATCGAACGGATTTTACTAGCCGGCTTTGGCTTAAGCCGGTCCTAGTCTAGTACAGTGTAGATTTTGTCTCATTGCATTTGTATCCGGTCGGAATACAGATGCAGGTGTGTATGCACAGTGTCGGGGTTTTCCTGTAATTTATTACGGGACCAGTTTTCTGGAGTTGCCAGTTTGCATTCCGTTCCGGCCGGTTTTCCTTTGTTCTTTCCCGGCCGGACTTTTCTGATGGAGGGGGTAATTTGCAGTTTTGCAAATTACACTTTGTGGGGGGGTTTCTTGCATAAAGTTAGATTATGATAGATTTCATTTCTTTCATCCATCACTTGATTTATATGAGAAGTGAAAGGTTATGGAGTGAATAGGAGAAGAAGCATGGTTGAATGTTTTCTTGTCTAGGATGTGGTCACCTTTCTTTAGCTCCTACACTCACCTCCCTTTGTGTTATGATATTCATTCCTCCACCCTTCTCATTCTAATTTTGAAAAAGCCTTTTTTTTTTTGGTTATGAGAAAAAGAGAGAAGAAGAAAAAGAAAGAGAGAAGAAGAAAAAGAAAGAGAGAAAGAAAAAGAATGAGAGAGTTCATCTTGATTATGTGAGGAATTCTTCATCTCCTTCTTCTTCTTGTTTTAGAAAAATGAAAGCACCATTTTTCTTAACCCTTATCCTCCATCATGGCAACTACAAACCCCAAATGAGACTAGCATCATCTACACTACATTCTACAGCACTTCTTGGGCATGTCGAGTTGCCGGCTTCATGCTCGAGTTGCCTCGGTATTGAGGCGGGAGCCCGTAAAAGACGAAGGCGATGTGGTGCCCTTTCCGGCGAGGAGGCGACGATATGGAGACTACACTTTCCGCGGGAGATCGGGGCGATGATGAGAAGACCGGAGGACCGGATCTCTTGGTATACTTCTCTTCCCATCTCTTGTTAGCTAGCGTAGGTTAATGGTTAACGATCCGGGTTTTCTTTGTCCGCGGTAGCGCCGGTTTCCGAGTAAGGAAAAATTTTGATTCCGCAATTTGGCCTCGAGTAAGACGGCCGGGGCGCTGCCGTGGCGCAACATGGTATCAGAGCCACGCCATTAACCTCACCTAGCTTCGTTTGATGTGTTTGCGTTTCCGATCGACCGAAATTTCCAAAAACCGTATTTTTATTGCACATCAGTTTCTGTCGAAATTTTTTGAAGTCGAAAAATTTTTCAGGTGGTTGCAGAATGATGTGCAGGGAAATATAAGAGATCTGGTAAAAATTGGTAGCCTGAACCCTTCATGTCACCGCGGAAGAGCGGCCAAAGCATAGCTTTGGCCGCGCTTCCGCCGCCGGTTAAATTCTTCTCTGTACCAATTTTTTTCCCGATTGTCTTGCACTTGAAAATGGGGGTTTTGGAATATTAAATTTGGGCCCAGATTTTCTGTGACTGCTACAGTTTTGTTTGGGGGCCCACTTGTTAATTTTTGGTCAATCGGAAAATTTTAAACACATTATTTCACAGTATTTACATTATATCTGCGACCGTGAATGTCACTCGATCGGTAAATCCGGTCTGACTGCTATAGCCCGGTTAGACGGATTTGCGAACGTGACTTTCACGTTGATGTTCTATGTTTATGCTGTGATGTTGCGGATCGGTCGTGGGGGATAGCCTGGATGCAATGCTAGTACTGTTTTCTTGTATTTTATACATTTGATATTGCGGGGCGAGCGTCCGACATGTGGACTGCCGTCACTGCCTGTTTGTATTATTCTTTTGGGGCACGACCTGGTTGCGGTCGATGTACCCGGTGTATGTATATTTTACTTTCTGTACTAGGGTTGCCCCGCGGTGGGGTGCACGGATAGCCGGGTTCTGGAGGGCAACGGGCCCGCATCTCAGGGCATTGAGACGGAGGGGGCTTCAGTCCAGGATTGGCGGGCTATTCGCCGCACTCGTAGGGGGTACAGGTTGACCCGGGAGGGGTGCCCAAGTTGCCGGATTCCGTGAAGTGCTGGGTGGTCCATTCACGGTACTGAAGGGGGCTGCCTCGCTTCAGGTCTTGGCGGGTGACTTGCCGCGCCCGTAGGGGTCTAGGATTTCATTGCACAGGCTATCCACACGACCAGGGGAACGTCGGGTTTCAGCAGCGGCTCTGTGAAACCCGGGGCTTCCAGATATCTGTATTGTTCTGTGATGCTGTACATTTCTGTGATGTTGCATTTTATTCACGCCTTGAGCGAAATACTATATATTGGTATATATATTAGTAGATGTTGTATATGTTTTTCATCCGCGCTAGTCCAGTCCCCGCTCTGCCGTTAGTAAGCTAACCTAACGGGTGATGACGGGACCCAGTGGCGAATGCGGATGGCATATACGTACGTCAGTATATTTTCGTTCTTTGTGGTGTGATCAATTGATGGGACTGCATTGATTCGGATCATTGCAAGTTTAAACAAACCTATTCTGATGTTGTTGGAACATTTTTCAAAAAGCTGTTATTGCAAGGACGTTCACTTTTGTTTTGCATCGTGGTATTCATTTGGAATATCCTGCTCCTCAGTCGACGAGGCAAGGGCCGAGATCCCTTCACCGGGAGTGACCCCTTGGACAGAATTTTGCGTCAGGGCATTAACTTCACTATAGCCGATTACTTTTGCTTTGCATCGTGGTATTCAGTTGGAATATCCTGCACCTCATTCTACGGGGAAAGAGCCGAGATCCCTTCACCGGGAGTGACCTCTTTAGTAAAGGTTTTCGTCACTATATTTTCTAAAAAGGCTATGCAGTTCCTTCAACGATATCAAGTTCATTACGTTAAAGGTTTTTCGCCAAAAACCATTCGTAGCCCTCCGTCATTTCTTATGGGTATTATTTAGTATTCGTGCTGCGTTTGTTGACTCCGTCAAGGCGTAGTGTACGGTAGCTAAGTGGTGCTTGTTTGTTGCATAAGTGGGATTGGTTAGGACAGTCGTGCGGCCTTGTTGACTCCGTCAAGGGCACGTACGGGTGGGTTTAATGCAATCCAGATAATGACGGGTTGAACTTGACTAGGACTCTTTGATTTGTTGACTCCGTCAAGGTCACTTGAGTCCTAGGGGTAAAAATCACATCGGGAGTTTCAAAAGAACTGAAACTTGCCAGGTATGCGCATACCTTCTGGAGTGTGGTGACGTGAGTGGATTCCGTCACGTTATCATGCGATGATAGTTGGATCCCGATTCCCACTGATGAGTTGGTTTACTCCTCGGGTGATCCCGACTAATTCTTCTTTCAGGTTTGGAGGAGAATTTGAGGTACAGTGGGAGGTTTCCAGATTAGACAAAGTGATAACCATTCTGATCTAGGAAAGAGTGCACGCTGAGTGTTTCTTTTCTCTCTCTCTCTGGCAGCGACCATTGACCCGACCCTGGACTATGACTCAGTGACCAAGTTGACCGAACCTTCTTAACACTGGCTTTTTGGATTGTCAGAGTTGCAGACCTCATTGCCACTCCTACTTTTACCCTTTTCTCCAGGACACCCCGTATTACTACGAACGTCCACTTCCATTGGACAAAACCATCGTATGGTTATATACGAACTCGAAGGACTTCGAGGATGGTTTCTGGTTCTGGAGAAAACGGATAGGATTATTCAGTTGTCTTTTCTTTTCACCTTCTCTCAGGTTACGAGTACTCCTTGGTTTAGGAGTAGTACACCTATTACGCAAATTGGATAGTCTTCTTCCAAACCTTAGGCTGGTGCCGAACGGTGGGGAATGAAGAAAACCAATTAGCATAACGATGGTGTACAGAAGGTATTAAGTTTAGACAAAGCAAGGGATTAGTAAGAGGGCAAAGTAAGTTGCGACTGCTATTCACGACCAAACCAAGTATTTCTTCGCCAACCCTAAATCACCTTTGTATTTCTCCAGGACACTCCGTATCACTACGAAGATCCACAGTTTATTGGATACTCCATCGTATGGTTATATACGAACTCGAAAGGAACTAGTTCCAGTTCGGGGATGGATTCTGGTTCAGGAGAAATAGGAATAAAGTACATTCAGGTGTCTTTTATCTTCACCTTCTCTCGCGTTGCGAGTGTTCCTAGGATTAGGACAGTACACCCTTTATGCTTTTTGGATAGTCTTCTTCCAAACCATAGGCTGGTGCCGAACGGTAGGGAAGGAAGAAAACCATTTGGCTTAAAGGGGTGTACAGAAGGTAATGACTAAAGACAAATAAAGGGATTTGGACAGATGGCAAAGAGATATACGGTTACAGTTGTGAATCTGGATAATGGAAGAGGCATTACTAGGAATACCAGGATACCCCGACGAAACATTTCAATGTTTCAGTTTCACTGTGTACTGTTAATAGAAAACTGATTTCCCGATTATACACTTGCTCCAGGGTATGTATTTACCAGGTTGGATTCTCACATCTGTATGGTTTTACAGATGATGAGTGGGAGTAAGTTATTGGGAATTGGGTGATCATCCTCATTATATCGGGATTCGTTGTAATCGGTGATATTTGAGGAAGTCACCTGGGTTGTTTGCCGGTCGGCAAATATTTGGTTTTGAATATCCGCTGTTGTGCACCAATTTCAAATCGATATATCTGTACGTCTATTTTCATAGAGTGAGATGTACCTTTTGATATTATGTCGATGACATTTACCTATATCAGTGGATGGTTAGGTAAGGAGCATTAAACAGCGGTGTAATTCTTCTTAACCATAAGTACAGTTTTCAACCTACGACGCACAGTGAAAGAGTTGTTAGACTCAGCGGACTTATACAGAGTATTGTATGTTGTCCAGTGTCCATTAGGACAGAGGGGTTGGTGCTCGTACTATATTCGGTTTACTTATGACTTCTCTAGATTTTAGACAGCTGTTTCGTGGAAACACAGGGTCTAAGTTTTGAGGAGTTATAGGTATTTGAATAGAGTAGAGAACCAGGTGTAGCAAGTATCGGGATTCTTCAAAGAGATCGAGGATGTAGATACTTGTGTATGGTATTCAGTTGATAGTAATGATGAAGACAGATTGCTTCTCTTTCAGGTTACTCATAATTGGAAGCATTCCTAAGTTGAGTAACGCTGATCGGCCTCCTTCCATTTAGTTGACATGCACTGGAGACAGCTGCATGATTTGAATCTGGTTCAATTAAATCAGTGCCTCTGGTTCTATATTGGATATAGAACAGTTCATATCTTAACGATGTTAAGGTACGGGGAGTTGTCCAGCTTATAATTAAAACCAGACACTGGACAACTCAAGGCACGTTTCTGTAATGGCTGTTTGTGGGTTGACCCAGGCTATGACGAGGGTTGACTTTCTACCATCTGGCAGATCAATAGAAATATTGTTCTAGACTCGCCACAGTTTTATTAAAAATAGATTTTTTCAAAAACAGCAGTGGGAGTATGGTAGAACTGGAAGTGATTCCAGAACCGCAAACGATTACTGAAGATTTAATAAGGAACCTAAAGATTCAATCTGATTTGACATTCCATTGGCCACTCCGCATATAAGGTGGGTAACTTCAGGCACCCGAGAGGTACTCCGGTAGCCTCAATGACGGTGACAGGGAAGTTCTTGTTTACCCACACTTGCCATTGTTGTTGTTCCAGGCTGCGAGACCCGGCAGGAGGATGAGTATAGCGTCGTTCTAAACTAGCTTTAGAAGTGCACGTCTATATGACTCTGGCAGAGGGTTGTCGTAGTCAGTGGGAGCAGCGGAAGCATTGGTGGACTTTGTGCTTATGTCTATTTATAGACTAAAGCAGATATAGCGGAGTAAGATCATCTGTTTCTGATGTGACAGTCATGGGTTTGACGTCATCAGAATAGGGGATGGATCTGTTGAGAAGGTAGTAGGAAGTGATATTCCTATACTACGATCGGTTATACTTTGGTCGTCACACAGTGTTTTCTCCACAAGGGACTTGGACATTATATCAGACATACTGGTTACTAGATCTATGGTTTTAGATCTAGATTTGGGTGGTTTCCCAATCAGGGTACTTTGACAGCATTCTAAGAGTATTTAGAATGGACGACTCCTGGCACGGTAGTGTACCTGCAGGTAATGGAGTCACCCTCTCTAAAGGTGTCTTACAGGCTAAAGGGGAGAGGGATACGCATGATTGACAGATCACTTGCTTAGGCAATTGAGTCAATCATGAGATGTCAAGTACCACACCAGATGTTGTTCTTGCAGCAGGTGCAATAAGTTGATATTGATCCAATCCTGGAGGAACAGTCGGAAGCAGTTTTAGAACATAAGTGAATGTTCTAGGGATATGATAACGGCAGCCACCTTTAGGAGACAGTTATCATTCCAGGCTTCCAAGGTGACATGGACGACAAGGAGGTTGTCAGAGTTATAGTTTTCCCTCTGACGAGGGGCAGTATTTTGGACAGATGGTCCAAGGCAATACTGAGGGTGGCATGGCGCAGGAGACTGATTAAGTTCAGTTGATGATACAGTCTAAGAAGTTTGGATTTGGTGTTCATTTATGAACTAGGTCCCATCAGACATCCAGACATTCTAAGACAGGTATTGCTCATTTCGGGAGATGGCTTTCTCCGCGAACTTGAGATATAGAGAGACATAGAAAGAAACTTCATAGCGGATCCACTCACTGAGGCTATTCCTCGAACGCAATAGTTTCGCAAACGGGTTTTGTGAGACTGACTAGTAGAGGAGTTGGGTGTTCGGTATCACACGGGCTGTGAGTATGCGACATCGCAATAATTAGCCTTGAGTGCAAGTGGGAGATTGTTGGAGTTAGTGCCCTCAGAGTCAATTATTGGATCACAGGCACGTGATTGCAATGATTGAGGGAGGACCTATCCCGGTAGGACAGTCTTACTCGAGATGATAGTATGCTATCTGGTTTATCTTTATCATCGTGTACTGCTTTAGGTGACCTGACATGTCGCTATTGCACGTTGATAGAGGCCCTAGGATTCTTGCTTGACGACCAGCAGTATGATGGCGATCATATACGTGGGAGCTGGGGTCCATAAGCACATCCTTAAAAGGTCCCTAGTCGTGGGAGTTTCGAGACTGGGCATCGATACTCCATTAGTAGACTAGTGTATACAGTCGAGACCCCGACGAGGGGCGGTGGCCGGTCTCACAAGCCACTGGTGTCAGTTGGTTCACCTAAGATGTATACAGGTGCTCATTGGGTTATGAGTACACCGGACAGGACTCGCCGGGAACCTGCTGGTTGGTCTTATACCAGACGTCAGATAGCAGTTCCCAGGTGACATGTGTACAGGTTAGTTCATCGACCTGAGATCGTCATTTGTCTCGTGTGAGTTCCCACTGTGCTTTGATTACTACCCTACCACGGCTCAAAGGAGTCGTGCAAACAGGTTTTAGTTGGGTACAGTCCCGAGCCACATGGAGGCAGTGAGCGGATCTTCAGGGGTTCGTCTCTCCCGGTATTGGGGTGAGGTCGCGCTGTGTCTAGGAGAGCCATTACGCAAAGCCCTCGGCCGAGGCAGGAGATTTACTGGTAGGTATTCCAGTAGTATCTCAGGGCGTTCTGGGCTACACTCCGACACGACTTGTACCGCTTTTGGGGGTCTGACTTTTACCAACCCCCTAGGCCCGCCATGCGATACTCATAGACGAACGGACCGGACTGTACGGATATTGTCACTGACAGGCTCAGTTGGGTGTCGGGGTGAGCTTCCTCATCGACGTCCCTTTTGGTCAATAGCTGGTGGCCCGTCACGTATTGGCTTATACCTCTGACGTGCCAGTGGTTAAATCCACAGCCATAGTATTGACGAGTCTTTAGAGTCCACCACACTTTCAGTTACTCAGCTTTCGGGCGAAACGCTGTAGAGGCCGTATGGAGATATGGCAGGGTCCGATCAGATACGTGCGGTATTGCACGGATCAGGATCAGACAGTATTGTACTAGTAGCCGTATAGGTATATGGCAGGGTTCGATCAGATACGTGCGGTATTGCACGGATCAGGATCGAACGGATTTTACTAGCCGGCTTTGGCTTAAGCCGGTCCTAGTCTAGTACAGTGTAGATTTTGTCTCATTGCATTTGTATCCGGTCGGAATACAGATGCAGGTGTGTATGCACAGTGTCGGGGTTTTCCTGTAATTTATTACGGGACCAGTTTTCTGGAGTTGCCAGTTTGCATTCCGTTCCGGCCGGTTTTCCTTTGTTCTTTCCCGGCCGGACTTTTCTGATGGAGGGGGTAATTTGCAGTTTTGCAAATTACACTTTGTGGGGGGGTTTCTTGCATAAAGTTAGATTATGATAGATTTCATTTCTTTCATCCATCACTTGATTTATATGAGAAGTGAAAGGTTATGGAGTGAATAGGAGAAGAAGCATGGTTGAATGTTTTCTTGTCTAGGATGTGGTCACCTTTCTTTAGCTCCTACACTCACCTCCCTTTGTGTTATGATATTCATTCCTCCACCCTTCTCATTCTAATTTTGAAAAAGCCTTTTTTTTTTTGGTTATGAGAAAAAGAGAGAAGAAGAAAAAGAAAGAGAGAAGAAGAAAAAGAAAGAGAGAAAGAAAAAGAATGAGAGAGTTCATCTTGATTATGTGAGGAATTCTTCATCTCCTTCTTCTTCTTGTTTTAGAAAAATGAAAGCACCATTTTTCTTAACCCCTATCCTCCATCATGGCAACTACAAACCCCAAATGAGACTAGCATCATCTACACTACATTCTACAGCACTTCTTGGGCATGTCGAGTTGCCGGCTTCATGCTCGAGTTGCCTCGGTATTGAGGCGGGAGCCCGTAAAAGACGAAGGCGATGTGGTGCCCTTTCCGGCGAGGAGGCGACGATATGGAGACTACACTTTCCGCGGGAGATCGGGGCGATGATGAGAAGACCGGAGGACCGGATCTCTTGGTATACTTCTCTTCCCATCTCTTGTTAGCTAGCGTAGGTTAATGGTTAACGATCCGGGTTTTCTTTGTCCGCGGTAGCGCCGGTTTCCGAGTAAGGAAAAATTTTGATTCCGCAATTTGGCCTCGAGTAAGACGGCCGGGGCGCTGCCGTGGCGCAACAACAACAGCTACCAGGAAAACGTTGGGATGGAACCATTCACAGCACTCTACGGACGGAAGTGTCGTTCCCCGCTAAGTTGGGACGACGTTAGAGATCGTGAACTCTTTAGACCAGAGATAATCATTGCAACTGTAGATGCAGTTCGCACGATCAGGGAAAAGATGCACATAACCCAAGATCGACAGAAACATTCGGCAGATGCAAAGCGTCGATACCTGGAGTTTCAACCTGGAGAGTATGTGTTTCTGAAGATCTCTCCAAACAAAGGAGTGATACGTTTTGGTAAGAGGGGCAAACTCGGTCCAAGGTACATCAGACCGTTCGATATACTTGAACGAGTTGGAGAAGTGGCATACCGTTTGACACTACAACCCTCATTGGAAGGAGTACACAATGTGTTCCACATATCCTAACTACGACTATATATGAGCGACCCCATCCATATACTTGATTACTCAAAGATCACTTTACAGACCGATCTGACTTGTGAGCAGCAGCCAGTCGAGATCTTGGATTGAAAGGTGAAAACCTTATGGAATAAAGAAGTGAACTTGGTTCGGGTGATGCAGAGAGAAAACTCCCCAGGAGAATCGACATGGGAGCGAGAAGACGATATGCGTGCATGATACCCTCAGCAATTCGAAAATTAGTCCTTTATGTAAATTTCGATGACGAAATTTTTATAAGGAGGGTATAATTTAACGACTTTGAAATCTCTGTACAGATTTTATTTGTTTAAATGTATAAAAAAGGGTACTTCATCTTGTTGTGGAGTTATAAGTTAAATTTGTTTAACAAAAGTAAGAAATAACTTGTAGATCTTTGGTTAAGCCTCTACACTAGTGTGACATAGCCTGTGTGTTCGATTCCCCTCAGTCCCAATTATTTTTTAAGATTTTTCTTTTTAATTTTTCGGAAGCCCAAGAGTTGCACGTGCAATTCACGGAGAAACGAAAAGTTTCAGCAAAATCAAACAGGCGCAATGAGAAGTAAACACAGATTAATGCACGTGGCATGAATTTCGATGCGATTGCTCCAAATCTGACCGCACCGTTTTCCCTTTCCATCCGCTGCTGACGGTTCGATCTGGTCCAATCACCTCCGTGCTTTGCACACACACCCTTTCAGCTCTCCTTAACTCTCCTGCACTGTTTGATTTCCCTGCAATTAAACAGAGGCTATTCAATTCACCATTTAACACCCATTTTAATTATTTTAAATCCAATTTTTAATTCCCAAACTCTAAATTCTTCACTATAAATACCACACCACTTCGCTAGCTCTCTTCTATTCTGAAATTCTGTCAAAAATCCTCAAAACTCTCTAAGTACAAGTGGAGTTAAAACTAGTCAAAGAGGAGTTAGCGATCAAGCCTCGTTTGTTGAAGATTGGAGTTGTTTCCGGAGCCACCGTGACGCCACGGAGCCCCCTCTCTTTTCCTTACTCTTTTCCTGACGTTATAAAACCGTAAGTCCCTTCCCCATCTCTTTCTTTTCAACTAAAATCGCATTCTTAAAACATATCGATAAAGTGGAGTTAAGTCCGATATTACTTTCTTTTCAAATCTTTTCACGCACTTGATAAGCAAAATAAATCATAAGAACACTATAAAACCACTTTTAACCTTATTCACATCAATTTAGGTTTTAGTGTAATAAAATTTTCCATGAGAAATAATCATAAAATGAATATTTCATAAAAATACCATGAACTTTAGTATAACTCTTATTTCGATAACTAGTATATCTGCCTATAGAACCTTCACGGGGTAATGACCTACCTCACACGCACACTATTGTTTCATAGCACGAGATTTAGATGTATGGTTAAGTTAAAAAATACGTTTTTTCTTCAAATAAATACCATCAGTTTTATAAAAATACGTTTTTATCGATATTTTTAAATTCTTGGCAATTGCGCTTTTACAACCCTCGTTAGGAGACCCGCTAATAGATGGTGCGGATTATCGCACATTTTTGGGATAGTAGAGCGAGATGCAGAGCTGCTCACAGAGTATTCGGTCTCGAAAGAAATAAAAATACGATTTTTAAGAAATACGAATTTTTTAAACAAAATTAAATTTTGGAAAATTATATATTCATATTTTCAATAAAAACAACTTGTGAAAATATATTTTTAAAATAAAGATTGAAATTTTAATAAAATACTGTCAAGTTTCCAAAAGAGTTAGTTTTCATAAAAATACCACAAACTTTTAAAACTAGGTTTCATCACTAAAACACCATCTAAATTAAAATACATATTCATAAAAATTCTAAATATTATAAATCACCCTCGAGCTTTATTTTTAAACCATATTAAAGTATATTTCATAAAACCCTCTCAAGAGATGCAAAAAATATAAATATAATGTAAACAACAACAATAAATATTTAAGGACTAAAAATTAATATAGGTTTAAGCGGGATCGTTTCTCTTGAGTCCTAAAGAGCCGGAAAAAGTGAGTGCTTATCTTTCCAGATTAGGCCAGTTTAACGGAGTTATCAATGACAATTATTTTAAAAAAGACACAAATCCTGTCGTCCATGTGTAGCAGTTGCCGATTACTCCCGAACTTAAGAAATTTCGAGAACTAAATTTTTTCATAAGATTCTGACTCCAATCTGAATCTAAACTCAAAGCAGAATCAAATATCAAACACAAACTTGAATACTTGATCATGAATCTGAACACTCGAATTCAAATATCAAATTTGAACTTGAATACTTGATCGACTTGACCGAACCATGGTTATAATTTGATATGAATAGCTGAACACATGATTATATCTTGAAAATGAATCTGTACATTTTATATCCATGGATTTGGCCACGACCTGTAATCTTAATTTATACAATACAATACGCGGGGATAAAGAGAGAGATTAGTACGGAACGTATATTGTAGCACGAGATGTCAATTTAAAAGACACCTACATGAATTCATCTGCCGTTGTCCCGTGGGTTATGATAGAGCCTTGTATTACATGTTATCATAGTCCACGGGATAAAATGGACTCCTCTCGTATACATGAATATTTTCTTTATCATATTACAAATAACCACGTTAGAATAACTATCTTATACCTGTGAATGTTCATATACCATTTTTTTACGGTCCACTGTTCATTTGGTTTCTATTCACATTATATACTATCTTCCCTTACTTCTTTTGGGACTTACCGAGCGTTAGTTCACTGACGACATTTCTCTCTATTTTCTTTTTTTGGAATGTTCGTCAGGAGGACCAGACTCCGAGGACATAGAGCCGAGCCAGGAACACTTGGACCAGTTTGCTACTCAGCCAGACTACAAGCTTCTTACTATCTGTATTTACTTTCATTATGCCATTGTTTAGGAATTTGCATTATTATTGTATCTTTTATTTCCAGACAGTTGTATGTAAAATTAAATGTAAATAAAATTTCTGTTTCATTTGATTACTCTTGTCATTCTTACTCATTATTTTATTGCTTAATTACGTTAAACGTATTTTCATAGTAATATGTTGCGGACTTACCATGTCACCGTTTCCGTCTAATGGGAAGCGGCGTGTGACAATAATGCAACATAAACGTCGTCCGATATACAGGGTAGAGGTTTTTAAATCTCTTGATTTTTCATATACATATATTTGAGGGTAGGATGATCAACTTGAATGGACAGATCATTAAAATATGTTATAGACCGAGAGTTCATGTTTTTGAAAAACACGGATCTTTTATATATAAAAGATCCGTGTTTTTCAAAAACATGAACTCTCGGTCTATAACATATTTTAATGATCTGTCCATTCAAGTTGATCATCCTACCCTCAAATATATGTATATGAAAAATCAAGAGATTTAAAAACCTCTACCCTGTATATCGGACGACGTTTATGTTGCATTATTGTCACACGCCGCTTCCCATTAGACGGAAACGGTGACATGGTAAGTCCGCAACATATTACTATGAAAATACGTTTAACGTAATTAAGCAATAAAATAATGAGTAAGAATGACAAGAGTAATCAAATGAAACAGAAATTTTTATTTACATTTAATTTTACATACAACTGTCTGGAAATAAAAGATACAATAATAATGCAAATTCCTAAACAATGGCATAATGAAAGTAAATACAGATAGTAAGAAGCTTGTAGTCTGGCTGAGTAGCAAACTGGTCCAAGTGTTCCTGGCTCGGCTCTATGTCCTCGGAGTCTGGTCCTCCTGACGAACATTCCAAAAAAAGAAAATAGAGAGAAATGTCGTCAGTGAACTAACGCTCGGTAAGTCCCAAAAGAAGTAAGGGAAGATAGTATATAATGTGAATAGAAACCAAATGAACAGTGGACCGTAAAAAAATGGTATATGAACATTCACAGGTATAAGATAGTTATTCTAACGTGGTTATTTGTAATATGATAAAGAAAATATTCATGTATACGAGAGGAGTCCATTTTATCCCGTGGACTATGATAACATGTAATACAAGGCTCTATCATAACCCACGGGACAACGGCAGATGAATTCATGTAGGTGTCTTTTAAATTGACATCTCGTGCTACAATATACGTTCCGTACTAATCTCTCTCTTTATCCCCGCGTATTGTATTGTATAAATTAAGATTACAGGTCGTGGCCAAATCCATGGATATAAAATGTACAGATTCATTTTCAAGATATAATCATGTGTTCAGCTATTCATATCAAATTATAACCATGGTTCGGTCAAGTCGATCAAGTATTCAAGTTCAAATTTGATATTTGAATTCGAGTGTTCAGATTCATGATCAAGTATTCAAGTTTGTGTTTGATATTTGATTCTGCTTTGAGTTTAGATTCAGATTGGAGTCAGAATCTTATGAAAAAATTTAGTTCTCGAAATTTCTTAAGTTCGGGAGTAATCGGCAACTGCTACACATGGACGACAGGATTTGTGTCTTTTTTAAAATAATTGTCATTGATAACTCCGTTAAACTGGCCTAATCTGGAAAGATAAGCACTCACTTTTTCCGGCTCTTTAGGACTCAAGAGAAACGATCCCGCTTAAACCTATATTAATTTTTAGTCCTTAAATATTTATTGTTGTTGTTTACATTATATTTATATTTTTTGCATCTCTTGAGAGGGTTTTATGAAATATACTTTAATATGGTTTAAAAATAAAGCTCGAGGGTGATTTATAATATTTAGAATTTTTATGAATATGTATTTTAATTTAGATGGTGTTTTAGTGATGAAACCTAGTTTTAAAAGTTTGTGGTATTTTTATGAAAACTAACTCTTTTGGAAACTTGACAGTATTTTATTAAAATTTCAATCTTTATTTTAAAAATATATTTTCACAAGTTGTTTTTATTGAAAATATGAATATATAATTTTCCAAAATTTAATTTTTTTAAAAAATTCGTATTTCTTAAAAATCGTATTTTTATTTCTTTCGAGACCGAATACTCTGTGAGCAGCTCTGCATCTCGCTCTACTATCCCAAAAATGTGCGATAATCCGCACCATCTATTAGCGGGTCTCCTAACGAGGGTTGTAAAAGCGCAATTGCCAAGAATTTAAAAATATCGATAAAAACGTATTTTTATAAAACTGATGGTATTTATTTGAAGAAAAAACGTATTTTTTAACTTAACCATACATCTAAATCTCGTGCTATGAAACAATAGTGTGCGTGTGAGGTAGGTCATTACCCCGTGAAGGTTCTATAGGCAGATATACTAGTTATCGAAATAAGAGTTATACTAAAGTTCATGGTATTTTTATGAAATATTCATTTTATGATTATTTCTCATGGAAAATTTTATTACACTAAAACCTAAATTGATGTGAATAAGGTTAAAAGTGGTTTTATAGTGTTCTTATGATTTATTTTGCTTATCAAGTGCGTGAAAAGATTTGAAAAGAAAGTAATATCGGACTTAACTCCACTTTATCGATATGTTTTAAGAATGCGATTTTAGTTGAAAAGAAAGAGATGGGGAAGGGACTTACGGTTTTATAACGTCAGGAAAAGAGTAAGGAAAAGAGAGGGGGCTCCGTGGCGTCACGGTGGCTCCGGAAACAACTCCAATCTTCAACAAACGAGGCTTGATCGCTAACTCCTCTTTGACTAGTTTTAACTCCACTTGTACTTAGAGAGTTTTGAGGATTTTTGACAGAATTTCAGAATAGAAGAGAGCTAGCGAAGTGGTGTGGTATTTATAGTGAAGAATTTAGAGTTTGGGAATTAAAAATTGGATTTAAAATAATTAAAATGGGTGTTAAATGGTGAATTGAATAGCCTCTGTTTAATTGCAGGGAAATCAAACAGTGCAGGAGAGTTAAGGAGAGCTGAAAGGGTGTGTGTGCAAAGCACGGAGGTGATTGGACCAGATCGAACCATCAGCAGCGGATGGAAAGGGAAAACGGGCGGTCAGATTTGGAGCAATCGCATCGAAATTCATGCCACGTGCATTAATCTGTGTTTACTTCTCATTGCGCCTGTTTGATTTTGCTGAAACTTTTCGTTTCTCCGTGAATTGCACGTGCAACTCTTAGGCTTCCGAAAAATTAAAAAGAAAAATCTTAAAAAATAATTGGGACTGAGGGGAATCGAACACACAGGCTATGTCACACTAGTGTAGAGGCTTAACCAAAGATCTACAAGTTATTTCTTACTTTTGTTAAACAAATTTAACTTATAACTCCACAACAAGATGAAGTACCCTTTTTTATACATTTAAACAAATAAAATCTGTACAGAGATTTCAAAGTCGTTAAATTATACCCTCCTTATAAAAATTTCGTCATCGAAATTTACATAAAGGACTAATTTTCGAATTGCTGAGGGTATCATGCACGCATATCGTCTTCTCGCTCCCATGTCGATTCTCCTGGGGAGTTTTCTCTCTGCATCACCCGAACCAAGTTCACTTCTTTATTCCATAAGGTTTTCACCTTTCAATCCAAGATCTCGACTGGCTGCTGCTCACAAGTCAGATCGGTCTGTAAAGTGATCTTTGAGTAATCAAGTATATGGATGGGGTCGCTCATATATAGTCGTAGTTAGGATATGTGGAACACATTGTGTACTCCTTCCAATGAGGGTTGTAGTGTCAAACGGTATGCCACTTCTCCAACTCGTTCAAGTATATCGAACGGTCTGATGTACCTTGGACCGAGTTTGCCCCTCTTACCAAAACGTATCACTCCTTTGTTTGGAGAGATCTTCAGAAACACATACTCTCCAGGTTGAAACTCCAGGTATCGACGCTTTGCATCTGCCGAATGTTTCTGTCGATCTTGGGTTATGTGCATCTTTTCCCTGATCGTGCGAACTGCATCTACAGTTGCAATGATTATCTCTGGTCTAAAGAGTTCACGATCTCTAACGTCGTCCCAACTTAGCGGGGAACGACACTTCCGTCCGTAGAGTGCTGTGAATGGTTCCATCCCAACGTTTTCCTGGTAGCTGTTGTTATATGAAAACTCCACAAGGTGTAGGTGATCTTCCCACAAACCTCCGAAGTCTAACATACAAGATCTCATCATGTCTTCCAGGATCTGAATTGTTCGCTAGGACTATCCGTCTATTTGTGAATGGTACGCCGTGCTGAAATTCAGACTCGTTCCCACGCTAGCTTGTAGACTCTGCTAAAATTGTGATCGGAATCTCGTATCACGATCGGAGACGATGCAAACAGGTACTCCATATAATCTCATGATCTCCTGCATGAGTTCATGAGTATCAAGACATGTATGGTACATCTTGGAGGTTTAAATCTTACTTTAGATTTTTACTCACCTCCATGTACTTCCTTACCAACGTCTCAGTTGACTGGCCAACTCAGAATGGAATAAAGTGAGCCAACTTAGAGAGTCGATCCACAATAACCCAAATCACGTCATTACCCTTCGTGCTACGAGGGAGAGCGGTCATGAAGTCCATGGTAATGTGCTACCATTTCCATTATGGGATTGGTAATGGCTGAAGTAGACCAGCAGTTCTGTAATTTTCAGCCTTCACTTGTTGACATACTAGACACTTTGCTATGCTCCTTACTACTTCTCACTTCATTCCATGCCACCAGTAGTGTTGCTGTAGATCCTTATACATCTTTATACCGCTGGGGTGTACCGAATATAGAGAGCTGTGAGTTTCTTTCATCAACTCTTCTCGAACAGAGCCAACTGGTACACATAAACGACTTTCATATCGCAAGGATTCATCTTCGTGGATGATGAAGTCAGCTCGTAGTCCACTTTTTACTTGTTCTCGGATCCTTTGTAGCTTGGTGTCTTTTGCTTGAGCTGCCTTGATCCGATTTACAAAAGTGGACTGGATGTGTAAATTCATCAAATATGAAGCGTTACCTGGCACAACTACTTCGATCTTCAATCCGTGAAATTCTTGTTGTAACTTCCACTGAGCGATGAGGTTCATTGCTAATAGCCGGCGAATAAGTGCATCAGGAACTACGTTCACCTTTTCAGGATGATACTGTAGATTGATGTCAAAATCTGTCATGAGTTCTAACCATCTTCTATGCCGCATGTTGAGTTTCTTCTGAGTAAATACATACTTAAGAAATTTATGATCAATGTATATATCCACCCGTTCTCCCAAAAGGTAGTGGCGCCAAATCTTGAGTGCGAAGACCACTGCTGCCAGTTCCAAATCATGTGTTAGATAGTTGTGTTCATGAACTTTTAACTGCCTTGATGCAAAAGCCATAACTTTGCCATGCTGATGTAGAACACATCCTAATTCTGTACCGGACGCATCACAATGCATATCGAATCCGCCAGATTGATCCGGTATTACGAAAATAGGTGCATAGGTTAATCTCGACTTGAGTTCTACAAAAGCCTTCTCACATGGTTCTGACCACACGAATGCTTCGTCTTTACGTGTGAGCTTGGTCAGGGGTGCTACGATCTTTGAGAATCTTTCGATGAAGCGTCGGTAGTATCCTGCTAAGCCCAAGAAACTTCTTATATATTTCACCGTATTTGGTGTCGGCCACTGGCTGACAGCTGACACCTTAGTTGGATGCACCGAGATTCCTTCGCCTGAAACAATATGTCCGAGAAATCTGACTTGATCTAGCCAAAATTCACACTTACTGTACTTGGTGAGATCTGGTGTTGTCGTAATGTTTCCAGGACAATGCGTAAGTGCTCGGCGTTTCTTTCCGATTCTTTGAATACATCAGGATGTCACCAATGAAGATAACAACAAACCTGTCTAAGTACTCTCGAAAACTTGGTTCATCAGGTTCATAAAGATAGAAGGTGCATTGGTCACTCTAAATGACATTACGAGATATTCATAATGGCCATAACGAGTCCTAAATGTCGTTTTTGGAATGTCGGGCTCTTTGACCTTCACCTGATGGTAACCCGAACGAAGATCTAGCTTGGAAAAGACACAAGATCCATTTAATTGATCGAAAAGGTCATCGATGCACGTCAGTGGATACTTTTTCTTAATTGTCACTTTGTTCAGAGCTCGATAATCCACACACATCCTGTAGGAACCTTCCTTCTTCTTCCCTAGTAACACCGGAGATCCCCAACTTGAAGTACTGGGTCGGATCCAACCTTTCTTCAGTAGTTCGTCCAACTGAATACGGATCTCCTTCAATCCCTCCGGACTTAATCGGTATGGAGCTTTGATTACAGGTTGTGCACCGGGTTGTAAATCAATACAAAATTCAAGAGCTCGATCGAGAGGCAAACCTGATATGTCTTCAGGAAACATATTCTCGAACTCTCGAACTATCTCAGGTTTTCTTCTTCAACTGGTAGAGGGAACACTTCTGCATTCTTCGGTTTAGCATGGTAGCTTCCTGGCTTCAAAGTTCTCTCTCCACTTTTGAAATAGAAGATTGGATGATCTGGTATCTTAAATACCACCCTTCTTTGTCGGAAGTCAATGGTAGCATAAAATACTCCCAGCCAATCCATTCCCAACACAACATCAAAATTTGGTATGTCCAGTACTTTGAAATTTGCGTAGAATTCTCGACCGCAAACTACAACTGGGCACTGATCATATCTTAAAGTTGCTTTCAAGACTCCGTTTCAGGAACTGACATTCCAGCTTGAAGTGAGTGGCTTCATGGGAATCGCGTGCGTTCTCACGAATCGTTGTGACATGAAGCAGTGTGAAGCTCCAATGTTGAAAAGTGCGAGTGCAAAAAGGATGGCTACTAGTATAGTACCTAAGTTGTGTGAGGTTGTGTTTAGATATAGGGAAAGTATAATGATGCATAAGAATTGAAAGGTTGAAAGGATGGGAGAATTTACCGGTGATGACTTATCCTATGGCTTCGGCCTCCTCGACCGTCATTGTAAAAGCCAGTCGTGTCGGTACATTCCTCCTCTCCGGAGGCACATTCCTCTGCCCTTGAGGCACGTTTCTCTGGGCCTGATGGAATTGACGCTAAGGCTATGTAGGTGGTCCACATGGAGCTGGTGCAGAAAGAGCTAGGCGGGGTGCAGGTGCCTGAATGGTTGGCCTATGCGGAGCTGGAATTGAGGGTCTCGGTGCTGGTGCGGTGTTACTATGTCACGACCCAAATGTGGCACGTGACCAGCACTTAAATAACATGACATCTAAAGACGTCGACGCGGTTTAAGTAAGCCGAAACCCAGAATCTAAACCCTTTTTGAAAATATTGGAGGTGGGTTTAAAATAGTCATCAGATGGAATTTGTTTAAATAACATTTAAAAAAAATTTAACTAAGTATGTTTGAAAGGCATCTATGACGTTTTGAAATTTGACAGCACCACCTTTGAAATTTCTACATAAAAACCCGATACAACTACTACAATAACATAGCTTCCCAACGGGAGCTAGCTTCCATGTCCAAACGACGGAACAGCCAAACAAACCATATCAAAAGTCATCTCTAAAGAGTGCGACCTCAGAATTTCTAAGTCTTGTTTCTAAGTCCACAATATACCATTTCTAAGTTGATAGAGTTTCCACTAGATACAAGAATATATGAATAATCAAGAGTGAGTACGATACAATAATAACCCACTTACCAACCAATCGCCGAAAAGAACGTGTCCAAGCCACTGATAATCCAAGCGGTAAAACATGCAAGACACTGTGGCACAACGGGGATGAGTTGCCAACTTAGTGAATAAAAGTACATCTAAGAGTAGAAATCGAAATGCACGACGATACCTAAGTCATAAGTATAATACTAGCATAAATCGGTAATAATATAATATGATATGCATGTGTATGATAATGCAACCCTATCTGTCATGTAACCACAAATATAATATATGTATAGGTCTTGTCCCCTGGATCAGTCCTGATCGGCTACAATAACTGAAATCAAACTGTGTACCTCATGATGGAAATCAAATCAATAAATATGGATGTCCAGCATCGACATTGAAATCAGAAATCTCTCGTGTTCAGCATCGACACGTAAACTCAGATACCGTTGATACCATCTCAACAGATGATCACCATCCGATATCTCTAACCCGGTCGGTATCCCCTGGATATCCGCCGTGCCTAATCGAACTCCGGCCAGTATCCCCTGGATATCTTCCGTGCTCGTCTCTATCTCCGGTATCGAGTATCTTTATTAGGCTCCCCGACTATAATACGGCTATCCTGCCCCTCGGTCTCGAACCGGGTCCACCATGTATCCGACTGTATATCTCCCCCACTCAGTCCAGATAATAACAAGTCCGAAACCATATAACTCCCTTACTCGGTTCGGAATAAAATACTCAGAAAACATAAAACTCATGGTGGACGCCAACTCATCATATCCAGAAATATCAAGTAAAGAATGATAATATTTTCATATTTTATCCTGATGATATATTATATATATTCATATATAAAAGCATCCCACACCACTAATATATATCATCAAAAGTAAAACTTCCAGAAAACTCATAAAATCAAATATAACATTCATAGTACTGGTATTCACAGACAGTAAGGTAAAGTGCGTAAATAAATCATACAAGCAGATAAACTTATCAATCCTATTGTGTCATGGCAATACTAATAATGTGTAGTATAGCATACGCGTCTGTGCTCATGCAACATGGCAATCATTAGTATTTGTGCAAGTGTTCTACGGTATAACAACCTATTTATATTAACGCATATACGTATACGCATTATATAACAGAACGGTTCTACAGTGACATGGCAGTACCAATGAGGTGTGGTGTAACATATATGTACGTGCTTGTGCAGCATAGTACTCATTGGTAACTATGCAGTGTTCTATCAGAGTGTTCGTATTTAAGGAAACGTATAATATCGATACTTTTAACGTGAGCATGTAAAGTAATTCTAAACGTAAATTGGTAACTATAACTACCTGCTATTAGCTATACCCTTATCTTTGAAAATGAAACGATACGTTGGTTTTGAAATAAGAAGGCTGCATTAGGTTAAAATAGATATTCATTTTGGAAATTGGCACCGCATCCTTGTATTTTATTATTAAAAGGGAAACGAATCGTAGTTCTTAAAAGAATATAGCTCACACCAGTATTACATCCTAAAAAGGAATATAATCTAACTCTACGAGTCTAAAGGAAAACTTGGCCGCAATTCGGCACACGAACCTCATCATTTCTAAAACGTATCATTTCTCGTTTAATACCTCCCAGTATTACTATATCTGTATCATCTCAAGTACGGTATGATTTCTCGTACGAATCCATCACACCATATTCATGTCGTACGGATCTAACATCACCTACGTATCTCATCTAAAACTATGTATGAAACTTTATGCAAATGAAGGACATACTAGATGCGACACTATATCAATATCTTGAATAGATACTAAACTAACTAGATATCATAATACTATTTATAAGGTTGCAGGGGTTCTATATGCCATCCACCCGACTTCCCCCGTAGATGTAAATCTACCCACCAACTTGATGAGCTTGCTGAATTTCACGCTGCTAAGTCGTCATCTCCGTTTCGGAATCATTCGCGATCGCACCTATAATCGTATTTATGAAATATCGGCATAACCATTTTATCAAAACTCCAAACAATGAGGTAGGTATCCATAGGTTAGAACTTACAGTATACTTAAACCAAAAATGACAATATAAATCTATCGTTAACGTATAACGTTAACGGTTCATCTGTAGCACGAAAATACAAAAACCAGTATCGTAATATCGGAACTTTGATAAAACTTTTACTAATCATTTCCAGATCTCTCTGTAAGAATGCTGGAACAAATCAAACAATACCATAGCTTATAAAATACCAAAACAAAGCTACAGGAGAAAAACCAACACCAAAAGCCAAGGGATGGCCGGCGAGCTCGGATATTGGGTACATGTCGCCGGATGGAATAGGGGGTTTGGGGATAGGGTCTTAAGTGGTGTCTTCTAGTGGTCTCATTATATTTTTGGTCTTGCTAGTTTTTCAAGTAATTATACTTATTAGTTCCAAATTCAGTTACAGTAGCTAAATTATCACAAAATCCTAGTTTGTGATACTGCACAACTAAACATGCTATATGTCGTATATATAATTTTACTCCAAAACTGATACTAACTTACAAATTCAACCTACTGCTAAAATAACTTAAATAAACAATACCAAACATACCTATACACCTACATAGAGATACCCTAAAATTTACAACACCTAATTCTTCTAAAGATCCGGCAAGATCGGATTTTGCCTTCATGTCGCCGGCCAAAATCCGAGGTAAAGGGCTCGTCTTCCTATGGGTTATTCTAGGTCCAATTTAAAAGGTTAAGGCACTGTTTGGGTTTTCTAATTTACATCTAAACTATAGTAGATTCATAAACAGAGCCTGATCTATCAAAATACGATATATACCGATATCATACAAAAACAGTATTGAACTAAGAACTGTATGGTTGAATTTATACCTATTGAATGATTCACAAGAGAACACCGGCTCAAGGATGGTATGTGGGAACATCTATGGTTTGTAGCATCACAAGTTTGGAGAAGTGCACACTTGAAGAAGGAATTCATTGCTCTCTTTTCTTTGGTAGGAACACTTAGAAATATTTTTGGTTTGGGGCTGAAAAGTATTGTGTTCAGGTTGAGGAGGCTAAAAAGATTACTAAGGAATTTCCTAAGTGTTGTTTGGTGGATAGAAAGCATGAGGTGCATGATAAGAGGTGGAGGTGGCATGTGCAGAAAGTAGATGTGTCCTATTGTGAAGCATGGTGCATTCATGCAAGGAGGTGGTGTAAAGAGAAGAAGGAGGAGGTGCAGGGATATGAATAAGGGTGAGGTGTGTTGAGGGTGAGGGTTTAGACTTAGGTTAAGATATAACCAACTATACAACAATTAAAAATCTTTTTATATAAAATCTAAATTCAAATGCAAAAGAAAGAAATACTTAATTTTACACTTAAATACCATTATCATATAATAACATCTACATCCATGCTTAAATTGAAATACTTGTTATGACACTTAAATATTCTTATCTTAATATGAAATCTTATATCATGTTACAATTTAAATCCATATGACACAAAAGATATGAAATGATTTAATATATCACTTAAATGTCATTAGCTTAAATGTAAGATTCAATATCATGTTAAAATAATTAACATATGATTTTTATGACATCACACCTTTATTCACAATCTACCAAAATAATCACATTTTTACGGATATAATTCCGATACCAAAAGCTGTATGTGATATCACCTTATAAACTCATTATTTTTATATTTAAAATTATAAATTAATATTTATAATTTTCCAAAATGTTACAGTCACTCCTCCTTAAAGAAATTCGGTCCCCGAATTTAAATTAAATCCCCTTCTTGAAACATTTTCCTTAATCCAATCTGCTCAAATTCAAAACAATTTTCCGGGGTCCAACATAAAACATATAATGTTCGTGCAAATAATGGAACTCCAAAGTCCCACATGAGCTAAAGTGCATCATAACGCAACCGTGTGCGTGAAACCTCAAAATATTTAAAACTCACATAACTGTAACTCTAGCTGGTGCTATGAGAATTACTCCAGTTATGATGCAATTTGTCGAATGCGAAAACTGTTGTGTATCTTAAGTACACAATAATTGTCATAATCGTAGTGCAATATCAATGCACACGATCAAGAGAAAATTCTTTTATATAAATCAAATCTATAATATATCCTATCAAGTGCAAAGCACAAAACAAAATCAATCCTAATGGGTTTGCAAGCAAATCTCAAACTACATATCACAGTGTGAATGAAAAAAACTGCGTTAAGTGCAACAGGCGTGCACGAAACGATATCCACTACATCTACTGTGCATGGAACAAAATAGTATCAAGTGCTTCGGGGTGCACAACTAAATCTCAAGTGCATCGAATTGCACAAAAATAAAAATCAAGTGCATCAAGGGCACAAAAATCAAAACCAAGTATACCTAGGGTATATATATAAAATCTTTTAACCATGTGCATCTGATGTGCACAGAAATATCAATGTAGTGCATACGGTGTACATAACACTCCAATCGAGTGCAATCACCTTGCACGAAAATCAAGTGCACCTGGTGTGCACCAAACATAAATCAAAGTGAAATCACTGTACATAAAAATCTCATCAAGTGCACCTGGTGTGTACAAATATAAATTGTCCCTCAAATCCTCAAAACACATATATCAAAATAACGGAAGTTGAGTTTCCCTTTCTCCAACGTCGAAAATGAAATGTTTTAGATCATAAAAACGCAAATCGAACTTAAATAACATCGAAGCATATTCTCTTCAATGTCAAAAGGTGTTTATTCCACCGGAATTGGCATAGCAAGGATTACTACTTGTTGTCTACCACCTTCTAACGTGTTCTGCCTCTGAATTCTGGTTCTTCTTGCGGATCTCTAATACCATGACTTCTTTATGCGATCGTTCGGTGAGGAGCAACGACACCATTCGTCTTATTGCTGATAGATCCCATCACATTTTCTTGATCAATAGTCTAGTCTCTTGTAACGCAACATGTTGATAACGGAAATCCCTATCCTCTGCTTGTGTGCTCACAACTAATCCTAGTCCAATCTTATTTATTATAAACTCCTGGAAGAGAATCCATCGAATCTTCTGCTAAAATCATTTATCCAGCATGCCCGGAACTAGCACTCATTTCTTAACCCAATTTCTCTTTAGTAACCACTATCATTCCTTTTTTTATTTCCTCCTGAAATTGTAGGCGTACGCGTCATCAAATCTTCAATATCAACTATGAAGAACATCAGTCCACTAAAACTTCGCATCAGTCTCCCGTTCCATAAATCTCCAATATCAACCACTTAAGGAACATATCTGCATAGTTACGTGAATTGCAAGTCATACTTGGTTATGACCAAACTCGGAGTCTTACAAACTCGGAAACACGAATCCGTCATCTCTGATACTCTGTAGAAGAATCTAGCTAATCTCACCTTCGAAGACTCATTCCAATTCGTCGGAGGAGAACTTATTACACGATATCTTTCTCGAGTGACTTGCATCAAGTCTGAGCAAGATCCATCTGTAGAAATACATCAATTTCACCGATCTCGTATCGGAGCGCCACAACGGATAAAAAAATCATAACCATCCCACATCTGAACGGCTATGAATCCTGCTGATCCATCTACACTTGTAACATCGTCAACCTTTAACTTCATGAACTCGGGAAGCAACATCCCGATAACCTCAGCAATGATTGGTACCGCTGTCCGAACAGTACACAACACCATGATCTTCGGAGAGGGGAAAACATCACGTCTCAAGTTCAACTGATCTCTAGCAATGACTTCACTATCTGGTGCGGATCCCGAAGAAACTCACTTCAATATTAAAACTCGATCAAATATAAATAAACGACGTGTCTCTACATTATCATAATGTCATACTGGTCAGTCCTTGTCCCCGACAAGTCTGCTCTGACCTTATCTCTAACTGCAGTCACCTCGGCTCCTATATACATGGTGACCGAAACAATCAACACGCATTGACGAGGATAGATCAACGGAATGAATAGAAGGAAGATCTCAAAATATAAATCCTAAGGTAACTTAGGCGGAGTATCATACCGAAAATATGCTGCGGAACATATGTACGGTAAGTCACTGTACTTAGTACCTATTCCATCAACAAGGTCAATCCTATATAACGAAAGTTCGGGTATAAGACCCCCAAAGTCAAATCTAAGTCCAATAAGGTAAATCCAGGTAATAAAAGTACATGCCTAGATCCCATATAGCCAACCTAGACTCGAACAAACGTTAAACCAAATGCTCTGATACCAACTTTGTCACGACCCAAATGTGGCACGTGACCGGCACTTAAATCACGTGACATCTAAAGACGTCGACGCGGTTCAAGTAAACCGAAACCCGGAATCTAAACCCTTTTTGAAAATATTGGAGGTGAGTTTAAAATAGTCATCAGATGGAATTAGTTTAAATAACATTTAAATTTTTTTTAACTAAGTATGTTTGAAAGGCATCTATGACGTTTTGAAATTTGACAGCACCACCTTTGAAATTTCTACATAAAAACCCGATACAACTACTACAATAACTTAGCTTCCCAACGGGAGATAGGTTCCACGTCCAAATGACGGAACAGCCAAACAAACCATATCAAAAGTCATCTCTAAAGAGTGCGACCTCAGAATTTCTAAGTCTCGTTTCTAAGTCCACAATATACCATTTCTAAGTTGATAGAGTTTCCACTAGATACAAGAATATATGAATAATCAAGAGTGAGTACGATACAATAATAACCCACTTACCAACCAATCGCCGAAAAGAACGTGTCCAAGCCACTGATAATCCAAGCGGTAAAACCTGCAAGACACTGTGGCACAACGGGGATGAGTTGCCAACTTAGTGAATAAAAGTACATCTAAAAGTAGAAATCGAAATGCACGACGATACCTAAGTCATAAGTATAATACTAGCATAAATCGGTAATAATATAATATGATATGCATGTGTATGATAATGCAACCCTATCTGTCATGCAACCACAAATATAATATATGTATAGGTCCTGTCCCCTGGATCAGTCCTGATCGGCTACAATAACTGAAATCAAACTGCGTACCTCATGATGGAAATCAAATCAATAAATATGGATGTCCAGTATCGACATTGAAATCAGAAATCTCTCGTGTTCAGCATCGACACGTAAACTCAGATACCGTTGATACCATCTCAACAGATGATCACCATCCGATATCTCTAACCCGGTCGGTATCCCCTGGATATCCGCCGTGCCTAATCGAACTCCGGCCAGTATCCCCTGGATATCTGCCGTGCTCGTCTCTATCTCCGGTATCGAGTATCCTTATTAGGCTCCCCGACTATAATACGGCTATCCTGCCCCTCGGTCTCGAACCGGGTCCACCATGTATCCGACTGTATATCTCCCCCACTCAGTCCAGATAATAACAAGTCCGAAACCATATAACTCCCTTACTCGGTTCGGAATAAAATACTCAGAAAACATAAAACTCATGGTGGACGCCAACTCATCATATCCAGAAATATCAAGTAAAGAATGATAATATTTTCATATTTTATCCTGATGATATATTATATATATTCATATATAAAAGCGTCCCACACCACTAATATATATCATCAAAAGTAAAACTTCCAGAAAACTCATAAAATCAAATATAACATTCATAGTACTGGTATTCACAGACAGTAAGGTAAAGTGCGTAAATAAATCATACAAGCAGATAAACTTATCAATCCTATTGTGTCATGGCAATACTAATAATGTGTAGTATAGCATACGCGTCTGTGCTCATGCAACATGGCAATCATTAGTATTTGCGCAAGTGTTCTACGGTATAACAACCTATTTATATTAACGCATATACGTATACGCATTATATAACAGAACGGTTCTACAGTGGCATGGCAGTACCAATGAGGTGTGGTGTAACATATATGTACGTGCTTGTGCAGCATAGTACTCATTGGTAACTATGCAGTGTTCTATCAGAGTGTTTGTATTTACGGAAACGTATAATATCGATACTTTTAACATGAGCATGTAAAGTAATTCTAAACATAAATTGGTAGCTATAACTACCTCCTATGAGCTATACCCTTATCTTTGAAAATGAAATGATACGTTCGTTTTGAAATAAGGAAGCTGCATTAGGTTAAAATAGATATTCGTTTTGGAAATTGGCACCGCATCCTTGTATTTTATTATTAAAAGGGAAACGAATCGTAGTTTTTAAAAGAATATAGCTCACACCAGTATTACATCCTAAAACGGAATATAATCTAACTCTATGAGTCTAAAGGAAAACTTGGCCGCTATTCGGCACACGAACCTCATCATTTCTAAAACGTATCATTTCTCATATAATACCTCCCAGTATTACTATATCTGTATCATCTCAAGTACGGTATGATTCCTCGTATGAATCCATCACACTATATTCATGTCGTACGGATCTAACATCACATACGTATCTTATTTAAAACCATGTATGAAACTTTATGCAAATGAAGGACATATTAGATGCGACACTATATCAATATCTTGAATAGATACTAAACTAACTAGATATCATAATACTATTTATAAGGTTGCGGGGGTGCTATACGCCATCTACCCAACTTCCCCCGTAGATGTAAATCTACCCACCAACTTGATGAGCTTACTGAATTCCATGCTGCTAAGAAGAAGAAGTCCACCTTATCCCTCGGCACGATTCTTAACTTAGAGCCCGCGGCTCATCCTGCCGAGACTATATGTGAATACGGCAGCAACGAGGGTTTCGTGGTGGATCCTGCGGACACCAACCTAGCCGCCGCCATTGCAGAATCAGAGCGATCGGCGAGGCTCGAAGCGATGCTGAGTAAACTCGCCGAGTCCGGTAATCATCAGACGCCTTATTTGTTATCTCATTGCACTCTATATTGTTACATTTAACTAACTTTTGCTCCCTTTCTTAACAGGTATCTCCACTGAAGATGCTATCGCTGCATCCTTGAAGACCTTCCAAGAGGAGGAGAAGAAACGAGCCCTGGCAAGCGTCGGTATGTTTTATCCCTTTCTCTTTTATAAGGAAAGTTTGTTGTCTTTTTACGATAGTCGACCTGCGAACGGCGGCCTGCGACGTTGGGACGTCACGTAGCCTGGGGTTCGGGGCAGATGCTATTTGGTTTTATCCGTCTATCTCTCCGAAGATGCCAAGTTGATTTATGGCACCGAGCATCGGAGGTTTAGACGGATGCGGCTGATGTAGCAGACTTTGTCAGATTCCCCCTCAGGGTGAGGGGTTTTTGATTGTGGGGACGCTCTTCCCTGCAGGCGTAAGCCCCTGCAGTTAATTACGCTATCGCGTTGCGATAACAACTTTCTCCTTCTCCAGAATTTCACTTCGTGTCGTGTATGTTTATTTTATTTGTGGTTGCCCGTGGATTGTATACGGAGACTTAGTGATGTCGTCGCCCGTAGGACGTGGATTAGTCCAAATCCGTGTTTGCTTAGATTTGAGTTTGGTGTTTTTAGTTTAAGGATGCATTGGTCGCGTTGCGACTAAGATCAACTTAAACGTTCATCAAGGATACGCTAGTCCTGTTTTGGACTAAGATCGACCTGACGTAGTGATTGATTTAATTATCCGGCCGTCGGGACTCGTCACCTCTCTGACGTCATTGAGGGATTACAACGACATACGTCTGAGGAGTTCCGAGATGTACCCTTGAACCAAAGTTGGTTTGGGATTTTATTGTTTATTTAGATGTCTAAGGACACGTTAACCGTATTTGGGGTTAAGATCAACTTAGGCGGGACCGTTTAGATCCGACAAAAGAGCGTTTGGGCCCTATTATGTTAGCTTAGGGACGTAGCGGTCCATATTCCAATTTAGGGACGTGGTGGTCCATTATTAGTTTAGGGACGTTTCGGTCCGATTTTAGTTTAGGGACGTTTCGGTCCGTCGCCAGTTTAGGGACGTAGTGGTCCGTTATTAGTTTAGGGACGTTTCGGTCCGATTTTAGTTTAGGGACGTTTCGGTCCGATATTAGTTTAGGGACGTTTCGGTCCGATATTAGTTTAAGGACGTTTCGGTCCGTCGCCAGTTCAGGGACGTAGTGGTCCATTATTAGTTTAAGGACATTTCGGTCCATCGCCAGTTTAGGGACGTGGTGGTCCATCATTAGTTTAGGGACATTTCGGTCCGATGCCAGTTTAGGGACGTAGTGGTCCATCATTAGTTTAAGGACGTCTCGGTCCGATTTTAGATGAGTGGTCGTTGGGACTCGTCGCCTCTTTGACGTCGTTGAGAAATTACAACGACAGATGTCAAAGGAGTTCGGAGATGTACCCTCGAACCGGTCGTGACCTGGCTTATGAGAGGCATTTAATTTAAGGACTTACAGCCAGGATTGGGTTAAGTCCAATTTTTATTTTAGGCTCTGCCCGATTAGAAGAATCAATCTGAACAAGGCTCTGCCCCCTTTTATTATTTTGCAAGTCTGATTTTGGGCCAGGCCCTTTTAAATAATGAGTTACAAAAAAAACTCAGGAATTCTCCACACAGGGCCTTGCCCTTTTATTTATTCTGCAATTGGGCTAGGCCCTTTTAAATAATGAGTTTCAGAAACTCAATAATTTTCTTGAGTTGGGCCAGGCCCTTTTAAATGATGAGTTGCAGGAACTTAAGAGATGTTCTGTAATTTAGTTTGGGCCAGGCCCTTTTAATGAGTTTGCAGAAACTCAGGAATTTTCCCAACAGGGCCTTGCCCTTTTATTTATTCTGCAATTTAATTTGGGCCAGGCCCAAAACAAGGGGTTGCAGAAACCCTAGAAACCTTTAGGTTTAAGAACACAAGTGCATGGCACTTTTGATTTGAATTTGGATCTGAGAAAAACAAGTTCTTGTTTTTTCCTGATCATACAGAACCAAGGGTTCATATCAAGTGCAAGGCACTATTTTTTTTATTCTCTTATTATTTTATTATTATTTTTTTTTTAGAACCAGGGGTTCATATCAAGTGCAAGGCACTATTTATTGTTCTTTTTATTTTTCTTATTTCTTTTCTCTTTTCAGAAATTCTACCTCTTTTCTTTTTTTCTTCTTCTCTGTTCTTAATCTTCACCAGCTCTCTTTTTTCTCAGAAGTTGATGCCTTTTTAATGAGGTCAGGGGTCTTATTTATAGTGTCCACAAAGTTGTTGGATTTGTTAACAAAATCTTTCCTGAATTATTTTGGGAATTTTCCCACCATTGGATCAGAGATCCAAGGGTCCCTGTTTTACAGGAGAACAGAAAAGATCCACTTAAATTTTCATTCAGTTGCTGCGCAACTCACCAGCGCGTGACACGTGTCACGCATCTGTGCGCTTGCGCAGTGAGGAGTTCAGGGACGTAGTGGTCCATTATTAGTTTAAGGAGAAGAATCTGTTCCCCTCCGAACGGCGGCCTGCGACGTTGGGACGTCACGTAGCCTGGGGTTCGGGGCAGATGCTATTTGGTTTTATCCGTCTATCTCTCCGAAGATGCCAAGTTGATTTATGGCACCGAGCATCGGAGGTTTAGACGGATGCGGCCGATGTAGCAGACTTTGTCAGATTCCCCCTCAGGGTGAGGGGTTTTTGATTGTGGGGACGCTCTTCCCTGCAGGCGCAAGCCCCTGCAGTTAATTACGCTATCGCGTTGCGATAACAACTTTCTCCTTCTCCAGAATTTCACTTCGTGTCGTGTATGTTTATTTTATTTGTGGTTGCCCGTGGATTGTATACGGAGACTTAGTGATGTCGTCGCCCGTAGGACGTGGATTAGTCCAAATCCGTGTTTGCTTAGATTTGAGTTTGGTGTTTTTAGTTTAAGGATGCATTGGTCGCGTTGCGACTAAGATCAACTTAAACGTTCATCAAGGATACGCTAGTCCTGTTTTGGACTAAGATCGACCTGACGTAGTGATTGATTTAATTATCCGGCCGTCGGGACTCGTCACCTCTCTGACGTCATTGAGGGATTACAACGACATACGTCTGAGGAGTTCCGAGATGTACCCTTGAACCAAAGTTGGTTTGGGATTTTATTGTTTATTTAGATGTCTAAGGACACGTTAACCGTATTTGGGGTTAAGATCAACTTAGGCGGGACCGTTTAGATCCGACAAAAGAGCGTTTGGGCCCTATTATGTTAGCTTAGGGACGTAGCGGTCCATATTCCAATTTAGGGACGTGGTGGTCCATTATTAGTTTAGGGACGTTTCGGTCCGATTTTAGTTTAGGGACGTTTCGGTCCATCGCCAGTTTAGGGACGTAGTGGTCCGTTATTAGTTTAAGGACGTCTCGGTCCAATATTAGTTTAGGGACGTTTCGGTCCGATTTTAGTTTAGGGACGTTTCGGTCCGATATTAGTTTAGGGACGTTTCGGTCCGATATTAGTTTAAGGACGTTTCGGTCCGATTTTAGATGAGTGGTCGTTGGGACTCGTCGCCTCTTTGACGTCGTTGAGAAATTACAACGACAGATGTCAAAGGAGTTCGGAGATGTACCCTCGAACCGGTCGTGACCTGGCTTATGAGAGGCATTTAATTTAAGGACTTACAGCCAGGATTGGGTTAAGTCCAATTTTTATTTTAGGCTCTGCCCGATTAGAAAAATCAATCTGAACAAGGCTCTGCCCCCTTTTATTATTTTGCAAGTCTGATTTTGGGCCAGGCCCTTTTAAATAATGAGTTACAAAAAAACTCAGGAATTCTCCACACATGGCCTTGCCCTTTTATTTATTCTGCAATTGGGCTAGGCCCTTTTAAATAATGAGTTTCAGAAACTCAATAATTTTCTTGAGTTGGGCCAGGCCCTTTTAAATGATGAGTTGCAGGAACTTAAGAGATGTTCTGTAATTTAGTTTGGGCCAGGCCCTTTTAATGAGTTTGCAGAAACTCAGGAATTTTCCCAACAGGGCCTTGCCCTTTTATTTATTCTGCAATTTAATTTGGGCCAGGCCCAAAACAAGGGGTTGCAGAAACCCTAGAAACCTTTAGGTTTAAGAACACAAGTGCATGGCACTTTTGATTTGAATTTGGATCTAAGAAAAACAAGTTCTTGTTTTTTCCTGATCATACAGAACCAAGGGTTCATATCAAGTGCAAGGCACTATTTTTTTTATTCTCTTATTATTTTATTATTTTTTTTTTTTAGAACCAGGGGTTCATATCAAGTGCAAGGCACTATTTATTGTTCTTTTTATTTTTCTTATTTCTTTTCTCTTTTCAGAAATTCTACCTCTTTTCTTTGTTTCTTCTTCTCTGTTCTTAATCTTCACCAGCTCTCTTTTTTCTCAGAAGTTGATGCCTTTTTAATGAGGTCAGGGGTCTTATTTATAGTGTCCACAAAGTTGTTGGATTTGTTAACAAAATCTTTCCTGAATTATTTTGGGAATTTTCCCACCATTGGATCAGAGATCCAAGGGTCCCTGTTTTACAGGAGAACAGAAAAGATCCACTTAAATTTTCATTCAGTTGCTGCGCAACTCACCAGCACGTGACACGTGTCACGCATCCGAGCGCTTGCGCAGTTGCGGTTGCGCAACTGCGCAGACACGTGTCGCGCATCCGAGCGCTTGCGCAGTTGAGATTGCGCAACTGCGCAGACACGTGTCCCGCATCGGTGCGCTTGCGCAGTTGCGATTGCGCAACTGCGCAGACACGTGTCCCGCATCGGTGCGCTTGCGCAGACACATGTCACGCATCTGTGCGCTTGCGCAGTTGCGATTGCGCAACTGCGCAGACACGTGTCACGCATCTGTGCGCTTGCGCAGACACGTGTCACGCATCTGTGCGCTTGCGCAGTTGCGATTGCACAACTGCGCAGACACGTGTCACGCATCTGTGCGCTTGCGCAGACACGTGTCGCGCTGCCATGCATTTGCGCAGTTTAAGTCTTAATTTTGTTTTCTGAAGAGCCTTGCTCTGATGGGACGCACTGTCTCGGGCGTTACGCCGCCGAATCACCTTCTGCCACGTGGCAAATTGCGCGCTGCGCACGGAAACCGAAGCGTTGCTTCAAATTTTGAATTTTCAAAATTCAGTAGAGCCTTGCTCTGATTGGGGGAAACAGATGCCCCCCTACCGTTGCGCTCACGTGGCGCGCGCGTGAGTGCAACGGTGGCAAGATCCTGACCGTCGGATTGACGGGTCAAGTGAACAGGCGCAGGCGCCTATAAATAAGACCCTTGGTCCTTGGTAATTTTTTTACCATTCTCAAGAAATTAAATTTCAGAGCCTTGCTCTTACTTGAGAACTTCCAGAGCCTTGCTCTTGCGATTCCTTAAGAACTTCCAAGTTCTCTCCTTAGAACCATTCTAGGTAAATTAAATTAATTTAATTCAAATCAAACTTAATTAACAGAGCCTTGCTCTTATAGATCTTTGATTTAAAGGAAACCCCTTTGGGGTTTCTTCAACAGAGCCTTGCTCTTATAGATCTTTGATCTAAAGGAAACCCCTTTGGGGTTTCTATTCACAGAGCCTTGCTCTCAAAAATTTGCAGAGACTCTGTTCTTAGGTTTTAACCCATGAACAGAGCTCTGCTCACAGATCAACTAGAAAACCTTTTAAAAGTTTCCATGGATCTTTAAGATCCCTAAAATTTTAATTCTTAGGAGAATTTTTATTATTGCTACAGAGCTAGGCTCTTTTTTTTTTTTTTAAGAAGTTTTATTCTTTTGAAACAGGAGTTTGACAAATGTCACTCTGTGACAGAGCTTTGCTCTGAAAAGAGGAGATCTTCTCCTTGTCTCTAGGGGTCCCCCCCAATGAGGATATTCTCTTGGGGGTCTTTTTTATTGACTGATAGTCTCATCCAATGGTGGGATTATCTCATCAAATGATGCGTCGTCATCTTGATTTTGTGGGTCCCCCTTTGGTCCCCTACCCGCTGCATCACAGTGTGGAACAAGATTTTTATTTATTATTATTTTTTTTATTATTATTATTATTTATTATTTTATTATTATTTATTATTATTTTTTTTTTTAAGGTTTAAGCGTCAGGCCACTAATGATATATATATTTTATGCAGGAAAGATGTCTGACGACTTGTCTTTCCCCTTCGTTCGCTCAGAAGGAGGGTTCCCACATGCACCAGTGGACCGGGTAGTGTTTGCTTTGATTAAAGATCGTGATCCTGAGTGCAAACATCTCCACCTATGGGGAAGGTGGTATAGCCAAATCATCCAGGGTCGTCGCAGTTTTAGTTCCGCCTCGCCCTCCGAACCTATAGTTACGATCCCCTATGCGGATAAACCCCCGGTGGAGTATGCCGTGGAGGTTAAAAATTGGAATTCGGACGACCTTCTCCAGCCTGCAATCGGCGCTATTCCGGTACAGCCGCCGCCGGCCATAGATATCTTAGGAAGGCGAATCTGTCAGGGTGAAGCACGCCCTTGGGGACAGGCCTACAATATTGGATTGAATCCGCGACCGCTTGCTGGATACCTGCCATGGGCCCGGTATATTTTAGCGGCGAAAAGAGCTCACCTGACGAAGATTGGTTTATACTCCGCCGTCTACGTCTCGCTTTTCGAGTATCCTACTCCTCCAACGTGGTGGACAAAGGCCTTCATCGAACAATGGAATATCCCCACGCATACTTTCCTGGCAGCGGATAGGGAAGTTTCAATTTCTCTAGAGGAATTCGTTGAGCTTTCAGGTTTACCGGCGAGGGGGGAGCACTACGAAGAGCTGCTTCCTCCTGATGAGTACGTCTTTGCCACCAAGCAGGTGGTACTCGACTTGACTCCGGAAAATGCCATCCAGCATCAGCATCCGGGCCTGGTGAGGGTGTTGGAGATTTACGAGGAGCTTCATTTGGAATTGGGCGACCGAGGAGTTAGTTTTGCGGACTTCATGGCTCGTTTTATTCGCCCGGAATTTTTATCAGAGCAAGGTGAGAAGTTCGCCCAACTTGCTGATCCTTTTGGTTTCGGCCTGGACCGCCGACCTTCATCGGAAATTGATCAGCGAAGTTTTTACCTTCCCGGTACTGCTAGCGTTCCTTTCTCAGAGATCGCCGTTCCTGGCATGGATGAGGAGACCTTCTTCACCGGGTTCTTAGGTCTGTGGCTGTGCAGCTTCGCGCTTCCCATGCACCCACGCCTCATGAGGTCTTCTGTCTTTTACCCGGCGCATCAAATGGTGGTCGGTCTACAGTTATCAGTGGGGATCGCCGGGTTGGCTCACCTCTACAATGGACTTAGCGTAGCGGCGGACGCTAATGAACCTGGGGTGCAGCCTGCTAACTTCCCGATGCATTACTTCACATCTTGGATGGAGCTGCATGTTCGAGGAGTGTTTGGCGCCCACAAAACTCCTCCATTCTTTGAGAGATTCATATTTCCAAGAATCATACGATTGATCGGGGCTTCCATCGTGTTTGCACCTCCGCGGGAGTCTAGGGGACTGCTTCTGCGTTCGCATCTAGTCGGGGCGAAGACCTCCTTTGTGGATAAGGTCATCACCATGGGTTCCGAGACCACTAAGTCGGTGGTGCCGTTGCGTGATGACTTCAAGGGCGGTGTCTCCGTGTTGAAGGCTCGGGAAATCCTCCACCTTTATTCCATTCGGCCGGGTTACTTGGTATTTAGACAGAATGAAACGGCCCTCTTCATGAGGTATAACCCGCATCGATTTGCCCGGCAATCGAGTTATAACCAAGGAGTCCCGTTGGAAGCCTTCTTGGGAACACCTGCAGTCGGTCCAGAGGGAGTACGGAATGCGATGCATCACTTCATCCGGCTCAATACAGGCTCCTACTTTTTCATCAGTGAGCCCAGCTGTACCCCCAAGATACTCAATTCGTATGTGGCTTGGTACGCGCACGCGATGGGCCCAATTATCTTGATGGAGAAACGTCTACTGGTCGATCGTAGGGCTGCGCCTCCCGGCGGCAATCGCAAGGCTCCATTGCAGCCCAGGGTTCAGGTTATCCCTCCGACGAAAGAGGCCGGAGCTGATCGACCACGCGTGTTGGCCCCTCCGCGTGGATTGCCACTGCCTACTACGATGGATGCCCCAACGGCGCCCCGTGCTTCGACAGAGACGGTTAAAGCGGCATCGCCGGAGTCGGGTGCAGGAGCGGACATCGGGACTCGCCGCCCGAAAGTGACTGCCAAAACTGGCAAGCGCAAAACTGCTCCGGGTGGATCCAAGGCTGGTGAACAAAAGAAGAAGAAGTCCACCTTATCCCTCGACGCGATTCTTAACTTAGAGCCCGCGGCTCATCCTGCCGAGACTATATGTGAATACGGCAGCAACGAGGGTTTCGTGGTGGATCCTGCGGACACCAACCTAGCCGCCGCCATTGCAGAATCAGAGCGATCGGCGAGGCTCGAAGCGATGCTGAGTAAACTCGCCGAGTCCGGTAATCATCAGACGCCTTATTTGTTATCTCATTGCACTCTATATTGTTACATTTAACTAACTTTTGCTCCCTTTCTTAACAGGTATCTCCACTGAAGATGCTATCGCTGCATCCTTGAAGACCTTCCAAGAGGAGGAGAAGAAACGAGCCCTGGCAAGCGTCGGTATGTTTTATCCCTTTCTCTTTTATAAGGAAAGTTTGTTGTCTTTTTACGATAGTCAACCTGCGAACGGCGGCCTGCGACGTTGGGACGTCACGTAGCCTGGGGTTCGGGGCAGATGCTATTTGGTTTTATCCGTCTATCTCTCCGAAGATGCCAAGTTGATTTATAGCACCGAGCATCGGAGGTTTAGACGGATGCGGCCGATGTAGCAGACTTTGTCAGATTCCCCCTCAGGGTGAGGGGTTTTTGATTGTGGGGACGCTCTTCCCTGCAGGCGCAAGCCCCTGCAGTTAATTACGCTATCGCGTTGCGATAACAACTTTCTCCTTCTCCAGAATTTCACTTCGTGTCGTGTATGTTTATTTTATTTGTGGTTGCCCGTGGATTGTATACGGAGACTTAGTGATGTCGTCGCCCGTAGGACGTGGATTAGTCCAAATCCGTGTTTGCTTAGATTTGAGTTTGGTGTTTTTAGTTTAAGGATGCATTGGTCGCGTTGCGACTAAGATCAACTTAAACGTTCATCAAGGATACGCTAGTCCTGTTTTGGACTAAGATCGACCTGACGTAGTGATTGATTTAATTATCCGGCCGTCGGGACTCGTCACCTCTCTGACGTCATTGAGGGATTACAACGACATACGTCTGAGGAGTTCCGAGATGTACCCTTGAACCAAAGTTGGTTTGGGATTTTATTGTTTATTTAGATGTCTAAGGACACGTTAACCGTATTTGGGGTTAAGATCAACTTAGGCGGGACCGTTTAGATCCGACAAAAGAGCGTTTGGGCCCTATTATGTTAGCTTAGGGACGTAGCGGTCCATATTCCAATTTAGGGACGTGGTGGTCCATTATTAGTTTAGGGACGTTTCGGTCCGATTTTAGTTTAGGGACGTTTCGGTCCGTCGCCAGTTTAGGGACGTAGTGGTCCGTTATTAGTTTAGGGACGTTTCGGTCCGATTTTAGTTTAGGGACGTTTCGGTCCGATATTAGTTTAAGGACGTTTCGGTCCGATATTAGTTTAAGGACGTTTCGGTCCGTCGCCAGTTCAGGGACGTAGTGGTCCATTATTAGTTTAAGGACATTTCGGTCCATCGCCAGTTTAGGGACGTGGTGGTCCATCATTAGTTTAGGGACATTTCGGTCCGATGCCAGTTTAGGGACGTAGTGGTCCATCATTAGTTTAAGGACGTCTCGGTCCGATTTTAGATGAGTGGTCGTTGGGACTCGTCGCCTCTTTGACGTCGTTGAGAAATTACAACGACAGATGTCAAAGGAGTTCGGAGATGTACCCTCGAACCGGTCGTGACCTGGCTTATGAGAGGCATTTAATTTAAGGACTTACAGCCAGGATTGGGTTAAGTCCAATTTTTATTTTAGGCTCTGCCCGATTAGAAGAATCAATCTGAACAAGGCTCTGCCCCCTTTTATTATTTTGCAAGTCTGATTTTGGGCCAGGCCCTTTTAAATAATGAGTTACAAAAAAAACTCAGGAATTCTCCACACAGGGCCTTGCCCTTTTATTTATTCTGCAATTGGGCTAGGCCCTTTTAAATAATGAGTTTCAGAAACTCAATAATTTTCTTGAGTTGGGCCAGGCCCTTTTAAATGATGAGTTGCAGGAACTTAAGAGATGTTCTGTAATTTAGTTTGGGCCAGGCCCTTTTAATGAGTTTGCAGAAACTCAGGAATTTTCCCAACAGGGCCTTGCCCTTTTATTTATTCTGCAATTTAATTTGGGCCAGGCCCAAAACAAGGGGTTGCAGAAACCCTAGAAACCTTTAGGTTTAAGAACACAAGTGCATGGCACTTTTGATTTGAATTTGGATCTGAGAAAAACAAGTTCTTGTTTTTTCCTGATCATACAGAACCAAGGGTTCATATCAAGTGCAAGGCACTATTTTTTTTATTCTCTTATTATTTTATTATTATTTTTTTTTTAGAACCAGGGGTTCATATCAAGTGCAAGGCACTATTTATTGTTCTTTTTATTTTTCTTATTTCTTTTCTCTTTTCAGAAATTCTACCTCTTTTCTTTTTTTCTTCTTCTCTGTTCTTAATCTTCACCAGCTCTCTTTTTTCTCAGAAGTTGATGCCTTTTTAATGAGGTCAGGGGTCTTATTTATAGTGTCCACAAAGTTGTTGGATTTGTTAACAAAATCTTTCCTGAATTATTTTGGGAATTTTCCCACCATTGGATCAGAGATCCAAGGGTCCCTGTTTTACAGGAGAACAGAAAAGATCCACTTAAATTTTCATTCAGTTGCTGCGCAACTCACCAGCGCGTGACACGTGTCACGCATCTGTGCGCTTGCGCAGTGAGGAGTTCAGGGACGTAGTGGTCCATTATTAGTTTAAGGAGAAGAATCTGTTCCCCTCCGAACGGCGGCCTGCGATGTTGGGACGTCACGTAGCCTGGGGTTCGGGGCAGATGCTATTTGGTTTTATCCGTCTATCTCTCCGAAGATGCCAAGTTGATTTATGGCACCGAGCATCGGAGGTTTAGACGGATGCGGCCGATGTAGCAGACTTTGTCAGATTCCCCCTCAGGGTGAGGGGTTTTTGATTGTGGGGACGCTCTTCCCTGCAGGCGCAAGCCCCTGCAGTTAATTACGCTATCGCGTTGCGATAACAACTTTCTCCTTCTCCAGAATTTCACTTCGTGTCGTGTATGTTTATTTTATTTGTGGTTGCCCGTGGATTGTATACGGAGACTTAGTGATGTCGTCGCCCGTAGGACGTGGATTAGTCCAAATCCGTGTTTGCTTAGATTTGAGTTTGGTGTTTTTAGTTTAAGGATGCATTGGTCGCGTTGCGACTAAGATCAACTTAAACGTTCATCAAGGATACGCTAGTCCTGTTTTGGACTAAGATCGACCTGACGTAGTGATTGATTTAACTATCCGGCCGTCGGGACTCGTCACCTCTCTGACGTCATTGAGGGATTACAACGACATACGTCTGAGGAGTTCCGAGATGTACCCTTGAACCAAAGTTGGTTTGGGATTTTATTGTTTATTTAGATGTCTAAGGATACGTTAACCGTATTTGGGGTTAAGATCAACTTAGGCGGGACCGTTTAGATCCGACAAAAGAGCGTTTGGGCCCTATTATGTTAGCTTAGGGACGTAGCGGTCCATATTCCAATTTAGGGACGTGGTGGTCCATTATTAGTTTAGGGACGTTTCGGTCCGATTTTAGTTTAGGGACGTTTCGGTCCGTCGCCAGTTTAGGGACGTAGTGGTCCGTTATTAGTTTAAGGACGTCTCGGTCCAATATTAGTTTAGGGACGTTTCGGTCCGATTTTAGTTTAGGGACGTTTCGGTCCGATATTAGTTTAAGGACGTTTCGGTCCGATATTAGTTTAAGGACGTTTCGGTCCGATTTTAGATGAGTGGTCGTTGGGACTCGTCGCCTCTTTGACGTCGTTGAGAAATTACAACGACAGATGTCAAAGGAGTTCGGAGATGTACCCTCGAACCGGTCGTGACCTGGCTTATGAGAGGCATTTAATTTAAGGACTTACAGCCAGGATTGGGTTAAGTCCAATTTTTATTTTAGGCTCTGCCCGATTAGAAGAATCAATCTGAACAAGGCTCTGCCCCCTTTTATTATTTTGCAAGTCTGATTTTGGGCCAGGCCCTTTTAAATAATGAGTTACAAAAAAACTCAGGAATTCTCCACACATGGCCTTGCCCTTTTATTTATTCTGCAATTGGGCTAGGCCCTTTTAAATAATGAGTTTCAGAAACTCAATAATTTTCTTGAGTTGGGCCAGGCCCTTTTAAATGATGAGTTGCAGGAACTTAAGAGATGTTCTGTAATTTAGTTTGGGCCAGGCCCTTTTAATGAGTTTGCAGAAACTCAGGAATTTTCCCAACAGGGCCTTGCCCTTTTATTTATTCTGCAATTTAATTTGGGCCAGGCCCAAAACAAGGGGTTGCAGAAACCCTAGAAACCTTTAGGTTTAAGAACACAAGTGCATGGCACTTTTGATTTGAATTTGGATCTAAGAAAAACAAGTTCTTGTTTTTTCCTGATCATACAGAACCAAGGGTTCATATCAAGTGCAAGGCACTATTTTTTTTATTCTCTTATTATTTTATTATTTTTTTTTTTTTAGAACCAGGGGTTCATATCAAGTGCAAGGCACTATTTATTGTTCTTTTTATTTTTCTTATTTCTTTTCTCTTTTCAGAAATTCTACCTCTTTTCTTTGTTTCTTCTTCTCTGTTCTTAATCTTCACCAGCTCTCTTTTTTCTCAGAAGTTGATGCCTTTTTAATGAGGTCAGGGGTCTTATTTATAGTGTCCACAAAGTTGTTGGATTTGTTAACAAAATCTTTCCTGAATTATTTTGGGAATTTTCCCACCATTGGATCAGAGATCCAAGGGTCCCTGTTTTACAGGAGAACAGAAAAGATCCACTTAAATTTTCATTCAGTTGCTGCGCAACTCACCAGCGCGTGACACGTGTCACGCATCTGTACGCTTGCGCAGTTGCGGTTGCGCAACTGCGCAGACACGTGTCGCGCATCCGAGCGCTTGCGCAGTTGAGATTGCGCAACTGCGCAGACACGTGTCACGCATCGGTGCGATTGCGCAGTTGCGATTGCGCAACTGCGCAGACACGTGTCCCGCATCGGTACGCTTGCGCAGTTGCGATTGCGCAACTGCGCAGACACGTGTCCCGCATCTGTGCGCTTGCGCAGACACGTGTCACGTATCTGTGCGCTTGCGCAGTTGCCATTGCGCAACTGCGCAGACACGTGTCACGCATCTGTGCGCTTGCGCAGACACGTGTCACGCATCTGTGCGCTTGCGCAGTTGCGATTGCGCAACTGCGCAGACACGTGTCACGCATCTGTGCGCTTGCGCAGACACGTGTCGCGCTGCCATGCATTTGTGCAGTTTAAGTCTTAATTTTGTTTTCTGAAGAGCCTTGCTCTGATGGGACGCACTGTCTCGGGCGTTACGCCGCCGAATCACCTTCTGCCACGTGGCAAATTGCGCGCTGCGCACGGAAACCGAAGCGTTGCTTCAAATTTTGAATTTTCAAAATTCAGTAGAGCCTTGCTCTGATTGGGGGAAACAGTATAAAAATCTAAATTCAAATGCAAAATAAAGAAATACTTGATTTTACACTTAAATACCATTATCATATAATAACATCTACATCCATGCTTAAAATGAAATACTTGTTATGGCACTTAAATATTCTTATGTTAATATGAAATTTTATATCATGTTACAATTTAAATCCATATGACACAAAAGATATGAAATGATTTAATCTATCGCTTAAATGTCATTAGCTTAAATGTAAGATTCAATATCATGTTAAAATAATTAAAATATCATTTTTATGACATCACACCTTTATTCACAATCTACCAAAATAATCACATTTTTACGGATATAATTCCTATACCAAAAGCTGTATGTGATATCACCTTATAAACTCATTATTTTTATATTTAAAATTATAAATTAATATTTATAATTTTCCAAAATGTTACATACTACGATATGGGCATGCTCCTATAGCATGAGTAGATTCACCACAAATCAAACATAGGCCATTTGCACGCCTGCAGTCCTTCGCCAAGTGTCCAGTTCTCTTGCAATAGAAACAGAAATCTGGACTGGACCGGTTAAACAATCCATCTGGCCTCTTAGGTGCAAAAGTCGGCCCAGAAGATGCTCCTCCTGTCATCTGGGTAACAGGACGTTTGATTCCGGCTGCTTGAGGCTTACCATTTTTCTTGACCACGGCTTCATAACGGCGTGATGCCTTCAATGCGAGTTCATAAGTTGGATAGTCGCCTATGGCTAAAGCCGCTTGAATCTCATTGTTAAAGCGGTTTGAATCTCTGGGTCTAAGCCCTGTTGGAATTATCTAGCCCGAATCTTATCGGTCGGGATCAAATGTGCCGCAAACCTGATAAGATATTGATGTCAGGATAGAGATGTGTTTTACAGAACAGAATTTGATAGGAATTCTTTACCTGCTAAGCATGATGAATTCGGCATCATATTCATCCACTGATTTTACCCATATGGAGCCTTGTTGCAGGTGGATGAACTGTTGTTCCATCTCAAAACGAGCAGTCTTGGGCAAAAACTTCGCATTGAACAGATCACGGAATGTCTTCCACTCTATTACTTGTGTGAAACGGCTTTCCACCAGACTCTTGCATTATCGGTGAGCTGGATCTTGGCCACACGAACCCAAACTATGTCTGGTACTTGCGCTGCTGTAAGGTCGTGTTGGGTTACAGCAGCGCCCCAGCCATCAAACTGTGGCCAAATGCGGAACAAAAATTTACAAAACTGATGCTACCATGACTCGATACCCGGATCTACCCTAAACCATATACTAGCAATATGTAAAATTAGGAGTTAGATGGTTATACCGAGTTGATCCGTGTCCTTCGGTCTTGAACCATCATCCCAATCTTCTAGAGGCTCCTTGATCGAATTTGGTTGCCGGTCTTCCTCCATCTACGATGATCCACCTAAGGGAAACGGCGCAAGCTCCAGCCTCGCCAAGCGAGGCAACCGACGCTCCAAGGTTTCTAGCAATGGAGAGTGGAGGTGTAGGAATGTGTCACTATGATTTTTCTCTCATCACAAATGCTCCAAGAGCAACCCAAGAAGATGAAGAGGAGGTGAGGAAACATGTGGCATGAGCAACTAAAGAAAATGGCTTAGTCTCCAAGTGAGAGTAGAATGAGAATGAGAAAGTGAGGAAAAACAAATGAGCAAGCCCCCTCAAGTGAGATGGCAGCCCCCCTCTCTCTATCATCCAAAAAATATCTCTTTTCATTTTACAATAAACAAATGCAAACCAAACCTCTCTACATGTCATCACCCATGCTCATGCCAACTCACCCTCCACCTCATTTCCATAATTGATTTTCTAAAAAGAAAATCAATAATGAGGTGGCTATCTTCTAGAAGCTATTCCGTATAAATACGGAATAGCTTCCTGATACACGTATCGAAATACATATACGCGTATTCGTACAAAAATACGAATAGCCAAGAGAGAAAATGAATAGTGAACAATAATACTAGAATACATATATATAGATACATACATAAATTATTAAATCAAAACCTGATTTAATAATCCGGCTTAATCCTAAACCGCTAGTATTATCAACTGTCCGATTAAAGTCTGCGCAGCATGTGCACATATTTAATCGGACACCTATATGTACCAACATACCTCATGTACACCATATCGCCTGAACCTTGAAAACCCTCTATGTGGGACTCTAAAGACTCGTCAATACGCTGGCAGTGGGTTTAACCACAAGCACGTCAGAGGCACTAGCTGTACGTAACGGCTACCTAAGTATTGAGCGAAAGGGAGGCCGACGAGCAAACTCATCCTGAACCCCTACTGAGCCTGACAGTGACAATATCCGTACTGTACGGTTTGTTCGTCTAAGAGTATCGCATATCGAGTTTAGGGGGTGGATAAAGTCAGACCCCTAACAACGCGACATTTAGTGTCGGCATGAAACCCATCGCCACCTGAGAAACTATCGATTCTGGATAGGTAATTCTTGTCCACCATAGCCATGGATTTCTGGTGATGGCCACCCGTGCACAACGCAATATCAACCCCCAATACCGGGAGAGACGAATCCCCGACGATACGATCACTACCTCCATGTGGCTCGGGACTGTACCCAACTAAAACCTGTTTGCACGACTCCTTTGAGCCGTGGTAGGATAGTAATCAAAGCATAGTGGGAACTCACACGAGACAAATGACGATTTCAGGTCGATAGGCTAACCTGTACACATGTCACCTAGGAACAGCCATTTGACAATAGGTATAATAGCCTCTAGCAGGTTCCTGGCGAGTCCGTCCAGTGTACTTATAATCTAATGAGCACCTGTATACTATCTTAGATGAACAAACTAATACCAATGGCTTGTGAGACCTAGACACCGCCCCTCGTCGGGGTCTCGATCAGTATAAACTAGTCTACTCTGTAGTATCGATGCCCAGTCTCGAAACTCTCACGACTAGAGACATTTAAGGATTGCTTATAGACCCCCAGCTCCCACATATATGATCGCCATCATAATACAAATAGTCAAGAAAGAATCCTATGGGCTCTATCAACATGTAATAGTGATGATAAAGACAAACCAGATAGCATATTATCATCTCGAGTAAGACTGTTCTACCGGTATAGGTCCTCCCTCAATCATCATAATCACCTGCCCGCGACTACGATAATTGCCTTGATGGCACTATAGCCAACAATCTCCCACTTGCACTTAAGGCCAATTATTATGGTGTCGCATACTCACAGCTCGTGTGATACCGAACACCCAACTTCTCTACTAATCAGTTTCGCAAAGCTCGTTTGTGAAAATATTATGTTTGAGAAATAGCCTTAGTGAGTAGATCCGCTCCATTGTTTCTATCTTTATCTCTCTATATCTCAACTTCGCGGAGAATAACCATCTCCCGAAATGAGCAATACCTTGTCTTAGAATTTGTCTGGATATCTGATGGGACCCAGTTCACAAATGAACTCCAAATCCAGCAAATTTCTTAGACTGTATCATCCACTAAATTTAATCAGTATCCTGCGCCATGCCTTCCATCGTATCCGCTTGGACCGCCTGTCTAACATACTGTCCCTCAGAAGTAGGAAAAACTATAACTCAGACAGCCACTCTGTCATCCAGGACACCTTGGAAGCCTGAAATGATAACCGTCTCCTGAAGGAGGCTGCCGTTACCATATCCCAAGAACATCCACTTATGTTCATAACTGCTTCCCGATATTTCTCCAGGATTGGATTAATATATGCTTATTGCAGCTAGTACAAAAGCAATATCTGGTGTGGTACTTGACACTACATGATTGACCCAATTTACTGAGCAAGTGATATGCCAATCATGCAAATCTCTCTCCCCTTTAGTCTGTAAGACATCCTTTAAAGAGGGTGACTCCATCACCTGCAGGTACACCACCATGCCAGGAGTCGTCCATTCTAAAACACCTTTAAAATGGTGTCAAAGCACCCAAATTGGGAAATTTCCAAAATCTAGATCTAAAACCAAAGATCTAGTGACCAGAAAATCTTATATTTTATCCATATCCAGTGTGGAGAAAAACCTTGTGACAACCAATGTATAACCGATCGTAGTATAGGAAGATCTCTTCCTATCAAGAGTGTGTCATCCAAATACCAGGATATCACTCCCTACTACCTTCATACCAGATCCATCTCCTATTTTGATGAAGTCAAAACCTATGTCTGTCACATCAAAAATAGATGATCTATTTCCGCTATACCTGCTTTAGTCTAAAAATAGACATAAGCCACTTGCCCTCTATACTTCTGCTACTCCCACTGACTACAACAACTCTTTAGCAGAGTCATATACACGTGCACTTCTAAAGCTAGTTTAGAACGACGCTATACTCATCCTCCTGCCGAGTCTCATAGTTTAGAACAGCAGCAATGACAAGTCTAGGTAAACAAGAACCTTCCTGTCACCGTCTCTAAGAAGACCGAAGTACCCCTCGGGTGCCTGAGGTTACCCACCAAATCTGCGGAGTGGCTAATGGAATATCAAATCCAATTGAATTCTCAAGTTCTATTAAATCTTTAGTGATCGTTTATGGTTCTGGAATCACTTCCAGTTCGACCATACTCCCACTTTTGTTTTCTGAAAAAACCATTTTACTAAAACTGTGGCGAGTCAAGAACAATATCACTATTGATCTTCCTGATGGTAGAAAGTTAACCCTCGTCAAAGCCCGGGATAACCCACAAACTGCCATTACTGAAACGTGCCTTGAGTTTGTCCAGATTCTGGTTTTAAGCATTAGCCGGACAACTCCCTATAGCTTAACATCGTTAAGATATAAATTGATTCTATTTATATCCAATATAGAAACAAAAGCACTAATTTAATTGGAACCAGATTCAAAATCATGCAGCTGTCTCCAATGCATATGAACCAAATGAAATGTGGCGTATCAGCATTACTCATCAAGGAGTGCATCCATATATGAGTAATCTGAAAGAGAAGCAAGTTCTCAAAAACCATTATCATCAACGGAATACCAAACACAAGTATCTACATCTTCGACTATCTCGAATAATCCTGATACTTCCAACAAATGGTTCTCTAATTTATTCTTATACCTATAACTTCTCAATATCTGGACCTTGCATTTCAATGAAATACTTGTCTAGAACAGGAGAAGTCATGAGTAAACAGAATATAGTACGAGTACCAACCTCTTTGTCCTAATAGACACCGGACAACATACAATATTTTATATAAGTCCACTGAGTTTAATAACTCAAACCCTGTGCATCGTAGGTTGAAAACTGTACTATGGTTAAGAAGAATTACACCGCTGTTGAATGCACCTTACCTAATCACCAACTGATATAGGTAAATATCATAGACATAATTTCAAAAAGTTATATCTCACTTTATAAAATAAACGTACATATATATCAGTCTTGTATCAAAGGTAAAATGACCAAAACTCCGTTTATTGGACACGGAGAGAGAGTTACATAACTCTTAGGTCTCATACATAGTGATGTATGCGGACCAATGTCTACACATGCTACAGGCGGTTTTTCATACTTCATCACTTTTGCTGATGATTTCTCAAGCTTCGGACACGTGTTTTTATTGAAGCATAAATCCGAAGCTTTCAAGAAATTCAAGGAGTACAAATTTGAAGTAGAAAAACAAACTGGCTTGAGCATCAAGAAACTTCAATCAGATCGAAGTGGAGAGTATTTAAGCACTGAGTTTTCAGACTTCTTAAAAGAGAATGGAATTCTCTCTCAGCTCACTCCTCCTTACACACCACAGCACAACGGTGTGTCAGAACGGAGGAATCGTACCCTATTAGATATGGTACGGTCCATGATCAGTGATGCTGAGTTACCGCTTTCCTTTTGGGGACATGCATTAGAGACAGCAATTTATCTATTGAACAGGGTTCCAACCAAGACCGTGTCTACCACTCCATATGAGATGTGGTGTGGGAAGAGACCATCTCTTAAAAGAGTTAGGATATGGGGCTGTCAGGTTTTTGTCAAAAAGCAGAATCCGGACAAACTCGAGACACGATCGGTCATGTGTAAATTTGTGGGATATCTAAAACATTCATATGGATATCTTTTCTACCACAAGGAGGAACAAAGAGTGTTTATTTCTCAATATACCACATTTTTGGAAAATGAAATTTTTACAAATAGTACTGATGGCAATGCGATAGAACTAGAAGAAGTTCTAGAGACACAAATTACTCATGATGAATTGGTTGAACCTGATGTTGCAGTGGAACTTAAAGAAGCTCAGCCGCTCCGGAGATCTAGTAGAACTTCTCGCCCACCAGAGAGATACTATGAGTTTCTCATTGATGGTGATAGAGAAGATTGCATTATGGAAGATGATGACCCTACTAGTTTTCAACAAGCCATCAGGAGTGGTGACCCAGTGAAGTGGCTGGATGCCATGAGATCCGAAATGGAGTCCATGTACACCAACAAAGTATGGACTTTGGATGTTGCACTTCCTGGGATAAAACCCGTGGGTTGCAAATGGATCTTTAAGAGAAAGATTGGTGTAGATGGACAGGTGGAGACCTATAAACCAAGGCTTGTAGCGAAAGGTTTTCGTCAAAGACCAAGTTTGGACTATGATGAAACTTTCTCTCCAGTAGCAATGCTTAAATCCATTCGGATCCTACTTCCTATATCTGCTCACTACGACTATGAAATCTAGCAGATGAACGTTAAGACTGCATTTCTAAATGGTGATTTAAAAGAATGCGTTTTTATGGATCAGCCAGAGGGCTTCATTGACAGTAGGAGCAGCGAAAAGGCATGTAGGTAGCTTAAATCCATTTATGGATTAAAGCAGGCATCTCGGAGCTGGAACATCTGCTTTGATGATACAATCAAAGAGTTTGATTTTATCAAAAATATAGATGAACCATGAATTTATAAGAAGATTGTAGAGAGTACTGTCATTTTCCTCGTATTGTATGTGGATGACATTCTCTTGATAGGAAATGATATTCCTATGCTACAATCGATCAAACTATTCTTATCACAAAGGTTCTCCATGAAGGACCTGGGTGATGCCTCGTGCATTTTGGGCATAAGGATCTATAGAGATAGATCCAAGAGGTTATTGGGATTGTCCCAATCAAAGTACATCGATACCATCCTAAAAAGGTTTAGTATGGAAGATTCCAAGCGTGGTGCCTTGCCCGCTTGCCATGGAATCACTCTCTCCAAGGACTTCTGTCCGAAGACTGATGAAGAGAAAGCTCGCATGAGCATTATACCCTACGCTTCAGCCGTAGGATCTATAATGTATGCAATGATACGTACTCGTCCTGATGTAGCTTATGCACTAGCTGTAGTAAGCAGGTATCAATCTAACCCAAGGGAGCAATACTGGATAGCTGTGAAGAACATTCTTAAGTACTTACGAAGGACAAAAGAATTGTTCTTGGTGTATGGTAATGGGGATCTCCAAATGGAGTCCTTTACTGATTCCAGATTCCAAAGTGATAAGGATGACGGTAAATCTATCTCAGGGTTTGTATTTACCCTCAATGGAGGGGCGGTGTGTTGGAAGAGTTCCAAACAGGATACCGTTGCAGACTCCACGATGGAAGCTGGGTATATTGTTGCAAATGACGCTGCCAAGGAAGCCGTCTGGATAATGAAGTTCGTCGCGGAACTAGGAGTAGTTCCAACCATCATTAATCCAATACCAGTGTATAGTGATAATAACGGAGCTATGGCATTGGCCAAAGAACCCAGATCCCATCAGAAGTCCAGACACATCCTCAGGCGATATCATCTGATCTGGGAGATAATAGATCGCCAAGAGATCGAGATTCGGAGAGTAGAAATAAAGAATAACACCGTGGATCCACTCACCAAGGCCCTTCCAAAGCCGCAACATGGGCGAATTTTTGAGATGTTGGGTATGAGATACGCCAATAATTGGCCTTAGTGCAAATGGGAGATTGTTGGATATATGTATGCCCTAGAGGCCATTATATGTTTAGTGGATGCTTGGATATGTATATATATACAAATGACTTTCTTGCTCGACATGATAGTATGCTATCCGGTTGTACTTTATCTTGACATGTTTACTTGATACTGTTCATTTGATACATGTTGATAAAGCCCTCAGCATATACGCTTGACTTCCATGGCTATGATGGAGATCATACTAGTGGGGCATGTGTGGTCTATAAGCATATCCTTAAATGTTCCTAATCGAAGGTATATCGAGACAAGGCATCGATATTCCAGAGTAGACTAGCATATACGTTTCTTGAATCATATGATTGGCGGTGGATGATCCCATATCCATTGGTGTTGTGACATCAAAGATTGTATACGGGTGCTCAGTGGAGACTGGGTACACTGAACGGACTCACAGAGAACTCCTATTTGGTATTATATCTATCGTCGGATAGCAGTTCTCAGGTGACACTGGTACAAGTTAGTCTGTAGACCTGAGATCGTCATAGAGTCTTGTGTGTTCTCCCACTTTACTTTGATTTCCACCCTACCACGGCTCTACTGAGTCGTGCAAACAGGTGGCTTTTGGGTACAGTCCCGAGACACATGGAGACAATGAGCGATAGGAGGGGTTCTGTCTCTCCCGGTATTGGGAGTTGATGTTGTGCTATGTGCGATTGGCTTTGACTTGAAGTCCCTGGCCAGGGCTGATGAGATTTACTGGTAAGTCTTATCAGTAGTTTCTCGACCGGTCATAGTCCATATCGACATGACTTATTGAGTTATTAGGGCTCGACGATTCCATCCCTAGACTTGATATGCAGCATATCAGACGAAGTGGCCGGATTGTACGGTAAGTGTTACCAGTAGCTCTGCGGGAGTTTTGATAAGTTCTCTCGTTGTCCTTCTGTTCGCTCAATGCCCGGGTGGCCGTTACGTTTAGCTGACCGCTTACGGCTTATGGGTGTTTGATATGATCATCACCTACTGCCGGCGTATTGACGAGTCTTAAAGTCCCACACAGGATTTTCCTAGCTCAGGCAAAACGATGTGGTGTACATATGAGATATGCGCGGGAGCTCGATTAAATGCGAGTATGTGATACCGTATTTTAATCGGGCGTTTACTATTGGTTGGGTCGTATGTGATGCGACCAATTTATTAAATCAAGTGTTGATTTAATATTTACTTTTAGCTCACTTTTTTATTAAACATTTTCTTTTGGATGTATGCATATATATTTATACATGTACATGATGATGTGAATGCACACATACATACATACATATGTATCATAGTTGTTGATACATAGGAGATGGCAATGCAAGACTCACATGGTTGATAAATATCTATATTTTTGTTAATGAATTAAAGAAAAAGAAAATTAACTAAATGACTCATTGTTTCTGCACTCTTCTCATTTGACCATTGACTTTAACCCTAGTTAAATTTCCTTTTGTTCTTTAACCCACTATAAAATATCTAGATATTTATTTAATCATGGTTATATTTGAGAGTGTCTCATATATATATATATATATATTCTTTTCTTTTTCATTTCGAAGATTATCAATATTATTGACAAAAGCTTTGCCATCTTCTTCTTCCTCCTCCATCATGCTCTCTAGGTTTTTCCATTGAGTGAGGAACTCAAAAAGAAAGGGTTTTTAAGTGAGATTACAAACCACATAATCATTCTACACCACTCTAGCCCTTTTGTGTAGGGTATTTGCTCCACTTCTTCTTGATCTTGTGAAGCAAAGAGCTTGAGCTAAGAATCTCCGGATGGATCATCGTAGACGACGAAGGATCTTAAGCGGAGTTGATCCAAGTTTCGAGCAAAGCCGTTGTAGTCCAAAGAGAGTGAAGGAGTTGGCTACAAAAGTGTATTTCCTTTCCTTTAGCTTAGACTTCTTATATTGTTACTTTTACCCTAATCTCTAGTTACAATTCGTAGTTTGTTTATAATAGCCCTCTAGAAATTTAAAATTTCATTACTTTATGATGTTGTAACTCAACTAGAGGCGCTACTACACACCAACATATATCAGTTTGAAATTGGTGCATAACAACAGATATTCAAAACTAAATATTTTCCATCAGGCAAAAAACAGATGATTTCCTCAAATATCACCAATTACAACGAATTCCGATATAATGAGGATCTAATCACCCAATTCCCAATATCTTACTCCCACTCACCATATGTAACACCATACAGATGTGTGAAACTGATCTGGTAAATACATACCCTGGAGTTATATTCTAATTGGGAAAACAGTTTTCAATTAACATCGCACAGTCGGACTGAAACATGAAAATGTTTCGACGGGGTTAACCCGGTATTCCTAGTAACACCTCTTCCACTATCCTGATTCATGACAGTAACCATATACTTATCTGCTCTCACTTCAATCCCTTTATTATGTCTTTACTTATTACTTTCTGTACACCTTCTTTAGGCTAATTGGTTTTCTTCCTTCCCTACCCTTCGGCACCAGCCTAAGGTTTGGAAGAAGAATATCCAATAAGCGTAATAGGTGTACACTCCTTATGCCAGGAGCCTTCGTAACCTGAGAGAGGGTAATGGGAAAATATATATAAATAATCCTATTCTATTTCTCCTGAACCGGAAACCATCCCCGAATCTGGAACGAATTACTTCGAGTTCGTATGTAACTATACGATGGCATGTCTAAGCATTATGGACGTTCGTAGTGATACGAAGTATTCTGGAGAAATCCAAAGTGGATGCAGGAGTGGCAGTGGTATACGCGGTTTTGTCGTGAATGATAGCAGTCGCAATTTCCTTTGCCCTTATTCTAATCCTTTTATATGTCTTTACTTATTACCTTCTGTACACCACACTTAGGCTAATTGGTTTTCTTCCTTCCCTACCGTCCGGCACCTGCCTATGGTTTGGAAGAAGACTATCCAATAAGCATAATAGGTGTACTCTCCTAATCCTAGGAGCTCTCGCAACCTGAGAGAAGGTAAAGGGAAAAGACAACCGAATAATCTTATTCTATTTCTCTAGAACTAGAATCCATCCTCGAATCTGGAGACAACCGAATAATCTTATTCTATTTCTCTAGAACCATAATCCATTCTCGAATCTGGAACAAGTTCCTTCGAGTTCGTATGTAACTATACGATGGATTATCCAATAGGAGTGGATGTTCGTAGTGATACGGGGTATTCTGGAGAAATGCAAAAGGTGATACACAAGCGACAAGGATATATGCGACTCCGTGACATTCAAAAAGCCAATGTGTTTTAAGAAGGCTCGGTTAAGTTGGTTCCTGAGTTTTAGTTTAGGGTTGGGTCATGGTCGTAACCAAAGAGAGAGAGAAAAGAAACACTCAGCATGCACTCTAACCTTGATCGGGATGGTTAATCACTTTATCTAATTAGGATGGCTCTCACTATTTCCTCGAATTCTCCTCCAAACCCAAAAAGGAGAATTAGTCGGGATCATCTAAAATCACCCGAGGAGTAAACCAACTCATCAGTGGAAATTGGGGTCCAACAATCATTGCATGATAACTTGATGGAATCCACTCAAGTTACCACACTCCAGAAGGTATGCGCAAGCCTGGCAAGTTTCCTTTATATTTGAAACTCCCGATGTGTGTTTTTACCCCTAGGACCCAAGTGATCTTTACGGAGTCAACAAATCAAAGAGTCCTAGTCAAGTTCAACCCGTCATTATCTTGATTACATTAAACTCACTCGCACGAGCCCTTGACAGAGTCAACAAGTCCGTACGATAGTCCTAACCAATTGCATATCCATGCTACAAACAAGCACCACTCAGCTACCGTACACTACGCCTTGACGGAGTCAACAAACGCAGCACGAATACTAAGTACTACTCGTAGGAATTAACGGAGGGCTACGGCTGGTTTTCAGCGAAAAACCTTTAACGTAATGAACTTGATATCGTTGAAGGAACCGAGTAGTTTTACAAATATATAGTGGCGAAAACTTTTGCTAAAGAGGTCACTCCCTGTGAAGGGGTCTCGGCTCTTTCCTCGTCGAATGAGGTGCAGGATATTCCAAACTGAATACCGTAATACAAAGTAAAAGAATCGAGTATAGTAAAGTTATTACGTTGATGCAAACTTCTACCCAAGGGGTCACTCCCGATGAAGTGATCTCAGCCCTTGCCTCGTCGAATGAGGTGCGGGATATTCCCAATCGAATACCATTGTGCAAAGCAAAAGAGAACGTCTGTAATGTCAGTTTTTAAAAACTTGGTTCCAACAACATCATATATAGGTTTGTTTTATCCTTGCATTGATTAAAATCAACGCAGTCCCATCAATTAATCACACCAGAAAAGAACGAAAATATGATGTACGTATATGCCATCCGCATTCGCCACTGGGTCCCGTCATCACTCGTTAGGTTACTTAACTAACGACAGAGCGGGGACTGGACTAGCGCGGGTGCAAAACATTTACAACATCTACTAGTATATATATAAATATATATAACAATCGTCCCAGGCATGATATAAAGCAACATCACAGAATCTCAGCCAACAACACAGAATGGTTGATAATCCTGGAGCCTCGGGTTTCACTTGAGCCGCAAATGAGACCCGGCGTTCCCTGTCGTTTGGATAGCCTGTGCAATGAAAACCTAGACCCCTACGAGTGTGGCAAGTTACCCGCCAATCCCAGAAGTGAGGCAACCCCAATCACCAACGTGAATGGGCCACCCAGCACTTCACGGAATCCGGTAACTTGGGCATCCCTCTGTGGGTCAACCTATACCCCCTACGAGTGCGGCGAATAGCCCGCCAATTCTAGAGTAAGGTCCCCTCCGTCTCAACGCCATAAGATGCAGACCCGTTGCCCTCTAGAACCCGGCTATTCGTGCACTCCACTGCGGGGTAATCCTAGTACAAAAAGAAAAGAATATACAAGGGTGACATCGACCCCAACCTGGTCATGCCCCAAAAAAATAATATACAAACTGGCAGTGACGGCAGTCCACATGTTGGACGCTCGTCCCGCAATATCAAATGTACATATGAAACTAAACTGTACTACCATTGCACCAAAGCTATCCACCACGACGATCCAACCACAATCACAGCACAACACAGAACATCAACGTGAATGTCACGTTCGCAAACTCGTCTAAAAGAACATATAGCAATTAACCGAGTTGTACCACTCGAATGACATTAATGGTCGCAGATAGAAATGCATGTACTGATAAACATTTAAACAGTGTTAAATTATCGACTTCGAAACACCCCGAATTGCCCCTAAACAAAAGATAACATAATATCCAAAATGGGCAAAACAAGCAATACCACTGCACCAATATTCCAGAGACTAGACCACCCTGCAAAATTCAAGTCCAAACTCCACTAAAAAACCGGCCTCACCCGTTTTATTGCAAATCTCGTCGGGTCAAATCCGGCGGATGGGGCTCGTTTTTTTAGGTTGTTCTAGTTTTCTCTTAAGTATTCTTCTGCAATTGCTTAAAAAAATTGTGAAGACTTTAAAAATTTGACAGAAACTGGAACGTGCAGTGCACTGTTTTGGGGTTGTTTCGATTTCTATACTTTAACATTGTCTAAAACTGCTTGTAAGGGGTTTATGGGTTGGCTCTGATACCATGTTGGGTTACGGCAGCGCCCCGGCCATCAAACCGTGGCCAAATGCGAAACAAAAATTTACAAAATTAGCGCTACCATGACCTGATGCCCAGATCTACCCTAAACCCTATACTAGCAATATGTAAAACTAGGAGTTAGATGGTTATACCGAGTTGATCCGTGTCCTTCGGTCTTGAACCATCATCCCATGCTCTTAGAGGCTCCTTGATCGAATTTGGTTGACGGTCTTCCTTCATCTACGATGATCCACCTGAGAGAAACGGCGCAAGCTCCAGCCTAGCCAAGCGAGGCAACCGACGCTCCAAGGTTGCTAGCAATGGAGAGTGGAGGTGTAGGAATATGTTACTATGATTTTTTTTCTCATCACAAATGCTCCAAGAGCAACCCAAGAAGATGAAGAAGAGGTGAGGAAACATGTGGCATGAGCAACTAAAGAAAAATGGCTAAGTCTTCAAATGAGAGTAGAATGAGAATGAGCAAGTGAGGAAAAACAAATGAGCAAGCCCCCTCAAGTGAGATGGCAGCCCCCCCTCTTTCAATCATCCAAAAAATATCTCTTTTCATTTTACAATAAACAAATGCAAACCATACCTCTCTACATGCCATCACCCATGCTCATGCCAACTCACCCTCCACCTCATTTCCATAATTGATTTTCTAAAAAGAAAATCAATAATGAGGTGGCCATCTTCTAGAAGCTATTCCGTATAAATACGGAATACTTCTCGGTACACGTATCGAAATACATATACGCGTATTCGTACAAAAATACGAATAGCCAAGAGAGAAAATGAATAGTGAACAATAATACTAGAATACATATATATAAATACATACATAAATTATTAAATAAAAACCTGATTTAATAATCTAGCTTAATCCTAAACCGCTAGTATTATCAACCGTCCGATTAAAGTCTGTGCAGCCTGTACACATATTTAATCGGACATCATTATGTACCAACATACGTCATCTACACCAACCATACTGAGCCACAAGCACGTCAGCGGGACTCTAAAGACTCATCAATATGCTGGCAGTGGGTTTAACCATAAGCACGTCAGCGGCACTAGCTGTACGTAACGGCTACCCTGGTATTGAGCAAAACGAAGGCCGATGAGTAAACTCATCCAGACCCCTACTAAGCCTGACAGTGACAATATCCGTACAGTTCGGTCTGTTCATCAAAGAGTATCGCATATCGAGTTTAGGGGGTGGATAATGTCAGACCCCTACTGACGCGACATTTAGTGTCGGTATGAAAACCCATCACCACCTGAGAAAATATCGATCCTGGATCGGTAATTCTCGACTACCCCGGCCGAGAATTTCTGGTGATGGCCACTCGTGCACAACGCGACATCAACCCCCAATACCGGGAGAGACGAATCCCCGACGATCCGCTCACTGCCTCCATGTGGCTCGGGACTGTACCCAACTAAAACCTGTTTGCACGAATCATTTGAGCCGTGGTACGGTAGTAATCAAAGCATAGTGGGAACTCACATGAGAAAAATGACGATCTCAGGTAGACAGGCTAACCTGTATACATGTCACCTGGGAACATCCATCTGACAATAGGTATAATACCCTCTAGCAGGTTCCCGGCGAGTCCGTCCAGTGTACTTATAACCCAATGAGCACCTGTATACTATCTTAGGTGAACAAACTAACACCAATGGCTTGTGAGACCTAGCCACCACCCCTCGTCGGAGTCTCCATCAGTATAAACTAGTCTACTCTGGAGTATCGATGCCCAGTCTCGAAACTCGCACGACTAGCGACGTTTAAGGATTTGCTTATAGACCCCAGCTCCCACATATATGATCGCCATCATAATGCTGGTGGTCAAGCAAGAATCATATGGGCTCTATCAACATGTAATAGTGATGATAAAGACAAACCAGATAACATATTATCACCTCGAGTAAGACTGTTCTACCGGTATAGATCCTCCCTCAATCATCATAATCACCTGCCTGCGACTACGATAATTGCCTTGAGGGCACTATTGCCAACAGGTCGTCCTCGATACTTTGGGCCCATTCTTCAGCTTCAAGAGCACTCTTTTTCCCTCAAAAGTTCCTTGGATGCAACGTACGAATTGCTTTACTCCAGGTAGTTCGGTTTCAGGGCAGTTCATAAGAATAGCAATTTGCTGCTGCTAGTCCTCCAGAAGACTTTTGATCACTTCTAGAAGCACCGTCTGTTCATTAATCGGAGCAGCAATGGTAAGGGGAGGTGGTAAGGTAGGTGGTGGTGTGTTGCCATTGACGTTGGTGCTGGTGTTGTTGGGAGAATCCATTAAGTTGATAGAAAAGGAAAAGTTATGATAGATTCAAGAAATTTGAAATGCAAGGAATGTATAGTTACTGATTCTTATAATTCTTGTGATATATTGCTTAAGACTTCATGCAGAACTGACCTGCATGGGCCACCAGTAAAACCTGTCATGCCCCACTTCCCATTAGACGGAAACGGTGACGTGACAAGCCCGCAACGTATTATTATGAAAATACATTAAGCACAATTAAGCAATATAACAATGGGTAATAATGACAAGAGTAATAAAATGAAACAACAACTTTATTTACATTCAACTTTACATAAAACTCTCTAAAAATAAAAGATACAATAATAATGCAAATGCCTAAATAATGGTATAATGAAAATAAGTACAGGTAGTAAGAAGCTAGTAGTCTGGCTGAGTAGCAAACTGGTCCAAGTCCTCCTGGCTCGGCTCTATGTCCTCAGAGTCCGGTCCTCCTAACGAACATTCCAAAGAAAGAAAATAGAGAGAAATATCTTCAGCGAACTAGCGCTCGGTAAGTCCCAAAAGAAGTAAGAGAAGATAGTATATAATATGAATAGAAACCAAATGAACAGTGGACGGTAAAAAATGGTATATGAACATTCACGGGTATAAGATAGTTATTCTAATGTGGTTATTTGCAGTTTGATAAAGAAGGTATTCATGTATACGAGAGAAGTCCATCTTACCCCGTGGACTATGGTAACATGTACTAAAAGGCCCCGTCATAACCAACGGGACAACGGCACGTGAATTCATGTAGATGTCTTTTAAAGTGACCTATCATGCCACGATATACGTTCCGTACCAATCTACCCCTTTATTCCCGCCTATTATATTGTATAAATTAAGATTACAGGTCTTAGCCGAATCCATGGATATAAAATGTATAGGTTCATATTCAAGATATAATCTTGTATTCAGCTATTCATGTCAAGTTATAACCATGGTTCGGTCAAGTCGAGCCAAGTATTCAAGTTCAAGTTTGATATTTGAATTCGAGTGTTCGGGTTCATGATCAAGTATTCAAGATTTTATTTGATATTGAATTCTGGTTTGAATTTGGATTCAGGTTGGAGTTAGAATCTTATGAAAAGATTTAGTTCTTGAAATTTCTTAAGTTCGGGAGTAATCGGCAACTGCTGCACATGGACGGTATGATTTGAATCTTTTTTCAAGACAGTTGCCATTGATAACTCCGTTAAACTTGTCTAACCTGAATAGGCAAGCACACACTTTCTCCGGCTCTCTGGGGCTCAAGAGAAATGATACCGCTTAAACCTATATTAATCTATAGTCTTTAAATATTTATTGTTGTTGTTTATATTGTATTTATATTGTTTGCATCTCTTGAGGGGTTTTATGAAAAATACTTTAATATTGTTTAAAAATAAAACTAGAGGGTGATTTATGATATTTAAAGTTTTTATGAATATGTATTTTAATTTAGATGGTGTTTTGGTGATAAAACCTAGTTTTTAAAAATTTATGGTATTTTTATGAAAACTGACTCTTTTAGAAACTTGACGGCATTTTATTAAAATTTCATTTTTCATTCTAAAAATATATTTTCACAAGTTATTTTTATTGAAAATACGGATATATAATTTTCCAAAATTTAGTTTTGTTTAGAAAAGTCGTATTTCTTAAAAATCATATTTTCATTTCCTTTAAGACCGAATACTCTGTGAGGAGCTCTGCATATCGCTCTTCTATACCAAAAATATGCGATAATCCACAACATCCATTAGCGGGTCTCCTAACGAGGGTTGTAGAGGCGCAATTGCCAAGAATTTAAAAATATCGATAAAAACATAATTTTATAAAAGTAACGGCATTTATTTGAAAAAAACCGTATTCTCTTAATTTAACCATACATCTAAATCTCGTATTATGAAACCATAGTGTGCGTGTGGGGTGGGTCGTTACCCCGTGAAAATTCTAGAGGTAGGTATACTAGTTATTGAAGTATTTTTCTGAAAAAATCATTTTATGATTATTTCTCATGGAAAATTTTATTACACTAAAAGCTAAATTGATGTGAATAAGGTTAAGAGTGGTTTTATAGTGTTGTTGTGATTTATTTTGCTTATTAAGTGGGTGAAAAAGTTTGAAAAGAAAGTAATATCGGATCTAACTCAACTTTACCGACATGTTTTAAGAATGCGATTTTAGTTTAAAAGAAAGAGGGGGAGATGGAACTTACAGTTTTATAACATCCAGAAAAGAATAAGGAAGAGAGAGGGGGCTCCGTGGCGTCGCGGTGGCTCCGGAAACAACTCTGATCTTCAACGAACAAGGCTTAATCGCTAACTCCTCTTTCACTAGTTTTAACACCACTTGTACTTAGAGAGTTTTGAGGATTTTTTACAGAATTTCAGAATAGAGGAGAGCTAGAGAAGTGGTGTGGTATTTTTAGTGCAGAATTTAGGAATTAAAATTGGATTAAAAAAATTAAAATGGGTGTTAAATGGTGAATTGAATAGTCTATGATTCATTACAGGGAAATCAAACAGTGCAGAGGAGTTGAGAGGAGCTGAAGGGGGGCGTGTGCAAAGCACGGAGGTGATTGGACCAGATCGAACCGTCGGCGGTGGGTGGAAAGGGAAAACGGGCGGTCAGATTAGGAGCAATCGCATAGAGATTTGTGTCGCGTGCATTAATCCGTGTTTACTCCTCATTGCGCCTGTTTGATTTTTCTGAAACTTTTCGTTTCTCCGTGAATTGCACGTGAAACTCTTGAGCTTCCAAAAAATTAAAAAGAAAAATCTTTAAAAATAATTGAGACTGAGGGAGATCGAAACACAGGTTATGTCACAGTAGTGTAAAGGCTTAACCAGTGAACTACAAGTTATTTCTTGATTTTGTTAAACAAATTTAACTTATAACTCCACAACAGGCTGAAATACCCTTTTTATACATTTAAAAAAATACTTCTGTATAGGGATTTCAGAGTCATTACAATTATTAAAAGGTGTTCATTTTTGCACCCATCGGGGCATATGCTAGAGGATTTTAAATCTCTTAATTTTTCATACACATACATTCGAGGGTAGGACGATCAACTTGAGCGGATCAAATAGTTAAATTAAATCGTAGGTCGGATGTTTCCGTTTTTAAAAAACGAGGACCAGTTTGTAATAGATCACTCAGGAAGAAAAGAGGCCGGAGGAAGGAATTTCCTCCTGTGGTGTCGAAAAAATACAATCTCCGTCATTTTTTCGACGATTGGCACCCATCACCTCCATTTTTATCATTCGAAAAAATGGTGAAGGTAGTATTTTTTCAATCATCATAAGGGGAAATTTTCTCATATGACACATTTCCTCTATTATCCTCATATATATATATATATATATATATATATATATATATATATATGTATGTATGTATGTATGTATGTATGTATGTGCGCGCGCGCTCCATTGCACACCAGTCTAGGTTTTTTAAAAACGGGAACATCCGATCTACGATATATTTTAATGATCTGATCCGTTCAAGTTGATCACCCTACCCTTAAATGTATGTGCAAAAAAAATCGAAGGATTTGAAGGGCTCTAGCCTATGCATCGATTAGTGCAAAAGTGAACGTTTTTCGATTTTGCAATATAAACTCCATCCAATTCATAGGTTAAAAATCTTTAAATCCTTTAATTTTTCATGCACATACATTTGAGGGTATGGCGATCAACCTGAACGGATCGGATCGATAAATATGTCGTAGATCGGGAGTTCCCGTTTTTAAAAAAACTCGGACCGGTTTGCAATATATATATATATATATATATATATATATATATATATTGCAAACCGGTCCGAGTTTTTTTAAAAACGGGAACTCCCGATCTACGACATATTTATCGATCCGATCCGTTCAGGTTGATCGCCATACCCTCAAATGTATGTGTATGAAAAATTAAGAGATTTAAAGATCTCTAACCTATGCATCGATGGATGAAAAATGAACGTCTTTCGATAATGTAACATAAACTTCATCTGATACACAGGTTGGAGGTCATCAAATCTTTTGATTTTCCATACACATATATTTGAGGGTTGTTCCCGTCAAAATTTTTGGCCAAGAGATATTTGTTCCTTTATAACCCTTATAGAAAAGGGAGAGAAGAAAGAGGAAAAAATTCACGATTGGACATCACGTGTTAAACACGTGAGCGCTTATATGCAAAGCATATAAGCACTGAAAGAAAATAACAAAAGGCCAAACAGACCTCAAGTGTTAAACACATGAGCGCTCATATGCAAAGTATATAGGCGTTGAAAACACATAACTAAGGGCCAAACAGGCCTCATGTGTAAAACACGTGAGCGCTCATATGCAAAGTATATGAGCGCTGAACATAAATCACCAATGGCTAAAAAGGTCTCACGTGTTAAACACATGAGCGCTCGTATGCTCATATGAGCGCTAAAAATAAACAGGCTAAAACCCACACTAGGGGTCACGTTGTCACGACCCGAATCTTTCGACTCGTGACCGGCACTTAACCACGCAACGTCTACAGGCGTAACGCGACTAAGTAAGCCGAACCCAGAAATCAAAACAATTTAAAAGTAGTGAGTGTTGAAAACATTTAATTAAAAACATTTAGAAAACCTTAATTAGTCCAATGAGGTTCTTTTTAAAGTTAAATTATCCTTATAATAATTTTGGCAGCATTTCCTTTGTAAGAGTAACCCCGAAAATCGGGTAAAAATAGGATATATGTGAAAATGAGATAAAATAAACAAAGCATCCCCAACCGGGAGCAATCACGCCCAACGGCGGAAACCATCACCACAAGAGTAATATACGACGCCGTAACGAAGAATGAGCAAAAAGTAACATCCCAGAATAATAAACAGCAATATATAACAGCCGGCTCCCACGAGCTCGACACCAGAATCCAAAAATATACATCATCGTCCTCACACTGTCACTAAGTCCAGTATATATATGGTAGATGGAGAATACTAGATACAAAAGTGTGTACAATAAAGTAACCAGATACCACAACCCACCTAATAGCAAAATAGCTCTCGCTCCAACTGTAGTGGTATCTGAAGCCAAAAGATGCAAAAAAAGGCAGCCTTCCGCGACTACTCTGAGGGGCAACCTGCAAATACTGTGGCACAACGGGAGTGAGTTGCCAACTCGTGAATAGAGATAACATATAAAGGTAATCACGAGCATGCACGTACTGCGCTACGCTATCATATGCCAGCAGGTAATCTATATGCGACAAGCAGTAAGTGCAATAATCATGCAAATGCTCTGTCAGGTAAAATAACTACAGGATGAGATACATGATAATCACTGCTGAGCATGGGATAAACAACATCTACACGAAATATCAATCATGGAAAAATAATCGGTGCCCAAAACTGCACCCAAATCCCAAATAAACTCAGGCGCCGGCACTCTCCTCGGCCCTCAAATCCTGTAAATCTTTGAGAATCACGAGTGCCCAACATCGGCACCCAAAATATCATAAAATACTCGTGTCCAGCATCGACACGCAAATCCTCATACATCGGGCTCCGTAAGTCTGGATCAGCCCACGGGCTCCGCCTGCGGTATCGGCCCTCGGCCCCGGCAGTACGGATCATCCCGCATCCATCTCTCGACTCTGGTCAGTATCCTCCGGATAACCGCCAGGTCCAACCAATCACCGGTAGGTACTCGCCCGCCTCCAGGCTCAATCGGCAAAGTCCATCGATCATCTTGCCAAGGGGAACCATACCGGGTCCACCACAAACCCGCAAACGGATCATCCACTCCACGAATCGGGTTTCAAGCACACGTCTCAGCACCGAGAAAACGCGTGGTGGACGCACCAAAATATCATATCACGAGGAACCGGGTTTTCAAATAGTGCATCTTTTCTTAAATAATTCCACGGTCCTCAAACCAGAAATCACATAAAAATCCAACACCAATGAGTAAATCAAATACGATGTGCTATGTACATCAAGTCATAATATAGGTATAAGGGAGAAACCGCTTTTCTTAAGATAGTTCAGCTTTCAAAGACAGCATGCGGCTTCTAATTTCTATGAAAATCATATCGAATCATATGTGAAATGAACTATAGTATAATGATCATGGCAATTCTACAGTGAGTGTGTCATGGTAATTACTAACGGCGTGTGTGTAACATGCAGATTAGTGCTCGTGCAACATGAACCGTTAGTAATAGTGCGGTGTTCTATCAATTCTAAGTTTTCATACACATAGCAGGGAATGCAGTATGCAACAACAGTATCCATGAACAGTCAATGCAGGTAAATACAATATGTAGCTATAAACTCCTATCAGCCCTGACGCATAACGCCATGCGGGCGATATCCCCGTAGATGTTAAATCTACTCACCGAAGTCTCGCGCTAAGTGTAGCCGACGACTTGCTTCCCCTTCTTCGCAGCGTCCGTCTTACTTGCCTGTGAACCTAGAATTACACAATATATCACACATAAGCTCAAATCTACCAAAAACGCAATATTAAGGTCAAACTAGAAACCCGCGTTGCAAACCAAGCGTGCGTGTGCGCGATACGCTAAAACGTGTGATCACACTCCTGAAGCTAACCTGACGCGTCGCGATACGCAGCACAACTCAAACCCACACACGTATCGCATGTGTCGCGAAGATTTAAAATACGGAAAATAGGGTAATAGGTCCCAGATTTTGATACAGAAAGAGTTTTATAAAAATAAATATACCAAAACACTCCAAATACCAGCAGACACTAACCCCCAAAACCCCAACCTACAATTCTCCAATCTGGCCGCAATTTGCGGCCAGAATGAGTTTTTCGGCGGCCTGGGTAGGGGGTGGGCTCCTGGGTTTGGTGTGTGCACTCTATACCCCATACACAAGCTACAGTAAATACAATTTTATTCTGTAACACCCCGGGTAGTAGCAGTTTCAACAGAACCCAATTTCAAGTTAAAAATCACACCTTTGCACTAAAATGATACTTTAGGGTATATTTGTGAAATCTGAAACAAACCCAAGTCTAAAACTACACTAATATCACATTACCAAGCTAATCAAGCCATAAAAAGTTAATTTTTTATCACTACCTCCACTAAATCCCTTTATATAGCACAAAACATGCATAAAATGTGATATTTTGCTAGAAATACTACAAGTTATGTAAAAGAGGTGCTAAGGGTGAGTTAATACCTTCAAAACACCTTATGAAACACCAAAAATCCTTGCTTTTTCCTCAAGTGTGCAGATCCACCACCAAACACCTCGAAAGCTCATTTTTTCCTATGGTTTTAGTGTAGAAAATGGGTTGTTTTGTGTAGGGTTCATGCAAGAATCAAAAGAGAAGTGAAAAGAAAAGAGAAGATGAAGAAAATGCTCTGGTTTTCTGCAGCACTTCTGCAGAAATCAAAAATGAGAGAAGAGAGAGAGAAGAGAGGGGAAAAATTGGTCAAAAGAAGTCAACCTTTTACCTAACCACCATACCTCCATTCCTTACTTAAATATTTGAATTTTATAAGGGGTTTTGACTTGTTTAAATGGGTGGGATAAATAAAACCATGCAAGAAAAGAAAAAGGGTTAACATGATACATTTCTCATCTAGCCTTAAAATGCTAAGTGTGCATGGTGCACTTAACACAAAAATTTCTCACTTAGGGTAACATGACTAAAAATAATTAACAACCCTATAAATATATATAAATACCCATATAAACACTTCACAACACAAAAAAACCACTAGCCAAGAAGGAAATTAAGATATCCAATTTTTTTTTGAAAAAAACACGCACACTTGCTAATTAACGCAAAAACATCCTAAACGAATTTCAAGGCGTTACACACGTGTTAAACACGTGAGTTCTCTTGCTGCTCACATGCAAAGCATGTGAGCGCCCCAATTTAAAATGCTCCTATCAAATTCTAGAATTAAATTCTATTTGGGAAATATTTTCCGGATCTTCCTTAAACTGGAAAGATCTTCTCTGTTAAACAGAAGACCCTTGGATCAAAGATCCAGCGGTGATCATATGATAGAATAAAATTTTATCATAGGAAAATATTTTCCTAATCTTGTTAAACTAACAAGATATTTATTTAACAGAATTAAATTCAACATTCCTAATCTTGTTAAACTAACAAGATATTCACATGACAAGAATAAAATTCTATGTTAACAAGATATCCATATTAAGAAAATATATTTCTGATCTTGTTAAGCTAAAAAGATATGATAAAATAAAATTCTAATCTTATTAAAACTAACAAAATATTCATAATCTTGTTAAACAAACAAGAAATCTTTTCTGTTAAACAGAGTGCCTTTGGATTAAAAATCCAACGGTGAATAAAATTCACCGATTGATCTAAAAGATCATGAAATCAATAAAGATCTCTCAATGAGAGATTTTCTCAACAAATTGATTTTTTCTCATCTCCTATAAATAGGAGCAAGGAGGTTAAATCTAAAGAGGAGGAGACCACCCCATAAGCTTCTAAAAAAATATACATAAGGCGACCAAAAGCTCCAACAAAACAAAAGAGAATTTAATTCTCAAACCAAGAGTTTAACTCTTCTCAAAGAACTTAGTTCTTCCTCTGGTTGAGATCTGCAGAAGCAGATTTCCCCATAAGTTAAGAATTTAATTCTCATCGGGGAGATTCTGTTATGCACATTCAAAACTTAGGGGAAAGAACTAAGTTTAAAGAATTTAATTCTTCCAAAAGTATATAGGAATTTAATTCCTCTGATAAAACTAGGGTTTAGCCCTGTAAAAGAATTTAATTCTTATAAAACAAGGGACCTGAAATTCTTAAAACTCATATCAAAATCTCTATGCATACAAAAGAAAAAACTGGTCACGTGTTCCCAAGTGAGCACCTCCGATGAGAAAAAGGAATGACTGAGATCGAATCACGTGTTCTCACGTGACTCCCAAACATTTGCTTAAATGGAAAAGGGGAAAAATCCAAAGACAGCGCTCATATTTTGAGCACCTCACGTGTCCGCACGTGAGCACTATATAAGCTAAGTGCTTAGCACTAGGAAGAGGGAATAAACCCAAAGAAGAAGTGCCCAACTCTGGGGCGCCTCATGTGCCCACACGTGATGGCCACAAGGATTAAGTGTTTAATACTTATATACAGATGGGGATTTGGACCCAAGTGTACAGCGCCAACTTTCAGGCGTCTCACGTGCCACACGTGAGTGCCCCAAATTTCAGTGTTTAACACTGCTTTAAAGACTCACGTGAGAGCACGTGAGCAAAGAGCATATATTAGTGTTTAACACTATAAGAAACCAACTTCAGCCCCAAATTGGCTAGTTTTCTTGAGATTAAAACGTCTTGGATCTCCAAATAGACTGAGCCTCTATACTCATGACTTCCCAAACTAATTGACCAGAACGATATCCATCTCATATCTCCTAAGTTAATCTTAGTCTTCCAAAAATGACTAATGATTCCTAGATAGTCCACTATGATCTCTCCTCTCAATCTGGAATTTGGTTCAAGGGAACATCTCTCCACATCTCTGATACATGCGTTGTAATTCTTCAACGTCTTCAGAGAGGTGGAGGGTCCCGACAACCAACAACTCTTGGTGCACTCCCAAACCGATGAGCACATCCCAACGGACCGCGATGTCCTTAAACTAGCTATGGACCGAAACGTCCTTAAACTACCAACGGGCCGTAACGTTCTTAAACTAAAACAATAGAGTCTAAATACTCTTTTGTTGAATCTGAATAATCCTAAAACTTTTTTAAGTAGATCTTAGTCTAAAATTGGACTAACGTATCCTTAACAGACATTTAAGTTGATGTTAATCTCAAATGAGATTAACGATCCTTAATCAAACCAAACCCAAATCTAAGAATATACGGATTTGGACTAATCCACGCCCTACGGGCGACAACATAAATTAATCTCCGTATACAATCCACGGACAACCAAAAATAAAACAAACACACACGACACGAAGTGAACCTCTGGAACAGGAGAAAGTGGTTATCGCTACGTGTTGAACACTCACAGTGTCATGCTTTTGTATAGTTTAGATTAATTAAGATATGTCGGTTTTGTTTGTTGAAAATAGTGCATGACGTGAGTCTCGAGTTTTAAAAACACCGCAAGTGCACAGTGCGTTGATGCAAGCCGGCAAGTACGGGTCAAACCACAAGGAGTGGATATCACGACATCATTTTGAGTTATGAAACAATAGGTTGGAAGTGGATTTTTGTCACGTTTTTACAACAATTAAATGAGGAAAGGTTTAGGGTTGTTTAGAGAAAACTTAGGCTAAGGTTTGGTATGGTTGAAATACGGCTTTTACCCCCAACTCTCTGTTTTGATTCAAGGTTTATTTTTAGCATGAAATGAATGCGGAATTAGTTAAATGAAGTTAGCAAGCATAGAACATATGCTTGTATGCTATATGTCTTATCTAGCTAGTTTGCAACACTTAACTTAATTTCGTATTCCTTTCAACTTCAAATTATAATATAGCAACAATAAAATGCAAAGAAAGAATAAGATATATGTTAAAGATTGATTTGCAACCATTCAAAACAATATATCTTATCAAGCAAAACATAATACAATTGCATAATTAAGAAAGGAAGTGTAAAATGCAAGAATCAAAAAGAGAGAGGTTGGAAGAAAAACCATTCCACAACCTACCTCACCATAGCCCAAGAACAAACTACTCACACATCATAAATTGAAATAACAATAAAGAAGAAAAAGCAAAAAGAGAAGAGAATAAGAATCAACTTGATATAAATGAAGCCTTTATTGCAATGGTTCCAAGTATAAACATGTGAATTCAAATACCAAAATCTAATCTTGCAGGCTCAAGTAAGAGGTTGCAAGACTAGAGGAAGACAAGGAACTCACACTAAGGCTTACAAGAACACTAGTTACAATTTTTACAAACTTTTCTCTCACAAAAAGTAGTGGTCTCTAACTTGCCCAAAGGCCTGGTATTTATAGGCTCAAAACAAAATTAAACAAATAATAAAAACGAGATGATGTGACTTCAAGAGAGAGGCAGAAGAAAGATGGGCACATTTGGACACAAAAGGGCCGGCGAGATCGGATTTTTAGGGCTTGTCGCCGGCCTTGGTCCGAGATTTGTGGCTCGTTCTGGTGTGGTGAAGTCTAGTGCACTCAACAAGTCCACTGGTGTTGTTTGATTTCTTCATATCAGCTCAGATTATACTCAGTAGTTTTGAAGAGAACTTGATGCATTAAGTCACATCATAACTTTTAGCATTTATTGCACATCACCCTCATTTGTGCTCTTTGTGTGCCAAGGCAGCCTCCTCCCCATCATGGTCTAGTGCACATGCATTGTGTATGCAATATTGTTTGTACAAGATCTCATTGGATATCGATCGGTTTTCTATTCTGTTTGCAGTGTCAGCTCCCAAACGTTATATCTGTGATTTTGAGTGTGTTTCCATTCTTTTATCATGAAAACCTATAATCTGCAATTACTGAGCAGACACTGGTTAATAGTACCGATATATACAAAATAGATAACGAATGAGTGGTATTAAAATGGAGTTTTCTGTGATGAACACTATGAGGTAATGTAATTAACTGCAGGGCTTGCGCCTACAGGGAAGAGCATCCCCACAATCAAAAACCCTCGCAAACGAGGGGGATCTGACGAAGTCTGCTACAACGGCCGCATCCGTCCAAACCTCCGAAACTCGGTGCCATAAATCAACTTGGCATTTTCGGAGAGGTGGACGGATAAAACCAAATAGCATCTGCCCCCAAATTCAGGAAAGATGATCCATCCTGGTTTCGTCTCTGTTTTCGGCGGTTAACAGATTTTGGCATGCCCGGTGGGACCTTTTCCTTTTTCCACACCACACTTCGTGTGTCATGTTCACGAACAAATCTCAATTTAATATGGTTGCCCTTGGATTCGAGGTACTAAGTTTTGGTGTCTGGCTCTTGTATAGAAGATAACATCGATGGCTTCCAACTGCAACAGCAATTCTCGCTCTACCCCGAATGGATGAGTGACTTATGGTCCCCAAGCGGCCTCCATCTTTGCAATGGCAGTGGAGCAGGTGACTCAAGTCACCACTGGACTGTTCTTTGGGACCATGATCCCTCCAGCAAGCTTCAGCGCCCCAATGCCATTACAGGAAGCTCCAAAGAAGTCGGCCTTTGATCGACTTGCAACCACCATGGCCCCTCTCAACAGGTCGTCCAAGTCTGCCACCTCATTCTTTGACAGACTGAGCCAAAGCTCCAGTGGGCCTGCAAAGAGGCCCACAATACCTGAAGGGGTTATCCCAAAGCGGATAGCCATTCCAGCTCCGGCAGATGAAGTCGTCAGAAGGGATTCTCCTGCTAAAGGATCGGTCTTTGTAAGATTGGCCGTTCCGACTCCTGCTACGGGTGAAGTCATCAAAAATGCTTCCCCTGTCAAAAGGTCGGCCTTCGCAAGACTCCCCTCTCAACGGACATCAGTCCTCAACAGGCTAACACCAACGGCGGCCTCTCATCAAAGCGGGGGACATGACGAAGCCGCTCCCACGACAGAGTTGGTTCCATCTGCACGACATGCTCAACGTCGCCACTGGCGCTGAGTGAGGAAACCTGGGGGCAGTTCCCCCTCTGGACTTACCCCACCAGCTCCAATGGTGGAAATTGACGCTGTTGTTCCAACTGGGAACAGCTTCGAGCTGCTCAGGAGGGTGCGCAAGAACTCTCCAACCGTTGTACTAAAGAAGCCTCCTCCGCCTGTTGAAAATACAACGCAGGCAAAACCGGAACAGCCTCCTCAGCGGTTGTCCTCCAAGATCTACAGGGTCTGGCAGAAAGTCCAAGTCTCTGTAATTGGCAAAGACTACTCTCGCCGGCTGAAGAAAATGAAGGCTCGGCAAGAGGAGGACCATCCCTCCGTCGTACCACGAAAGGTATCGTCTGCATGGGTGCCTGCTGCAACGGCCCCCTCAACTTCGACCTCCCATAAGAGGAGAAGGCCGGAGAAGATCCCCATGCCTGTGGTAAATTTCGAAGGCAGTGGACCCAAACGCCCTAAGTCTGGAGGCATGGTGGTACACACGGTGTACATGGCATCCGGGAAAGAGGAAAGCTGTACTTCCACGGGTCGTCGACCACTCACACGGTCTATGACAAAAGCTCAAGAGCAGTAGCAAAAGCTCCAAGAAATGCTAATGAAGATGTTAGCGCTCACTGAGCAAAAAGAAAGCCCGGAAGCATCGTCTGAGAAGCGCCGGGAGCAGGAGACCGATATGGAGTTCTTGCGAAAGGTGCTGGAAAGGAAGGATAAGGAGGCCGCGGAACAAGCTGCTAATATAAAGCAGATGGCGCTCCTATTCCAAGACATGGTCGGGATGATGATCCAGTTAGACCCTCCAGTCGAAGATCCACCAATAATCATTGAAGACGACAGAGGGGAGACATCAAACCATCTTCCGGCTCTATCAGCAGCCAGGGAGGAGACGATCTCCAAAGCTGCCCTTGACGACTACATAGCTCAACAAATACGAGTTCATCAGGCAAGTGAAGCGGATGGCCAAGTCGTCAGAACTGGGCGACCTTATCCAGGCTGGTACGATCAAATCAAGTACCCGCCGGGATATACGATCCCTAAATTCCACGTGTATAAGGGGATAGGCAATCCCCATCAGCACGTCGCTCAGTTCAGAGCTCCATGCGGCAATACTGGAGGCGACGACAAACTGCTGCTTCGCCGGTTCATTGGCAGCTTTCCAGAGACAGGATTTGAATGGTACTCGGAGCTTTCTAATGACTCTATCAAAACATTTATAGAAATGGAGCTATTGTTCATGCAGCATTTCGCAAGCGCAAGAGAACGCACCCTGATTACGGCATTAATCAATGCCAGGGTGAAGCCGAGAGAAACCTGGGTTCAATATGCAATTCGGTGGCGGAACTTATGGTCAAAATGCGAACAACGCATAGAAGAAGCTCCTGCTGTGGGCCTGTTCGTAGGGACCCTTGATCCTCAGGCAACTATATCCCAATTTATGATGTTCTTCAAGCCGACCACCTTCCAGGCCTTGATCGACAAGCTGGCCCAAATGGACCAGATTGGCCATAGGCCGTCCTCTTCGAAAACGGATCCCCGGAATGAAAAGGGCAAAAGGGAAAACGACCTTCATTGCCAACACTTAACAACAACCGAGTGACCCGAATCTGGATGCTCGCCAAAGCAACAAACCACGATCCCTCGAAGAGAACTTGAGACGTCCTTACTCGTTTCCCCGGGATAAAACGAGGAGACTGTTCGAACTGGTGGTGCGCAATAGGCTCATCATTCTGCCGGATCCGAGATGCCCACTGCAGCCTGGTGACGTCAACAGTCCCAACTACTGCCCCTACCACAGAGTAATGGGCCACCCAATCGAAGAATGCTACGTCTTCAAAAATTGGGTTGATGATCAGTACCAACAAGGCAAATTCGCGCTATCCGAAAACTGGAAGGTAAACCCGCCACAGCAGCACGCTCCTAAAAAGGTGGATATGCCGGGGGCATCATGCTCATTTGTAGAAGATGCTCCGTGGGAAGTTGTCCTTTCGGTTAAAACTAAAAGAATGCTGAAGGGTCTTCAAGCATGCCCGGCAATCAGGTGGAAAAGCCCACTGGAGCCTGAGATCATTGACGGAATGTTGAAACCGTGCCCAAAACCGAAAGTTGGTAGCGATGGGCAAAACACCCAGGTCAGGCCTTCAAAGTCTTAGAAGAAAAAGAAGAAGACCAAGAAGCCCGTGCAGCTTGACGACAAGCGCATGAACCTGCAGAACTGCTGGTGGAATACAACCAGAAGGCGCGGACCCCAATTACACTAGAAGAGTTTCTCAACCACATACTTAAGAACAGAAACAGTGACAATGATGAGGGAGACAACTGGTCAGAAGAACCCGAAGATTATGTGGCGAGTTGCCACATGATCTCTCATTCGTCAGTGAATGGCAAAGAAGCTCCCTCAGCGTTAGAAAATAACGTAAAGAAGCTGGGGGTAGGACCGGCATCAAAATCCCTAGAGCCGTCAGACAACTTGATTAACAGGCTACTAAACGAAGCCCTTCAAAAGAGAAAAGCCGACCGAGAACGTGAAACGGCCATATACGACAAGGCCAAGCGTCGGCGTCAGGATGAGGAAGCTGCGGCAAGGAAGAGTCATGAAGTACTCCAACTGGATCGAAGCACACCCGCGACAGACAAAAGAAAGTTTAAGATGGGGAAATGGTTCACCAAAGCTCTGTCAATAGGAATGAAGCTGCCACCTTTCGAAGGAAATACTCCCAAGAGTACATGCCTTGACGAAGCGGATGTACATCGGAAATACTGCTTATACCATCGGAGGGTCATACACCCTACAGAAGAGTGCAATGCCTTCAAGAAGTGGTGGCAAGGATGTGTTGCCCACCGACAACACTTCAAGCAAATGAAGCGCAAAGCCCGTCAGGTACAAAGAAGAACGACAGATGAGCGTAAAGGAACAGCCGGTAACTGTCATATGGTTGATTCCATTTCAACAAAAGGGAAATCTCAAGTTCTTACCTTCGGGAGCGATTCTGACGAAGAAATAGCCCTCGGCCCTCACTTCAAGGAATCCACCTCTGGAAAAGAAGAAGAGGTGAAGAACTGTGAGAACATTCAGCTGTGTAACCGTACGTTGCCTGAAAAGAATCTCGGACCCTCAAACAAAAGTTCGGGTAAGAGAGGCAAGGGGAAGGAATAAGTCCCTGAGGAGATTGCCCTCGATGATAGAGTCGTTGAAGAGCTCACAGCCAAGGACCCACCTAAGAAGAACAAGGTGGATTATAATGTCCTGGTACACCTGAGAAAGATATCTTCATAATTGAGCATTTTGGATGCCCTTTTCCTGTCTAAAGAGGCACGAGATTCTCTGATCAAGGTATTACAAGAGCCCGATCAGTTTCAAGCCTTCCTTGCAAAAGAAAAGATGAAGGACGAGCTGGAAGAAGTTCACACGGCTGACATTACATTCGGCGATGAAGATCTCCTCCTCGGAACGTGCGAGCATAACCTTCCGTTGTATGTAACCGGGTACTGCCATGACATCAAGATAGGGAAGATCCTGGTTAACAATGGGTCCTCCGTCATCCTTCTCAATGTGAGAGTGTTAAAGGAGATTTGCATGAATGTTCAGCACCGGTTCGGGATAAAATTACCATCTCCGAGTTTGACTCCCAGTCATCACGAACGCTCGGGTCTGTAATACTAACATTACGCTTCGGGCTGCTCGTCACTGACATCAAATTTCATGCCATTGACGCCAAGACTTGCTATAACGGTTTGCTCGGCAGGCCTTGGTTACATGAGTACAACGTCGTCCCTTCTGCACAACATCAGTATATGAAGTATTTCAAAGACGACCTCGAGTACACTGTGACGGGAGAACTAAATCCATTCTCCATAAATGAAGCCCAAAAATATAAAGACGCAAAGTACTTCCTACCAGACTTCGAAGACACGGAAAGATGTCATAAGCCGGAGAATAAGCAAAAAGCCGTCGCTACTATCCCGGTCTTCGAGAGTGATACCGAGGAGGATGAAGAGATGGTTTATTCAGGATAGCCCCAATGCAACAGACCCGGACCATCTACCCCTATTTTTGTCTTCGGTAGCGACTCTGAAGACGAGGTCAACGTAGTATTCTCTGTTCGTCCATCAATAAAAATCTTCATTGGAGCTGATCAGAGTTTGCAAATCACCATGGTTCCGCAGCAGCATTATAGGGAACTTGATGCGCTCGATACATACAGCGTGCAAGAGCTGCGGACCTTCTACGTTCCTCCAAGGCGGAGAGATGAAGAGGCGATCCTCTTCTATCAATCCACGAAGACCAAAGTGGAGAAAGAAGTCTGGCAAGGTGCCGATCTTGCGCTTGACAGGCTTCAACCAACCCGGCTACCCAGATACTACGCAGAGGGATTGAAGAGGCTATTAAGATGCCAAGGCGTACCCTTTTAACGCTCGATAAGCCCAGTTCTACAACAAGACTTGGGACGTTCCCGAGACTCGGCGAAAGATACCCAACGGGAGGATGGAGACGACCGGGCTTGGATACGTTCAGTCCAAGAAACGGGAGCGATTCCATGGTTGCCATGTCATAAATAACTCCGGTGGAGAAGCGAATGCATTTCCATATAGCACTGATATCGAACCAGAGCGAGATCCAGCCATGAGAATACCAAGCCCGTCATTCGAAGAACAAATTGACAAGCTAATAAGAGAAGCGGGTCAAAAGGTTCGGGATGACCACAGCCGCAAAATGGCCATTTACGAGAAATTCAGGACGCAACGTCTCATTCAGCAGTCTACGGAAAGAGAAGATGGCGATGCCCTTCATCCTCAGCCCGCTGTGCGCTCTCGCGGTAAGAAAAAGGCCCGACGTAGAAGCAACAATAAGGCGAAGGACGGGAATGACGTTCAAAAACAGCGAAGCAGATCCAAGAAGCCACGCAATCGAGAAAAAGTCAGCTGGAACCCATCTTTTATAAAGAAGATGGGTCGGGAGTACTCTTTCCCTAAAGACAAGACAAGGAAAATATTCAACCTTGTCATAAAGCATCAAATGAGGACGCTCCTGGAGTCTCGGTACCCTGAGCAAATAAACGAGGTCCATCATCCGGCTTATTGCTCCTACCACCGAGCAATAGGACATCCTCTTGAAGATTGCTTCACCTTCAAAGACTGGGTCGAAGAACAGTATCAGCAAGGCAGGTTTGCTCTGTCCGACAATTGGAGGGTAGCCCCACCATGAAAGCATGAGCCAAAAGCAACCTACACTACGAGGGCAAGTCCAGATCAACATCGAGCTGGGAAACGAGCTCGTACCTGCCACATGATAACATTCTCAAAGGAGGGAGAGCATAAGAATGTGGACGACCTCTCCCAATGCTTCGCAAATGAAGATGAGGACGAGGTGATCTCAGAATTTCCACCGGTGCCAAAAGAGTTGGAAGATGGGATACACACCACAGCAGACAATCTGAAGAAAATCGACTTAGGGACGACAAACGATCCAAGACCAATGTTCGTCAGTGAGCTGCTGTCTAAAGAGCGGGTGGCTGCACTAAAAGACGTGCTTATGCGGTATAAAGACTACTTCGGATGGAAATATTCCGAGATGCCGGGACTAGATCCAGAAATAGCAGTGCATAGACTGGCTATATCGCCGAACGTCAAACCAGTCAAACAGGCGCCAAGAAGAATGTGTTAGTTATATGTATGCTCTAGAGGCCATTACTGTACATACAATGTATATTATAGTGAATGCTTGGACATATATATGGAGGACTTTCTTGCTCGACATGATAGTATGCTATCTGGTTGCTCTTTATCTTGACATGTACACTGATTGTCTCTATATTACATGTTGATAAAACCCTTAGGATGAGTACTTGACTACCAGGACTATGATGCAGATCATACTAGTAGGGACATAGTAGTCGTTAAGTACATCCTTCAAATGTTCCTAGTCGTAGGTGTATCGAGACAGGGTATCGATATACCAGAGTAGACTAGCGTATAGCTTCTCGACCCATGTAGATAGGCGATGGATAATCCCATATCCATTGGTGTTTGACATCAAAGACAGTATATGGGTGCTCAGTGAAGACTGGGTACACTAGACGGACTCGCCGAGAACTCCCAGATGGTATTATACCTCACGTCAGATGGCAGTTCTCTGGTGGCACTGGTACAGATTAGTCTGTAGACCCGAGATCGTCATAGAGTCTTGTGTGATTCCCATTGTGCTTTGATTTCCACCTTACCACATTCAAGAGAACATGCAAAACGGTGGCTTTTGGGTACAGTCCCAAATCACATGGAGGCAATGAGCAATAGGAGGGGTTTCGTCTCTCCCGGTATTGAGAGTTGATGTTGCATTGTGCTCGATTGGCTATAACAGGAAGTCCCTGGCCAGGGCTGCTTCAGAGATATACGGGTAAGTGTTATCAGTAGTTTCTCGACCCGTTATGAGCCTCATATCGACACGACTTATCGAGTTACTGGGGTCTGACGTTTACCACCCCTAGACGAGATATGCAACATATCAGACGAAGAGAACGGACTGTACGGTAGTGTTACTGATAGGATTCGCAGGAGTACGAACATGCTTGCTTGTTGATCTTCTGATTGCTCAATACCCGGGTGGCCATTTCGTTTAGCAGACCGCTTGAGGCTTGTGGGTGTTTGATATGATCATCACCTACTGCCGGCGTATTGACGAGCCTTTAGAGTCCTACACAGAGGTTTCCTGGCTCAAGCGAAACGGAGTAAGACAACATATGTGATATGTGTGGGACCGAGATTAATGCGTATATGTGATACCGCATTCTATTCTCGCGATGTGTGACATGATTGGTTATATGTGATATGACCGAGTTATCGGATCAAGTGTTGATTCGATAAGATGCTACATTTGATATTAGTCGGTTATATGTGATATAGCCGGATTATTAAATCAAGTGTTGATTTAACAATTTAATGTATAATTATATATTTGATATATTATATTACATTAACTAATATTAGCTCACTTAAGATTACTTTTTCTCACTTGATAATACATTGATATATATGTGATATATGTTAATTGTATTGTTTTGAGCACAATATATATGTGATATATATTTGTATCATGCTAGGTTACAAATGCAACATGGATGTATGAGACACACACCATGCTAGGGTTAAGATTAGGGTTTAATATTTATCATTAAGTTATTTACAAACTATTTGGAATTAGTCAAGGTTGAGCTTGGAAGAAGCTTGGAGAAAAATTGACTTTGTCCACTTGTTTGTTTTTAGCTTAGGATATTTATTAACTCAATCTTTAACCCTATGGCATGGTTTAGTCTCTACAAGGGTTAGGCATAAGAGGATAACTCACCATGGTTGCATTTCTAACCTCATGAATTATTCATTCATCACTTGACTTCATCTTCTTCTTCCTCTTGAGTTTGTTCTCTAGTTTGTGACCAAGTGATGATTTTGAGTGAGAAAATCAAATTTAAAGTGAGCCCACTTCCTACTTCATCATCATCTACTACTTTCCATTTAGTATAGGGTGTTTGCTTTACTAATTTCACAATTAGTGAAGAGATAGCTTGGGTTAGTGTCTCCTCAACATAGATCATCTTCGGCCTCGAAGACTTCGAAGCAAGCATGTTCGTTTCTTCAAGAGAGCCTCTCTAGAGTCCGGAGTTCACGATCGCAACGAAGGGACGACTACACGGAGCTAATGAAGTGATGGACCGGTCTACAAAGGTTGTATCGTTGTTCACTTTTAGTTGCAAAGTGTTTGCATTTCATTTCCGTCGGATTTCTAGTTAACGATTCTTAGTTAGGGTTAGCTAGAACGGCAAAATTTTGAATTTGACATGGACGATGCCTTCCAAAACCTTGCTGCTGTACTAGGGAACCCTTCAATGGTATCAGAGCCATGCTAGAAATTTATACGAATTTTGTTAAGATTACGAAACCGAAATACTCCGAAACATGAAACGCCAAAATAAAGTTTCTGTCAATTTTAAATAATTGTCAAAAAAAATTTTAAACAAGTACAGAGTGCTATATGGGATATATCATGAACACCATGAAAACTTCAGGGGATCTGCTCGGTTTTTGGCCGAGATCATGGTGTATGGAGCCGGCCACATTTTTCCAGAATTGCCTGAAATTTTTTGTGTTCCAGTGACTTGATTTTGGTGTTTCAGGTGTTGTTTGTTTTTACTAATTTTGCATGTGATGTAATCTTACACTATAAGAAATTCGGAGTGTTTCGTATTTGTAGTTTTAATATTGTTTCGGGTTATTCATATATTGTCTAGGCAAACTTAGAAAGTTCGATCAAATGTCAAAAACCCATTTTTCCAAGTTTAACGTATTCGGAAAAACATGCAAGTAATTCTATGAACCCTCTAGAAGAATGAAACCCTAACTCGACTTTTTGGATCGCGGAACCGCGGTCATACCCTAGGGTTTGCCGCAGTTCCGTGGCGACATGAGTGAGGCTTGGGTCTGCCCTTCTACGGCTGGTGCATAGGTACTGTGGTATATTCTGGGTATTATTGAACTGTGCTCAAGTGTTGAGCTGGCCGGAAATTGTGGGAGTTTGATGAATCGATCGAAAAGTTTAACGTCGTCCGGGTATGATGTAATTGGATACAATATTTTGAATCCACAAATATAGTTATGAGATAACTAGTTTGAATTTTATAAATCTAGCAGTTTAGTCTCATTTGATTGGTTGCCACGGGATTTTGATGTGATCAAAAGTCCGTCGCAATCACGTAGCGTACGCGGATACTCGCCGGTAACATTATTAGATAGCCATGCCCCATATCCCCGACCAAGTGACTGTAGGAGAACCCCGTCGCCAAAAGCATCCGTTCGGGTGCTCGCGGCAGCGGTGTTCCGCTTTAGTGCACTTCGTCGACGGTATCGGGAGGTGCGGCCGTCTACTAAAATTTCCGACGAGCATTCGATCAGCATGTCGGGAATCTTGTTGAATTTCCCGACTAGATATTAAAAGGTGTTTTGAATATCGAGACTAAAATGCGGGGTTTATAATTGTTAGGCATGAGATGTCTAAGGAATTCATTTGGTTAGGCATATAATGTCTAAGGTGGTTGTTGATTCCAACTGTTGTAGTTTTTCACTTTCTTTTCTGCGACCGTAAGTGTAATATGTGGTGTATCTCCGGTTTCGTTGCTATTTATCAACGACAACTGGGATACGCATATTTATTTACGTTGATGACATGTGATGTTATGTGTTGTTGTGATATGTTATATCGGATAGTCATGTTTTGAATAGCCCGGGGTTTTATGTGAGATGAGAGTTTTTTCATTTTCATTCATGTAAAATTCATTGTATATAATATTCTTTTATTGAGGCACTTCATGGTTGAGGATGTTGTCACCATTGTATATTATTTATTTTTCTGCATTAGGATAGACCTAAGGCAGGGAGCACAAGTAACCATGTTCTAGGGTCCAGTGGGAGACCATCTCGAGGAGTCGAGACCGGGTCTCCTAACTCTAGAATTAGTAGGGTTGCTTGCCGCTCTCATAGGAGTCTAGGGATGTGGGTTTGGCTATTCATCACAACCGTGGAATCCGTATTTTATACAGGCTTAAAATAAAACCCGGAAATCCCTAAATATCCAATATTTCATATGTTGTGTTCTGCTGCGATTTATCTGTGATGTGATCACTGTATATGTTGAGATAGATACTGGATATAGTATATGTGATATATTATATAGACGTTGCTTATGTTTTACACCCGCGCTAGCCCTGCCCCACTCTGTCATTAGTTACCTAACCTAACGGTGCACGAGGGGACATCGAGGCGAATGCAGATGGCATAAGCGTACGTTGTATTTATCTGTGATGTTTAGGTAACTTAAAATGATGGGACTTCATTAATGAGATTAATGAAATAAAAGAAACCTAAAGATATTGTAGAAACTTATCTCGAAAACTGGTAGCTCTAGTTCTTGCTTTGCATAGCGGTATTCCTTATAGAATATCCAGCACCTTATTCGATAAGGAAAGAGCCGAGATCCCTTCACCGGAAGTGGCCTCTTTAGCGAAACTAGCAGATGCTACAAACTCGGTTTGTCTTTTGATTGCTTTTATAGTTCTTGCTTTGCATAGTGGTATTTATGAAATATTCTGCACCTTATTTGATAAGGAAAGAGCCGAGATGCCTTCACCGGGAGTGACCTTTTTAGCAAAACTAGTAAAAGCCTCAAAAACACTTCTTTTCAAAATCACTCGATTCTACAACGATATCAAGTTCATTACGCAAAAGGTTTTCTTAAAAACCTGTCGTAGCCCTCCGTCATTTCAGATAAGTACTTCATAGTATTCGTGCTACGTTTGTTGGCCTTCGTCAAGACGTAGTGTGCGGTAGCTATTTATGCTTATCTGCTTAAGCATATGATACGATTGAGTTAGGGTAGTCGTGCGACTTTGTTGGCCTTCGTCAAGGGTCATGCGGGTGGGTTTAATTCAATCAGGAAATGACAGGTTGAACTTGACTAGCAGCCTATGCTTTATTGGCCTTCGTCAAGGTCATAGGAAGCTAGGGGCAAAACATTATCGGGAATTTCAAGAGTTGAAATTTGCAATGAGATTGCATACCTTCTATGAGATAGTTGGATCCTGATACCCACTGCAAGTAAGAGTTACTCCTAGGAGAGTTTTACACATTACGATTAGCCGATCAAGTAGGTGTCTAGAAAGGTGTTAACGGGGTTATGCCTCTGGGAAAATGAGGTTTATTTTAATTAAGTCCGTGCGAAAGCACGGGGAACCTCCCTCAAAGTACCAACACTGGCATGGCTGAAAGATTGGCGAAGTTGTAAGGTGTAATTAATCCCGGCTAGTCTTTCCTTTTAAGGTTTGAAGGAAGATTTGACTAAAACAGTGGGAGCCATCCTGATTAGATAAAATAATAACCAATCTAATCTTGCAAGAGCGCACGCAGAGTGTTTTCTTCTCTCTCTCTCTCTCTCCAGGTAGCGACCATGCCATGCCTTAATCAAGATAATAATATGGATATATTGACCGAACCCGCTTGTTATACTGAGCTGGGGAACGTTGTTCCCGCTCCAACTTATAATTGTTATAAGACCGAGCAGGAAATAGGGGATTACCAGGATTTCCGTGCCGCCCAAACGAAGATAGTACATGATGATTCATCTTCTTCGGGTGTGTTCATTACCGAGAACTGAGAATGGGTGATAAGTTTTAAGAGTTGGAAACGGCTCAATTGTTGCAGCCAAGTATGTTGGCAGTTATCACCATGTATTACAAATACATTGATTCTGAACGAATGTTATTAGATACCGAACCTGATATACAACATCATATCAGTCTCTTTATTTAGTAAAGAAGGATATAATTTTGTATTGTTGGATAATGCTTTGAAAATTTCCTATATCAAGAGTTGATCGGTTCAGGCACATTATCTAAAAGCATATACATTCTAAATCAAACCACAGTTCTCAACGTACAGAACACACAAAAGAGGAATAGTTCAGAAATGAACGAATTCTTCTTAAGGCATTGTTGACTAAGTCATATCAGATGCGACCCGACTAGCTAAGTTACATAAAGATGCATATTTAAATCAGTTTTTATATCTTGTGAAACTTGCCAGTCATGTCACAAAGATAAGATGACCATAGCTCCGTTTATTAGAAACTGAGAAAGAGTTGGTGAACTCTTGGGATTGATACATGATGATATATGTCGGCCCCTTGTCTACACATGCCAGGATTGGTTCTTTGTACTTCATTACATTCACTGATGATCTCTCAAGATTCGCACATGTGTTCCTGTTGAAACACAAGTCTGAAACTTTTAAGAAATTCAAAGAATATAAGTTAGAAGTAGAGAACCAAAATGGGTATAAGTATTATGTCTTTGGATGTGATCAGGGAGGAGAATACTTGAGCACGGAATTCATGGACTATTCTAAAGGAGAATAAGATTCTCTCTCAGCATTACTCCTCCGTATACACCACAGCACGTTGGTATATCAGGACGGAGCAATTGCACCTTATGTGATAAGGTGAGCTCTATGATGAGTACTACTGAGTTGCCTATTACCTTTTGGGGGTTATGCACTTGAGAAGCTGCATACCTATTGAATAGGGTTCAAACCAAATCGGGTGCCTACCACTCCATATGCGATATGGTATGGGAAGAGCCCATCTCTTAAGGATGTTAAGATTTGGGGATGTCCGGCCTATGTGAAAAGCAAAATCCGGACAAGCTCGAGGCCAGGTCAGTTCTATGGAAGTTTGTTAGATATCCCAAGTATACGCAAGGGAATATCTTCTACCACACTGAGGAGCAAAAGGTGTTTTGTTTATCAGCATGCCACCTTTTGAGAAAGGGAATTTCTTGTGAAGAAATTAGTTTTCATCAGGTAGAACTGGAAGGAGTTCCAGCTATACAAACTGCAGCTGATGATTTGGTAGAACTGCAGGATTCAATAGCTCCCGACGAACCTCAGCCTCTCCGCCGATCTGGTAGGGTTCCTCATCCACCTGAGAGATACTTCGGTTTTCTCTATGACAGTGGGAGAGAGGATTGCATCATGAGATGATGACCCAACTAGTTTCGAACAGGCCATCAAGAGTGGGGACTCTGTGAGAATGGCTGGATGCTAAGGATCTGAGATGGAATCCATATACACCAACAAAGTATGGACTTTGGTTGCTATATCTGAAGGGTTAAATCCCCATCAGGAGCAAGTATATCTTGAGAAGTTTACTTGGTGTACATGGAAAAGTTGAGACTTTCAAAGCTAATACATGTTGCAAAAGGTTCTCGTCATCGACCAGATGTGGATAATGATGAAACATTTTCTAGTCCCAATGCTTAAGTCCATCCGGATCCTACTTGCCATTGCTACATACCATCACTACGATATCTAGCGGTTGGGTGTCATGACTGCTATTCTAAATGATGATTTAGAAGAGAGCGTCTATAAGTACACAGCCAGAGGGCTTCGTAGACAGTGGGAGCAGCGGAAACGTGTGCAAGTTGCTTTATGAGTTAAAGAAGGTATCGCGGAGTTGGAACATCTGTTTTAATGTGGTAGTCAAAGTGTTTGACTTCATCAAAATAGTAGATAAACCTTGTATATACAAAAAGGTAGTAGGGAGTATGGTGGTGATCCTCGTAGAGTACATCGATGACATACTCTTGATAGGAAAAGAGTTTCCTATGCTACACTCGGTCAATCTCCTCTTATCACAAGGATTCTCCATATAGGATCAAGGTGATACCTCCTAAATCCTGAGTTTTGGATCTATGACATAGATCTAAATGGATGTTAGGATTCTCACTAGGTGTAGTGAGATGGTATTAATCGATCCCGGGGAGAATCACTGGATAGCTTCCAGGTTGATAAGGTCGACTGAATGTCAGTCACAGGCATTTTCTTTACCCTCAGTGGAGGGACGGTATGTTGGAAGTGTTCCAAGCTAGATACCGTGGCAAACTAGACGATAAAGGCTGGATACATTGCTACCAAGGATGCTACCAAAGAGGCAGTCTGGATATATATAAGTTCATGAGATGAACTTCATTCCTACCATTGTGTGACAATGGAGTCATGGTTTAGGCCTAGGAACCCCCGTCCCATCATAGATCCAGACATACTCTTAGATAGTATCACCTGATCATGGAGATGGATAATCTCCAGGGAGATCGAGGTTAGGAGAGTAGACACAGAGGACAACAGCGCGAATCCACTCACAAAGGCATTTTCCCAATAGAGACTTTTATGGGATGGTTGAGTATGAGATACTTCAACCACTGCTGATTGTTGGGTATTGGATACTGCAACAGATGGCCCTAGTGCAAGTGGGAGATTGTTAGTTATATGTATTCCCTAGAGGCCATTACTGTACATACGATGTATATTGTAGTGGATACTTGGACATATATATGGAGGACTTTCTTGCTCGACATGATAGTATACTATCTGGTTGCTCTTTATCTTAACATGTATACTGATTGTCTCTATATTACATGTTGATAAGGCCCTTAGGATGAGTACTTGACTACCAGGACTATGATGAAGATCATACTAGTGGGGACAAAGTAGTCGTTAAGTACATCCTTCAAATGTCGCTGGTCGTAGGTGTATCGAGACAGGGCATCGATATACCAGAGTAGACTAGCGTATAGCTTCTCGACCCTTGTAGATAGGCGATGGATGATCCTATATCCATTGGTGTTTGACATCAGAGACGGTATATGGGTGCTCAGTGGAGACTGGGTACACTAGAAGGACTCGCCGAGAACTCCCAGATGGTATTATACCTCATATCAGATGACAGTTCTCTGGTGACACTGGTACATGTTAGTCTGTAGACCCGAGATCGTCATAGAGTCTTGTGTGATTCCCGCTGTGCTTTGATTTCCACCTTACCATGTTCAATAGAACGTGCAAAACGGTGGCTTTTGGGTACAGTCCCGAATCACATGGAGGCAATGAGCGATAGGAGGGGTTTCGTCTCTCCCGGTATTGGGAGTTGATGTTGCGCTGTGCTCGATTGGCTATAACAGGAAGTCCCTGGCCAGGGTTACTTCAGAGATATACTGGTAAGTGTTATCAGTAGTTTCTCTTCCCGTTATGAGCCTCATATCGACACGACTTATCGAGTTATTGGGGCCTGACGTTTACCACCCCAAGACGAGATATGTGATATATCAGACAAAGAGACCGAACTGTACGGTAATGTTACTGATTGGATTCGCAGGAGTATGAACAGGCTTGCTTGTTGATCTTCTGATCGCTCAATACCCGTGTGGCCGTTACGTTTAGCAGACCGCTTGAGGCTTGTGGGTTTTTGATATGATCATCACCTACTGCCGGCGTATTGACGAGTCTTTAGAGTCCTACACAGAGGTTTTCTGGCTCAAGCGAAACGGAGTAGGAGCACATATGTGATATGTGTGGGACCGAGACTAATGCATGTATGTGATAGCGCATTCTATTCTCGCGATGTGTGATATGATTGTTTATATGTAATATAACCGAGTTATCGGATCAAGTGTTGATTCGATAAGATGTTACATTTTATATTAGTCGGTTATATGTCATATAGCCGGATTATTAAATCAAGTGTTGATTTAATAATTTAATGTATAATTATATATTTGATATATTACATTACATTAACTAATATTAGCTCACTTAAGATTACTTTTTCTCACTTGATGATACATTGATATATATGTGATATATGTTAATTGTATTGTTTTGAGCACAATATATGTGATATATATTTTTGTTATGCTAGGTTACACATGTAACATGGATGTATGAGACTCACACCATGCTAGGGTTACGATTAGGGTTTAATATTTATCATTAAGTTATTTACAAACTATTTGAAATTAGTCAAGGTTGAGCTTGGAAGAAGCTTGGAGAAACATTGACTTTGTCCACTTGTTTGTTTTTAGCTTAGGATATTTATTAACGCAACATTTAACCCTATGGCATGGTTTAGTCTCTACAAGGATTAGGCATGAGAGTATAACTCACCATGGTTGCATTTCTAACCTCATGAATTATTCATTCATCACTTGACTTCATCTTCTTCTTCCTCTTGAGTTTGTTCTCTAGTTTGTGACCAAGTGATGATTTTGAGTGAGAAAATCAAATCTAAAATGAGTCCACTTCCTACTTCATCATCCTCTACTACTTGCCATTTAGTATAGGGTGTTTGCTTCACTAATTTCACAATTAGTGAAGAGATAGCTTGGGTTAGTATCTCCTCGACGTAGATCATCTTTGGCCTCAAAGACTTTGAAGCAAGCATGTTCGTTTCTTCAAGGGAGCCCCTCAAGAGTCCGAACATGATCGCAGCGAAGGGATGACTACACGGAGCTAATGAAGTGAAGGACCAGTCTACAAAGGTTGTATTCCTTGTTCACTTTTAGTTGCAAAGTGTTTGCATTTCATTTCCGTCGGATTTCTAGTTAACGATTCTTAGTTAGGGTTAGCTAGAACGGCAAAAATTTGAATTTGGCATGGATGATGCCTCACAAAACCTTGCTGCCGTGCTAGGGAACCCTTCAGAATGCGGCTTGAACTCGAGATGAGCATCAATGCCGAAGTCAAGAAACTAATCGACTCCGGCTTCATCCAAGAAATTCAATATCCTGACTAGATCGCCAACATTGTCCCAATGATGAAGAAAAATAGGACGGTGCGCATTTGCGTGGACTTTCAAGACCTCAATAAAGCGTGCCCTAAGGATGACTTCCCTGTACCGGTTACCGAGCTGATGATAGATAACACGTCCACTCATGAAGTCTTCTCCTTCATGGTCGGATCTTTAGGTTATAATAAAATAAAGATGCATCCCGAAAACCGAAAGCATAGAGCCTTCCGGACTCCGCTGGGCATATTTTGCTATAAAGTTATGCACTTCGGTCTGAAGAACGATGGCGCTACCTACGAGAGGGCCATGACGAAGATCTTTGATGACCTCATACACGAGATTGTCGAATGTTATATCGATGACCTCGTGGTGAAAAGCAAATCGTACGAGGAGCACTGGGAGCATTTGAAAATAGTGTTCCAGCGTCTTTGGAAATATAATCTAAAGATGAACCCTCTGAAATGCACGTTTGGAGTCTTCTCGGGTAAATTCCTAGGATTCATCGTACGACACTGAGGCATCGAAATAGATCCATCAAAGATCAATGCGATTATGGAAATGCCCTCACCAAGAAATCTCAAGCAACTGCGGTCTCTCCAAGGAAAGCTCGCGTATATCCGACGGTTCATAGCTTACCTCTCCAGCAAATGCTTCCCCTATAGCCATCTAATGAAGAAGGGGACCCCGTTCAATTGGGATCGTAAATGCCATAGTGCATTGGATGAAATCAAGCAATACCTGCAGAACCCGCCAGTACTGACCGCTCAGGTCAAGGGAAAGCCTCTCATCCTGTACACAACAGCCATTGAAGGCTCTTTAGGTGCACTATAGGTACAGGAGAACAACCAGAGGAAGGAGAGAGCTCTCTATTATTTGAGTCGAGTTCTCCTGGGGAAAGAAAACAACTACTCCCCCATCGAAAAGCATTGCCTGGCACTAATCTTCGCGATAACGAAGCTTCGACATAATGCCTTAGCACATGAGGTCCATCTCATATCAAAGGTGGATCCTCTCAGGTATTTGATGTCAAGAGCCATATTAACAGGAAGGCTTGCCAAATGGGCCCTCCTCTTGATAGAGTTCTCGATAATATATCAACCCCTCAAGGCAGTAAAAGGACAGGCCATCGCCGACTTTCTCACTGAGCGTCTGATACTAACTGATTCTCCCTTAAATTGCAAATTGCCAGATGAACACGTGTTCGACACAATCGAAGGGAAGACAAAGAAAAATAATGTCCAATGGGAACTCTACTTCGACGGAGCGTCTTCCATGAAGAAGCGAAAGCAAAACAACTCCATAATCAAATCTGAGGTAGGCCTCATCTTTGTGACTCCACAAAGAGGGATATTGTGTTTTGCCCTTTCCTTAACAGAGCCAAGAACAAACAACGAAGCGGAATATGAAGCTTTGATAGCAGGTCTTGAGATCGCTGTCGACATGGGGATCGAAAACCTCCTCATATATGGAGACTCCCAGCTGGTTGTTCGCCAAGTAAATGGCGACTATCAGACGTGTAAACCTGAGTTGGTAAAATATGGCGAAAGGGTGCAGCAACTGCTGACTCAAATTCCATCCTACGTCCTGGAAAGCATACCGCGGGAGGAAAATATCAAGGCGGATGCGATAGCCAAGCTCGCTAAAGAACTGGCCGATGAAAACCTCGATGACGTAAGGATCATTAGGCAAAGCCGCCGGATTCTCGCGCCGGCAGAGATATCTCCGGAGACGTCTGAAGAAGAGGAATCGACCAAACAAGAGGCTTTCTAAGTAAAGGACGAAGAAAAGGCTAAGAATTGAAGAGAAGTCTTCATAGACTACTTCAAATCCCATCGAACACCCAAAAACGCATCTTCAAGACATCAGCTCATGAAACGAGCTTTGTCTTTTGCCTTCCCCAATGATACTCTATATAAGAGATCATTCGATAGTTTGTGGCTAAGGTGCCTAGGACCGGAGGGAGCAAGGAGGGTCATTCAAGAAACTCACGACGGACTCTACGGTTCTCATCAAGCCGGACCGAAGATGAAATTGAAGATCAAGAGAATGGGTTACTATTGGCCCACAATAATTCAGGACTGCCTATAATATGCGAAGCAGTGTCACTGATGCCAAATCCATGGAGACTTCATCCACCAGCATCTGAATCCGCTACACCCAACATTGGCTAGCTGGCCGTTCGAAATGTGGGGAACCGATATAATCGGGCCTATCGAACCAGCATCATCCAAGAGACATCGGTTCATATTGACGACAACCGATTACTTCTCTAAATGGGAAGAAGCAGTACCGCTAAGAGAGGTGAAAATGGAGAATATCCTCCATTTCTTCAGGACACACGTCATCAACCGGTTCGGCACTCCATGACGGATCACCTTGGATAAATAGAGAGGATAGGCTCATTACATTAAAAAGGGATATGGTAATGGGCCGGCCTACAGAAGCAATAAGATCAGCCGCTTCACGCAGCAGCATAATATAGATTGGAGATACTCTTCGGTGTATAATCCCCGAGCTAACGGTCTAGCTGAGACTTTCAACAAGACCTTGACGAAGATCATAGAGAAAACGGTGTCCAGAAATAAAAAGGACTGGCACGAGAGACTGCATAAAACTCTCTGGGCGTATTGAACCACGTTTAAAACGGCCACAAATACAACACCATTCGCGTTGGTATTCGGCACAGAAGCAGTACTTCCCTTGGAGATAGAGCTACCCTCTCTACGAGTAGCAGTTCGATACGAGCCGACAGATGAAGAAAATGCCCATCTTCGGCTTAAGGAGCTCGATGCCCTCGATGAAACTCGTCTCATGGTGCAGCAAAACCTAGAAGCTTACAAAGCAAGGATGACGTGCTCATACGAAAGACTAACCAGACCGAGAACATTCCGCCAAGGCAAACTCATGCTAGTCGTAAAAAGACCTATGATCCCCAATCGTGGAAAGCGGGAGAAATTCGAGCCAAACTATGAAGGCCCATACATCATAGACAAGGTCTACCAATGTGGGGCATACTTACTCATGAATATGCATGGCAAAACACCCTTCCGGCCAATAAACGGCCGATTCCTTAAGAAATACTATGCTTGACAAGTTATAACTCAGGTTAATGATAAATGACGTCGCTCGTGTTCCCTCGCTGTCTTCCTGAGTCCAGACTCTATAAGTAGTATCCGGCAAAAACTTCGCTAACAATGGACCGAAATGTTCTTAAACTAACATTGGACTGAGATGTCCCTAAAACTAACGCCGGACCGAGATGTCCCTAAACTAACAATGGACCGTAATTTCCTTAAACTAATATGTCGCCTCAAGCACGGCGATAATGGAATTCAAGTCCACAAGTCCCAATAGCAAGGACTGCAACTCAAATCCCGCTGGCTACATAGCTGCCCTGGTGGCGAAGTCCCCCTAACTGCCATTGGCAAACGAAGGGGTAAACAAAGGTACGTCCACAAGCAAAATGGGCACAGATGAAAACCCGAAAGGGCTCCATGAGTAAAAACAGCAGGGCTACCGACGAGTTTGTGAAAACCCGAAAGGGCGCAATCTCGTTAAAATAAAAAGCACCTGCAAGGTCCTCTCGACCTTGTAAGGAGAAAACACCTGCGTTAGATCCTTACGACTCACAAGGGAGCAACACACTTAGGGATCCCCACGATTCCTAAGGAGAAATTACACTTACGAGATCCTCACGACTCGTAAGGAGAATTTCCCCATATGAGACCCTTACGGCTCATAGGATTCAAAAGCCTTAAGATACAGGGGCCTGAACCTGTTCTTAAGCCATCACACTCCCCAAGTTGCCCTACAAACAGTCAATATTGGCTCTTGTATACAATCCACGGCCACAAATAAACGATTTCCCCACCAAGTTCTACCAATGACGAGGAATGTCCTCATATGGTGAACGAAACTTATAAGTCCTCTCGACTTGTAAGGAGAAAGCACTCTTGAAAGATCCTTACGACTTGCAAGAGAAAATATCACTTGGGAATCCCCACGATTCCTAAGGAGAAAATACACCTACGAGATCCTCACGACTCGTAGAGAGAAATACCTTTATGAGACCCTTTATCACGCCCCGCTTCCCGGTGTACGAGCAGAGGGCGTGACTGGCCGCTATGTATTTACTTTTAAGTAAATACGCTAAGCGTATCTAAACAATATAAATGAAAATGCACAAGAGACAAAAGATATAATTGAACAGCAACTTTATTTATTCACATTTTTTTGTACAATGCATGGAAAAGTAAATACATCTGAATGAAAGCAATGCCTAAACAATGGCATAACAGAAATGAAAAGTACTGAAATGAAATGTGTACAAGTGTAACTACAGCTCGGGATCTTCAATAAACTGGTCCAAGTCTTTAGTGCTAGGCTCGATCTTTGGAAGGTCTGAATCACCTGACGACATTCAAAGAAGAAAGAAAGAGAATGTCGTCAGTGAACAAATCGCTCGGTGTGTCCCAAAGACAAGGGAGAAGTAGAATAGACAGAGAGTAAGAGAGAGAGTGTAGCTTTTAAAGTTGTATTTAGTGTTAACGATATTGTTTGTAGCTTGGTACAGAAGGATGCCAGTGTATACGAGAGGAGTCTCTATATGCCAGAGACTAGAGGCAAGTGTAGTACAAGGCTCCGTTAGAAAACCCGGAACAACGGCGTGGTATTCAGGTTAGGTGTCTTAAATTTTACAGTCTCGTGCCACTTCTAACACCTTCCGTACCAATCTACCCCTTAAACCCCGTAGTGTCTTGATTGTATTGTTGTATTGCATTGCAACTTGTATTTTCTTGTAATATAGATTGTATAATTGGATGACTTGCCGAAACCATGATATCAGTAAATGGATGTAACTGTAGAATCATGGACGTAACTGGAGAATCATGTAAATGGAAGTATATCCATGGTTCGGTTCGGTCAATATAGATTGAATATATAGAATATATGGATTCATGGATTCATGTTGAATTGTAGTATTGTAGATTGTACTTGAATCATATTCAAATCAGATTATTATAATGAGACTCAGTCTGAGTCGGAACAATTAGAAAAGAAATTGAAGTCCTGATTGTTTTGATATTATCGGTAACCGCTGCACATGGGCGGCAGGATTTGTGTCTTTTTCAAAGACGATTACCGTGTTGATAACACCGTTGTTAAGTTGTCTACCTTAGATAGGCAAGCACCCATATCTCTGGCTCCCTGAGGCTCAAGAGACTGTTCCCGCTTAAACCTATATTTACTAGGGTCCTTAGGGTAATTTATAGAACTTGAGAGGGTTTTATGTAAAAATAATTTTTGTATAATTTTCAAAATACACCCCAAGTATTTTATTATCGTGTTTAGAGTTGTCATAGATGTAGATTCTATATTTGTGATATTTCTAGTGAAAATAACATAATTTCATAATACATGGTATTTAATTGTAAAGTGTTGGACTTGTATGGAATTTCATGGTATTTTCATGTAAAATGATTCTTTTGATTTAGAAAGGTTGGAATATTTATATCATATCAAAAGTAGGTATTTTGATAATACATACATACATACATATACATATATATATATATATATATATATATATATATATATATATATTATAAAATAATTTTAATTTATTATTTTCTAGAAATCTCATTTTCTTAAGATATTCGTATCATAAATCTCTCGAGACCGAATGCTTCTTGCGAAGGTCTGCATCTCGCACTACTAAGCCCAGGGATGTGCGATAATCCGCACTATCCCAGTCGGATTCCCCAAAATGGGTTGTAGCGGCGCTTTGCAAAGATTTATAAAAAATACGTAATCTTATAGAAAACGGTTTTAATAGTAAATGGTATTTATATGTAAAGTTTCATTTTCCCGTATTCTATGTTCCCGAAAGGTATTTTGCTATGTTGCATATGAGTATTGTGAGGAGATAGGTCATTACCTCATGATCTAATTAAAGGTATAACAAGATTAAAGATGTTTTAAAGTCGAAACTATACTACATGATATTATACTGAAAAAGAGCGGTAAAAGTTACAAAATAAAATATTTTGCTATGAAACTTGTTCAATATGTTTTTTTAATGATTAATAGTCAAGATGTAAGAGTTTAACATGGTTGTGTTAAGGAAAATTGATCTTTATAAAGAAAACCGAATCGGAAGTCGGATTTAACTCCGCTTCCGTCGGGTTTTAATAAAAGAAGTTTTGAGAATAGATTAGAGAGGAGGGAGGTGGGACTTACTGGTTTAGAGGTTAGAGAAGAAGGAGAGGAAGACGTAGGATTTGCCGGTGCGTCGTTTCGACTCCGGGAGCTCTTAGGGTCGTCGTCGGAAGATCGCCGGAGTTTCGCTCTTCGCTAACTCTACTTGTACACAAAAGTTTTATAGAGTTTTCTTAAGAGTTTGGACAGAATTTGTCAGTGAGGGGGGGTGTTTAGGGTTGATATTTATAGGGTAAGGCTAGGGTTAGAGTAGGTGAAAGGGTGAATTGAAAATGTAATAAAAATTGTATTAAAAATATGGTTTAATGGGATTTTAAAGAGCTCTGTTAAATTGCATGAAATTTAAAGTGTACAGGGGTTTAGGAAAGACCAAAAGGAAGAACTTTCATGTTGGACAATCGGCGATCCGGCCGAATCCGGCCAGCGGAGGCGGGACGAGTCGGTCGAGTCGCCGGCCCGAGTCGGCCGAGTCGGGCCGGGGCTCGCCGCCACGTGTCCCTCGTCGTTTGGTGTAGACCCTGGGTCAGTTTGTTTTATATGTGTAGTGAGGTTTTTACGAGTTATGCACGTGTAGGCTCTTGGAATTCTAAAAATCTAAAATAAAACAATATTAAAAATAATGTGGGTGATGGGATTTGAACTCTAGTGCTTCGGTTCAGCAGTGCAAGGTCTTACCAATGAGCTACAAGCTCCTTCTTGCTATTAAAAAGCAAATCAAACTTATATTTTGTACTCAGGCAAAAGTATCGCTTTCTGTATTTTTTGAAAAATTTGTACAGAAAGTTTAGGGTTGTTACACCCTTACGGCTCGTAAAGTCAAAAAGCCTTAGCCAACAGGATCCTAATCCTGTTTGCTAAGCCACCTTTGTTCAAATCGACAAAGGAAAATGATGATTCGCTCCTGGCAATATCCCAGTTGTAGCGATGATGATGCCTAAATCAGCATCAAATTCCAAGTCCTTTCAAGGCAAATGATGATTCGCTCCTGGCCATATTTCAGTCGCAGCGATACTGATGCTAAGATTCGTATCAGATCTCAAGTTCCATACTCGCAAAAAAAATCAGCGAGCAAAATATATGTATATGAAATAGCCGAAATGATGGGGCAACTCGCAATAAAAATCAGCGAGCAAAATATATGCATATAAAAACAGCCAAAATGATGGAGCAACTCGCAATAAAAATCAGTGAGCAAAATATATGCATATAAAAACAGCCGAAATGTTTGGGCAATTCGCAATAAAAAGCAGCGAGTAAAAAGAAAAAACAGCCAAAATGATTGGGCGCCGCGATAAAACTGCCGAAATGATTGGGCAATCGCAACTTTCGCGATATAAAAAGCTGAAATGATAGAGCATCGCGGAAAGAAATAAAATGAAATGAAACTTTTGCCCTGCAGGTGAGTCCACCTCAACCCCTGTATACAATCCATAGGTATAAACGAAAAGGGAACCACATTTTCCCACCAAGCTCCATCAGAAAGAGAGCTAGGTCTCGACGGTTCACAGACAACCTAGAGATAAACAACGGCATCCTTCCTCACTCCAACAGGATGCAGACGCGACGTCAGTAAATGGAGCCATGGCAAAGTCCCTAATTCCAAATCTCGACGGTTCACAAACAGCCAAGAGATCAACAAAGGCATTCCTTTTCACTCCAGCAGGATGCAAACGCAACGTCAACAACCGACCACAGGGTCAAAACAACGGAGCCATGGCAAAGTCCCTAGTTCCAAGCCTCGACGGTTCACCATCAACCTAGAGACTACCTCGGAACCATGGCAAAGTCCCTAGTTCCCAATCTCGATGGCAACATCTACAGCCTAGAAATCAACAACGACGTTCCTTCTCACTCCAATAGGATGCAGACGCAACGTCAACAACCGACCCCAAAGTCAAAACAACGAAGCCATGGTAAAGTCCCTAGTTTCAAGTCTCGACGGTTCACCAACAACCTAGAGACAGCCTCGAAATTCATCGCAATATAGCAGACACAATATCAACAAACGAAGCAAAGGAAGATCCCTAGCTTCAGGGTCTTGACGGCAACTCAAATAAAACCAGAAAGACTATCGAAGATCATCCCACACCAGCGTAGAGTGGTCATGACTCATCGGGGCTCCCAAATTAAGCCTAACCTCAAGTAAAAAGCGGCATGGAAAATCCCCAACGCTTGCTCTTCCAACGATAATATAACCTGGGAGATTACTTGAAGACGTCTTGTCCAGCCCCCGAAGGGATCAGAGACACGACATTCGTGGGGCTACACGAATAGCAAGATTACATATCGGGATATACATCGGCCAACGCGACGGTACGACGGATAAAAACCTTAGTACCATAGGCCCTAACGGACTTCTATCAGAAGAGGTTTACTGTGACGTTAGGACATTCTTACGAGAATTTCTCGATTCGTCTCGACTCATAGGGAAAACAAGAGTCGTCTCGACTCGTAGGGAAAACAATGTTCCTGCGAGAACTTCTCGACTCGTCTCTACTCGTAAGGACAAACATTTTCGTGAAACCCTCAGGAATCATGAAGGTGGAAAGCCTTAGGCAACGGGGATATCAACTTGTTTCCTAAGCACTGTGACCCTGCAAGTAGGTCCAAGATGGACTATAGTATACTATCCACGGGTCATATTCTCCAAAGTCGAATATCGACAAGGAGGAAAAAAACCACTTACTAGTCCTCTCGACTTGTAAGGGGGAAAATTCTCTTATGAGATCCTTACGACTCTCAAGAGAAAACGCACTTAGGAGTTCTCACGACTCCTAAGGAGAAAATACACCTATGGGATCCTCTCGACTTGTAGGGAGAAAAGACTTTATAAGACCCTCACGGCTCATAAAGTTGAAAAGTCTTACGCGGCAGATCCAAACCTGTTTCCTAAGCCATCGCTGCCCTACAAGGAGGTCAAGATGGACTATTTACGGGCCACATTTGCCAAGGCCAATGAAATAAAGAAGCTACTTACGGATCCTCACAGATTCATAAGAAAAAAATACCCGAGTGAGATCCTTATGACTCACGGAGGCGATGAACACTTAGAAATCCTCATGATTTCTAGGGAGAATATGCACCTATGAGATCCTCTCGACTTGTAGGGAGAAAAAACCTTCTTGAGACCCTTACGGCTCATGAAGATGAAAAAAAGTCTTAGGCTACAAGGACCCTAAACTTGTCTGCTAAGCCCTCAATTCTATGGCCATGCATAACTCTGCACTACTTCACCCACGTACACACTTACTTGGGCAAAGTAGTGGGAGGCATTTGTTCCCGCTAAAATTTTCGGCCAAGAGCTATGTGTTCCCTTATAACCCTTATAAAAAAAGGGAGAGAAGAAAGAGGAAAAGAATTCACGGTTGGACATCACGTGTTTAACACGTGAGCGCTTATATGCTAAAAAAGGGAGAGAAGAAAGAGGAAAAGAATTCACGGTTGGACATCACGTGTTAAACACGTGAGCGCTTATATGCAAAGTATATAAGCGCTGAAAGAAAATAACAAAAGGCCAAACAGGCCTTACGTGTTAAACACGTGAGCGCTCATATGCAAAGCATATAGGCGTTGAAAATACATAACTAAGGGCCAAACAGTCCTCACGTGTAAAACACATGAGCGCTCATATGCAAAGCATATGAGCGCTGAACATAAATCACCAATGGCCAAAAAGGCCTCGCGTGTTAAACACGTGAGCGCTCATATGAGCGCTGAAAATAAACAGGCTAAAACCCACACTAGGGGTCACATGTTAAACACGTAAGTTCTCTTGCCGCTCACATGCAAAGCATGTGAGCTCCCCAATTTAAAATGCTCCTATCAAATTCTAGAATTAAATTCTATTTGGGAAATATTTTCCTGATCTTTCTCAAACTAGAAAGATCTTCTCTGTTAAACAGAGGACCCTTGGATCAAAGATCCAGCGGTGATCATATGATAGAATAAAATTCTATCATAGAAAAATATTTTCCTAATCTTCTTAAACTAACAAGATATTCATTTAACAGAATTAAATTCAACATTCCTAATCTTGTTAAACGAACAAGATATTCACATGACAAGAATAAAATTCTATGTTAACAAGATATCCATATTAAGAAAATATATTTCCGATCTTGTTAAACTAAAAAGATATGATAGAATAAAATTCTAATCTTGTTAAAACTAATAAAATATTCATAATCTTGTTAAACAAACAAGAAATCCTTTCTGTTAAACAGAGAGCCTTTGGATTAAAAATCCAACGGTGAATAAAATTCACCGATTAATCTAAAAGATCATGAAATCAATCAAGATCTCTCAATGAGAGATTTTCTCAACAAATTGATTTTTTTCTCTTCTCCTACAAATAGGAGCAAGGAGGTTAAATCTAAAGAAGAGGAGACCACCCCATAAGCTTCTAAAAAATATACAAAAGCCGCCCAAAAGCTCCTACAAAACAAAAGAGAATTTAATTCTCAAACCAAGAGTTTAACTCTTCTCAAAGAACTTAGTTCTTCCTCTAGTTGAGGTCTGCAGAAGCAGATTTTCCCACAAGTTGAGAATTTAATTCTCATCGGAGAGATTCTGTTATGTAGATTCAAAACTTAGGGGAAAGAACTAGGTTCAAAGAATTTAATTCTTCCAAAAGTATATAGAAATTTAATTCCTCTGATAAAATTAGGGTTTAGCCCTGTAAAAGAATTTAATTCTTATAAAACAAGAAATCTGAAATTCTTAAAACTCATATCAAAATCTCTATGCATATAAAAGAAAAGACTGGTCACGTGTTCCCACGTGAGCACCTCCGATGAACAAAAAGGAATGACTGAGATCGAATCACGTATTCTCACGTGACCCCCAAACATTTGCTTAAATAGAAAAGGGGAAAAATCCAAAGTCAGCGCTCATATTTTGAGCACCTCACGTGTCCGCATGTGAGCACTATATGAGCTAAGTGCTTAGCACTTACAAAAGGAAGAGAGAATAAACCCAAAGAAGCAATGCCCAACTCTGGGGCGCCTCACGTGCCCACACGTGATGGCCACAAGAATTAAGTGTTTAACACTTATATACAGATGGGGATTTGGACCTAAGTGTACAGCGCCAACTTTCAAGCGCCTCACGCGCCACACGTGAGCGCCCCAAATTTCAGTGTTTAACACTGCTTTAGAGACTCATGTGAGAGCACGTGAGCACTGAGTATATATTAGTGTTTAACACTATAAGAAGCCAACTTCAGTCCCAAATTGGCTAAGTCTTCTTAAGATTAAAACGTCTTGGATCTCCAAATAGACTGAGCCTCTATTCTCATGACTTCCCATACTAATTGACCAGAACGATGTCCATTACACATCTCCTAAGTTAATCTTAGTCTTCCAAAAATGACTAATGATTCTTATATGGTCCACCATGATCTCTTCCCTCAATCTGGAATTTGGTTCAAGGGTACATCTCTCCACACATGTGATACATGTCGTTGTAATTCTTCAACGTCTTCAGAGAGGTGGAGGGTCCCGACAACCAACAACTCTTGGTGCACTCCTAAACCGATGAGCACATCGCAACGGACCGCAACGTCCTTAAACTAGCTATGGACCGAAACGTCCTTAAACTACCAACGGACCGTAACGTCCTTAAACTAAAACAATAGAGTTTAAATGCTCTTTTGTTGAATCTGAATGATCCTAAAACCTTATTAAGTAGATCTTAGTTTAAAATTAGACTAACGTATGCTTAACAAACATTTAAGTTGATCTTAATCTCAAATGAGATTAACGATTCTTAAATCAAACCAAACCCAAATCTAAGAATATTGGGATTTGAACTAATCCACGCCCTACGGGCGACAAAAATTAGTCTCCGTATACAATCCACGGGCAACCAAAAATAAAACAAACACACACGACACGAAGTGAACCTCTGAAGCAGGAGAAAGTGGTTATCGCTACGCGGTAACGTAATTAACTGCAGGGGCTTCCGCCTGCAGGGAAGAGCTTCCCCACAATCAAAAACCCCTCGCAAACGAGGGGGAATCTGACGAAATCTACTACAACAGCCGCATCCGTCCAAACCTCCAAAACACGGTGCCATAAATCAACTTGGCATCTTCGGAGAGGTGGACGGATAAAACCAAATAGCATCTGCTCCCAAATTCAGGCAAGACGTTCCATCCCGGTTTCGTCTCTATTTTCGGCGGTAAACAAGGGTAGGTTGATCAATTTGAACGGATATGATCGTTAAAATATTTCTTAAATCAGGAGTTCCCATTTTTTAAAAATGTGGACCGGTTTGTAATAGATCGCTCCCTTATATATATATATATATATATATATATATATATATATATATATATATATATATATAAAGGAGCGATCCATTGCAAACCGGTCCACGTTTTTTTTAAACGGGAACTCTCAATCTAAGATATATTTGAACGATCCGAACCGTTCAAGTTGATCACCCTACCCTCAAATGCATGTGTATGAAAAATCAAAGGATTTAAAAACCTCTAACCTATGCATCGAATGAGTGCAAAATGAATGTCTTTCAATACAGCAACATAAACTTCATCTAATACATTGGTTAGATGTCTTCAAATCCTTTAATGTTTTATACACATAGACTTGAAGGTAGGGTGATCAACTTGAACGGTTTGGATCGTTCAAATATGTCGTGGATCGAGAGTTTCCGTTTTTATAAAACGCTGATCGGTTTGCAATAGAGCGCTTATATATATATATATATATGGGGTAGCGATAGGGTTAGATGGTGAGATGAGATTCTTAAAGTGAGATGGAAAATCCAATCGTTGGATCAACAATCGGATTTTTGCATCATGTTATACACGTCAAAATATGTATGTGTATAAAAAAATAGACAATATAGAAACTTGTAAGTCATGCATCAAGGGTATGCAATGTATGCAACTTTTACGATGCTTTAACAACCATCCATTTTGCGACCGTGATATCCATTGCTTAGAAGTGTCTATATCGTCTAAATTTTTATGCACGTATGTTGATTGACATGTAGAACAAGATATATAGAGCCGATCATTATCTTGATTGATTGATAATGGTTGGATTTTTCCATCTCACTTTAAGAACCCTATGTCACCATCTCATCACACACACACACACACACACACACACACACACATACACATATATATATGTGGGGGAAATGGGTTATCAGCCAGTAGCCGATATTAAACCGTCAGCTAGTGTCTAAAGGTGGTCTAATTCGACCGTCAAATCGACGATCCGCTCCGGTCATCTTGTTCTACACATGAAGTTATTTATGTATGTGAAATTTTGATTAATACATTGCATCATAAGTGATAGATCAAGCATTTAAAAAATGGTTGGTTTTTAAATACAATAAAAATGTCATATATCGGAGACATTTGATCGAAAACATAGAAGGTGTCAAATTGCTCAAAATTTCACACACATAGTTCACTCCAAGTGCAGAACAAGATGCCGGAACGGATCGTCGATTTGATGATCGGATTAGACCACCTTTAAGCACTAGCTGACGGTGTAATATCAGTTACTAGCTGATAACCCGTTTCCACACACACACACCTCATAGTTTCTCCATTATGGGACTATTAATTAATCCTACATATCTCAACACTTCCTCACGTGCAACATGGTTGTCACGCGAAACATACAATACACATAGGGGTAATGTCTCATAAGTATATTGACGCCTCTCTTAGAGGTGTACGGTGCATGTAGAGCTAATATCTCAAAGGCATGTAGACAACTCTCTCAGAGATGCTATTAAGTATTCAAATCCACTAATGCTTACTATTTTAATTTTAATATATAAGGGAGGGTCTAACTAGGGTAGGCATGAGATATATAAATCTATATGTTCGCATGGTCGGTACGAAACCGTGCAAACTTCTATCCCTTATACAGTGGGAATCACTGCATCGAAACTGTAGGATAAATCTCGAGTGACCTATTACTTTTTATAGCCGGTAGGGTGGTGGGAGACTGTCACGCCCCATTCCCAGTATACGGGCAGAGGACGCGACAAGGCCGCTACGTATTTACTCAAAAGTAAACACACCGAGCGTATCTAAGCAATATAAGTAAAATGCACAAGAGACAATGAAAATAGATATAATTGAACAGCAACTTTATTTATTAACATTCCTTATACAATACATCTGAAAAGTAAATACATGGAATGGAAAGCAATGCCTAAACAGTGGCATAACAGAAATGGAAAATACAGAATGTAAATGTGTACAAATAACTAGAACTCCGGGTCGAAGGCTAGCTGATCCAAGTCCTCGAAGGTGGGTTCGATCTCCTGAAGGTGCAAAATACCTGATAACATTCCAAAGAAGAAAAAAGAGAATGGTGTCAGCGAACAAATCACTCGGTAAGTCCCAAAAAGGAGGGAGAAGTAGAATAGATAGAGAGAGTATAACTATTATAGTGTTGTTTGTTATGTTAACGTAGTTGTTTGTAGCTCGATACAGAAGAGGCCAGTGTATACGAGAGGAGTCCAACTTTTCCCGTGGACTAAGGTATAAGGAGCAAAAGTAACCGTTCAGCCACGGTACAACGGCAATTGAATTCAGGTTGGGTGTATTATGGTTACAGTCTCGTGCCACTTCTAACACCTTCCGTACCAGTCTACCCTTTATAAACCCCGCGATATTTTGATTGTATTGTTTGTATTGTATTGTCCTGATTTATATAGATGGATGACTTACCAGAACCATGATATCAGTAAATGGATGTAACTGGAGAATAATATAGATGGATGTATACCCATGGTTCGGTTCGGTCAATATAGATTGAATAGACAGATTCATAGATCCATGTTGTATTGAAGTTTGATGCTTGAATTATATTCAAGTCAGATTGACTATATTGAGACCTAGTCTGAGTCAGACAATTAGAAAAGAAATTGAATCCTGAATTATATTTTAGTGCTACGGTAACTGCTGCATATGGACGGCAGGATTTGTGTCTTTTTCAAAAACAATTACCGTGTTGATAACACCGTTTGTTAAATTGTCTACCTTAAATAGGCAAGCACCCATATCTCCGACTCCCTGAGGCTCAAGAGACTGGTCCCACTTAAACCTATGTTTACTAGGGTCCGTATTGTAATTTAGTATAACTTGAGGGGGTTTTATGTAAAAATAATTTTGTATAATTTTCAAAATACACCTCAAGTATTTTATTATCGTCTTTAGAGTTTTCATGGATGTATATTTTATCAATGTGACATTTCTAGTGAATAAAGCCTAATTTCATAATATATGGTATTTATTTGTAATATTGGAATTGTATGGTATTTTCTTGTAAATGAGATGTTTTTTCTTGAATTTTGGAAATGTGGAATATTATAAATATTAAAAATAGATATTTTTATATTAATTACATATACATTTATTTATTAAAAATATAAGTTTTATTTATAATAGAAATCACATTTTCTAAAGAAAATTGTATTTTAAATCTTTCAAGATCGTACGCTCCTTGCGGAGGTCTGCATCTCACTCTACTAAGTCCGAGGATGTGCGATAATCCGCACCATCCCGAATGGGTTCCCCAAAATGGGTTGTAGAGGCGCAATTGCAAAGATTTGTTAAAATACATTTCTTGTAGGAAAAGGTTTTAATAGCTGAAGGTAGTCATATGTAAAGTCGTATTTTCCCAAATCTATATTCCCCAATTCTATCATGCTATCTTAGATATAAGTGTTTTGAGGAGGTAGGTCATTACCTCGTGAGTTATCTATAGGTATATCAAGGAATTATGATGGTTTATGTCGAAACTAAATTATATGGTATTTTCTGAAAAAGTATAATAAAAGTTACAAAAATGATTAGTTTGATGTGCAACTTGTTTTATTAAGTTTGTTAATGTTTATTAATCATCATATAAGAGTATGGTTTTATTTCGTTAAGGTAAAGAAAAAGCAAATCGGAAATCGGACTAACTCCACTTCCGTCGGGTTTTAGTTTTGAATGTTTTTATAATAGAGAAAAGAAGGAGAAGTAGGGACTTACCAGATGATTGGCTAGAGGAGATAAAGAGGAAGAGGTGGGAGTTGCCGGTGCGTCGTTTCGTCGTCGGAAACTCCTCGGATTGTCGTTGGAAGTTCGTCGCAGTTTCGCCTTTTTGCTAACTCCACTTGCACACAAAAGGCTTGTGAATTTTTTTGAGAGTTTGGGCAGGGATTTGGGAGTGAGGAAGCGTGATTTGAGGGTGGTATTTATAGAAAAAATTAGCATTTTAGGGCAGTGAAAGTGTGTATTAAAAATTTGTATTAAAATGGATTAAATGTGTGTTTTAATGTGCTCTGTAAATGTGCAGGAAAAACAAATAATACAGGGGTTATGGGGGAGTCCAAGAGTCGCAAGGGTTAAAGAAAAATGGGGTTTGGACCGAGTTGAACCGGCAGCGACGGCCGAGTCTAGCGTTTCGCCGGCCCGAGTCGGGCGAGTCGGGGCTCATCTTGATGCCACGTGTCCCTGATGTTTGGTCTAGCCTCGTGGACACGTTTGTTTAGGCTGTGACTTTTAGTTTTACGGGTTGTGCACGTGTAGACTATTGGGCTTCTAAAAAATTAAAAGAATTTTAAATAAAAAGAATGTGTTGTGGCTGATGGGATTTGAACTCTGGTGCTTTGGTTCAGCAGTGCAAGGTCTTACCAATAAGCTACAAGCTCTTTCTTGCTGTTCAAAAGCAAATCAAACTTATAACTTGTGCTCAGGCTCAAGTACCCCTTTCTATATTTTTTGAAAAAAAATTGTACAGAAAGTTTAGGGTTGTTACATTCTACCCTTCTTATAAAAATTTCGTCCTCGAAATTTGTAAAAGGAAAGTGTAACAGATTCAAGGAAAGTTTGGTGATAGAACTATTGGTAATGTATGAATGGTACAAGAGTTTGAAAAGGTTGAAGAGAATTACCAGTGTTACCTTGGTCTACGGCCTCTGCTTCTTCGGCCGCTAAAAGGAATGCCTGACGCCGTGGTACATTCCTCCTAACTGGGGACACATTCCTCTGTTCGTGGGGCATGTTTCTCTGCCCTCGAGGCATGTTCCTCTGTGCCTGATGGAATTGGCGATTAGGCTGTGCAGGTGGTGGAGCTGGGAGTGCAAGACGAGGTGCAGGAGCCTGGATAGATGGCCGCTGCGCGTAGTTGGTGGGTGGGTGAGTTGAGTTGTATCTATAAGGACAGGTTCCAATTCCATGATTGGATGCGCCACAAACTAAGCATAGGCCTTTGGCGCGCCTACAGTCCTTCACCAAATGTCCATTCCTCTTGCAATAGAAGCAAAAATCGGAGCTTGGCTGGTTATTGATTTCTTCCGATCTTCTGGATTCAACAGTTGGTCTTGAAGAGGCTCCTCCTGCCATCTGAGTGGCAGGACGCTTCACTCCGACAGATTGAGGTATGCCCACCCTCTTTACCACTGTCTCATATCATCGGGCAGCCTTCAAAGCCAAATCATGGGTTGGGAAATCCCCTGTAGCTAATGCAGCTTGGATTTCCGGGTCCAACCCTTACTGAAATCTTCTACCTCTGATCTCAGCAGTCTGTATGAGATGGGCCGCAAATCTACTAATCATGGTAAACTCAGCACCATACTCATCTACAGATTTGGTCTACATTGAACCTTGTTGCAGATGGATGAACTGTTGTTCCGTATTAAAGCGGGCGGTCTCAGGGAAGTACTTTGCATCGAACATGTCACGGAAAGTCTTCCATTCGATATGTTGGTCAAGATGGCTTTCTTCCTGTAAGGCTACGCCAGTGCCCCGGCCATCAATCCGTGGCCAAACACGGAACAAAAACTTTAGAAAACCAGCGCTAACGAAACCCTAAACGAAGGATCGTACCATTAACCCTATACTAGTTAACTGTAAAGTGTTTAGAGAGGTTATACCGATCGATCCGTGTCATTCGGTCTTCAACCTCTGTCCTAAGCTCATCATGGCTGCCTCGAACAAGTTCGCTCTCCGGTGTCCCTCGTCGAAGACGATCCACGTCGAGGATTAGTAATACGGGCTCCCGCTTCAAAACCGAAGCAACTCGGGCATCCAGTTTGCTAGCCTAGATGAACAAAATGAAGTAGAGATAGTGTGTGAATACTTTGTCTCAAAACACCCAATGATTCTCAACACATGAGATGGAATGGATGGAGGTGAAGAAGAAGCCAAGTGGTGGAAGTTGTGAGCTCTAGTTTTGGCCTTAAGAAAAACAGCTAAAGAAAAAGTGTCTGTCGTTTTTTCTTGAGTTGTTGTGTGAAGTATTTGTGTGCCAAACAACTCAAGAAAGTCTACAGCACAAATATCTCACCAAAAACAACTCCATGAGTCACCAAGTGCACATGTGCCACCATCAATGCACACTAGACCCAACACCATGAGTCACCAAGTGAGCACATGCACCATGAATGCCCAAGGCCAAAACTCATACTCGCAATTTCCAAAAAATTAAAAATTAAACTAAATGTTTAATCAAAACAAAGAAAAGAAATTGCATCTTCAAGAGTAAACTCGTAACGAATTACAAGAATACCCCTCATCTGTACATATATAAATGAATCCGTATTCCGACTGAATACGAATACAACGAGACAAAAATAATCCAACAATATAATATTAGGATCCGGCTTAAACCAAAGCCCACTATTATTATCCATCCGATCATGATCCATGCACAAGTGCACGTATATGTTCGAACCCTGCTATAAAACCATACGGCCTCTACAACGTTTCGCCCGAATCAGGAAAACCCTCTGTGTGGGACTCTAAAGACTCGTCAATACGATGGCAATGGGTTTAACCACAAGCACGTCAGTGGCACTAACTATACGTAATGACTACCCAGGTATTGAGCGAAAAGGAGGCCGACGAGCAAACTCATCCTAAAACCCTACTGAGCCTGACAGTGACAATATCCGTACAGTCCGGTCCATTCGTCTATGAGTATCGCATATTGGGTCTAGGGGGTAGATAAAGTCAGACCCCTAATAACGCGATATTTAGTGTCGGTATGAAGCCTATCACATCTGAGAAACTAATGATCTGAATCAGTAATTCTCGACTACCTTGGCCAAGGATTTTTGGTGATGGCCACCCGTGCACACCGCGACATCAACCCCCAATACCGGGAGAGACGAATCCTCTGACGATCCGCTCACTGCCTCCATGTGGCTCGGGACTGTACCCAACTAAAACCTATTTGCACGACTCCTTTGAGCCGTGGTAAGGTAGTAATCAAAGCTGGGAACTCACACGAGACAAATGACGATCTCAGGTCGATAGACTAACCTGTACACATGTCACTAAGGACTGCCATCTGACAATAGGTATAATACCAACTAGCATGTTCCCGGCGAGTCCGTCCGGTGTACTCATAACCCAATGAGCACCTGTATACATTTTAGGTGAACCAACTGACACCAATGGCTTGTGAGACCGGCCACCGCCCCTCGTCGGGGTCTCGAAACTCCCATGACTAGTCTACTCATTGAGTATCGATGCCCGGCCTCGAAACTCCCACGACTAGGGACATTTTAAGGATGTGCTTATAGACCATCCAACTCTCACGTATATGATCGCCATCATACTGCTGGTAGTCAAGCAAGAATCCTATGGGTTCTATCAACATGTAATAGTGATCTGTAATGTCACCTGAAGCATGTACACGATGATAAAGATAAACCAGATAGCATACTATCATCTCGAGTAAGACTGTCCTGCCGGTATAGGTCCTCCCTCAATCATTGCAATCACGTGCCTGCGATCCAATAATTGACTTAAGAGCACTATAGCCAACACTTCCGCCTTCCACCAAACCCGCGCATTGTCAGTGAGCTGCAGCTTTGCAACTCGAACCCAAGCTATCTCTAGCACTTATGCCGCTGCCAGATCATCTTCAATACTTTGAGCACATTCCTCAGCTTCTATAGGGCTCTCTTTTCCTGCAAAATGCTTGGGGTGCAAGGCCCTGAATTGCTTCACTCCAGGTGCTTCCGCTTCTGGACGGTTCAAGAGAATAGCAGTCCGCTGCTGCTGTCCTTCCAGGAGGCTGCGGATCGCCTCAAGCAATACTGTCTGCTCATTGATCAGAGCAGGGACGGCAGGTGTAGGTGGTAGTGGTGGGGGAGTGTTGTTGACATTCGTGTTGGTGTTGTTTGAGAAATCCATAACCTTGAAAGAAAATTTTGGGTTAGGACAGATTCAAAATATATGAAATTGGAAGAAATATGAATTGTAAAGAATGTTTTTAGTTGCTGGTTCTTATGTTATATTGCTTAGGTTGTCCACGCAGAACTGAACTGTATGGTAGGGTTCCATACAGATTTGACCTGCATAGGCCACCAACAAAACCTGTTGTAGGGTTGCTAGGCACACGCACAAGGTTCTACAAGGTATCAACCATGCCCGATTTAAAATTTAGTCGTGTCGAACAACCCTAAACGAGATCTTTAAACTAGAGATTAGGCGAAACAAAGCATGTTAAACACTTTAACACTAAGTGAGAGGGATTACAACCTTTGTAGATCCTGTCCTTCACTTCTAAAGCTCCGTGTTGAGGTCTCTTTGCTGCGATCATCGTGCATCCAGACTCTACAGAGGCTCCACGAAGAGAAAGATACAAGCTTGCTTCCGATCTTCAATAACAAAGATGATCTATCTTGAAGTTTCATTAACACAAGCTCTCACTCACAAAATGAAGTGAACACCCTCATCTAAATGGCAAGGATAGATGAGGATGATGAAGTAGGATTTTAGCTCTCATTTATTATCTTAATCTCACTCATTTTCATCACCAGAGAAAAAGCTAGAAAGCTTTTCTTCAAGAACTCAAGGAAGAAGAAGATGAATAATCATTTGTGATCAATAATGAAAGTTAATAATGATTAATTATGCAACCATGGTCAAGGATGACTCATGTAGAGATTTAACTATGGCTAGGATTTGGGTTGGGTTAAGAATGAGTCACACAAAAATATCAACCATAATATCTCTTTCATGACAAAAGAAAAACCTTCTAGAATGTTCATGAAAGAACTAAACCAATTCAAACCCTAACCTTGTTTAATCTCCACTAAACATGTTGCATTAGTAAGCATATCATGTTACAATATTATATATCACATATATAATATTTATTGTAACAAGATAAAATAATTCAATTAACATATATCGCATATATATCAATGTATTACCCGAGTGAGAAAAAGAATCTTTTAGTGAGCTAATATTAGTTAATATAATTTAATATATCATATATATTATTATACATTAAATTATCGAATCAACACTTGATCCGACAATCCAGCTATATCGCATATAACCGACTAATATCTGATTTACCGATTCATCGAATCAACACTTGATCCGATGACCCGGCTGATATCAAATATCGTGAGAATCTAATACGGTATCACATACACGTATTGTTCTCGGTCCCGCACATATCATATATGTGCTCCTACTCCGTTTTGCCTAAGTCAAGAAACCTCTTTGTAGGACTCTAAAGAATCGTCAATACGCCGGCAGTAGGTGATGATCATATCAAACTCCCACAAGCTGCAAGCGGTCAGCTAAACGTAACAGCCACCCAGGTATTGAGCGATCAGAAGATCAACAAGCAAGCCTGTACTTTCTCCCGTGAATCCAATCAGTAACACTCCCGTACAGTCCGGTCTCGTCGTCTGATATGTCGCATATCTCGCCTAGGGGTGGTATACGTCAGACCCCCAGTAGCTTGATAAGTCGTGTCGATATGAGGTCTATAACAGATCGAGAAACTACTGATAACACTTACCAGTAAATCTCAGCAACCCTGGCCAGGGATTTCCAGTTATAGCCAATCGAACACAGCGCAACATCAACTCCCTATACCGGGAGAGACGAATCCCCTCCTATCGCTCATTGCCTCCATGTGATTCGGAACTGTATCCAAAAGCCATCTTTTTGCACGCCCTCTTGGACGTGGTATGATGGAAATCAAAGCACAGTGGGAATCACACAAGACTCTATGACGATCTCGGGTCTACAGACTACTCTGTACCATTGTCACCAAAGAACTGCCATCTGACGTGAGGTATAATACCATCTGGGAGTTCTCGGTGAGTCCGTCCAGTTTACTCATTCTCTACTGAGCACCCGTACACCATCCTTGATGTCAAACACCGATGGATATGGGATCATCCATCGCCCATCATATGGGTCAAGATGCGTATACGCTAGTCTACTCTGGTGTATCGATGCCCTGTCTCGATACACCCTCGACTAGGAACAGTTATAGGATGTAATCGTCGACTACCGTAGCCCCACTAGTATAATCTCATCATAGTCCCAGTAGTCGAGTACATATCCTAAGGGCTTTATCAACATGTAACATAGAGACAATCAGAGTACATGTTAAGATAAAGAGAAACCAGATAGCATACTATCATGTCGAGCAAGAAAGTCCTCCCTATATATGTCCAAACATCCACTACAATATACATCGTATGCACAGTAATGGCCTCTAGGGCATACATATAACTAACAATCTCCCACTTGCACTAGGGTCATCTGTTGTAGTATCGCATACCCAACAATTAGCTGTGGTTGAAATATCTCTTACTCAACCATCCCATAAAAGTCTCTACTGGGAAAAAGGCTTTTGTGAGTGGATCCGCGCTGTTGTCCTCTGTGTATACTCTCCTAACCTCGATCTGTCTGGAGATCAACCATCTCCATGATCAGGTGATACTGCCTAAGAATTATATCTGGATTTCTGATGGGACGGGGGTTCCTTGGCATAATCCACAACTCCATTGTCACACAATGGTAGGAACGAAGTTCATCTCATGAACTTATATTTATCCAGACTGCCTCTTTGGTAGCATCCTTGGTAACGATGTATCTTGTCTTTAATCTTCTAGTAAGTCACGGTATCTAGCTTGGAACTCTTCCAACATACCGTCCCTCCACTGAGGGTAAAGACAATGCATGCGACGGACATTCAGTCGTCCTTATCACCCTGGAACCTTTCCAGTGATTCTCCCCAGGATCGATTGATACCATCTGTTCAGTTGATAAAACTGCACATTTGTTATTACATTTTTCCTACTATTTCTATATTAGAAAAGGTGTTTATTATAATATATGATACATATGATGGTTTATCTGTAAAAAGACTATTTTCATGTATTTATATATTATAATTAGCATTTTGTAGGAAAATGTATGTAAAAAATATCATTGACCAAATCTTAAGAAAACAAACTCTACTAAATATTATTTGAGTTGTTGTGCAGAATTTTTCAGGGCTAAAAATCAAGGGAATCAAAGTTGTTAAGAGCAAACCTACCTAATTAAGAAAGCAAACTAAGAAATCAAGTCTGGCAGAAACAAAGAAAAGATTTCCAAGTTCCAAAAGTTCCCGAGATCGCCACATGTCACACAGATGAAGCCACAGAGAAATGATCAAGAGATCACAACCATTGGCCGCGGATCCGCGGCCAAACCCCCCTATTGGCCGCGGATCCGCCGCATGACAGATGAATTGGGGGCTGGCATTTCTCTGTTTGGATCTTAACTACTATTCCCCAATTTAGGAATCTAGGGTTCTGGCTTTTGGAGTATAAATAAGGACCGAGAGCCTCTTGGAAAAATTATCAAGCCGACGAGATCACGAAGTTCAAGACGGCTCACGCATCCAGGCTGATCATCAACGGTTCGTCTACCTCCTTAGAAGAGATCGAGAAGCAAACTAGTATTTGTAATCATTTTCTAAGGAATCAAAGTGTAATGAATATTGTTGATTAATAAAGATAGCTTTCTTTTTCTTATTCTATTTCTTCGTAGTTTAATTATGCATTTTCTCTCCATCTCTTTTTCTCCCAACATGCGCGAGTAATTCTTCGCTTGTTAGGGTTCGTAGGATTAGGGTGGGTTAATGGATGATGAAAATACCTAAACTTTTTTTACTTCCTATAAAGTTTATAAACTTTATCAAAACAATCATTAACATCCTAATCGGGCGCGCTACCAATTCATTGTTAGTCTCGACCACGATTAGAGATTAGATTAATGATTGTTTTGGTAAAGGCTAGATATGAACGGAGTTCCGTGTCGAGATAAGGGTTAAGAGTGGGATTCCTTTTCCCTCCAGAAACCCTAATCTACATGCATCACTGTCGTTCTAGTTTTAAATCTATTAAAAGATAAAAAGGGTAATTTTTAATTAATTATCCATAACTACTAAATCCTAACGAACCCTACAAGCCCCTTCTTATATTAACTACATCCATAAATAATCTAGATCTATATTTTGCATTAGTGCTTAACGTAGATCTAGAAACCATTCTACAATATTCTTTATCCCTCCTCTCTTTTTCAACACATCTAAAGTAAGAGTAAAAGATTCAACGTTTCCCTGAGGACGACCCGTACTCATCTCGGTCTAGCTACACGCGACATCGTTATTGATTGCGGTTATTACTACACACACACTTTTTTCACATCAATCAAATGGCGCCGTTGCCAGGGAAACGTGCGTAATTTTTTATTCTTACTATTTGTGTTGAATTCTTATACGATCTATATCATAGTTAAAACAAAACTGCAAATTGTATATTTAATAATTATTGTGTGAATTTTGCGAGGAAATCTGGAGTCACGGGCTTGAGGAAACAGAAGACAGAGACATTCATCAAGATCCAGAGGAGTACAGGAGGCCACAGAGCAAACTTTCACCACCTGATCCCTCCACCCAGCGGCGGAACCGCGGAAAAGGAGCTCATTTGGCGGTGGAAGAGCGGCGGGAGAGGAGATTTGGGGCTGCAAACTTCTCTGGTATATTTTCTATATCTTTCTCTCTCCTCTGAAATCCAATAAAATATCTTTTCTGCCAGATTCTTTGGAAAATATCGCCACTCAAAAATCTTTTTGCAAAGTTTTGTTTTGCGGTTTGTTTTTGCATATTTTAATACGGATTTTTAAGGGGCAAGACCAAAATCCAGATTGGTGGGGATTTCATCACCCTTCCTAAGCCCCACAAATCATAAACCGAGCATCCGCATCAACCCTACACTAATTTAAAAAAATATCTAGACCGGACTCTAAGGACTGTCGCACTCAATAAGGACAGGGGAAGGTCGTCGGTAATCTATCGCTTATCCGCATTACTTTTGTGGTGTCTAGGCAAGTGTGTCTAAGGCGAGTGGTTACTTAATTAGGACCACTACTTTCATAGTTGGGAGCCTCCCACTCACCTGGCACTTACCTGGCTACAAGGGTAGTGAAGAGGCGGTAGAGGATTGATCCTACGGCTTGTCCTTTGGAAGTCTAGGAGCGGTCTAGAGACTGGACCTAGGTAACCATAGTTCTAGGGTTGTTTGTGCATTTTTGTGTGATTTGTCTAAATCCGTCATTTTTCAAAACAAACCAATTATTTTCTCCCCTTTTTACCCCTTCCCCCTTCTTCTCTTCTTATAATGGGTGACCTAAACAGAAGAACACTTGCCGAGCTTTGCTGTCCACAACCAGATATCTCTTATTTTCGTAATCCCTTCGGTATACCGTCCGGCTCTTCCATGTCCTTAAGAGATCATATAGAACAAGCAGGAAGAAATAGTTGGCCACCTCAGTCTAGGTCTTATCAACCGTATCATAATCCTACACCTGTTTCAGTTGATACCCAGAGTGAGGAAGCCCCTAGACGAATGTCCATTGTGAGCACATAGCTAGGGCTAGAGGCCAAAGTTTCAACCCGGACCAATATCAACCATCACCTCCACTTTCCAAAGAAGAGTTTGATAGCCAACTGACCAACCCATATCAATATTCTTCTTATCACAATGTTGGCCCTACTCCCACCCAATTTTCGCAACCATTCTATTCCTATCAATCCAATCCAACTTTTCCACCTTCTCTAGACAGTTCTTCTAATCAGTCATTTGGGAGTTTTAATTATCCACAGGAATTTCAATCTTATACTAAAACCCCTTATCAACTCAAGACTAGTCTGGAGCAGACATCAGAAAAATTTCTGGAATTGTCGAACCAAATTAGGAAGGAAACAACAGAGTGGATGCAAGCAAAGAATTTCAAACCTGCCCAAAAATTTTCAGTATATGATTCGGGCATAGGACAAAATGAGAATTTGGGTAGTGAGACAGAACTGTACACCCTTCCTAATCAAACCTCCCCATTCCAAACTGAAATCCATAACTCCAGTGTAACGTTTTAAAAATAATTAAATAAATAATTAAATGAATAAAAGTGTTTAAGCGAATTTTATGATTTTCGGTAAAGCAAAATGTATTTTTCGTAAAATCAAACCGCAATTGTTTTTCATTATAAATTCAAAAATACCTATTTAATTATGTAATTACTAGTAAATAGTGTTTATTTAGCCACTTATAAATTTTTAGTTTAATAAAATATTTTTCCTAAATTAATTATTTTAAATATTAACATAAGCTTTATTTTTACACTAAATTAGTGTAAATTACAAATTTAAATGGTTTTAATTTGTAAAAATGAACCATGGTATGTTAGAAATTAGTGTGTATCATGCAAAATTTATTTGCAAATTTTTCCTATTTTCTAGAGCTTTCTTGAGTTGCTATAGTAAACAAATAAATAAATAATTAAATAAACCATGAAAAGACCTTTAAGTGATATTTCTCCTCTTGAAACTTCTACACTTTTCCTTAATCATTTCTTTCTCTCCCTCACTCCCTCAAGGCCGGCCACAACCCCCCATGGCTGCCCCCCCCCCCACATTTCCCACCTCATTTTTGCACAAAAATCCATCAAAATACATCAAAAATTCAACAAAAAATACACAAAATCCTAATCTCTTCATACCCTTTATTCTCTACCCTTTTTTTATATGGATTTTGGAGTGGGAAAGCATGTATTTTGGAGGCTCATTTCTTGTTGGGATTTCATATTTTGGGAGGTATAATTTCTTTCTTTTGATTTATTGTTTTAGATGTTCATTTAAGCTTAATTAGATTTAATGAATTAATTCTATGTTTTTTTTTAAAAATGCAAGTTAGGGTTGTAAATTCAAGTTAGGGTTTTTAATAATTAATTAGGGTTATAATAGTTATTTTAACACTTTTAGAATTGGAAAATATGGCATGGTTGTTAAATTGTAAAATTTTCATTTAAAATTGTTTTAAATAAGGAAATTAGCTAACTAGATATTTCTAAAATGTGTTTGTGGGTAATATAAAATTCCAATTTAAGTTGCTATCATTAGATGGTAGTTTTAATGAGGATATTAGCACATTAATTGAATGAAAAACTTAGTTTGATCACTAGATTACTTTGATAATTAGAAAAATAGTAATAAAATGCTATTATTTTGTAAACTAGATTTTAGGAATTTCTAAATAAATGTGATTAAAAATATAAGTTATGGTTTCATTGAATAATTATCATTATGGATTGTGGTTTAATATATTAATTCATGCAAATCATGTTTTGTGGAGGAATTGTGGTGCTTTGCTTGAAAAATATTGAAAATTGTTAAATGTTGCAAACTAGAAATTTCAAATTAATATAAATTTGTGTAATAAAAATATAGTAACGGTTTGTATAGTCTAGTTATGCTATATAATGAGTTTTATAACTATTGGTTTCATTTAAATGTCAAGTTTTGATGAAAAACGGTAAATTGGCAATTTCGGTTTTTACGAAATTGGACGGTTTGATGGATTTTAGGGTTTCGATGGATTTAATCGTGTTTTATGGTATAAGTAATGTGTTTTAAAACTACGAGTAATTTGTTAATGTTTATCTCGATCCATCGGAGTTTGTACGCCGATATCGAGCGATATTTGGTTCTTTTTCGTGGACGGGACATAGGCTTTAACCTATGCTGGTTCATTGCGTCGTTTTGACTTTCGTATGTGATTCAGTTTACGATAATATTTATATGTTTGCGTTTAGGTACCCTTCAAGTGGACTGCGGGCGATGAAGAGGAGGATGGCGACACCGTCGTCGGCAGACATGGACCAGGTGAGTAGATGCATATCTACGGGGGGAAGTCGGGTGGATGGCGTTTAGCACCCCCGCAACGTAGAATAGGAATAGTACTTATTGACATTAGGAAACCAGATGTGACCCTAGTAGGACCCTAGTATTGACCCTAGGCTGGACTAGACTGATTTAGGAAAACCATATCAGAGGATGAGTACTTTGGGAAAGGTTCGTAGGTTTCTGATAGAAACACACACGCACACACTAAAACTCGACATGGAGTATACGTATATGTGTATACGTATATAAAACTAGGTATAGGTGTATATATATATACAACACGTATATGGGATTCATTGATGTGATATGATACTTGAGGCATGATGAAACAGTATAACTGGGCTTGATGCCGTGATTCTTGACTATACAGTCGTATTAAAGTGTTAGCGGATCATTAGAGAATGAGATAATGAACATGAATATATAAATTATAAAGAGTGGTGGTGATATTAATGTACATGGGACGCTAGAATAGTACCCGGACTGTAACTTGTGACTGATCACGATATGATATATGTATAACTTGATTACGACATTATATTGGTGTGACCTGATGCCGATATCATATAAGTATGACCTAGTCACAATATGATACATATGACATGATATTTCTGAGGATAAACTAATGATGCTTATCATGATGGCAATGATATATGATTGATGTATGCGATCACAGTTTAACACCTTGATCATAAGATGTGCTAATGATGACATTATACGAATGAGGAGACACCTAGGAGATACTTGACCGTACCCCGATATTGGGATGCCGTACGATGGATTTTACCGTACGAGGCTTAGATTTGATAATTGATCCGCACTCTTGATTCGAGGAAGCCGTACTACGTACGTGACGCTATTGAGGCGGGATCGCCGACTATTAGAGATATTGATTCAGACCTTAGGTAGACTCTAGTTTCTTACTGACTAGTCTATTAGGTTTAGTTCCTTAAGATGTTAGATGGACACTGGTTTAGGTTCGACTCACATAGTGGTAGTTGTACTCGTATCTCGCAGAGGAGTGGGTAATGCACATCTGTATTTACATTCATACTGTAATTATCATGGTGGATGTTCTTTTATATGTTGCTATAATCAGTATAAACTTTACCTGTTAGGACACCAGCACTATTACCGATGATGCGCATATTCCACGCACACTTATTTGCCGGCTCACACACATCATCATCGGTAATTGCTATGTCACGTACACTTTAGATCATATTGACTTTTATGGATAGAATCAGTTAACAACTAGACCGCTATAATATTGTGATTATTCTCTGATATTAGTACAGACATGATATTTATTGCTTAGACATTCATGCATTCATATTTTCATGTTATCATGCAGTATTATGGGCATATGCCGACACTTATCATATACTTACTCATGATTTTGAGATTTGGATTTCTATGAGATTTCTGGATTTTTGGGGAAAACCGCAAAAATATATAAAAACTTCTCTCTCTCTCTCCTCTTCTCTTTTTAAAATAAGATGCGGTTTTCTCGTGATGTATGTGTCGTCCACCATGAGATTTCATGTTCTCTGTTGGATTTCGAGACCCGATTCGAGGAGTGGATGAACCGTCTCGGGTACATGGTGAGCCCGGTATGGTACCCCGGGGCAAGAAGATCGAGTTGTAGACGATGAGCCTGGCAGGGGAAGGCTACCTACCGGTGATGTCTGGCGCGGCGGATATCCGGAGGATACCGACCGTTGTCGTGAGATTTGATGATATGGGCCGATCCGGACTGACGGAGCCCGAGATATTGAGACTTGAGATTACATGTGTTGTGTCGATGTTTGACACGGATTTCCATGGATTTCATTATTGAGATTTCAGATTCTTTTACACATTCTACTATGATAACAGCTAAAGATTTCTTATACATATATATCTGGATTTCAGGATTTGTTACTTTACATTCATGGTGCATGCATTTCATTCATATGACATAGTATTATATGAGGTACTGACACGACACGGAGTAGTTGCACTTACACGTAGTATTACCCTGCTATTACTAGATGTTTGGGATATAGTAGTGTATTTTTATGACCTAGGATAGCTTCCTGCATTCGATTTCTTTTCATAGATGTCTTCTACTCACGAGTTGGCAACTCACCCCCGTTGTGCCAAATTCTTTACAAGTTCGATGTACAGGTTTCCGTGGCAGCTTGTTGGCACATCTTTTCTTCAGGGTGATTTGCACGGTAGGTTGGTTCACTTGTATCCGAACCACCATTGTACTTTTATTCATTCATTTGTATCTAGTAAACTCCATCAACCATATTTGTGTTACTTGATAAGTTTATTGGACCAGTTGTTTATTTCGACCTTAGAGTCGCGCATTGTTATTCAGATCTGGTGGTTTTGTTTTCTTTTGAGTTTTGAGCCTCGCCTATTGGCGTTGTATATTATTGTGCTTGCTGTGGTTGTTTCCGCCTGTTGGCGTTGATGCTAGCTCCCGTTTAGGGATGCTTTTTATTGTTTATGTATATTATACTTGTTGTACCCGTTTGGGGGCCAGTTTTTACAAAGGAGACTCTGCCGAAATTTTTGGTAAAATTTGCTGATGATTTTATACTTGTTTTCTTTTACTGCTTCTTCTTCTTTTTTTATGGTTTAGATTTCTGGGCTTCGGCTTACTTAGGTCACGTGGCGCCTCTAGACGCTTCGTAATCTAAGTGCCGGTCACGTTCCGTAATTTCGGGTCGTGACAAAGTTGGTATCAGAGCGCTAGGTTTAACCTTGTATAAGTCTAGGTGACCCTTGGTTGATGGAGTAGGCGAGTTAGGTGGAGTAACGTACCGTGGGTATGGTCCGCGGCATACTTACGATATGCTACTCTGCTTAAGGAGCCCTAGGATTTACATTGTTTGCACCGTATTCCATTCGTTCTTTTGATCTATCTTCGTCAATGTCGGATGGTGGTTTCTGTTACCACGGGCGCACGGGCAGAGGGAGCTGCGGCTCGAATGCGATAACCATTAGAGTATTGGTTATTCTTGAGGATTGAAGCATTGCTTAGCGTGCGGACGAAGGGTATTCACATGCCGTCCGGATGAAGTTAAAGGGTTCGAACGATTATCAGAAAACCATTTTCCTAAGTTTAAGGTATTCGGAAAAACATGCAGGTATTTCGATGGACCCTCTAGAAGAATGAAACCCTAACTCGACATAATGACCACGAGAACGCCCTTGAACCTTAGGGTTTACGGCAGTTTCGCAGTGTCATTAGTGAGGCTTGGGTTTACCCTTCTACAGCTGGATCATCGATGCTGGGGTATGTACCGGATATTTTTAAACTGTACTTGAGTGTTGAGCTCTCGGGGAATTATGGGATTTTGATGGATCGATCGAAAAGTTTAATGTAGTCCGGATATCAGGTGAAGGGATCGACTACGTGGGAGACTCTAGATATGAGTATTGCCGTTGGTAGCGCAGTCAGCACACCTATGAAAGAACGAGTTCGAAGCAGTCGACATCAGAGGAAAGAGGCGCACATTGACAATAGTGTTTACGATTGTGATTTAGTGATTTGAATTTCCTATTTTCGTTGATTGGATTTTTGTATTTTGAGGACTTTGTTCTACGATTGGTATTTCCTGTGTGTACCTTCATTCTATCTGTGTTTCATATATCAGTTGTATTGATGTGGTTTAGTACGCACCCAGTACACTTGATTTGGTTTTATATATTTTGAGATTTTGATTTGATTTCGTGCATATGGGTTACACATGATTTTGATATATGCTTCGACCTAGTTTTTACCCATTTTCGTACTGTGATTCGAGTCTGATATTCGATGTATGTTTTCGTGCTCCATGTGCACCTGATTAGGATTCTTGCGCATACTTGGCGCACTTGATGCGATTTTGTACACACCAGATGCACTAAACCAGGGTTTTGTGCAGATTAGATGCACCTGATTTTGAGTCGTGCACGTCCGTTGCACTTGACAGATGTTTTTGGTGCACACCTGTTGCACTTAGTTTTGTTTTGTGGGTATTCATGGTTTCTGCATTTGGCTTCGATTTCAGTGCGCACCGGACGCACATGACATTTTATTGATGTAATTGGGATTGATTTTAGTTTGAGCAGTATGTTTTCCTAATCATTATTATTTGATTTAGTAACCAGGCGGGACGTGTATGTTAAATAAAAGATATATATATAGCTATTTTTTAAAAAAAATTAAAACGTCCGCTACTTATGCCGTGACACGTGCATTGCACGGCGATTTTCAAGAGGGGTATTTGTATGCTTCTTTATTATGATGATTCGGCAATTTTACTAGGATGCGAACTATATATAAGTTATAGATTGATGTATATTATGATGGTTTTCACATTGAGTTATGATATTTTATTATCGCCATAACTCCGATGATTGCGTCATGCTTGACGGAGTTGATTTTGTTATGTATTGATGATTTCAGAGCCCCGACGATTTGAGTGTGTTGCTAAATGTTTTAGTATTTGGAAGGGGAGTTTTAATTTAAATTCGGGGACCGAATTTCTTAAAGGGGGGAAGATTGTAACGTTTTAAAAATAATTAAATAAATAATTAAATGAATAAAAGTGTTTAAGCGAATTTTATGATTTTCGGTAAAGCAAAATGTATTTTTCGTAAAATCAAACCGCAATTGTTTTTCATTATAAATTCAAAAATACCTATTTAATTATGTAATTACTAGTAAATAGTGTTTATTTAGCCACTTATAAATTTTTAGTTTAATAAAATATTTTTCCTAAATTAATTATTTTAAATATTAACATAAGCTTTATTTTTACACTAAATTAGTGTAAATTACAAATTTAAATGGTTTTAATTTGTAAAAATGAACCATGGCATATTAGAAATTAGTGTGTATCATGCAAAATTTATTTGCAAATTTTTCCTATTTTCTAGAGCTTTCTTGAGTTGCTATAGTAAACAAATAAATAAATAATTAAATAAACCATGAAAAGACCTTTAAGTGATATTTCTCCTCTTGAAACTTCTACACTTTTCCTTAATCATTTCTTTCTCTCCCTCACTCCCTCAAGGCCGGCCACAACCCCCCATGGCTGCCCCCCCCCCATTTCCCACCTCATTTTTGCACAAAAATCCATCAAAATACATCAAAAATTCAACAAAAAATACACAAAATCCTAATCTCTTCATACCCTTTATTCTCTACCCTTTTTTTATATGGATTTTGGAGTGGGAAAGCATGTATTTTGGAGGCTCATTTCTTGTTGGGATTTCATATTTTGGGAGGTATAATTTCTTTCTTTTGATTTATTGTTTTAGATGTTCATTTAAGCTTAATTAGATTTAATGAATTAATTCTATGTTTTTTTTTTAAAATGCAAGTTAGGGTTGTAAATTCAAGTTAGGGTTTTTAATAATTAATTAGGGTTATAATAGTTAGTTTAACACTTTTAGAATTGGAAAATATGGCATGGTTGTTAAATTGTAAAATTTTCATTTATAATTGTTTTAAATAAGGAAATTAGCTAATTAGATTTTTCTAAAATGTGTTTGTGGGTAATATAAAATTCCAATTTAAGTTGCTATCATTAGATGGTAGTTTTAATGAGGATATTAGCACATTAATTGAATGAAAAACTTAGTTTGATCACTAGATTACTTTGATAATTAGAAAAATAGTAATAAAATGCTATTATTTTGTAAACTAGATTTTAGGAATTTCTAAATAAATGTGATTAAAAATATAAGTTATGGTTTCATTGAATCATTATCATTATGGATTGTGGTTTAATACATTAATTCATGCAAATCATGTTTTGTGGAGGAATTGTGGTGCTTTGCTTGAAAAATGTTGAAAATTGTTAAATGTTGCAAACTAGAAATTTCAAATTAATATAAATTTGTGTAATAAAAATATAGTAACGGTTTGTATAGTCTAGTTATGCTATATAATGAGTTTTATAACTATTGGTTTCATTTAAATGTCAAGTTTTGATGAAAAACGGTAAATTGGCAATTTCGGTTTTTACGAAATTGGACGGTTTGATGGATTTTAGGGTTTCGATGGATTTAATCGTGTTTTATGGTATAAGTAATGTGTTTTAAAACTACGAGTAATTTGTTAATGTTTATCTCGATCCATCGGAGTTTGTACGCCGATATCGAGCGATATTTGATTCTTTTTCGTGGACGGGACATAGGCTTTAACCTATGCTGGTTCATTGCGTCGTTTTGACTTTCGTATGTGATTCAGTTTACGATAATATTTATATGTTTGCGTTTAGGTACCCTTCAAGTGGACTGCGGGCGATGAAGAGGAGGATGGCGACACCGTCGTCGGCAGACATGGACCAGGTGAGTAGATGCATATCTACGGGGGGAAGTCGGGTGGATGGCGTTTAGCACCCCCGCAACGTAGAATAGGAATAGTACTTATTAACATTAGGAAACCAGATGTGACCCTAGTAGGACCCTAGTATTGACCCTAGGCTGGACTAGACTGATTTAGGAAAACCATATCAGAGGATGAGTACTTTGGGAAAGGTTCGTAGGTTTCTGATAGAAACACACACGCACACACTAAAACTCGACATGGAGTATACGTATATGTGTATACGTATATAAAAATAGGTATAGGTGTATTTATATATACAACACGTATATGGGATTCATTGATGTGATATGATACTTGAGGCATGATGAAACAGTATAACTGGGCTTGATGCCGTGATTCTTGACTATACAGTCGTATTAAAGTGTTAGCGGATCATTAGAGAATGAGATAATGAACATGAATATATAAATTATAAAGAGTGGTGGTGATATTAATGTACATGGGACGCTAGAATAGTACCCGGACTGTAACTTGTGACTGATCACGATATGATATATGTATAACTTGATTACGACATTATATTGGTGTGACCTGATGCCGATATCATATAAGTATGACCTAGTCACAATATGATACATATGACATGATATTTCTGAGGATAAACTAATGATGCTTATCATGATGGCAATGATATATGATTGATGTATGCGATCACAGTTTAACATCTTGATCATGAGATGTGCTGATGATGACATTATACGAATGAGGAGACACCTAGGAGATACTTGACCGTACCCCGATATTGGGATGCCGTACGATGGATTTTACCGTACGAGGCTTAGATTTGATGATTGATCCGCACTCTTGATTCGAGGAAGCCGTACTACGTACGTGACGCTATTGAGGCGGGATCGCCGACTATTAGAGATATTGATTCAGACCTTAGGTAGACTCTAGTTTCTTACTGACTAGTCTATTAGGTTTAGTTCCTTAGGATGTTAGATGGACACTGGTTTAGGTTCGACTCACATAGTGGTAGTTGTACTCGTATCTCGCAGAGGAGTGGGTAATGCACATCTGTATTTACATTCATACTGTAATTATCATGGTGCGTGTTCTTTTATATGTTGCTATAATCAGTATAAACTTTACCTGTTAGGACACCAGCACTATTACCGATGATGCGCATATTCCACGCACACTTATTTGCCGGCTCACACACATCATCATCGGTAATTGCTATGTCACGTACACTTTAGATCATATTGACTTTTATGGACAGAATCAGTTAACAACTAGACCGCTATAATATTGTGATTATTCTCTGACATTAGTACAGACATGATATTTATTGCTTAGACATTCATGCATTCATATTTTCATGTTATCATGCAGTATTATGGGCATATGCCGACACTTATCATATACTTACTCATGATTTTGAGATTTGGATTTCTATGAGATTTCTGGATTTTTTGGGAAAACCGCAAAAAATATAAAAACTTCTCTCTCTCTCCTCTTCTCTTTTTAAAATAAGATGCGGTTTTCTCGTGATGTATGTGTCGTCCACCATGAGATTTCATGTTCTCTGTTGGATTTCGAGACCCGATTCGAGGAGTGGATGAACCGTCTCGGGTACATGGTGGGTCCGGTATGGTACCCCGGGGCAAGAAGATCGAGTTGTAGACGATGAGCCTGGCAGGGGAAGGCTACCTACCGGTGATGTCTGGCATGGCGGATATCCGGAGGATACCGACCGTTGTCGTGAGATTTGATGATATGGGCCGATCCGGACTGACGGAGCCCGAGATATTGAGACTTGAGATTACATGTGTTGTGTCGATGTTTGACACGGATTTCCATGGATTTCATTATTGAGATTTCAGATTCTTATACACATTCTACTATGATAACAGCTAAAGATTTCTTATACATATATATCTGGATTTCAGGATTTGTTACTTTACATTCATGGTGCATGCATTTCATTCATATGACATAGTATTATATGAGGTACTGACACGACACGGAGTAGTTGCACTTTCACGTAGTATTACCCTGCTATTACTAGATGTTTGGGATATAGTAGTGTATTATTATGACCTAGGATAGCGTCGTGCATTCGATTTCTTTTCGTAGATGTCTTCTACTCACGAGTTGGCAACTCACCCCCGTTGTGCCAAATTCTTTACAGGTTCGATGTACAGGTTTCCGTGGCAGCTTGTTGGCACATCTTTTCTTCAGGGTGATTTGCACGGTAGGTTGGTTCACTTGTATCCGAACCACCATTGTACTTTTATTCATTCATTTGTATCTAGTAAGCTCCATCAACCATATTTGTGTTACTTGATAAGTTTATTGGACCAGTTGTTTATTTCGACCTTAGAGTCGCGCATGTGTTATTCAGATCTGGTGGTTTTGTTTTCTTTTGAGTTTTGAGCCTCGCCTATTGGCGTTGTATATTATTGTGCTTGCTGTGGTTGTTTCCGCCTGTTGGCGTTGATGCTAGCTCCCGTTTGGGGATGCTTTTTATTGTTTATGTATATTATACTTGTTGTATCCGTTTCGGGGCCAGTTTTTACAGAGGAGACTCTGCCGAAATTTTTGGTAAAATTTGCTGATGATTTTATACTTGTTTTCTTTTACTGCTTCTTCTTCTTTTTTTATGGTTTAGATTTCTGGGCTTCGGCTTACTTAGGTCACGTGGCGCCTCTAGACGCTTCGTAATCTAAGTGCCGGTCACGTTCCGTACTTTCGGGTCGTGACATCCAGTTTCATAGATTAATCAAGTACACCAAATAGAATGTCTGATAAGTTGTGTGACTTTGTAGTGTTTGATTTACCCGACTGTTAAGGGTCCATTTCAAATGAAACCATACCCAACCCTTGTGATCTCTACACCTCCACTCTTGAACCAAAACTGATTGAAAACCATACTTTTGATGAGGTGTTTGAGAATTTTAACCTTCACTTGAATGAGGTGATTGACGTTGGGGATATATTGATTGATGAACCCGAAATGTTGGATGATTTTGTCCCACCAATTCATCAAATCCTTTCACTTCCTTGTGGTCATCATCTTGAGCCTTTAATTCTTCCCGAACCCCAAATATGTCTTGAAATTGATGATAAAGGTATACCCGAAGAAATACAGCCTCCATCTTCAATATCTGGTACAGCAACACTCGACACACCAATTTGTTTACCCATTTCACCTTCTATTTTCTCCGGTTCTTCTTCTGTTCCTATAGTTTCAGTGAGTTTTGATGTATCACAATCCGTTAATTCAAGTTCAATAATACCAGAAATTCAACTTGATTTGGATATTTTTGAAAATGAGGTAGATGAGGTTTTCGAGTCCTCTACCTCAATAATTTTTTATGAATCAAGTAGGATAAATTCTGGCACAAAACTCTTTGACAGCAAAATGTTCAATCACACCATTGATAAAAGTTTTGAAGAACTTTTTGCTGACGAACTTGAATTTTTAAACAATACGGATTTTGTGATTGATCAATCTCCACCTACAGAGGTTGAACCGTCACCATTCCTTCTTCCTAATCATTCACATTCATCCGCATTCTTTCTTTTCTCTAATTTCAAACCCTTTCCAGACCACCTCTTATCCCTTCCCCATTTTTTCTTGACTCGATACAACACATTCTTCCACCAACCTATACGCTATACTGATAAAATCTTTGAATGGTTGGTGTTAACTTTTGGTCTTTGTAAAGTCTTACTTTGACCAAATGACTCACCCCCTCTTAAAATGCTTCGTATTGTCTAACTCATGTTTGAGGGGGGGTATATTTTTGGCTCTTGAACAAAACTTTTGTCCTCAAATTTGTGAGCCAAAAATAAGTTTGGGGGAGGATTTTCACTTTCATATATTCTTGCCCCCATTAATAATGTCCTCCCAAGGTTACAGGTTTTTGTGATCCAGCAGATAGCAACAGTGAGGACACTGTTGAAAACAAGTTTGGGGGAGGTTTGTGCTTATTTACGCATACTTTGCATTATACTATATATAAGCACAAAATAATTTTGATAATAAAAGAATAGAAAGTGAAAAATTATATATGAAATATAAGAATAGTTTAAGAAAACCAAGAAAATTAGAAGTTTTCTTAAACGAACTGGTAATAAGTAGTTATGAGCCGTTGTCCCAAGGGTTAGTAAGATGAAGGAAGTCACTAATCTGAGGATAAAAATAAGTCTGAAAAATAGTCTCTATTCTGGAAGTGATTGATACGAAAAAGTGTGTGTAGTAGTTAACCGCAATCAATAACGGTGTCGCGTGTAACTAGACCGAAATGAGTACGGGTCGTCCTCTGGGAAACGTTGAATCTTTTACTCTTACTTTAGATGTGTTGAAAAAGAAAGGAGGAAGAAAGAATTTGTTGAATGGTTTCTAGATCTATGTTAAGCAAGAATGCAAAAATATAGATCTAGATTATTTTAAGGATGTAGTTAATATAATAAGGGGGCTTGTAGGGTTCGTTAGGATTTAGTAGTTATGGACGATTAATTAAAAGTTACCATTTTTATCCTTTAATAGATTTAAAACTAGAACGACGGTGATGCGTGTAGATTAGGGTTTCTGGAGGGAAAAGGAATCCCACTCTTAACCCTTATCTCGACACGGAACTCCGTTCATATCTAGCCTTTACCAAAACAATCATTAATCTAATCTCTAATCGTGGTCGGAACTAACAAAGAATTGTTAGCGCGCCCGATTAGGATGTTAATGATTTTTTTGATAAAGTTCATAAACTTTATAGGACTTAAAAAGGGTTTGGGGATTTTTATCGTCCATTAGCCTACCCTAATCCTACGAACCCTAACAAGCGGAGAATTACTCGCGCATGTTGGGACAAAAAGAGATGGAGAGAAAATGCATAATTAAACTACGAAGAAATAGAATAAGAAAAAGAAAGCTACCTTTATTAATCAACAATATTCATTACACTTTGATTCCTTAGACAATGATTACAAAGACTAGTTTGCTTCTCGATCTCTTCCAAGGAGGTAGATGAACAGTTGATGATCAGTCTGGATGCGTGAGCCGTCTTGGACTTCGTGATCGCGTCGACTTGATAAATTTTCTAAGAGGCTCTCGGTCTCTTTTTATAGTGCCAGATCCATATCCCAAGCTTCTAAATTAGGGAAAAAGTAGAAAAGATTTTTCCCAAAAATCCTCAGCCTCCATCTCTTCTTAACCGCGGCGGATCCGCGGCATCAAGGAGCTTGGGCCGCGGATCCGCGGCTTGATGATCACAATCGTCCATCAAATTTCTGTGGATGTCTACTTGTGACATTTGGCGATCCTTGACACCTTCAGAATTTGGAAATATTTTCTTTTCTTCTGCCAGAATTGATTCCTTCATTTTGATTTCTTAATTAGGCAGGTTAGCTTTAACAACTTGATTTCCTTGATTTAAGACCTGAAAATTCTGCACAACAACTTAGATAATATTTAGTAGACTTAGTTCTACTAGGATTAGGTCAATAATATTATATATATATTCCTACCAAATACTAATTATAATATATCAACACATGGAAAATAGTATTTTTACACATAAACCCTCATATGTATGATATATTATAATAAATTCCTTTTTTTAATATGAAAATGGTAGGAAAAATGTAATAACAAATGTGCAGTTTTATCAACTGAACAAATACCCCCAAACTTATCTTTGATCGTCCCGAGCAAATTAGTTTATTCAAGAGGAGAAAAAGAAAGGAGAAAACTAAGCACACTTTCGTAGGCAGACACGATTGCACTGAGCACGTGCAACAAGCCGTTAAACCTCTAGGTGTCCCTAGTAGGAGGAGTGTTGTCTCCTGAGGGTTTTCAGCGGATTACACCCACAAAATCCTATAACAAAAGAGAGATGGTGAAATTTACATATAAAGATAAGAACCATAAAAGAAAGACTTTGAAAATAAGAGTTTCCAACTATACTAGCTTTTCAGTTATCATGAGCCCTATCTTAATAGTCATGAAAAAATGTTAGAAATCACATCATCCCTCAATAAAATATCGTCTTTATTTTTCGTTCCTATCTTTCATCCAAACATCGATCATATACCCCTACGTGTGTGATATGGACATCCCTACACTCGGAGAATTCAATTCAAGCTATCATACTCTTGTCCATCTGCCGCGGTACTTTTTAACTTGATGAATATTTAGATTTGCTCACACATTTTCGTGTGACCGTTAATACTTCTTGAGGTACTAACCGACCGATTACTCATGTGCTTGCTGATTAGGTGATAATATTTTCCTCGTCTTGCACCATCTAAGGCTTAGCAGTGACTCCCAGACCAGTTAGCCTTAGGGCACTAGGTGATGAAGCACCCTCGCTATATTTTTTTTATTGCTGCCTTGGCGATATAAAACCAGTGTTCATTTTTTCTTTTCACCATTTTTATATTTTCTTCATTCATTTTTTTTTCATTTCCTTCATACTTTGGCTTTTAGACAAGAGCATTTCAAGGAATCATCTACTATCCCGAGTTTCAAGACGTGTGTAAGTGCATATAGTAGGGTATCAACATTCAAATGTTTGGCTTCCAGAATAGAAACTATTTTTCAGACTTATTTTTATCTTCAGATTAGTGACTTCCTTCATCTTACTAACCCTTGGGACAACAGCTCATGACTACTTATTACTAGTTCGTTTAAGAAAACTTCTAATTTTCTTGGTTTTCTTAAACTATTCCTATCTTTTGGATGTAATTTTTTCACTTTCTACTCTTTTATTATCAAAAAAAAATTTGTGCTAAAATATAGTATAATGCAAAGTATAAGCACAAACCTCCCCCAAACCTGTTTACAGCAATATCCGTACTGATGTCATCCGTTAAAGCTCAAAAACCTGTAGACTTGGGAGGAAATTATTAGTGGGGGCAAGAATATATGCAAGTGAAATCCTCCCCCAAACTTATTTTTGGCTCACAATTTTATAAAAATTCTTTTTTCTTTCAAGAGCCCCAAAAAAAATACCCCCCCCAAACTTGAGCTAAACAATGTTAATCTTTTAAAATCACACGAGGGGGGTAAGGTTATTGGTCAATGCCAAGCTTTGCAAAGACCGAAGGTCAACACCAACCATCCGAAAATTTTATCGATGAAGCACCAAGGTTGGTGGAAGAACATATCACCTTTCGACGTGAAGAAGTGGGGAAGTGATAAGAGGTGTAATGGAAAAGGATTGCGTCTCAATTTGGAGAGATGGCACAGTGATAGTAATGATGGATTACTCGCATTATCATGATTGTCCAAAAGAAGGGGTGGATGTCCAATTTCTTCATCTTGGAGTTGATTCATCTCAACACCCGTGTCTTGTAAAAATGCGAGTTCATCAGCGAAAATTTCCTCAAAGCCTTCATCGATACCCCGAAAAATAATGTCATCAGAAAAAATGGGGTGATCGTCAGACTCTATAAAAAGTTCCTTATCAGCATTAGATGTTGACCCGGACAATTCGGTGGAAGAGTCCGTGTCAAGCAACAACATATGAAAAGAGTCAGAATTATGAGGTTGATCGAATTCGCTGCTGTCGACATCCATTAATTCGACAGAACACACATGAGCATAGGGTTCGGAGGGTTCACTTCCCAACTTGTAAATGTTAAGCTCAATTGACTTCTTTCCAAAGGATAGGGTCATAGAGCCGTTTCTACAATTGATTACTGCGTTGGAAGTGGCCAAAAAGGGTCGACCGAGTATCACCGGGATTTGATTGCATGGGTTTGCCACAGGTTGTGTATCAATAACGATAAAGTTCACAGGAAATATGAATTCCCCGACATTGATTATCACATCCTCTAGCTCACTCCTTGGTTGGGTGATAGATCGATCGGCCATCTGAAGAGTGCAATGCGCAGGTTTTAACTCTCCGATCCCTAATTGCTCATAAACAGAATACGGAAGCAAGTTAACACTAGCACCTAAATCGAGTAGAGCACGATTGATATTTTTACCCCCAATAGAAATTGAAATTGTAGGACTTCCGGGGTCCTTTCGTTTCTTGGGTAGTTGTTGTATAAAAGCTGTGCTCACATTACTCGCAAGGAAAACTTTTTTAGGTACTTGAACTTTTCTCTTCCTAGTGCACAAGTCCTTTAGGATTTTCGTATATGACGGAACTTGTTGAATAGCATCTAGGAGAGGAATGTTTATGTTCACTTGCTTAAAAATTTCCACAATCTTCTCCATTTATGGACTTGGTCTGTTGCCCCTGTTTGGATAAGGTGCTTTATCAATAAGGGTTTGGTCCAACATTGGAGAGGATTGTGGGGACGGATTCGATCCCAAAACTGGAGTGGGAATTGACTTAGATAGATTTGGCGAAATGTTTGAGCCTTAGGGAAAACGGAGAATAGGCTCGGGTGAAGATGGGAGACTAGACGAATTAGGGGAAGAAGAAAAGGCTGGGGTATCATTGGTGTCACTATCATCACATTGCTCACCCACTCGGTTATTCAGCACTTTTCCCGATCTCAACGTAGTAACGGCACTCACATTATAACTTTGTGAGTGGCCAGGATTCGGTATGGGTTGAGATGGGAGTTTCCCTTTCTCTCTCGCACTCATTGCGGCGTTTAACTATGCGATTTGGTTTTCTATTGATTTAATACTCTCACCATGAGAGGCGGAGTTTTTCGTTATGGTATCAATAGAAGACTTCATCTCAGCCGACAATTGCATGGATTGTTTCATGAATAAATCCAAAGTTTGTGCAAGTGAGTTGTCAGTACCGGCCACTTGTAGTGTAGAAATGTTGGCCGGATTTTGGAAATTCTGTAACTGAAAGGGGGGCTGATTCTGTGGTTGTGGTTGCTGTGGAGGAGGTCTTTGATAATTACTTTGTTGGTTTTGATTCCAAGCAATGTTAGAATGATTCCTCCATCCTTGATTGTATGTGGAAGAATAAGGGTAGTTTCTAGGTCGCTGCTGAAAAGCAGCATTAGTTTGCTCCTGACCTTGAAACGGTGCATTCATAGGACATTCTTCCGTTAAGTGTGAAGGATCCGAACAGCAACCACAAACAGTCTTAGGAAGCGTGACATGATTTAGGGAGAATGATGAGAATTTATTCTCAATAGCATCTAGTTTCTTCTGTATCGCTGCCATTTCGGCTTTTACTGCGATGGAAACATCGAGCTGGTGAACACCTCCCATAGATGAAGGTGGTCTTACGCTTTCCCACTGCAAAGTGTGTTCAGCGAGGTCTTCCAGATACTTCCAAGCTTCACCGTCATCTTTAGACATGAAATTGCATTGACACATTGTTTCAAGCATCTACTTTGTCGCTGGATTAATGCCCTCATATATAATCCGACATAAATCCCATCTTTGTATTCCGTGATGGGGGCATTGAACAAGCAGATCTTTGAAACGTTCAAAGCACTTCCAAAATGGTTCATTGGGAAGCTGGGTGAACTGGTTGATCTCGCTCCTAATATGGGCAGTCTTATGGTTTTGGTAAAACTTCTTAAGAAATGCTATGACAAATTCATCCCAATTAGTGATAGAGTGTGCGGCAGTATTATAAAGCCATTTTTCTGCCAAGTCGCACAGTGTAAATGGGAGAAGACGTAAGCGCATAGCATCTAAAGTCAATTGTGAAGTACCCATCATTGCGCATACGTTTTCGAATTTGGTGATGAAAACGTACGCGTCTTCCGACTCAAGCCCGTGAAATTTGGGCAGCAAGTTGATGTAGTGGGGTTTAATTTCGAAATTATCCCCGTTAGGTGGTGGAAGAGATAGACAAGTGGGAAGAGGACCACGGATAGGATAGCATCTCTCTTGGAGAGAGATGCGCGGTGGATTCTGCGCACCTACGGGCGGTGGCAGCGTGGTGTTATATTCTGATGGAGTGCCGTCCATCTCAGTCGTAGTGTGTGGTGGGGGAAAAGAAGATGAAGAAGTACCGACTTCGGTGTCGATAGCAGGAACGCGAACAAGGCGGGCACTAGGATCCCGTGTCCAGCCGAGCATGCACTAAGCGGGTTTAGTGCAAGTGGCAGCGTGTGTGTGATTTAAAATTGGCTTGTTTTGAAAAATGTGGGACTCAAGACAAATCACCCTAAGATGCACAAGCAACCCTAGAACTAAGGTCACCTAGGTCCAGTCTCTAGACCGCTCCTAGACTTCCAAAGGACAAGCCGCAGGATCAATCCTCTACCGCCTCCGTACTACCCTTGTAGCCAGGTAAGTGGGAAGGAACCACGTCGTGGGCCTAATTAAAAACCACTAGCCTTTGACACACTTGCCTAGGCACTACAAAAATAATGCAGATAAACGATAGATTACCCACGACCTTCCTTTGTCCTTATTGAGCGCGACAGTCCTTAGAGTCTGGTCTAAATATTTTTTAAATTAATGAAGGGTCGATCTAGATGCTCGGTTTGTGATTTGTGGGGCTTAGGAAGGGTGATGAAATCCCCACCTAATCTTGATTTGGTCTTTGCCCCTTAAAATCCGTATTAAAATATGCGAAACAAAACCAATCACAAAACTTTTGCAAAACGATTTTTGAGCGGCGCTATTTTGCAAAGAATCCTGCAAAAAATAGATTTTATTGGATTTTAGAGGAGAGAGGAAGAGTTGAGAATCTTACCAGAGAAGTGTGAAACCCTAGATCTCCTGTTTCCTCAAGTCCGTGACTCCAGATTCCCTCGCAAAATTCACACACAAATCGTTAAATATGCAATTTGCAGTTTTGTTTTAATAATGATATGAATCGTCTAAGAATTCAACACAAATAGCAAGAATAAAAAAAATTACGCAGGTATCCCCGGCAACGGCGCCATTTGATTTATGCGAAAGAGTGTGTGTAGTAGTTAACCGCAATCAATAACGGTGTCGCGTGTAGCTAGACCGAAATGAGTACGGGTCGTCCTATGGGAAACGTTGAATCTTTTACTCTTACTTTAGATGTGTTGAAAAAGAAAGGAGGAAGAAAGAATTTGTTGAATGGTTTCTAGATCTACGTTAAGCAAGAATGCAAAAATATAGATCTAGATTATTTTAAGGATGTAGTTAATATAATAAGGGGGCTTGTAGGGTTCGTTATGATTTAGTAGTTATGGACGATTAATTAAAAGTTACACTTTTTATCCTTTAATAGATTTAAAACTAGAACGACGGTGATGCGTGTAGATTAGGGTTTCTGGAGGGAAAAGGAATCCCACTCTTAACCCTTATCTCGACACGGAACTCCGTTCATATCTAGCCTTTACCAAAACAATCATTAATCTAATCTCTAATCGCGGTCGGGACTAACAAAGAATTGTTAGCGCGCCCGATTAGGATGTTAATGATTCTTTTGATAAAGTTCATAAACTTTATAGGACTTAAAAAGAGTTTAGGGATGTTCATCATCCATTAGCTTACCCTAATCCTACGAACCCTAACAAGCGGAGAATTACTCGCGCATGTTGGGAGAAAAAAAGGTGGAAAGAAATTGCATAATTAAACTACGAAGAAATAGAATAAGAAAAAGAAAGCTACCTTTATTAATCAACAATATTCGTTACACTTTGATTCCTTAGAAAATGATTACAAAGACTAGTTTGCTTCTCGATCTCTTCCAAGGAGGTAGATGAACAGTTGATGACCAGCCTGGATGCGTGAGCCGTCTTGGACTTCGTGATCGCGTCGACTTGATAAATTTTCCAAGAGGCTCTCGGTCTCTTTTTATAGTGCCAGATCCATATCCCAAGCTTCTAAATTAGGGAAAAAGTAGAAAAGATTTTCCCCAAAAATCCTCAGCCTCCATCTCTTCTTAACCGCGGCGGATCCGCGGCATCAAGGAGCTTGGGCCGCGGATCCGCGGCTTGATGATCACAATCGTCCATCAAATTTCTGTGGATGTCTACTTGTGACATTTGGCGATCCTTGGCACCTTCAGAATTTGGAAATATTTTCTTTTCTTCTGCCAGAATTGATTCCTTCATTTTGATTTCTTAATTAGGCAGGTTAGATTTAACAACTTGATTTCCTTGATTTAAGACCTGAAAATTCTGCACAACAACTTAAATAATATTTAGTAGACTTAGTTCTACTAGGATTAGGTCAATAATATTATATACATTTTCCTACCAAATACTAATTATAATATATCAACACATGGAAAATAGTATTTTTACACATAAACCCTCATATGTATGATATATTATAATAAAGTCCTTTTTTTAATATGAAAATGGTAGGAAAAATGTAATAACAAATGTGCAGTTTTATCAACTGAACAGGAAGCCAAACATTTGAATGTTGATACCCTACTATATGCACTTACACACGTCTTGAAACTCGGGATAGTAGAGGATACCTTGAAATGCTCTTGTCTAAAAGCCAAAGTATGAAGGAAATAATAAATGAAGAAAATATAAAAATGGTGAAAAGAAAAATGAACACTGGTTTTGTTATCGCCAAGGCAGCAATAAAAAAATATAGCGAGGGTGCTTCATCACCTAGTGCCTTAGACCAACTGGTCTGGGAGTCACTGCTAAGCCTTAGGTGGTGCAAGACGAGGAAAATACTAGCACCTAATCAGTAAGCACATAAGTAATCGGTCGGTTATCTACCTCAAGAAGTATTAACGATCGCATGAAAATGTGTGAGAAAATCCATAAATATTCATCAAATTAAAAAATACTGAGGTAGATGGACAAGAGTATGATAGCTTGAATTGAATTCTCCGAGTGTAGGGATGTCCATTACACACACGTAGGGTTATATGATCGATGTTTGGATGAAAGGTAGGAATGAAGAATAAAGACGATGTTTTATTAAGGGATAATGTGATATCTAACATCTTTTCATGACTATTAAGATAAGGCTCATGACAACTGAAAAGCTAGTGTAGTTGGAAACTCTTATTTTCAAAGTCTTTTTTTTATGGTTCTTATCTTTATATGTAAATTTCACCATCTCTCTTTTATTATAGGATTTTGTGGGTGTAATCCGCTAAAACCCCTCAGAAGACAACACTCCTCCTACTAGGGACAACTAGAGGTTTAACGGTTTGTTGCACATGCTCAGTGCAATCGTGTTTGCCTACGAAAGTGTGCTTAGTTTTCACCTTTTCTTTTTCTCCTTCTCTTGAATAAACTAGTTTGCTCGGGATGATCAAAAAAATAAGTTTGGGGGTATTTGTTCAGTTGATAAAACTGCACATTTGTTATTACATTTTTCCTACTATTTCTATATTAGAAAAGGTGTTTATTATAATATATGATACATATGAGGGTTTATCTGTAAAAAGACTATTTTCATGTATTTATATATTATAATTAGCATTTGGTAGGAAAATGTACGCAAAAAAATATTATTGACCAAATCTTAAGAAAACAAACTCTACTAAATATTATTTGAGTTGTTGTGCAGAATTTTTCAGGGCTAAAAATCAAGGGAATCAAAGTTGTTAAGAGCAAACGGCCTAATTAAGAAAGCAAACTAAGAAATCAAGTCTGGCAGAAACAAAGAAAAGATTTCCAAGTTCCAAAGGTTCCCGAGATCGCCACATGTCACACAGATGAAGCTACAGAGAAATGATCCAGAGATCACAACCATTGGCCACGGATCCGCGGCCAAACCCCCCTGTTGGCCGCGGATCCGCCGCATGACAGATGAATTGGGGGCTGGCATTTCTCTGTTTGGATCTTAACTACTATTCCCCAATTTAGGAATCTAGGGTTTTGGCTTTTGGAGTATAAATAAGGACCGAGAGCCTCTTGGAAAAATTATCAAGCCGACGAGATCACAAAGTCCAAGACGGCTCACGCATCCAGGCTGATCATCAACGGTTCGTCTACCTCCTTAGAAGAGATCGAGAAGCAAACTAGTATTTGTAATCATTTTCTAAGTAATCAAAGTGTAATGAATATTGTTGATTAATAAAGGTAACTTTCTTTTTCTTATTCTATTTCTTCGTAGTTTAATTATGCATTTTCTCTCCATCTCTTTTTCTCCCAACATGCGCGAGTAATTCTCCGCTTGTTAGGGTTCGTAGGATTAGGGTAGGTTAATGGATGATGAAAATACCTAAACTCTTTTTACGTCCTATAAAGTTTATAAACTTTATCAAAACAATCATTAACATCCTAATCGGGCGCGCTACCAATTCATTGTTAGTCTCGACCGCGATTAGAGATTAGATTAATGATTGTTTTGGTAAAGGCTAGATATGAACGAAGTTCCGTGTCGAAATAAGGGTTAAGAGAGGGATTCCTTTTCCCTCCAGAAACCCTAATCTACATGCATCACTGTCGTTCTAGTTTTAAATCTATTAAAGGATAAAAAGGGTAATTTTTAATTAATCATCCATAACTACTAAATCCTAACGAACCCTACAAGCCCCTTCTTATATTAACTACATCTATAAATAATCTAGATCTATATTTTGCATTAGTGCTTAACGTAGATCTAGAAACCATTCTACAATATTCTTTATCCCTCCTCTCTTTTTCAACATATCTAAAGTAAAAGTAAAAGATTCAACGTTTCCCTGAGGATGACCCGTACTCATCTCGGTCTAGCTACACGCTACACCGTTATTGATTGCGGTTATTACTACACACACACTTTGTTCACATCAATCACCATCTCACTACAACTAGTGAGAATCCTAACATCCATTTAGATCTATCTCATAGATATAAAACCTAGGATTTAGGAGGTATCACTTGATCCTATATAGAGAATCTTTGTGATAAGCGGAGATTGACGGAGCGTAGCATAGGAAACTCCTTCCTATCAAGAGTATGTCATCCACGTACTATACGAGGATCACCACCATACTCCCTACTAGCTTTTTGTATATACAAGGTTCATCTACCATTTTGATGAAGTCAAACTCTTTGACTATCACATCAAAACAGATGTTCCAACTCCGCGATACCTGATTTATCACATAAAACATCTTGCTCACGTTTCCGCTGCTCCCACTGTCTACAAAGACCTCTGGCTGTGTACTTATAGACGCTCTCTTCCAAATCATCATTTTAGAAAAGCAGTCATGACACCCAACCACCAGATATCGTAGTCATGGTATGTAGCCGTGGCAAGTAGGATCTGGATGGACTTAAGCATAGCTTTGAAAGTCTCAACTTTTCCATGTACACCAAGTAATCTTCTCAAGATATACTTGCTCCTGATGGGGATTTAACCCTTCAGATAAAGCAACCAAAATCCATACTTTGTTGGTGCATAAGGATTCCATCTCAGATTGCTAAGCATCCAGCCATTCTTACAGAGTCCCACTCCTGATGGCCAGCTCGAAACTAGTTAGGTCATCATCTCATGATGCAATCCTCGCTCCCACTGTCATAGAGAAACCGAAGTATCTCTCAGGTGGGTGAGGAACCCTACTAGATCGGCGGAGAGGCTGAGGTTCGTTGGTTACTATTGAATCCTTTGATTCTATCAAATCATCTGTTGTAGTTTGTATAGCTGGAACTCCTTCCAGTTCTACCTCATGACCACTAATTTTTCCACAAGAAATTCCCTTTCACAAAGGTGGCATGTTGAGAAACAAAACATCTTTTGTTCCTCGGTTAGTAGAAGACATTCCCTTGCGCATGCTTGGGATATCCAACAAACTTCCACAGATCTGACCTTGCCTCGAGCTTGTCCGGATTTTACCTTTTAGACATAGGCCGGACAACCCCAAATCTTAACATATTTAAGATATGATCTCTTCCCATTCCATATCACATATGAAGTGGTAGGCAACTGATTTGATTGGAACCCTATTCAATAGGTATGCAGCTTCTCAAGTGCATAACTCCCAAAAGGAAATAGGAAACTCAGTAGTACTCATCATAGAGCACACCATATCTAATAGGGTGTGATTGCTCCGTCCCGATACACCTACGTGCTGTGGTGTATACGGAGGATTAATGCTGAGAGAGAATCTCATTCTCCTTTAGAATAGTCCAGGATTTCCGTGCTCAAGTATTCTCCTCCTTGATCTCATCAAAGGACATAATACTTATACCCGTTTTTGGTTCTCTACTTCTAACTTATATTCTGTGATTATCTCAAAAGTTTCGGACTTGTGTTTCAACAAGAACATATGTCTGAATCTTGAGAGATCATCAGTGAATGTAATGAAGTACAAAGAACCGGTCCTGGCATGTGTAGACAGGGGACTCACATACATCATCATGTATCAATCCCAAGAGTTCACTAACTCTTTCTCTGTTTCCAATAAACGGAGCTGTGGTCATCTTATCTTAGTGACATGACTGGCAAGTTTCACAAGATGTAAATTCAAACTAATTTTAATATGCATCTAAATGTAACTTCAGCTAGTCGGGTCGCATTGATATGACCTAGTCTACAATACCTCAAGAAGGATTCGTTCATTTCTGAACTCTTCCTCTTGTGTGTGTTCTGTACGTTAAGAACTGTGGTTTGATTTAGAACGTCTATGCTTTTAGATAACGTGCCTGAACCGATCAACTCTTGATATAGCAAATGTTCAAAACATTATCCAACAATACAAAATTATATCCTTCTTTACTAATAAAGAGAGTGATATGATGTTGTATATCAGGTTCGGTATCTAATAACATTCGTTAAGAATCAATGTATTCTGGTAATACAGGGTGATAACTACCAACAGACTTAGCTGCAACGCTTGCACCGTTTCTATCTCATGAAATTTATCACTCGTTCTCAGTTCTCTACCTATCTGTAGCCCATGTAACAAATTACATTTACGGGATCCTCATCCGGTATCAAATACCCAGGACGTAAAGGATATTGAGAAACAGTTCTGTATAATGAACACACCCGAAGAACATGCATCAGCATGCACTTTCTTCGTTTGGGCGGCACGGGAATTCTGGTAATCCCCTATTTCCTGCTCTGTCTTATAACAATTATAAGTTGGAGCGGAACCAACGTTACTTAGCGCAGTATAACAAGCGAGTTCGGTCAATACATCCGTATTATTATCTTGATTAAGGCGTGACATAGTCGCAACCAGGAACGAGAGAAGAAAACACTCAGCGTGCGCTTTTTACAAGATTAGATTGGTTATCAATTTATCTAATCAGGATGTCTCCCACTGTTTTAGTCAAATCTTCCTTCAAACCCTGAAAGGAAAGACTAGCCGGGATTAATTACACCCTACAAGTTCGCCAATCTTTCAGCCAGGCCAGTGCCGGTACTTTGAGGGAGGTTGACCGTGCTTTCGCACGGACCTAATTAAAATAAACCTTGTTTTCCCAGGGGCGTAACCCCGTTAACACCTTTCTAGACACCTACTTGATCGGCTAATTGTAATGTGTAAAACTCTCCCAGGAGTAACTCTTACTCGCAGTGGGTATCGGGATCCAACTATCTCATAGAAGGTATGCAATCTCATTGCAAATTTCAACACTTGAAATTCCCAATAATATTTTGCCCCTAGCAGCTATATGACCTTAACATGGTCAACAAATCCTAAGTGTTAGTCAAGTTCAACCCGTCATTTCCCGATTGAATTAAACCCACCCGCACGACCCTTAACATGGTCAACAAAGTCGCACGACTACCCTAATCCAATCGCATCATATGCTTATACAGATAAGTACTAATCAGCTACCGCACATTACGCCTTAACATGGTCAACAAACGTAGCACGAATACTAACTAGTACTTATCTGAAATGATGGAGGGCTACGACGAGTTTTTAAGAAAACCCTTTGCGTAATGAACTTGATATCGTTGTAGAATCGAGTGATTTTAAATGGAGTGTTTTTTTAGGCTTTTCTAGTATTGCTAAAGAAGTCACTCCCGGTGAAGGGATCATCGGCTCTTTCCTCATCGAATAAGGTGCGGGATATTTCATAAATACCGCTGTGCAAAGCAAAAACTATAGAAACAATCAAAAGACAAACCGAGTTTGTAGCATCTGCTAGTTTCGCTAAAGAGGTCACTCCCAGTGAAGGGATCTCGGCTCTTTCCTTATCAAATAAGGTGCTGGATGTTCTACAAGGAACACCGCTATGCAAATCATGAACTAGAGCTACCAGTTTTTAAACAAGTTTCTACAACATCTTTAGGTTTCTTTTATTTCATTAATCTCATTAATGAAGTCCCATTTTATTATGCTTCACAAGCATCACATTTGAAACGAAATCTGCAATATAACATATATCTCATATATATAATATAAACATTCGTCTCAGGCAGTAATATGATCTCATCACAGAACATTGCAGCAGAAGAACATATATGAAATATTGGATATACTAGGGCGTCCGTGTTTTAATACGAGCCTGTATAAAACACGGATTCCACGGTCGCGATGAATAGCCAAACCCACATCCTTAGACTCCTACGAGAGCGGCAAGCAACACTGCCAATTCTAGGGTTAGAAGACGCGGTCTCGGCTCCTCGAGATGGTCTCCCACTGGATCCTAAAACCCGGTTACTTGTGCTTCCCGCCTTGGGTCTACCTAATGCGGAAAAGTAAATAATATACAATGGTGACATCATCCTCAGCCTGGAAGTGCCCTAAAAAAAAGAATATTACATACAAATGAATTTTACATGAATGAAAAAGAAAAACTCTCATCTCACATAAAACCCCCGGCTATTCAGAACGCGACGATCCAATATAACATATCACAGCAACACATAATATCTCATATCATCAACGTAAGCAAGTATGCGTATCCCGATTGTCGTTGATGTATAGCAACGAAGCCGGCGATACACCACATACTACGCTTACGGTCACAGAAAAAAAGTGTAAAACTACAACAGTTGGAATCCGCAACCTCCTTAGACATCGCATGCCTAACCAAATGAATTCCTTAGACATCGCATGCCTAACAATTATAAACCCCGCATTTTAGTCTCTTTATCGAAAACTCTTTTCAATATCAAGTCGGGCAATTCAACAAGATTCCCGACATCCTGATCGAATGCTCGTCGCAAACTTTAGTAGACGGCCGCACCCCCGGATGCCGTCAACGAAATGTACTAAGACGGAACACCGCTGCCGCGAGCACCCGAACGGATGCTTTTGACGACAGGTTCTCCTACAGTCACTTGGTCGGGGTTATGGGGCATGGCTGTCTATTAAGTTTACCCGGCGAGTATCCGCGTACGCTACGTGATTGCGGCGGACTTTTGATCACATCAAAATTCCGTGGCAACCGATCAATTGAGACTAAACTGCTACATTTATAACATTCAAATTAGTTATCTCATAACTACCTGTGGATTCCAAATATTGTATCACATTCCAGTTAAAAAGACAGTGTTAAACTTTCCGATCGAATAATCAAACACCCAAGATTTCCCAAATAGCTCAACACTTGAGCGAAGTTCAAAAATTATCCATCACATGCCACAGTACCAATAGTCCAGCCGTAGAAGGGTCAAGCCAACGCCTCACATGTGGCAACACCGTACTGCCACAAACCCTAAGGTTTAGAGACAGTTCAAGACGGTCACATAATCGAGTTAAGATTTGTTGTCTTCTAGAGGGTCCACCGCATTACTTGCATGATTTTCTGAAAGTTTCAAACTCAAGAAAAAATCCAACTTTTGAAAAAATTTCCGACAGGGGAAAAAGTGAGTTATTGATATCCGTTCGAACTTTTTAACAGTTTCTAAAATTGAGAAAAAACCATACAGCCTCTAGTATTATCCGTCCGATCATGATCCATGCACAAGTGCACGTATATGTTCGAACCCTGCCATAAAACCATACGGCCTCTACAACGTTTTGTCCGAATCAGGGAAACCCTCTGTGTGGGACTCTAAAGACTCGTCAATACAATGCCAGTGGGTTTAACTACAAGCACGTTAGTGGCACTAGCTGTACGTAATGACTACCCAGGTATTGAGCGAAAAGGAGGCCGACGAGCAAACTCATCCTAAAACCCTACTGAGCCTGACAGTGACAATATCCGTACAGTCCAGTCCGTTCGTCTATGAGTATCGCATATCGGGTCTAGGGGGTGGATAAAATCAGACCCCTAATAACGCGATATTTAGTGTCGGTATAAAGCCTATCATCACCTGAGAAACTAATGATTTGAATCAGTAATTCTCGACTACCTTGGCCAAGGATTTTTGGTGATGGTCGCCCGTGCACACCGCGACATTAACCCCCAATACCGGGAGAGACGAATCCCCTGACGATCCGCTCACTGCCTCCATGTGGCTCGGGACTGTACCCAACTAAAACCTGTTTGCATGACTCCTTTGAGCCGTGGTAAGGTAGTAATCAAAGCTGGGAACTCACACGAGACAAATGACGATCTCAGGTCGGTAGACTAACCTGTACACATGTCACCAAGGAACTGCCATCTGACAATAGGTATAATACCAACTAGCGTGTTCCCGGCGAGTCCATCCGGTGTATTCATAACCCAATGAGCACCTGTATACATTTTAGGTGAACCAACTGACACCAATGGCTTGTGAGACCGGCCACCGCCCCTCGTCGGGGTCTCGAAACTCCCACGACTAGTATACTCATTGAGTATCGATGCCCGGTCTCGAAACTCCCACGACTAGGGACATTTTAAGGATGTACTTATAGACCACCCAACTCTCACGTATATGATCGCCATCATACTGCTGATAGTCAAGAAAGAATCCTATGGGTTCTATCAACATGTAATAGTGATCTGGAATGTCACTTGAAGCATGTACACGATGATAAAGATAAACCAGATAGCATACTATCATCTCGAGCAAGACTGTGCTACCGGTATAGGTCCTCCCTCTGCAATCGCATGCCTGCGATCCAATAATTGACTTAAGGGCACTATAGCCAACACTTCCGCCTTCCACCAAACCTGTGTATTGTCAGTGAGCTGCAGCTTTACAACTTGAACCCAAGCTATCTCTAGCACTTATGCCGCTACCAGATCATCTTCAATACTTTGAGCCCATTCCTCAGCTTCTATAGGGCTCTCTTTTCCTGCAAACTGCTTAGGGTGCAAGGCCCTGAATTGCTTCACTCCAGGTGCTTCCGCTTCTGGACGGTTCAAGAGAATAGCAGTCCGCTACTGCTGTCCTTCCAGGAGGCTGCAGATCGCCTCAAGCAATACTGTCTGCTCATTGATCAGAGCAGCGACGGCAGGTGTAGGTGGTAGTGGTGGGGGAGTGTTGTTGACATTCGTGTTGGTGTTGTTTGAGAAATCCATAACCTTGAAAGAAAAATTTGGGTTAGGACAGATTCAAAGTATATGAAATTGGAAGAAATATGAATTGTAAAGAATGTTTTTAGTTGCTGGTTCTTATATTATATTGCTTAGGTTGTCCACGCAGAACTGAACTGTATGGTAGGGTTCCATACAGATTTGACCTGCATGGGCCACCAATAAAACCTGTTGTAGGGTTGCTAGGCACACGCATAAGGTTCTACAAGGTATCAACCATGCCCGATTTAAAATTTAACCGTGTCGAACAACCCTAAACAAGATCTTTAAACTAGAGATTAGGCGAAATAAAACATGTTAAACACTTTAACACTAAGTGAGAGGGATTACAACTTTTGTAGATCCTGTCCTTCACTTCTAAAGCTCCGTGTTGAGGTCCCTTCGCTGCGATCATCGTGCATCCAGACACTAGAGAGGCTCCACGAAGAGAAAGATGCAAGCTTGCTTCCGATCTTCGATAACAAAGATGATCTACCTTGAAGTTTCATTAACACAAGCTCTCACTCACAAAATGAAGTGAACACCCTCATCTAAATGGCAAGGGTAGATGAGAATGATGAAGTAGGATTTTAGCTCTCATTTATTATCTTAATCTCACTCATTTTCATCACCAAAGAAAAAGCTAGAAAGCTTTTCTTCAAGAACTCAAGGAAGAAGAAGATGAATAATCATTTGTGATCAATAATGAAAGTTAATAATGATTAATTATGCAACCATGGTCAAGGATGACTCATGTAGAGATTTAACTAGGGCTAGGGTTTGGGTTGGGTTAAGAATGAGTCACACAAAAATATCAACCATAATATCTCTTTCATGACAAAAGAAAAACCTTCTAGAATATTCATGAAAGAACTAACCCAATTCAAACCCTAACCTTGTTTAATCTCCACTAAACATGTTGCATTAGTAATCATATCATGTTACAATATTATATATCACATATATAATATTTATTGTAACAATATAAAATAATACAATTAACATATATCGTATATATATCAATGTATTACCCGAGTGAGAAAAAGAATCTTTTAGTGAGCTAATATTAGTTAATGTAATTTAATATATCATATATATTATTATACATTAAATTATCGAATCAACACTTGATCCGACAATCCGGCTATATCGCATATAACCGACTAATATCTCATTTACCGATTCATCGAATCAATACTTGATCCGATGACCCGGCTGATATCAAATATCGCGAGAATCTAATACGGTATCACATACACGTATTGTTCTCGGTCCCGCACATATCATATATGTGCTCATACTCCGTTTTGCCTGAGTCAAGAAACCTCTGTGTAGGACTCTAAAGAATCGTCAATACGCCGGCAGTAGGTGATGATCATATCAAACACCCACAAGCTGCAAGCAGTCAGCTAAACGTAACAGTCACCCAGGTATTAAGCGATCAGAAGATCAACAAGCAAGCATGTACTTTTTCCCATGAATCCAATCAGTAACACTCGCGTACAGTCCGGTCTCGTCGTCTGATATGTCTCATATCTCGCCTAGGGGTGGTATACGTCAGACCCCAGTAGCTTGATAAGTCGTGTCGATATGAGATTTATAACAGATCGAGAAACTACTGATAACTCTTACCAGTAAATCTCAGCAACGCTGGACAGGGATTTCCAGTTATAGCCAATCAATACAGCGCAACATCAACTCCCTATACCGGAAGAGACGAATCCCTTCCTATAGCTCATTACCTCCATGTGATTCGGGACTGTACCCAAAAGCCACCTTTTTGCATGCCCTCTTGGACATGGTATGATGAAAATCAAATCACAGTGGGAATCACACAAGACTCTATGACGATCTCGGATCTACAGACTACTCTGTACCAGTGTCACCAGAGAACTACCATCTGACGTGAGGTATAATAACATCTGGGAGTTCTCGGCGAGTCCGTCCAGTGTACCCAATCTCTACTGAGCACCCGTACACCATCCTTGATGTCAAACACCGATGGATATGGGATCATCCATCGCCCATCATATGGGTCAAGATGCGTATACGCTAGTCTACTCTGGTGTATCGATGCCCTGTCTCGATACACCCTCGACTAGAAACAGTTATAGGATGTAATCGTTGACTACCGTGGCCCCACTAGTATGATATCATCATAGTCCCAGTAGTCGAGTACATATCCTAAGGGCTTTATCAACATGTAACATAGAGACAATCAGAGTACATGTTAAGATAAAGAGAAACCAGATAGCATACTATCATGTCGAGCAAGAAAGTCCTCCCTATATATGTCCAAGTATCCACTACAATATACATCGTATGCACAGTAATGGCCTCTAGGGCATACATATAACTAACACCTGTCACGTCCCGCTTCCCAGTATACGGGCAGAGGACGCGATGAGGCCGCTACGTATTTACTCAGAAATAAACACGCTAAGCGTATCTAAGCAATAAGTAAAACGCACGAGAGACAATGACAATGGATATAATTGAACAGCAACTTTATTTATTAACATTCTTTTTACAATACATCTGAAAAGTAAATACATGGAATGGAAAGCAATGCCTAAACAACGGCATAACAGAAATGTAAAATACAGAATGTAAATGTGTACAAGTAACTAGAGCTCCAGGTCGAAGGCTAGCTGATCCAAGTCCTCGAAAGTGGGCTCAATCTCCTGAAGGTCCGAATCACCTGATGACATTCCAAAGAAGAAGAAAGAGAATGTCGTCCAAATCGCTCGGTAAGTCCCAAAGAGGAGGGAGAAGTAGAATAGACAGAGAGAGAGTATAACTATTATAGTGTTGTTTGTTATGTTAACGTAGTTGTTTGTAGCTTGGTACAAAAGAGGCCAGTGTATACGAGAGGAGTCCAACTTTCTCCGTGGACTAAGGTATAAGGAGCACAAGGAACCGTCCAGTCACGGTACAACAACAATTGAATTCAGGTTAGGTGTATTATGGTTACAGTCTCGTACCACTTCTAACACCTTCCGTACCAGTCTACCCCTTATAAACCCCGCGATATCTTGATTGTATTGTTTGTATTATATTGTCTTGATTTATATAGATGGATGACTTACCGGAACCATGATATCAGTAAATGGATGTAACTGGAGAATCATGTAGATGGATGTATATCCATGATTCGGTTCAGTCAATATAGATTGAATATACAGATTCATAGATCCATGTTGTATTGAAATTTGATACTTGAATCATATTCAAGTCAGATTGATTATATTGAGACTCAGTCTGAGTCGGACAATTAGAAAAGAAATTGAATCCTGAATTATGTTTTGGTATTATCGGTAACTGCTGCATATGGACGGCAGGATTTGTGTCTTATTCAAAGACAATTACCGTGTTGATAACACCGTTACCGTGTTGATAACACCGTTTGCTAAGTTGTCTACCTTAAATAGGCAAGCACCCATATCTCCGGCTCACTGAGGCTCAAGAGACTGGTCCTGCTTAAACCTATGTTTACTAGGGTCCTTACTGTAATTTAGTATAACTTGAGGGGGGTTTATGTAAAAATAATTTTGTATAATCTTCAAAATACACCTCAAATATTTTATTATCGTCTTTAGACTTTTCATGGATGTATATTTTATCAATGTGACATTTCTAATGAATAAATCCTAATTTCATAATATATGGTATTTATTTGTAATCTTTCAATTGTATGGTATTTTCTTGTAAATGAGATATTTTTCTTGAATTTTGGAAATGTGGAATATTATAAATATTAAAAATAGATATTTTGATATTAATTACATATATATTTATTTATTAAAAATATAAGTTTTATTTATAATAGAAATCACATCTTCTAAAGAAAATTGTATTTTAAATCTTTCGAGATCGTATACTCCTTGCGGAGGTCTGCATCTCACTCTACTAAGTCCGAAGATGTGTGATAATCCACACCATCCCGAACGGGTTCCCCAAAATAGGTTGTAGAGGCGCAATTGCAAAGATTTGTTAAAATACATTTCTTATAGAAAAAGGTCTTAATAGCTGAAGGTAGTTATATGTAAAGTCGTATTTTCAAATATATGTTCCCAAATTTCATCGTGCTATATTAGATATGAGTGTTATGATGAGGTAGGTCATTACCTCGTGAGTTATCTATAGGTATAATAAAGAATTATGATGGTTTATGTCGAAACTAAATTATATGGTATTTCTCTGAAAAAGTATAATAAAAGTTACAAAAATGATTAGTTTGATATGCAACTTATTTTATTAAGTTTTTTAATGTTTATTAATAAACATATAAGAGTATGCTTTTATTTCGTTAGGGAAAAGTGTAGTTTTTAAAGAAAAACCGAATCGGAAATCGGACTAACTCTACTTCCGTCGGGTTTTAGTTTTGAATATTTTTAGAATAGAGAAAAGAAGGAGAAGTAGGGACTTACCGGATGATTGGCTAGAGGAGATAAAGAGGAAGAGGTGGGAGTTGCCGGTACGTCGTTTCGTCGTCGGAAACTCTTCGGATTGCCGTTGGAAGTTCGTCGGAGTTTCGCCATTTTGCTAACTCCACTTGCACACAAAAAACTTGGGAATTTTCTTGAGAGTTTGGGCAGGGATTTGGGAGTGAGGAGGGATGATTTGAGGGAGGTATTTATAGGAAAAATTAGCGTTTTATGGTAGTGAAAGTGTATATTAAAAATTTGTATTAAAATAGATTAAATGTGTGTTTTAATGTATTCTGTAAATGTGCAGAAAAAATAAATAATACAGGGGTTATGGGGGGGAGTCCAAGAGTCGCAAGGGTTAAAGAAAATTGGGGATTGGACCGAGTTGAACCGGCGGCGACGGCCGAGTCAAGCGTTTCGCCGGCCCGAGTCGGAGGAGTCGGGGCTCGTCTTGATGCCACGTGTCCCTGACGTTTGGTCTAGCCTTGTGTTGTGGCTGATAGGATTTGAACTCTGGTGGTTTGGTTCAGCAGTGCAAGGTGTTACCAATAAGCTAAAAACTCCTTCTTACTGTTCAAAAGCAAATCAAATTTATAACTTGTGTTCAGGCTCAAGTATCTCTTTCTGTATTTTTTGAAAAAAAAATATACAGAAAATTTAGGATTGTTACAGAGACCATTTTATCGAGTAATCTTTGTCGATGAATTCGACTAAACTTGAAATTATTATGAATTCACGCCTAACTGGGGTAGGCATGAGATTTATAAATCTATATGTTCGCATGGTCGGTACGAAACCGTGCAAGCTACTATCCCTTATTCTGTGGGAATCACTGCGTGGAAACTGTAGGATAAATCTCGAGTGACCTATTACATTTTATAGCTGGTGGGGATGGTGGGAGACCATTTTATCGAGTAATCTCTGTGTCGCTGAATTCGACAAAACTTGAAATTATTATGAATTCCTGTTTAGAGAACTTATTATCAATTCCCATCAATCTTTTCTTTAGGCAGCACCAAACTCCAAAATACAACTATTTTCAAGCAGTAAAAGGTAACTCAAAAGAGTGATGATTGCTCTCTCTTGGATCAATTGCTCATTGTTCTCACTAGATTCTCTTTTGAGTGAGAGCATGAAACAATATGCATGCATGCTATGCTATGAGTTGTGTTTTAATTTCTTGGCAATTTGTTACTGTGATGCATGTGCTTGCCGTTTTAAATTTACTGTCTGCGCTAAATCTTGATTGTACTCTTTGTCCTACAATCTCCAATTTTTTACCATTGGCTTCACTTGATCAGCTAAATTTAACAAAAATACCAAGGATTATTTGAGATTTTGCGAAACCCCGCTCTAACATTTTTACTGCAGAAAACAACTACCACGAACTACTGAATCTGGCTAAGGTATATACCATCACGTATTAGGACGTAAGCAATATAAAAATTAAAACTTTTCTCCAATTTACTCCATTTGAGGGTTCTAATTGATTTTAATCTTTTTTTCCTTCGGTCAATACTTTATTTAGTGAATTTACTTTCTCTCACATTCTCTTCATTTAGATGGAAAAAAATTGACTACTGAAGCGACTTAAATCCATTACACAGGGGTAAAGTTGATATTGGTGTTCACGGGTGTCGGGTTGGGTAGATTTTCACATGTTTTTGTATTCGAACCTGAACTTGTAGGCGGGTTTCCATCATATAAAAACATATCTAATCCTAAGGATATCTCAAAATCCGCATCCGCACTCGCCGGGTTCGGGCAAGTTTCAGGTGCGGATCGGATTTTAGTGGATAAGACGGTTTTGTACAGATTAGGATGGGTCGCGGGTTTAAGCTATTTCCAAATTAAATCCAAAGTTAAATACAAGAGGGTAAATTGTCCAAATAAAACCCGGTCACCTTTCATGTAGTCAAAATCTCGTCAAAAACCTCCCCGGCCTATTCTTCGTTGTCAGAAACCCACTCGCTACAATATCTATATAGTTTTCTGCAATATCTAGGATATTTTCAACAATTTACGCAATATAAATATAATAGTATATCATCATAGCAGCAAAATTGAATTTCAAATTGAAATAAACTAATAAATACTTCTGTGTGTATATATAACTCTCTCTCTCACACACACATATATAAGTTCAAATTTATGAGCCCTGATTTAATGTGTTTGATCGGGTACGTAATCGGGTTTGGTAGCGGGCGGGTACGGGAGCTTGTGCTTGTTCGGATGGGTGTTCATTTTTCTTAAATCCTATCCGATTTCGAAAACAATACATGCCGAGTTTGGGATGTAAACAGATCGGATACGGATCGTATATACGTGTAACCATATCCAAATCCGGTAGTCATTGGCGGATGCGAATACGGAACATGGATAATGAAAACCACTATCCGTATTTGAAAAAATTCGGATACGAATACGTATATAATATAATATCGTAAAAATTATATTCACGCATAGTATATAAAGTAGGATATTAAATCGAATATGGTGCATAAGGAAAATGTGTTATCATATCCATATCCGGTTATAGTTGGCAAATACGGATACGAATACGGATATGGACGGTCGTAGAAAATGAAAATCAATTATATTTGATATAAAAATCAGATACGTATCCTGATTTCATTCGAATTATCCGTATCCGTTTACATCCCTATGCTAAACTCATCCAATATATAGGCCGGCAGGTTTTGAACAGCAAATTTACCTATAAAATATGGACGTGTGCGGGCATGCAAACCGACCGGGTGCGCACCCCAAAAAGCGGAGAACATGTTATTAGATGCTAAGTTAGCAACTTAACCTTTGTCGACGTCCAGTACTTCTTAGCTACCAACGGTGTTGGTAATTCACTTTCTAGCATTGATATGTGTAAATGTTTTCATTTTTTTGCAGAATCTCAAATAGGTCACCACATTTTAGAGCAATTTGGCCGGACTTATGATGTTGATGTAAAGTTTGATAGAAAAGTTAAAATTAGTATGATTTTATTTGGGGTTTTTTTCTATATACCACACCCAAAACTTGCTAAATTTTATCCCTCCTCCCTCTCCCCCCCCCCCCCCCCCCTCCCCCAAAAAAACGTTCAAGCTATCCAAAATTCACCCCCCAATTATCAAAAAAAACACCCTCAAAACATTATTGTTATCCAAAAATTACCTCTGTTGGTTTTCAATGTCAAATTTTTTAACTCAAGTTGGGTTAGTTTAACTAGGGTTGTGGGTTTATGAGACAGTAAATCACAATTAGCATATTTCTCTCTAATTATTTTCTCTAAAGGTCTTATTTTACCCCAAATTCACTTTATCTATTTCATAAGGCTGCATAAAACCTTTGATTTCTCGGCAAAAACCAAACCCAGACTTTACCTTTGCATCGCTAATGTGGAAAAACGGCTATTTTCATTGTTAAAAAGTATTTCATCAAAAAATTAGCTTAGGGAAGAAATTTAGATAACTTACAAATTTTCAGTATAGATATGAAAAGTAAAAGGTAAAAGAAAAAGAAAAACCTATTTGAAATATATTCCAGATGTAAAAGGTATTGGTGTGATGTTCATTTTGTATTTATTCTCAGCAACCTCAAAATTATTATGTATTCCTGTTCTCCAAAAAGCAAGAAATAGCCAATGTTGTCGTAGGCCATGATGCTTCTGATGCGGCACGCCAAAGAGAATCACAGAAAAATTTGATGCAAAGCAGGTTGCCAAAGAATATTTGTACCGTTTGTTAAAACATGCAAATAAGAGAGGATGATCTTAGGGTCGACAATCGGGGACCAGAACTATAAATCTGAGAGTTGGAACCTCGGTTTCTTATCATTTCAGGAAATAACATCGAAGGCCCTGCATGACAGCCGACAAGTTTCCATTGTCGGCGTTTCGGATTTTTGCAATTTAGAGTAGGTTTACAAGGGGAGTATGAAGGCTCCAAAGCCTAGTTCGGCGATCCTAAAAGAAATCAAAAACATAACTTAAATACTGAAACCTTAATAAAACGTGTAGCACCAAAGTTATGTCTTTTTGTGTTTTTTCTTGTTCCCATGAGTGTTAAGTTAGTGTTTGTTTCCTTGACTTGAAACAATGACTTTGGTGCATTTACATCATCAAACATCATCTTTTGAGTCAGTTTTGTAAGTGATGAAGTTTTTGGGACTAAACTTGGTTCTAGTGAGAAGCAAAACAAACACAAAGCTTGAGTTCCGGCTAAACGAGTTGGCTTTTTAAGTTAATAAACAACATTTAGGCAAACAAACATAATACTTAGAAATCAACGGGAACAACACTCTCTTTACTTACGACAATTTTAGTCGATTTTTTGGACTGAAGGAACCAAACAGTGTCTTGATTTGACAGCTTATGTTTGAGCTTCAAAAAGTGTGATGATTGTACTTGACTGGCTCATCGACCAATTGGGAGCAAAACTAGAATAGAGTTTGCTAGCAATAATGGGAAAGATTAGTCAAGTCATGAACAGAGAGAAACATGAATCACATGATGTGATTTTTTTTCTTGGCAGCTGAAGATCAATTTCAAACCTTTACAATTTGTTATCATATGCATGTCTTTTATTTGGCCCAGTCCCAGCAGAAGACGTTTCGATAAAAAAAAAATTATACAACGAGATCTGGACAGTTCAAAGTTAACCGTTTCTTAAACAGTTTTTATTTAACCTTTAATTAAAATAACAGTTGACATCAACGTTGGAAAAAAAATTATACAACATTAACCGCTTCTTAAAAAAGCGATTAAAATCTAACGGTTGTTAAAATCAACGTTGGATAAAAATTTATACAACAAATCAGAACCGTTTATATTTAACAGCTACTTTAAGTAGCCGTTAAATCTAACGGTTTTTATTTAACATATGCTTAAAGCAGCGGTTAAAATCAAAAGTTAATTTATCCAACAAATCAGAACCGTTCAGAGTTAACCGCTATTTAAGGTAGCGGTTAAATCTAACGGTTGTTATTTAAGCTCTACTTAAAATAGTTGTTAAAATCAAAAGTTAACTGCTGCTTAAATAAATTATTTTTCAAGCGGTTACGAAATGTATCATCTCTCAACTTTCGAATCCTATCTTCCATCACATGACATCTACGTCTTTTTCAACGAGATTTTTCGAAATGATTATGATATACTTTTTATTTTTACGTTTACATACGGTATCATGTCTATTAATCTAGCATATGAGTGGATTATCCCTAAATTAGAAGAAGAAGAAGGAATAGTAGTGAAAACAGACGAAAAAACAATAGAACTAATTGATTTATGTTATAAAATTGATCCAAGAAAAAATAGAATACCTAGCAACATTCGCAATTCAAATCACATGGAAAAAACGCCAATTTATTTACATCTGAAAACCATAACAAAAACCTTAAATAAATAACAAAATCTATAGTAATTAAAGTAATTAATTTAGCTTATGAAATCGATCCAAAAAACAAGAGAATATCCAGCAAGAATCGCAGTTCAAATCATAGCAAAAATCGTCCAATTTTGATCTCAAAATCCTAAACCGCTGAAACTTTTGAGACGGTTTCCTTTTTAATATAATATGGACCGCTAATTTAAGTAGCGGTTAAAATTTTTAATCTATTCTTTAACTAGCAGTTAAATCTGAACCGTTTATTTTAACCGCTACTTAAAAGCAACGGTTAAAATAAACGGTTCAGATTTGTTGGATAAATTAATTTATCTCCCACTTTTTTTTGCAATATTTGATAAAATTCTTTAAGTGTTGCCTTGATAAGAAGAATGAAAACAATCCATCATAGAGTACAATGTGAAGGTTTGGGAGAATATTTTGGATTACTATTGAACTTTTCATACCATTTCATACATCCTCGAGAGTAGATTTCGAAATTCGTGGGGCAGACATGCTAAAAATGATGATTTTCAGAAACCAAAACTATTTTCCCAAACTAAACCAGTGTGAAGGTTATAATGAAGATTATAACAAGCTAAGCATTCATGATTTTCTGCAAGGAAAAGGTTTAAACTGTTTTTCACTGACCCTCTACGGTTCATGTCTTTAAGAAATCTCAACACTGGGAGAACAAAAGAACTTGCCACCATTTTCGAGTTTCAACATTATAGCATGCAAAATCTAGATGCATTTGGCATAATATTTTAGTAGATATGTGAAATATGGAAATTTCTGTGAATATTAAAATGCATTATTTTAGACCAAATTTCATGAGAGTATTCGGAAAAAATCTGACTTTCGAGAGCTACAAATTTTCCAATTTGACCGATTTCCATAGGCTATCGCATGCCAATTGTTCAAAACTCTGTCAAAAAGGAAAAACAAAAGTTGTGTATGGATTTCAATAGACAATGGAATTATAACAGTTGGAAAAGGGGGAAATGCAGCAGTGGGCTTCACAAGAAATTCACTCACATTTTACTATTTGGATAGATCCCGCTTTTTAACTTAGGACGGGATGTAGAATGTCACAACCAAGGTCGACGGTAAAGTTCACTCACATTCTACCTTTTGGATGGATCCCATTTTTTAAAGTCGGGATGGGACGTAGAATGCGTGTCTGGTTCACAGCCAGGTTGGTTGTGAACTCCTCTTTGGAAAATTGGAAAATTAAAAAAATTTAACGCATTTTTTACTTTCATGAGTAATAGCATGATGCTATTTCATGCCAAATATTAATGACAGTTATATATATATATATATATATATATATATATATATATGCTGTAGCATAATGAACTGTGTAGTATAATCAAATTAAGTGCAGTATAATACAAATATTTCATGCCCAACACAAATGAACTACGCTTAGTATAATCAAATTATGCGGTATTATATAAATGTATTGTTTTGTATTGTTTTTAGAGAATAATGGCGGAAAGGTGACATAGGAGGGAATTCCCTGGGGAATTCCCCCTAAGGCGTCGAATACACACCCTCCACAATTTATTTCAACAATCGGCACTTATCTTCATCTTTATCATATAAGATATGGATGCACCAAATTTTATATGATTCTACCACTTTATCACCGTTGATTTAGTGGATGCAAAATTAACGGTTTACCTATAATAGAACTGTTTACATTGCTAAATCAACGGTGAAAAAGTGGTAGAATCACATGAATTTGATATATCCACATCTTAGATAATAAAGATGATGATGATGGATGTCCGGAATTGTGAGGGCAGATGTTCCTTTTCGTCAAATAAAATGTTGTATGATTGATTTTTATTGACACCATAGGAGAAAATTGCCTCCTATGGCCTCTTTCCTCCCATTATTCTCTTTTTTTTAATATGTATCTACATATAATCGTAGAGAAATCCTGGAAAATAAGTGAGAAGATAAAAAAAAACTAAATAATACGCCAATGAGTGAGAAAAAGGAACCTCCTGGATCTATATTAAGTGGATATTGAGTCTGTGCACCGTGATTCTGATATTGGGTAAAATATGCATATAGTATATACATGCCGGTTAAAAGGCTCTCTCACTAGTACATTTCACATAGAACCAATGATACGGTCATACGACCTTTAATACTATTCGTCACGGACGGTTGCTAATCTTTCACATAAACGTCGCCTTGTTATACAACACTATAGTGACTGATGCTACACACACACATGGTGTTTTAACAGAAGGATATATGATATGATATGATATAATCTCACCCAAATGCTAATCATCACATCTTATATTATTCTTGGTTGTTCCTTCGCAGTATACACACTTACATTTTGCTGGGAAAAATTCTATCAGTGGTATAAAGGAATTTAGATTTTCTGATAGATGCATTCATTGCATCATTTCTTGCTGCTGTGTTGTAATACTTTCTAATATTCGACATGATTATGACAAGCAGCAGCCGAGTTTTTAAAAGTTCTTACATTGGTCAATCTTCGGGCTAGATATAAAACCGCCTTGGCGGCGGTTTCGTCTTGATTGACTCTTTGTTTCCGGCATTTGAAAAAAACAGATCAGCGTCGGCTTGAGAATTTGTGCTTCTGCTAAGGCAAACCGTATGAAGTCAAGTTCAGCATTTATGCCTGCAATCTCGATCATTTATAATGTTTCAGGTCAATCAAAAGATAAATATCAATCAGACCGAATACTGAAATTATGCTTGTTGCATCATTTTGATATCTATGCTATTTCAAACCCAAATATAAACATATATAGCTTTTGTTGCCAATAGCTATAAACATCTGGGCACACTTAAAGGCATAGCAAATGTAGAAATACCTAATGTTTTGGCTCTCTCCTAAGAATGGCCCAATACTTATCTGGATGTGATCCTCAACAGTCACAGAAATGGCGGACCGACGAACTAAAAATCAAAGTTTCACCACAATAGCTAATATATGCTCCGTTGTTAAAAGACCCAAAACTTGGTAATTCTCAATAACAGATGGACTTTCATAATACAAAAAAATCTAACTGAAACCTAGAACCTAAACACTCTTCAATCAATTAAAATCTACATAAAAAATGCGTTGGATTTGCTACCTGTATTCTTCATCGCAATTCTTCTTCCTCCATTTCCTGTTCCTGCAAAAAGAAAAAACGATTGATAATTGAATGACTAAGAAAGAATTTAGTTGGTATTTGACATATTAAATTGTAAATAATGGATTTTTTTTATCAAGAGAAAGGTGAGTTAAAAAGGACAGATCATGTGATGAATGACTGAAAATTTCTTGTGCAAACAAATTGATAAGCATACCAAGTATCCTCAATTTATGAGCTTTATCGGGCTTGCTTGAAATGCTTCTGGACACAAGTCAGTACAGAATTACGCAAACAGAATGATTCTGAATTTTTAATAGATATATTAAACATAGGGTTAATTGCACAGATTCCCTGTAGTTTATACAATGTAGCACTTATACCCCTCAAGAGACTTGCTAGTGTAATCAACCCCTCGAACTTTCAAAACAGTGACGCCGCTTGATTATTTCTCTCCAAGTGATCCATATCATACATTAAAAAAGGATTGTCAAAATCTTACTTTTGTGTTGTTTAGAGTAAAATTTTAGTGTTCAGGGTTTTGGTCCTTTTGGATGATGGGAAAAGGAGGTATTTGTGCTAAATACTTGAACTCATTTGCCCTTATGATACACTGGTTCTATATAGGCCTAGTGAAGAAGGAAAGCATAATGATTTGCAATCTATCTGTAATATATATAAAGTTATATGAGAGAATATACCTAAAAATATTTTCTCATCTAGCTTAGACTTTAGTGGAAAAATTGTTATGTAGCCCTCTACATTTGGATCATTAAAAAAAATTATTGGCTCCCTACTCAATATTTATACCCTTTTATCCCATATAGCTATGCTTAAATGATGGGAAAATCCTAATCAGACTTCTTTAAAATCTTTCTATTTTTCTCTCGCTGCTTAGGTTTTACTGGCAAAATATTGAAAAACTTCATAATTTTTGTATGTTATGTCATGCAAAATATTGAAAAATTCACGGGGGGTTCACGATTATTGTTTGGCATTACCAAAAAAATATAGAAAATCCAAAGAAAACAGGAAATTGACATTTTTGAAAATTTCGTTATTTTTATGTACATGTAAAATATCAAAAATTTGAAGGAAACAGAAAAATTGAGATTATTGAAAATTTCAGGATTTTTATGTGCTATGAAAGCATAATATTGAAAAAGAACACAGAAATTTTTGAGTTTTTATTCTTGTACATAGAGAATGAGATTTTCTCTTCTTACTGCAAATTTCTAAGCAGTTTGATTTTACTTGTATAACTATCTAATTTAACCCATCGACCCTAATAATGAATAAAAAAAATGAAAATATCTATTCAATATATTCAACCTCTTCGAAATAATTTGATTGATGGACAGCATCAATGTGGTAAAGGTCGTAATGTCAGAGAAATCATTACCGCAAGACTTAGAGGGGCGGGTCATAAGCGTCTATACCGTAAAATTGATTTTCGACGGAATGAAAAAGACATCCCCACCTATTCCAACCGGGGAGAACAAGCCATTTTTCAGGGTGATTCTAAAATTGCGGAAGCTTGGTCCAATCAAGCTGCTGAATATTGGAAACAAGCTATAGCGCTTAGTCCAGGTAATTATATTGAAGCACATAATTGGTTGAAGATCACGAGACTTTTCGAATAAAACCACTAGTTAATTCATTAAAATTGATTCTTGGATACATCAATCAAATAAAATAGATCGTTACCATGACATCAGAAGATTCAATCAAGAATTTCATTATATCCCTTCCCTGTAAAAGTAAAATTATTCGATTTTGTATAGTGTATAGGGATAAATGATATGTATACCGTATAGAGTAGAACTAAGAAAACTAATAAAAAAAACCTTCGATGTATCTTATTAATTCTAATGAATGAGATCATGTGATAATGTGATAAGATATTATACTCTATAAAAATAGAAAGTAGATTCATACGAGTAATTCTATATTAAGATGGAAACACTTATACATGATCAAAATGAACTCCTGCTTTCATCATCTCTTCCAAATGGATATTCCAATATTTTCTTGTCATTTTTCCCACGCTTCATTTTTTTTAACAAATAAATAATTGTTCCTAGGTAAACTTCTATCGGGATTGACCGTTGATACACAGCACAAACCATTAATTTTTTTATTGCTTAATACTTAATTTTATTTATTTCCAAAACAAATCAATAACTAGAAAGTAAAAAGACGAAATCTCTCCTTAAGAATTATGAAATCGCGTAAATAATTTTTCTAGTGTTATAGAAATTGTTTGAGACGCAAAAACAAAAAAATTCTCTATGATGGAACAAAATATCTTTCATTTTCAACTAAAATAGATTTTCATTTTGATTTCCAAATAAACGTTTTTGTCTTGCCTTGAATGGTGCACTATTTTTTTGAATCCGGTACCTGCAAGGATAATCACCCCAGAATAACATTTTCTTTCGGGCCCTTCAACCAATCAATACGGCCCCGTAGAGCAGCTTTTGCTAAAACTCTAGCAGTTTCTTGAAAACTTGTTTCGGATATGAAACTTTGAATATTAAGAGGTGCCCTCGTTATTCCTAATAAAATTGCCCGATATCAGATCGTTTCGTCTAAAGCACCACCTGCTCATTCCGCTCGTAACAATCCAATTAATTCTCCGAGTTCTTTTGCTATACATGTAAAATATAGCAAAATGGAAAACAAAAAAAATTAAGACATTTTGAAAATTTCATGATTTTTGTGTGCCATCAAAGTTGCCAAATCGTGATACGTTTCGTATTTCATTTTCTTATTTATCGTATCGTGTTTCGTATCATGTTTTCTATCGTAAGGAAAAAAATCCTTTACAAAAACGAAGTAATTATGTATAGAACTAATTATAATTTAAAAAACGATCAATTTAGCAAAATAGAGCCACATACAATCTAAAATAAATTTCCGAATTACAACCGCACAAATACACATATAAAACACACAAACTTATGCAGTTGCAACAAAACAGTCCAAACTATTCATTCGTATGTCATAATTCATAAACATAAACATGATAGGTTTCATAATTCATAAGAATAATAACTAAAACATCCCAACCAAGTTTTCAAAATATCACTACCAAATAAAAAGTTTAACTCAGCGAAAATTAATTTTCTTCGATTAGCTCATCAGTCATCGCTATCATAAAAACGAGATATCTTCAAAATACAGATTATTACAAAGAAATTTAGATTTGAGTTGTGTGAGACCAAGTAGATGACTAATAATTTAATATATCCAAGCAGGTTTTAAACCCGAATACCCGACCTGCTATGATTTTTAATGGTTAAATACCGTATCGTGTGTTTCGTGTTTCATTTCGTAATGTATCTTTCACACAATACTAAATATGTATCGATCAATACATTAGTAACTCAATACAGACATTCGATTTGTATCGAATTGTCTCCGTTTCGTTTCGTACGATTTGTTGTGTTTCGTACGGATATTGGAAAACCAAATAAAACAGAAAATTTTAATATTTTTGAAATTTTAACATATTGGAATGAGAAAAAAAATAAGGTTTTTTAAATTTCATGATTTTCGTGTGTTGTCATGGGCTCTTAGTCACTCGGACCAGATTTCTTTGTCCGAATAGGTTCTCAGTAAGCTTATCAACAACATTTTCTTCTACTTCACATAGCTTTTTGTCTTCTTGATATCTAGAACTGCTCCAAAAGTATGAGCAAGTAAAATATTATAAAAACGAAGATAGCATAAGATTCCGAGATTTTAAAACTTTATGATTTTCGCGTCGCTATATAGCATGCAAAATGATGAGGGGGAAAGGAAGAAAACGTGTTTTTTTTGAAATTTTTGTTAATTTTACGATTTTCATATACTATATTATGCAAAATATTGGAAAAGGTAATGAAAAAAATAGATTTCTGAAAATTTTCAATTGTAGTGACCAAGTAAAATGTTGAAAAACAAAAAAAAATTGAAAAATATAAAAATATTGCAATTTTCATGCTCTATATATAGCAAGCAAGAAAAAAAACCAATAACAACAAAAAATTGAGTTATGCGAAAATTTCATGATTTTCATATGCTATATTAGTGATTTTCGTGGGTTATAAGAATCATAATATTGAAAAACGGAAGAAAACATAAAATTTTCATATTCTTAAAAAGATTGCGATCTTTGTATGTATAATAATAAAAAAACGAATAATACAGAAAATATTAATATTTTTGAAAATTTCACATTTTGCATGCAAAATATTGAAAATTTGAAGTGAACAAAAAAAATGAATTTTTTAACAATCCACGATTGTGCTGTAGTATGCAAAATGTTGAAATTTAAAAGAAACGAAATATTTGGGATTTTTTGAAGAATCGCGACTTTCATGTATTATATAGCAAAATATTGAAAATGATGAGCAGAGAAAATTTTGATATTTTAAAAAAAAAATCACGATTTTCGTGTGCTATATATAGCATGCAAATTGCAAAATATTGAAAAATCGAAGAAAACTGAAAGATTTTTTATTTTTGAACATTTCACGGTCTTCGTGTATACAGCAAGCAAAATATTGAAAATCAGAAGAAAAAAAATAGAAACGTCTGAGATTTTTGAAAATGGAAACAGAACCTGCATGGACACTGCAAGCCTACATCTGCAGTGTTTAGACTGCATGCCCTATGAGCCCAGAGGCTTTTTTACACAGCCCCGGCCCCATAGGGCTTGCAGTCTGGACACTGGACCCCACAGGGCTTGCAGTCTGGACACTGCAGTTACGGGCCTGCAGTGTCCCTGCAATATTCCTGCAGGCCCATTGTAACCTTTTTGAAAATAAAGCAATTGTAACCTTTTTGAAAATAAAGCAATTGTAACCTTTTTGAAAATAAAGCAATTTTCAGGTGGTAGCATGTAAAATATTGTAAATTTGAACAAAATAAATAATTCTTGGATTTTTGTTAATTTCACTATTGTAATGTGCTATAGCATGCAAATATTAAAATGCCAAAAAATTGAGAAAATTATGAATTTTCAAGATTTTCATATGCTATAGCATGCATAATATTTTACTTTTGAAAAACTAACTAAAACAAAAAATATTTTACTTTTGAAAATTTCATGATTTTCTTATAGCAAGCAAAATATGGAAAACCGAAGAAAACAAAAATTTTAAGATTTTTCAACTTTCGCCATATAGCATGCGAATGTTGAAAATTTGAAGAAAACAAAAATTTTGGAATTTTTGTGCATTTCGTGATTCTCGTGTACTATAACAAACAAAATATTAAAAACCCCAAGAAAGAGGAAAATTTTGAGATTTTTAAAATTTCACAATTTTTGTACGCTATAAAAAAATAATTAAAGACCGAAGAAAATGAGGAAGTATTTGAAAAGTTAAACCATCATATATTTACATATGAAGTTCATAAAAATGAGATATTACAACTTACAAATCATATAACAATAAGCGTTTAAATTAATACGAGTTTTTCTAGCTTTGAACTCCATACCCACGCATCAGGCGGAGCCCTTGCTAGTAGGAAATCAAAAAAGACGAGGAAAAGACACTAATTTCATAGCAATGTAACTAGCAAAAATAAGGTAAATGGTCGTTCTCACAATTTACTTTTCCCCTGTTATATGCTTAAGGGATAGGATCTTAATTAGGCCACTAGTATTGATAGATCCATCACCAAATTTGGAAACCTGATCGTTTGTGTACTTGCACTAAAAATCAATGAAGTGTCACACTTAGCACAATCTTCTTTGATTTACCATTTTGACTCAATTTGTCTGGTTTTCACATAACTGCCCGCAATGAACTCTGTTTTGCCAACGGCTAAGAAATTAAAAACGCTTGATTTCTTTCAAACAAGTATTGGTATTGGAAGTCAATACATTCTTTCAAGACTGGAATTTGGATGCCATAACCATATATTCTTGAGGTGTCAATTATCTAGTTGGTGATACGAGAATCATTATCACATTGTGGGTTTCACAACCTACAGGTTTATCTTCTTGACATAATAGGTATCATCTAATTTAAGATTTCAAATAAGAAACCGAACTGGTGCAGTTTCGTATGGTGGTTGTCAATATGGTTTGGAACATTCGGGGGAGAAACGAAATAATCAAACTTTTGGTCATGAATATCGATATTATCTGCTGATATATCAATCGATATCTCATTATCGGCGAGCCACTATTTCAATAAGTATTGTTCTCGACGGATGTCGTTTGGACTTAATAGCGGTCGATATTTCAAATGCCGGACGATATATTGGATTTATTGTGTCAGCCAAATATCGACCGAGACAGAACTTACCGGCTCATCATGAAGGTATATATATAATGTTCGGCCAAATATATGTCCATAATAGATAATAATTTAAGATTTTATAATAAATTTAATATTAATATATATATATAATGTTTGTTGTAGACTAGAGTCACTAGACCAATGTGCCTAATAGATATGTAAATATTTCCAATTATAACATCGATATGCTCGATGTTGACATCCGATAGATATTAACTCATATCACCGATATATCATCCAGTATCCACTATCCGCTATTGAAAACACCCACGATATTTGATACATGACTCACAATGTAGGTCCAAGAAGATTGTGCATCTTGTGGTCTCTCTAGTATTTTCTTTAGGATTGCTAAGTTCATTAATGCTACGAGTCTTGGTAGTGGGCTAATTTGTTTGCAACATTACCTCCTTTTCAAAACTTCAATTTTGAGCAATTATCTTATAATAGCCTTTATCTTGTTTTCTTGATTTAATTGTTCTTTTTATAACAATCTTTTATTTTAGGCTTATAAACCAAAAACTACGAATAGGTTTTAGCCGATTACAGAAAACTACTAATTCCTTAAAAATTTCCAAACAACTACCATAACTAACAGTGTCATATCATCACTGACTATGTCATGTCACCGCTACGTCAATTAAATCGTCACATCAGCAAAAACAACAAAATTACCTCTTATAACCCTAACCATGATATCAAAAAAATTATAATAAAAAAACAACCCTCCTTCCCCAACCCACTACATCCGTCGGCACCAGCGATGGCGCCACCAACCTCTTCACCTATTTTTCTCTTTCCTTATAGCATCTTCTTCTGCCTCCATCCTGACCACCAAAACCCGATGTCGAACCCAACCTTCAACTTCTCCGTCCAACTCCACCTCCAAATCCTCCATACTCCGTCGATCCCCGCAACCCCGACCTCTCCCCTTAACCCGCCCTTCAAGCTCCCCCTCTACTTCCCTAACCACCCCCCAATTCACCTCCCCCCGAACCCTCCATCGACCCTCTTCCTTTCCGCCTCCATCTTCATCACCGTCAACTTCACCATCTTCATCATCTTTTTCTAGCGACTTCCTCCATCTGCCGCAGACCTCCTCCACCCCTTCATTATTAATTATTTAATCAATATTTCATAAATATTTAAAATTATTGATAATGTAATTAATAATTAATTAATTGCATTATGAAAAATAGCAAAAAGGTCTTTTGATATAAACTTTAACACCGTTACGGTTGATCAACGTGGACTGTAAAGTCATGATAGCAGTCTGTAGTTTTAAAAGGTATTGCTAGTTTACTATCACATGCTAAAACCTATTGGTAGTTTTTGGTAAATAAGCCTTTATTTCAGTATATAAAATTTAGGCTTCGTCTCATCTTTGGCCTAAATAATTATTAACAAAAGAACGTATAAATAATGCAAAGTAAACTCCCAATCAGGGACGGATGCAAAGGGCAAGCCGGGGCCCCAACCCCACCTCCCCCTATTCAAACCGCTGCCAAGACCACCATGCACAGACCTAAAAGTTTGAGGCACACGTCAACGAGCAGACCACGCATAACCAGCACCCATGTCAACACCAACACCAAACCTATGAGCAGTCACACTCGCGTTCATGCCGTCAAAGCTGATCATATTCTCAGAATTTAGGAATTAGGATTAGAACTTGGTTTGGGGTAAAAATTAGGGATTTGGAATTTCCTGAAGACGATATAGGATTTTGGATGTAAACCTATTAGTTAACCTCATATCCAATTCCTTTAAATAACCCCAGAAGCCTAATCTGTATTCTCTATCCGACTTGACCTTATATCTACTATTATAAGTTCATAACACAAACCAAAGGGGTAGCACATGTCCTCATGTCCCTTTTACAGAAAAAACAAAAAAAATAAAAAGTGAAAAATTCTGCAATCATGAAATTGTCCACCCCTCTCTATTCCTTTTAATTTTTATCATTCAAACATGCATCTAAATTTTCTCATATCTGTTATATTTTAACCCTTGCTTTCTACATAATTTAAATTTAATAACGCATTATTTCTAACATGTAAAGTAAAAGGGTTACTACATTAACATTTAACTAAATATGATGTTGAAAGATCATGATATTTGAGCAGAACTTACTATAAAGAGAGAAGAAAATCATTTGATGAAACAATGCTAGATTTTATTCTCGCGTGCATCGCACATGCCATAATCTACTCCAACTTAAATTATACTTCTCTTCATTCTCTTGGATATGTGAATCTCTTTATACTTCTCTTTCAATTCCCAGGGTCTCTCTCACACAGACACTTGGTCAAATTCTTCATTGAAGCTTTCATATCTTCTTCCATCATAAAATTCTACGTTAGTGTTGCAAAATATTGCTTATTTTCACCACAAGGGTTTAGCTAATTGATTGTTCAATTGTGATATATGTTAGGGTTTTAGTACTTAAATTTAGGTTTTTACAACAAGAGTCGGCTAGTATTATGAAAACGTCCGATTAACGTACGTGTATCAAATACACGTGTTTAATTAAACTCCTGCACGTATCGCCATACGCACTCTATATCGTTTCGCCTGAGCCGAGAAAACCTTTATGTCGGACTCTAAAAACTCGACAATACGCTAACAGTAGGTTAAGATCATATCTAATTGATCTGAAACACTTTCAGATCAATCCCCCACTGAATTAACCTGCAAGCACGTCTGCGGTACTAGCTGCACGTAACGGCTATAGTTTCTTTTGAAAAAATATATTGGTTCCAACGTATTTTAAGTTTGTTTTCCTTTGCATCAATCCAATCAACGCAATCCCATAATTTAGATAATAACACATTATCTAGCATCTTCTCACACCGGAAAAACAAGATATGAAAAGAAAATAAAATGCATTTGTATGTCATCCGCATTCGCCACGGAGCATCGGGTCTTCACCGTAAAGTTAACTTACGACAGGGCGGACACAGGGTTAGCGCGGATGCAAAACATATAGTAGCATTTATTTATATATCAGCATATATATACATCATCGCATGCAGATAATCACATTACAGGCATGCGGTAAACATCATCACAGGCATGTAATCACAATACAGGCATGCAGTAAATATCACAGAAATAGAATAGTCGGATTTTCTAGGAATCCCGCATTTTGATTGAGCCACAAACGAAACACGGCATTCCCCGTTCGCGTGAATAACCAAGACCGCTACGAGCGCGGCAAGCCATCAGCCAATCCTAGAAATGATGCAACCCGACCTCAACGCCATGAAGGAGACACCCGACGCTTTCGAGAATCCGGCGGCTCGAGCACTCCACCGCAGGTTTATCCTATACCCCTACAAACGCGGCGAGCAACCCACCAATTCTAGAACGAGACGGCCCGATCTCAACTCCTTAAGATGGCCACCTACCGCATTCTAGAACCCGGCAGCTCGAGCGCTTCTCCGCAAGGTAAAACCAGTATTATATACGATGGCAACACCGACGTCATCCTGGCTGTGACCTACAGTTTTGTTCTCGTATTTTAAATAAGTTTGGCCTTTACTTTTTCGTCTAATAGTTTATGGTACAACGGATGCGGTGGAGGTTTTCGGCTATGAAGATTGTGAAAATAAGACTTCATTATAAGATTGAGGATAACTTTCTTGCAAATTAATTTAACTTTATATAACATGACTGAAATAGCTGAAAATTTTGACAAGAAAATGAACATAGATAAGTTTTATACGGCAGAAAAAATATCACTCAGTTGAAATAACAAGTATGCATGGAATCAAATATTGGTCATATCGGCCGATATATCATTTTGGGACCCCTAGTGATACGATAAAACTGCCCGATATATCGGCCGATATGACGATATATCCCGATATATCGACGATATCTACTATATGAAGCATCTCTCCGATACGTTTCCGAAATCCGATATTTAAAACCTTGCAAATATGTGATATGCTCGTCTTTTTGTGAATATTAGTTTGTGCATTGATTGAGCAATGATAGACTCAACTTTTGGTATATTTTATTGCAAGAAAATTTTGTAGCTATTTTAAAAAAAATTGTTTCCATAGCTTTTAAGTATTTTGTCCCCCTCCCCTCATTCCAGTTCATGGCTCCACCCCTACTCCCAATATAAATGGATCTTCCATCTTCCCTCAATTCCTCAATGGCATGAACAACCAATAGAACTTTCCACACCAATGATTCCATCTTTTTTCAGGGAACTATAATGCTTATATGTAAATGGCCAAATTCACCTAAAGGAATAAGTTTGATGGGCATATGATATCGGCGGGCATATGTGTGTCAAGGCCCATTCCAATCCAAGGATTTCAAACACACAGAAGGATCATAAACCTTGTCAACAGGAAGAGCTTCAAAGAAACTAAAGAAAATTTCTATAATTACAAATATAGATTCTAGATAAGTTAATTTAGTTCCCAAAGCTTACTGTGAGAGGAAGTCAATCAAGAGGGGAACTTTAATAACTAACTAAACCCTATTCTATTTCTCAGCTCAATTGCTTCGAAGGAAATAATTGCCGTAAATTAAAATAATCATGAAGGATAATCTGTGTATGTGTTAAGTTCTTACATTGTTCAATAGGATTCGGGCTTGATTCGAAGCCCACGAAAAACCCAAGAGTTTTGCATGACTAGCTCATTGTTTTTGGCATCCGAATCAAAAGTGATCAGCATTGTCTTGAGTTTTCGCGCTTTAGCCAAGGCAAACCGTATGAAGTCAAGCTCAGGTTTTATGCCAACGATCTCAGTCATTCTCACTTTCTCAAGTCGATCAAATAGATCTATATCTATCTGCTCTTGTCCTTTCCAAAAATTCTGTGCAGGTCGAGACAATTTCATACTATGATTGGAGCCCTGAAGCACATTAACAAGAAATTTAACATAAATGCATGTCAAGAGTCCAATCTTCACACGAAACTAGATTCTAATGCATTACCCTTATCTCAAGCTCTCATAGATTAGCGGCGCTCCTCAGTAAGCAAAGAGTAATCGATGCTTGCTTGAAGCTTATAAACTCTACGCTCAAAGTCATGATCCTTAGACAATCAAAGTTAATAGCCATTCTCAACGGTATGTACCCCCTCATGAGATTCTGAATCAACACAAACCAAACAGCATTTCACATACGGCCAAGGTTCGCGAAAGATCGAAACTTTAAAGAGCAAAAAGGAAGGCTAAGAAGGAGCCTCACCATGTTCATGGCCCAAACGCTCAAGCTCTGATTGTCAACCTCAAGCATCTCGATACGAGCCCAGCGTTCAAGACCCGCCGCCAGATCGCAAATATCGCGATCCGACTTCCCGTAATGAGAGTAATCACACCACATGATGACGACGGTCTCGAGGAGCGGGGCGTCCCCGATCGACAAGCTCTTGGCTTGGACCTCGACCAACTTGAGATGCTTAAGCTTCGGGGCCACGATGTCGAGGGAGAAGCGCGCCGTGTCCACGCCCATCAGCTTCAGGTTTCGAGCGCCGGGCATCCGGAGATGAGCCTCGAGAGGTGCTCCCCGGACTGGACGAGCTCAAGGTCTAGGGTTCTGAGATTGGGGACCGGAAAAATCGTAGCTTGGGTGGATGGGGAGGCAGCGGAGCAAGCGGAGGTGGACGAGATTGGGGAAATAGCGAGCGATGGAGTTGGAGGGGTATTGGATTTAGGGTTAGGGTTAGCATTTGGAGAGAGAAAGTTCGAGAGAGGAGAGCCAGGAATGGATGGGGTCGGAGGAGGCGTAGGCGGCGGCGAAGAGGCGGAGGGGGTGGTGGCAGTGTGGAGGAGGGAGGAGACCATCGGAGATGGGACGCCGTCGAGGAGTTCGAGGTCGGGGATCGACTGCCACCGGCAGGAGAGAGCGGAGGTGCTGACGGCGTCCTCGATGGGGAGGCGGCAGAGGATCTTGTCGATGGCGGTCTCGGGGAGGTCGGTTAGGATTAGGGTTTGGAGAGAGCTCCGCTTGTTCGGCGGCGACGCCATTTGAGATTTAGATGGTTTTAGGGTTTTGATTTCCTTTACTATATGCATCCGTATTCACATCCCTCAAAAGACACCGAATATATTAACACATATATCTAATTAGTATGACAGGGTTAGTAATATATTGATTTTTAGTCATTTCCTCTGTGTATCCGCATTTGCAAGGAGTGTATCAAATTTGGAAGGTAAATTTCATTCTCATAACCATCTCTAATCATATCCATATTCAGCAAAATAACGAAGACGGATTAATATCATCTCTAACTGCTTTGGATCCAAACCGCACATCCTTAAATTCGGAATTTTTGCAATCACCACAAGATATCTGGAGCAACGATAGAACTTAACGCCACTTGGCGGGTAGGTTTAGTACCTGGTCTCCCCTAGAAGGCTAGTAATGACAAAGGTCCTATCCAAGGCTCCTGTTGTACCTGGCCTTGGCTAAGAGGTTTAGGTTTTCCTAATAGCAACTATTATCTAAATCTCATGGTTTACATGGTGTTAAACAATGCCACCTAAGGGTTTTGCGTTGTGCAGACAAGTGAGATCGCCATTGCATGGGGCAAAATAAATGAGTCCCTCACTCTGCGTATTGATGATTGTCTCTGTTCCATTTTATTTAAAATGGCTTAATAGCAGTAACCCCTTCTACTTTGTCTAAACGGTAGAAACACACTTTCAGACAGCCCTGCACCCCCTATCCTATTTTCTTTTTAACTTTTTTCATTTACTTAAAAAAATAATTGGTCAAGTAGGGATTGCATCCCAGACCTCTTGAACAACAACAACAGGTTTTACCACTATTCTATAGCGGCGCTTCATGCAGCAAGAAAGCTGAATTGCTTTGGGCCACCAATAAATTTGTATTCGTAGATCGCCGCGGCAAGGTAAAGTCGTCAAATCTACAACTTGCAAGACAAAGAACTCCCGAAGATTCGCTTCAGGGGTTCTCCTCCTATGGTAAAGTCATCCGCCTTGACGAATGATTTGGACTTTTAGGATATAAATTAGTGCATACCTTTGGTCTCAAGTTAGAGGAGCTTATGTAGGTTTCGTCTATGGCTGATCAAGGAGGATCCTGACGGTTATCTGGAGTTTCGTGCTTGAACCCATACGGGCACAAAGTATTCGAATCCCAGTTATCCCCTGTTCGTGCGGCCTTCTTCACTTCGTGGGCCCTCGGTCGGCTTGTGAATGTGGAAATATACAACTAGTGCCCATGAAGATATTTCATGCTATATCAGTACCCATACGGGCTCCAATGGACTCTGATGACACTGCACATAGAACCTTATTAATTTCTTTTGCACGATGGACCATATCTACCCCAAACCATCTCAATAAACCCTACACCGAACTTCTCTCTTCCAACTGAGAAATTTTCAAAAATACCAATTTTTCGGTTCTCTTCAGATTTTTAATATTTTGCACTTATATCTCATTTAAATCGCGAAATTTTAAAAAATCTCGAAAATTTCCGGCTTTTCGGTTTTTCAAAAATCCGAATCTTTTCTGTTTTCTTCGGTTTTTAAATATTTTTCAAGCACATGAAAATCACGAAATGTTCAACCACCCCAAAAATTTCGGTTTTCTTCGAATCCTCAATATTTTTAGCATTTCGTATAACTCAAAAATCGCAAAATCTCCAAGAAATCTCAAAATTTCATTTTTTCTTATAGTTTTTCAAATTTTGCTTGCTTAATAAAGGAAAATCTCATTGAAAAAGTTTTTTTTGTTTTCATCCGTTTTTAAGATGTTTTGCAAGAAATCACGAAAATCGGAGAATTTTCAAAAAATATCTCAAAATATTCTTTCTGATTGCATTTTTCAACATTTTAAGTGATATGACATACGAAAATCACTGGGTATTCAAAACTCATAGAATTCGCTGATTTATTCAACTATTCTATGATTTTGCAGATAACACATTGCGATGTTTATAACCTTCCCAATATTTTTGTTTTCTCAAAAATTTCAATATTTTGTAAGCTTTTGTAAGATGGGAATATTTCATGGTAATCCAAAATAGACACCGATTTTGGAAGGAATAGGATTCTGATTACCATGGCAAACCTATATTTCCAGGAATGCTTTTTACACCAAAACAAGCGCAGCAAATTTTCATAGGAATCTAGATTATCTCCAACCAAGAGCGTCGTTAGCGTGTAATTTGGTTTTGCTCTCTTTCCATTCCAAGAGGCCCCATATTTTAGTAATTCCTAAAATGAGGGATGTAATTTATGTAGGGTTCCTAGGCACTCTCAAGAGGTCTCACAAGACATCAACCATGCCAATTTCAAATTTTACGGGTGCCGAGAAACCCTAACACGGATCGTTGACTAGAAGTTTAGGCGATATACGAATCTAGTTAACAACTTAACTAAAGATAAGAAGCTACAATCTTTGTAGATCCGGATATCCACTTCCTTGGCTCCACGTAGTCGTCCTCTCGCTGTCCATCTCGAATCCCGGACTCAATCGTCGGCTTGACCGGAGAAATGGACGGACTAGGTCGTCGGCTTCGTGCCGAAGATGATCTACGTCGAGGCATCACAAGTTCAAGCTCCGACTTCACAAATTTGTGAAACTTGTGAAGAAAACACCCAAAACAACTTGGCAAGAGGTAGAGGGTGAAGAAATAGGAGGTGGGTTCACTTTAGAATTGGATTTCTCACTTTAGAACTCAAGTTGCCATTGATGGCATCAAGCTTTCTTTCTTGAAGAAGAAGATCAAGAAGAAGGAAATATTATGATAAGTTAATCAAAAATGAAAAAGAAATGAATACTTATCATAATAGGAACCATGGTTAGGTGTAGAGAATTGACCAAGGTTAGAAGAGTGGTTAGGGTTAAGCATGAAGACAAATTGGTCACTTTGGTCAAAGCTTCATTAAGCTTCACAAAGGTTCAAGAATGAAAACAACCATTTTGTATTCTTATCCCATTCTTTTTCCAAAATCAATAAATAAAAGAATGGATAATTAAAACCCTAATCACTTTCTTAACCTAGGTTTAATTCTTTACACTTAACCAAAAGAGCAAGCATCATCAAACATGATACAAAGATGTGCACAAAAGTATATCACATATACAACTTGCACATCAAGTGAGAAAATCCATTTAAAGTGAACCAATACTAGTTAATGCAAAATAATATATCAAATATATAATTATACATTAAATCATTAAATCAACACTTGATTCAATGATCCGGTCATGTCGCACATAACCGACTAGTATACAATGTATCGATTTATCGAATCAATGATTCGATAACTAGGTTATATCGAATATAACCAATCGATATATTCATTGCGAGAATGGAATACGGTATCACATACACGCATTATTCTCGGTCCTGCACATATCTCATATGCGCTCCTATTTCGTTTCGCTTGAGCCAGGAAACCTCTGTGTAGGACTCTAAAGACTCATCAATACGCCGGTAGTAGATGATGATCATATCAAGCACCCACAAGCCGCAAGCGGTCTGCTAAACGTAACGGCCATCCGGGTATTGAGCGATCAGAAGATCGACGAGCTAGCCCGCTCACACTCCTGTGAATCCAACCAGTAACACTTACCGTACAGTCCGGTCTGTTCGTCTGATATGTCGCATATCAAGTCTAGGGGTGGTAAACGTCAGACCCCAATAACCGATAAGTCGTGCCGATATGAGGCTCATAACGGGTCGAGAAACTACTGGTAACACTTACCAGCAAATCTCTGATCAGCCCTGGCCAGGGACTTCCCTGTTACAGCCAATCGAGCACAGCGCAACATCAACCCCCAATACCGGGAGAGACGAAACCCCTCCTATCGCTCATTGCCTCCATGTGACTCGGGACTGTACCCAAAGACCACCGTTTTGCACGCCCTCATGGACGTGGTAAGGTGGAGATCAAAACACAGTGGGAATCACACAAGACTCTATGACGATCTCGGGTTTACAGACTAACCTGTACAAGTGTCATCTGAGAACTGCCATCTGACGTGAGGTATAATATCATCTGGGAGCTCTCGGCGAGTCCGTCCAGTGTACCCAGTCTCCACTGAGCACCCGTATACCATCTCTGATGTCAAACACCAATGGATATGGGATCATCCATCGCCCATCTCATGGGTCGAGAAGCGTATACGCTAGTCTACACTGGTATATCGATACCCTGTCTCGATACACCCACGACTAGGGACCTTGAAGGATGTACTTATGGACTACCATGTCCCCACTAGTATGATCTGCATCATAGTCCAGGTAGTCAAGTACACATCCTAAGGGCTTTATCAACATGTAACTATAAGACAGTTTAAAGAGACAAGTGTACATGTTAAGATAAAGAGTAACCAGATAGCATACTATCATATCGAGCAAAAAAGTCATCTCTATATATGTCCAAGCATCCAATATAATATACATCATCTGTACAATACTGGCCTCTAGGGCATACATACAACTAACAATTTACTCTTCTAATTTTTTTTTATCAAACTGTAATCCAGAATCTAAAAGTGGTTTTGCCCTCAACAAAAAGCTACAAAATAAAAGGAGTAATTTACACATCCAAAATGTAAATTTAATGGCTCTGCAGTCGGTAGAGTTTGAAGAGAGAGGCATGAAATACCAATTATTATCACTCAAATTTACAAAAGCTCACCAATCGTCATTTAATTTTTTGTAAAAAAATCTACACTTATCTGACTAAAAAAATAGATCACGAATAATTTATTATTTTCACTAAAATTTGCTTCGACAGAATCTACTTCAAGATGAGGTTAACTAAAACATAAGACTATGGGTGCGAAATGTCTTTATCCTGCTTTTACAAATTTGAAAGTCAATCACATTATTCTTCCTTTTAAGACGAGATCATTTCATTATCCAAGAGAGCCGTAATAACCTGATCCCGGGGGGAACCAAATCTATGTATTTTTACCAATTAACCAATTTTTCGACTCTCGACGCCGGAGTGGATTCTAATGAGATCTTACTTGTGAATTTATCATGAATCGGAATCTCTTGGCTCAACCTAATCCTAGTTTTGCCGAGGGAGCAGCCTTTTTTAAACCTTAAATTGGTCATTTTACGTGGAATTTCGAGTTTTCATGGAGGATTAGATCCAATAAATGAAGATCTGCTATGTTCCTTTTTTTTTATTGTGTTGTGTTCCCATACATGTGTCGCATATGCAAATACATGGAAGTATTGTAATGCCCATGCTGTGTGTGTCTGTTAGTTATGATAATCAACCATGGATAAAGTATTATACAACATGGTATGAGAATTTTAAATATAAAATATTTAGGGCTTTATTGTAAAATAGTAACTAATTGTAAAGAAAAGAAAATAAACTTCATGCTTATTTTGAGTTGGTAAAGAGTACCCCTCAAGCTGTTGTGAGTTGGTGAGGATTTCTCTTTAATTGACACCTCCTGCTAAAAGTTGGATTAATAAGGTATATGCTTGACATGCTTACTTTATTCCTAAAGTGACACCTCCTCCTTATTTATCTAAGCATGTGTGTTGTACTTCTCTCTCTCTCTCTAAAAAAGAACTTTTCCAAATCAAAGAATGGAGGAGTTGGGGGACCTTGTGAGAGTTTAAGACGACGACATTAGAAACTTCTGAGAACTGTAAGTGGATGTATCATATTTTGAAACTTATGATCCATTCATTTGATTCCTTATTTGCCGTAATATCGAAATACCAATCAAATATCCATTGAATGTTATTACATGTTGATTATTATACATCACATGCTCTTTATGAATTGTCGTATGTTATGCGAATTGGATAATTGTGATCTTTGAATGAATTATCATATAGATTATTATATTGGTGCCATTATACTCTTGTGTGTTATTTTGTCGGTTATGTATGATTATCCTTTGATACTATAATCGTTACATTAAAGGTGTACACCTAGAAATGCAAGTAGTTTATATTGTTACGGATGCATTTTAGCAGTGCCAGCACCCCGTGGGTATACCGTTGTAGGTCGCCGCTGTAAGCCTCGGGGAAGTTTTGTTGCTTTTGCCGTTGTAGGCGGACAGCAGTAGGTCAACCCATCCATTGGTGAGTAAGTGGGAGCTTGCATACTTTATAACACTACTTAAGTTTTTTTTCCCTTCATCGTGTATATTTAAATTGTGGATCTTGTATTCTCTTTTTCGATTTGTTAACAATATTTTCTTTCATTATTATATCAATGCATCAATATGAGTATTAAAATATGATTCATTTACCTATATATATATATAAAAGGTTAATGAAGGAAAGAGGCCATAGGAGGGAATTTTCTCCTATGGCGTCGAAAAAATATATCCTCCCTTATTTTTTTCGACGATCACCATCTTCGTCGTTATCATCTAAGATGTGGGTACACCAAATTTCATGTGATTCTACAACCTTTTCACCGTTGATTTAGTGGTTCAAAATTAACGGTTTACCGACAATAGAACTTTCTACATTGCTAAATCAACGGTGAAAAGGTTGTAGAATTATATGAAATTTGGCGTACCCAATTCTTAAATGATAACGATGAAGATGGTGGGTGCCGATCGGCGGAAAAAATGAGTGAGGGTGTATTTTTTCGATGTCATAGCAGGAAATTCCCTCATATATATGACATCTTTTCTCCATCATCATCATTATTATTATTATTATTATTATATATATATATATATATATATATATATATATATATATATATATATATAGTTTAATCATTACGTATTCTTGGGACATGACCTTTATGTTCTGGTACTTACGAATTAGGTCTTACAGTTCTCTAAGTGCATGGAATTGCGACCGGCTGGACTGCCCCATCTTAGGACATGACAAATATAACGCTGTTAGACCAAATGGGCAACTATTGCAGTTTGTCATGTGGTTTGAGGATATCAATATGGAGAAACCTTAACCTGTTAACTGAACCTTACTCTATTTTTAAGTGCAAATGCACATAATATAACAAACTTACGATTAGACTTGATAGATGAACACGGTCATCAAATAATCATAAAGGATAAGCAGCAGTTGAGTAATAGTTACCTATAATAGGATTCAGGCTTGATTCGAAGCCCTTGTAAACTCCAATGGTTTTGTCTTCACTGACTCTTTGTATGTGCCCCCTGGATGAATTCTAATAATCTCGAGTTCTTGTAGATTGGGGGCACTCCTCAATAAGCAAAGACCAAGTGATACTTGTGTGGATCGTTGAAAATATACTTCCAAAGATATACTCTTTAAATGGTCGAAGCTTATAGGAATTCTCATTGGTATATGTCATGCCCCGCTTCCCAAAATATGGAATACGGAGGGTTGACAAGGCCAGCCATGCTCCTACGGTCAAGAAAACATCCTACCATAGTCACACTTCGGCTTCTAGTTTTACGTGGTAATCAGTAACCAATGCACAGGATGAGAAATGCAGTCACTAAATTAAACAGATACAAAAACTAACCAGATGGAGATCAAGGAAAGATAGCGCTGAGTCGCTGATCTAGATGTCCACAATATTTTCGAGTTACGTCAGTCCTGATACAAGCTAAATCCACTTCTCACTCTGAGCATGCATACTCAGGTTGCCAGAGCGACACAAAAGCGATAAATAGAAATACAAATATATAAACACGTGCAATGTGGATGAGCATGAAACATTAAGCATGGAGTAATGACATGAGCATGAAGGAGCCAGCACATGTAAACAGTAAAGCAGGTAAACAGTAAGGCAGATATATTGAATCAGTAATCAATGCATGTCACTAAACCTATCGGTCTCTAAGTCTCACTGTCCAGGTCTCTAAACTTATCGTCAGTCTAAGTGTGAGAGTCAACCACTCGTGAGTATCCCCACCCAAGGGTAGAGCCCCAGGGGCAAGGGAACACGGGCCCGAGTCGCTAATAATCAGTAATATCACCCATATAACTCCCAGAATCGCTGTATATGCCGGCAATGGGACTCCCGAGATTCCGTTGAACTCACACTCAAACTACCCCACACCCCGTGGTCTACATCAAATACCGACCATAAACCCAAATACTAGTCGGTCCATGACAAGTCTACGCGAGAACTGGAGACAGGATCCCCATCAAGTATGTCTCGACTGGTATCCAAGATAAATGGACAGTGTTTTGTGCCTTACCTATGACACCCATATAAGTGCTTCCATAATCGTCCCATACCAATTATAGTTACACTTATACATGTCCCATAGACGTCGACAATGCAATAAATTAACTGGGTCCGTTGATTGTGTACAAGTACGTGTCACTTTCACTTATTCATTCAAGCTTTAACACTAACGTATTTGCCACAATCAAACACTAATATCTACCACTGGGTAATATACACGATCATTAGGTTACCCATGCATGTGAGATATGATGAGAATGCAATGAATATAATATGAATAAAATCTCATCAGCCCGTATTCTACCACTTGCAAAATTCACTATAAATAATACATGCAGAATTAACCGAAACAATGTAAAAGGGGTAAGCATTATGTTTAATTATATATCCGTAAAAATTGGTTTCGCATCAATCGGGTCTCAGGTTTACTAGTTGTGGCCATTTCAATTTAAGTGTTCACTGCTGGAAATCCAATTTCCGAACTGGAAGTCCGTTTCGTAACACGTTTTACTCCCAGTTGGGAGCATAATTAGGCAACACTATAGTTGAACAATATTTAGGGTTATCAGTTAGGTTTCCAACGCACCAGACGGATTGATAATATCCATGGTGTACTGGAAGTTATGCATTGTACAATAGAGGGTATACGTTTTGTTGATTTAAAATATAGTTTAAATAGTAAACGACAGTAAAAACTAATGAAACCACTTTCAATGATTAGATAATAGATTTATCTTCGCTATGCTATAGGGTTACGCATCATGGCATTTTCATACAGCAGAGTGAAAGTATTACAAAACTATAATCAACAGCTAGTGCTGCTTTGGACTGCAGTCCAGAGTCGCACTCCGAACCAGTTCCTGTCACATTTTTAGCATAGAAAAAGATTAAAACTTTTATGGGGTTCTAGTTCGTTGAGTCGGCTTCGATATGAGCCCTCGAACGCAACATTCCGGTATGTAACCACTTAACTATGATTTTTACAAAGTTCAGGTACAGGAAATTTCTGTTTTGACAGGTCTAAAAGGGAAAGACATATCATGTTGTTAAAAACCATATTTTCAAGCCAAATCATAACCCAGCATTCGTTATCACTCGGGCCATCAGTCTTGATTAGTTTCTGTCGATTTAAAGGGGGTTTTTAGTTCGTGTTTTGTATCGAACACTTGCATTACTTGATTCGCAGTCGAAATGTATATATGATATTGAAGTGCAATCGAATTGAATAGGTATAATTAGCATGAAGCAAGTATTAAACTTGCCTGACGACGTATCGACGATGGTACGGCAGCGGCAACAGCGCGATCACGACGCGAGCGCGGCAAGGCAACCCGACTTGGCTCGAGCTCAAGTTCTTCGGCAGCGGCGGCTTGGTTGCTAGGTCTTGACGGCGAGGGTGGCGGCGGTCGTTGTTGTTGGCTCTCGATGGCGAGGCAACCGGGATGGCTGAGGGGGTCGCCAGCGACAGAGAAGGAACTCGGCGGGGTGCACAGGAGAGGAGGCAGTGGTTTTCTTGAGTTGGCGTTGGGTTGCTGTGGTGATGGCGAGGGATAGGAAGGTGAAGACGAGATTGGTGGCACGAGGCCTGTGGCAACGACGCAGAGGCGGTTGGAGGTGCCGTCAATGGTGAGGGGAGGCCCGGGTGCAGGGATATGCAGGCGAGGGGGCTATGGTTGGTGGTTAAAGTTGAGGGTGAGGGTGGTGATGAAGGGGAGAGGAGAGAGGTGAGGAGCGAGGGGGAGCTCCGACGGTGGGTTAATACTGGGGAGCTCGAGGGTGAGGAAGATGGAGGCGACGAAGAGAGAGGAGGGCTCGTCGGCGCGGAGCGGGGGCGAGGATGGGGTCGGGTGAGGCAGCGGGTGAGGGAGATCGTGAGTGAGGGAAGGAGAACGAGAGGGGGTGAGGCTGTTGGGGAGAGGCGGTCGGCGTGCAGGTGAAGGTTTGAGGAGGAGGTGGGGGTGCAGCGGAAAAAAAGGTAGTGAGGGTGAGGGGGCTCGGCTTCGTATGTGGGAGAGAGGGAGACGAGGTCGAGGGGAATGAGCGAGTGTGCGCGTGAGTTCGTGGGCCAAGGAGTGGGGATGTGGTCGCGACGAGGGCGGGGGCATGGGAACGAGCACGACGTGGGGAGGAAGAAAAGAAGCGGGAAAAAGAAAGAGGGAGTGGGGAAGAAGCGGGTCGGGTTGGGCGTGAGTTCGGATCTGGTAGGGGTGAAAGGCGAGGGAAATGTTTGGGCCGGAGGTTCTTGGGTTTGGGTTTGAAAAGAATTAAAAAGAGGGGAAAGGAATGGGCTGGACCTGGCTGAGGAAAAGAATTAAAAAGAGAGGGCGGGATAGTGGGCTGGGCTGGGAAAAAGGAAAATAAAAAGGGAAATAGACAATAGGGATTGGGTTTTAGGGTTTTTAAAATAAATAAAATAATTATAAATGTAAATAAATAAATTTTGTAAGTAACACTTTATAAAAATACGGATATTGGTGTACAAAAAGAACTGGGTATTACAGTATATGTTCGTTCGCAAGTATCTGAAGCACACAAAGTCAGGTTATAGATCAGTAATCCCACTGAATATAAATAGGATTGTTTAGATCGACAACAACTTGATTTTCGCATCATTTTTAACAGAATAATCACCTCAGATATTCTAGGTTTGGATAACTGAGACATGTGGCCAAACTAATGTATTTATTGGAAACATAATTGTTAAGATCACACTTCGAACCCAAAACTTTCATCTGTCTCAACAGCCAATATATTAAATGTCCTTGATACTTCCCAACATCTACTATCAAACATTAGATTTTCTTTTCCAACAGAAACGAACCGACATGCAAAATATTAATTACATATGTCAAAACTTAATTGGCTGTTCTTTGGACTTAAATAGAGCTGGTTGAATCTTTTAATTTTTTTAACAACTTACCTAAACTAAAGTCTAAAATCCTAACCGCACCAACACACCTTGGTTGGCTTTGCATTTGGAGCCAGGATTATTGCATTTATCTCAACTTCAAAAGTGAGATAACCGCAGTTAACTAAACTCCAATACCAACTGCATTTCCCCCCCCCCCCCCCCCCTATCTCCAAACTTACTTTTGGCAATGTTTCTGCTTTTAGACAGAGCCTAGTAGGCTTGAGCTTGCATAACCCTAGACTGCCGGTTAATAATAAATCCCGTTATCCTAACTCCAAACCCTAATAATGCATCAATTGACTACCAGTCCCTCTTTTAGTAACTAAGCACGCATAAAGAAGAAGAAAAGTGTCAAGTTAAGTAAGAGAGTGCTACATGCAAAAAGTATATGATAGTTCCCACACTTCTAGGTTTAACTTGAACAAAATGGGTCATATACCAAACCGTCCTCATCTCTAGCGGGCTTATAGTAATAGTAAGGGCCTTTTACTAAAAAGTCCTCTCATACTTCGCTAATTACTAAAAAAACTCTCCGTATTTTATATTTATTTAAAAGACCCCTATACATTTAAATTGTACTAAAAAACCTCCTAACAGACCAAAAAGAGAATCTTTTTGGCATCTTCTATTCTTCCTGTCACGTCCCGCTTCCCAAAATACGGAATGCGAGGGGTGACTAGGCCAGCCATGCTTCTACGGTCAGAGAATAATCCCGTCATAATCACACTTCGGCTTCTAGCATTACATGGTAGTCAGTAAAAAGTACTAGAGTAAAGAAAATCACAGTTCACAACTTTATTATATTGCAATAAAAGAGTCCGAGTTACATTTATTTTGCATAAAGAAATAACTAACCAACGAAATACAATGTGCTTATAGTAAAAAGGGCGGCACTGATGTTGTAGTCTAGACCACCACGATCTCGAATGACAGGTCATGCTTCTTGACTGGATCCACCTCGTCCTCTGAGCATACACACTCATGTCGTCAGGGTGACATATATAGCAATAAATATATGATGTGCGTACAATGTTATTAAACATGAAAGGTGCGACAGAATACAAAAACGTGAGAATAATGAATATCACTTGAATATGAACATCGCAATATATATATCATGTTAGCAAACTGATGGAGGTCCTTTTCAGATCTCCTTCAGATGTTGTCTCCCGTCGATCTCCCGATGGATTCTGAAGGGGTTCCCGTGTTGTGTGTGGGTCTCAATGGGTTTTGAGGAAGTTTGGTGATTAGAGGAATTTGGCGCCGAGTACCTGCAAAGAAGTCCCGGGGTGGTTGGATACCACCGAGGACCCTCCGACGATCAAGTTAGTACTAGATCCGAGCAGCGTAACGGCTAAGTGGAGTAAAAAATGGTTTACTTGACCCCTCTGTGATGGGGGTTTATATAGCGGTGGTGGCACGCAGCAGCAGGCGCGAGAATCTCGCCGGCAGTTATGCTCCCGATGTCACGCCCGCGTAGAGAGCGGATCGCCCATTAATGGAGATCGCGGAGGCGTGGAACGTGGGATGTTGCTAGCGGGGAATCCGCGCATGGCGAGATTCGCTGAGCGGCAGTTATGCCTGTGAGCGGTGGAGCTGGTCGGAGGACCGAGGAAGACGGCCTCGGCCGGGGGCTCGGGGACGAGCGAGAAGGCCGAGGAATCTTGGTCTAGTGGCAGCTCGGGGCGAGCTGAGGGGCCGAGGAGGCCAATCTGCGGGGAGCCCCGAGGGGGGCTAGCTTGTGATTGCAGGTCGGGTATAGGGGAGGCTTGGTCGGTCTCGGTGGGCCCTTTCTTCCGGGTCATGGGACATGTCATCCGCCACGTGTCTTGATCCCAGGCGTTGCCAATATTGAGCATCATCATCAGCCCCCCACTCTTGTCCCGATCAGCCAGTGGGTCGGGTCAGGAGTGGACCGTTGGGCTGCTCGGGGTGAGCTCCCTCCTAATGGTTTCGTCGGGATACGTCCCCGGGCCGTGAGCTGTCTTTTCTGCCAGCGGATCGGGGCAAGATCTCCGCATTTAAGGAGGGCGCGCCGGTTCGAGTCGCTTTGAAGTGATGGCCGACGTGTCAAGCGTCGGTTGGCTGACGCGACGTGTGCAGACCTGCGACGTCTGAAAGGGCGCGGTCCAGTGCGGGGACGACAAGTGGAACAATCGGAGCCGTTGGACGCGAGGAGGCGTCTTGGCGGAAGATGAAGGGCACCGCTGGATGAGGTCGCTTGTGACGGTAAATAGGGGTGGAGCCTATTCCGGGGCCCCTACTCCTTCATATTTCTCGTTTCTAAGCCTCGGTTGCTCGGTGCTCATCTCCTTCCTTCCACTTTCGTTTCCTGAGGATCATTCTTCCCAAGGTTAGATGTCTTCTCTTTTTGAGTCGGTAGATGTCGTTGAGGTAGGTTCTAAGAACCCTTTAGGTGAGTCTGAGCCCTCCTGGGGGGCAGGGGTTGGCCCCTCTTCCTGGGATCATGTGGCGGGGGAAGCCCTCAGGGAGGAGGCGGTAGATGTTGCCCCCAGTACCTTGTGCTGGATAAGGCACGAGGACGAGCTTGCCAACGCGTGGGCTCGCTTCCATATCCCCTCGCGCTATACGCTCCGCCTGGCCAAGGAGGGAGAGAGGGCGGACCAAGTACGGGGCAGGGAGATCGCTCTGTATTTGGAAGCATTTTGGGGTGGAATGCGTTTGCCCCTCTCTCCTGAGGTCGTTGAAGCGTTAAACTTCTTCGGGTTAGCCCCCGGTCAGTTGGTGCCAAACTCGTGGAGGATTCTCCTCGGGTTCCTGGTCCGTCTGAAGTTGCAAGCGATCCCCTTCAGCCTTTCCCTCCTTGATTCGTCCCTCGTCTTCAAAAATCACCCCGGTGGTCGAGCGGGCGACCCGAGGTGGGTCCATCTCTCTTTCAGAAAGCGACCAGGGGGCTCCGCCGGGACAGGGGTTGTGGCCCTTCCTTCTTCCATTCACTACTGGAAGAAGAAGTTCTTCTTCGTTTCCCCTTCCGAGGGCGAGGACTGGCCCGTGCCTACAGAGTGGTCGAGGGAGAAGCACTTGCCGGGGAACCAGTCCAGTGACCCCGCCGCGGTGAGAGTGGCGTCGTGGGAGCCCATCCCCCGCTACGACGTGATGTTGTCTGAGAGGGTTTTGAGTTGGGCTGGACTCAACCCCGTTGAGTTCGTCGGTAAGTTTAGCTTTGCTTTTTCTGTTCGTATATTGCCTGTGTCGCTGACTCCTTTGCACTCGGTTTTGTGCAGGACCCATGGATTTAGACTCGCTCAGAAAGTCCATGCGCCAGCCGAGGCCGGTCGCGAAAGTCGGGGGCGCCGGCTCTTCCCGTTCACAGCCCGCCCCAGCTCCCTCTCCCCCGGTGGTAGCGCCCCGCGAGCACTCAGAGGCGGATCCTGCCCCGGGACCTAGCAGAGCGCCGGGTCGGAGGCGGGTCCGGATTCTGGAGGACCCGGCCTCGGAGGAGGAGGCCGGATCTCCCACAAGGCCGCTCAAGAAAAGGTCTGCCCGGGGACCGTCTTCGCCGATCACGGTGGAGGAAGGCGGTCTCCAGTTCGCCGTGCCTTCGGGGCTATCCGTTGAGGATAGCCTGCTGCATGAGATAGAGACGTCGGCCGGGGGTAGAGTCCCCGGGAGGACCTTCAGGGGTCAGCTGGCGTCCATCGCCCAGGAGTCCGTGCAGGTAAGCGTCTGTCTTTCACTACTATTTGAGGTTCGGTGCCTCTCTCATTTTCCTGATCTCTCTTCTGCCTTTCAGGTCCTTCTGCACGTCGCCCTCGCCCTGGGCATGGAGGCCAAGGTGGTTACCCCGGTGATGAAAGCTGCGGGCCGGCTCGCCTCGCTGGAAGAGAGCTCCAAGCGGGAGCTGGAGGCGATGAAGGCGAGGGTCGTCGCCCTGGAGGGTGAGGTGGAGGCCAGGAAGCAGGAGGTTGCCCGGCACCGCGAGGCCGCCGCGGTCGCTGAGGCCAAGCGTGAGGACGCTCAGGTGCTGGCCGGCAATCTGAAGAAGATAGTAAAGTCCTTCCGGAGGGAGCCGCGGGCGGTGGCCGAGTGGGCGAAGTCGGCCGACCTGAGGGCGGCCAAGTTGGCCGACCTCTCGGCGGCGAAGGCGGTAGAGGGCTACAAGAAGTCGAAAGACTTCTATGATGACTTGGCCGTCGCCACGACCCTCATATGGCATGAGGCCCTCGATGCTGTTAAGGCCCGAGTGCCGGGGTTCGCCGATGAAGAGCTTCGGGCCTTGTACCCCCTCACGGACACCAGTGGGCAGGGGCAGGAGGTTAATGACAAGGAAGTCGCCGAGGAACCAGCTCGCCTCATGGTGGATGTCGAGGGCCCTGAGGTCACTTCTGGCCCCGAGGCCTAAAGCCCCCTCTTCCTCCTCTTTTTTATTTTGCTGCGCCTAGATCTTTGTAAGCCTCTGGGCATTTTGTTAGGCTGGGGAGACAAGAATACCCTCTGTAAAGACCGCCTTTTAGTAATAAAACTTTTTCTTTCTTTGGTTTCCTTGATTTGCGCTTTTATCTTTTGTTCATGAAGAACGCTTGTAAATTTTTTCTTGCGCTGTTGGGCCTCCGTGTCAGGTCGGCTATCTTCCTAGCGATCGTCTGTCGAGTTGATTCATGCGCTGCTGAGGAGAAGGCGTCTCCATGGCCCCGAATAAAAGGGGAGATCGCTCGAGACTTGGATAGACCTGATGCCCTTGGTTGGCAGCTCGGGCCGTCCGTGCGTGGTGGGCGGAGGGCTGCCCGCCTTATTTGGACCAAGCAGGGTAGCTGCCCGGTTGCCTCTTGCGAGGGCTTTTGATCCTTCAGGACGGGGACCGAGCAGGGTTACTGCCCAGTGCCTCTTGGCGAGGACTTTGATCCCTGTCGGTTGTGGTAGGAAGCTACCAGCCGGGGATAGCTGAGCAAGGACTCGACTGCCTCTGGGAGGACTTCGATCCTTGGCGCGGGGGCTGTAGAAGCCTACCAAGGACCCTTGGCCGGGCAGGGTTACTGCACGGTGCCTCTTGGTGAGGGCTTTTGTCCTGAAGGATAGCCGAGCGAGGGATCCTCGGGCTCGATCGCCTCTGGGAGGGCTTTGTGATCCTTGGCGTTGAGGTAGGGAGGCTATCCGCCAGGGATAGCCGAGCGACGGTTGTGCTCGACTGCCTCTGGGAGGACTTTCTAATTCCCGGCGTTGCGGTAAGGGAGCTACCTGCCAGGGGTGACCGAGCAGGGCAGCTGCTAGGTTGCCTCTTGGTGAGGGCTTTGGTCCTTGGCATTGCGGCAGGAAAGCTACCTGCCAGGGGTGAACGAGTAGGGCAGCCGCTGGCTTGCCTCTTGGCGAGGGTTCTGATCCCTGGCGTTGCGGTAGGGAAGCTACCTGCCAGGGATAACCGAGCAGGGCGGCTATTGGCAGCGGCGGGTCGCTTCTTGGTGAGACTTTCTGATCCTCGGCGTTGCGGTAGGGGAGATACCCACCAGGGATGACCGAGCAGGGCAGCTGCTAGGTTGCCTCTTGGTGAGGGCTTTGGTCCCTGGCGTTGCGGCAGGGAAGCTACCCGCCAGGGGTGTGTTTCCCCCAATCAGAGCAAAACTCTGTTTTGAATTTCAAAATTCAAAAATTAAAGCAACGCTTCAGATCCCGTGCACTGCACGCCACGTGTCAAAAGCATGCACGCCACGTGTCAAAAGCAGACATGCCAGCGCCAGGAGCGCTGCGCCCTAGGCAGCGCACCCCCAATCAGAGCAAAGCTCTGTTTCAAAATTCAAAATTTAAAATGTTGAAGTAACACTTCAAATCCAGCGCTCTGCGCTGCGCGCCATGTGTCAAACACAGGTGCGCTAGCGCAGTTACGCTGCGATGTGCGCCACGTGTCAAGCACGGGTGTGCTAGCGCAGTTGCGCTGCGCTCTGCGCTGCGCTCCACGTGTCAAACACAGGCGCGCTCGCGCCAAGTGCGCCAGCGCTGGAATTAAAAGAATTCCCCACCGTTAGATCAAAAGATCTAATAATAATAAATTATTAATTAATCAGAATTAAAATTCTGTTATGGAAAGATTTTCCAATCTTATTAAAACAAGAAGATTATCTTCTGTAAAACAAAAACTTTAGGATCAAAGATCCAACGGTGGGAAATATTGCCAAATCAATTAGAGAAAGATCTATTCAACTAATTTAACAAATCAATTGACCCTATATCAAGGCCCCAAGAGTTCAAGTCTCAGATAGAAAAAACCCTCTGCAAGTTTTGAGAAGAACTCAAAAAAAAGAAAAAGAAAGACAAGCCTTTGAAGAAAGAAGATCATTTCTTCATCTTTAAAGGTAAAAACAATTAATTCTTGAACAATAAAGATGAAAACGTCTCATAAAAAGAAGAATCCTCTTCTAAAAATATCTTAGATCTATAAAAAAACCAAGATCTTTGATTAAACATAAAGGATAAAAAAAAAGATCCAATCCTTAAAATAAAGAAGTAATTTACTTCATTCACAGATCTTTTGATCTATAAAGGCAGAGCCTTTTTGATAAGAACAAGAACTTTGGTTCTTGGATCTTGAGGCAAGACCTCCTTTGAAGAACAAAAAACTTGTTCTTTGATCTTAAATTTGATCTGATGCGCTTTGCGCTACTAGAAAGTGCTTTGCACTCTTAAATTGCGCCTTTGCGCTTATTGGACTGGCGCGCAGCGCCAAAACGCACCACGTGTCAACCACAGAACAGTTTGCGCTTCTAAAAATAGCGCAATGCGCTCTTGGGTTAGCGCTCAGCGCCGAGCGCGCCACGTATCACTCACTGGCGCACCCATAAACTAGCGCAACACACTCATAAAGTGCAGTGTGCTAACAAACCAGCGCTTAGCGCTAAGCGATACGTGTCACCATTATGTGCGCTAGCGCAATGCACTCTTTAATTGGCGCAAAGCGCCTGATGCACCACGTGGCACGCTGTCAGATAAATGCTATGCATTATTAAAAGAGCAGAGCCCAAACAAAGGCCTAACAGGCAGAACATAAAATAAAATGTTAAACATTTTTAAATGAACTTAGCCCAATTCTGGCCATAAGTCATCAATATAAATTGAACTGAGCACAACTGCTCTTCCAATCAATTTACACCCGGTTCAAGGGTACATCTCTTTACTCCTCTGACATCCATCGTTGTAATCCTCCAACGTCGTCAGAGAGGTGATGGGTCCCGACAACCACACATTGCTATGGACTATGGGGTTCTTAAACTCATGGACTATGATGTCCTTAACCTTGACCGTGATGTCTTAAAACTAATACCGGACTGTGGAGTCCTTAAATCCATGGACTATGATGTCTTTAACCTTGACCGTGATGTCTTAAAACTAATATCGGACCGTGGAGTCCTTAAATTCACGGACTATGATGTCCTTAATCTTGACCGTGATGTCTTAAAACTAACATCGGACTGTGGAGTCCTTAAATCCACGGACTATGATGTCCTTAACCTCGACCGTGATGTCTTAAAACTAACATCGGACTGTGGAGTCCTTAAATCCACGGACTATGATGTCCTTAACCTCGACCGCAATGTCTTAAAACTAACAACGGACCGCAATGTCCTTAAACTAATTATCGACCGCAATGTCACTAAACTAAACAATAGAGCCCAATTGCTCTCTTGTCGGATCTAAACGATCCCGTTAAGTTGATCTTAGTCTAAAATTAGACTAACGTGTCCTTAACAAATGTTTAAGTTGATCTTAGCCTCAAATAAGGCTAACGTATCCTTAAACACAACCCCCCAAACCCAAATCTAAGAAAGATACGGATTTGGACTAATCCACGTCCTACGGGCGCAACATAACTTAGTCTCCGTATATAATCCACGGGCAACCGAACACAAAACAAACACCCACGAAACGAAGTGACCATCTGGAGAAGGAGAAAGTTGTTACCGCGATGCGGTAGCGTAATTAACTGCAGGGGCTTGCGCCTGCAGGGAAGAGCGTCCCCACAATAAAAACCCCCTCAAACGAGGGGGAATCTGACGAAATCTGCTACATCGGCCGCATCCGTTTAAACCTTCGATACATGGTGCCATAAATCAACTTGGCATCTTCGGAGAGGTGGACGGATAGCACCAATTAGCATCTGCCCCGAATTTCAGGCATCCGTGATTCGGCGGGGAACAGATTCTGGCACGCCCGGTAGGACCTTTTCCTCTTTCCACTCCACACTTCGTGTGTCGTGTTCGCGAACCAATCGCGGTTTGCTAATGGTTGCCCTTGGGTTTCAAGGTACTATGGTTTGGTGTTTTGCTTGGTGCAGAAAGCAAAGAATCAATGGCGTTCACCTGCTCAAAGTGTTCCACATGCAGCTGCAACTCGCGTCCTGCCTCAACTGGGGGCATAACCTACGGGCCCCAGGCGGCTTCCCTGTTCACGATGCCCGTAGAGCAGGTCACCCAAGCCACCACAGGGCTGTTTTTCGGGACCATGCTCCCACCAACGAGCTTCACCACTCCCGTGCCCGTACCAGAAGCTCCCAAGAAGTCGATTTTCGATCGACTTACAGCTACTGCGACCCCTATCAACGGGTCGTCCAGCTCCAGCTCCTCGGTCTTCTCCAGATTGGGCCAAAATTCCTGTGGGCCCACAATGAAGCCTGCGATCCCAGAGAAGGTTATTCCGAAGAGAGCAACCAACCCTGATCCCGAAGTCATCAAGGCGGCTTCTCCTGCCAAGGGGTCGGTCTTTACAAGACTGACCGTCCCAACTCCCACTCCCGCTCCTGTTACTCAAAGGACATCAGTCTTTAATGGGCTGACACCAGCAACGGCCCCTCATCTGAACAGGAGGCACGACCAGGCCATCCCCGTCACCGAGCCAACTCCATCAGCTCGACATGTTCGACGTCGCCACTGGCGCCGGGTGAGGAAGGCCGGGGGAAACTCCCCCTCTGGGCTAACTCCACCAGCCCTGACGGCGGAAATTAATGCTGCTGTTCCAACCGGGAACAACTTTGAGCTGCTGAATAAGGTGCGTAGGAATTCTCCTACCGCCGTACTGAAAAGATCTCCTCCTCCGGCGGAGAATGTTGCGGAAACAAAGCCAGAACAGTCCCCTCAGCGGCTGTCCTCCAAGATCTACAATGTCTGGCAGCAGGTCCGGAACTCAGTGGTTGATCAAGATTACCCTCGCCGACAGAAAAGGGCGAAGGTCCAACAAGAAGAAAGCCATCCTGCTAAGCCACGGAAATCTATCTGGGTGCCCACCGCGACGGCCCCCTCAACTTCGACCGCTCATAAGAAACGAAGGCCGGAGAAGATCCACATGCCTGCGACAAATGTCAAAGGCACTGAGCCCAAACGCCCTAAGTCTGGGGGCATGATGGTCCATACTATTTACATGGCATCCGGAAAGGAAGATAGTCACGCTTCTACGGGCCACCGACCACTCACCTGATCCATCACAAGAGCCTAGGAACAGCAGCAGCAGAAGCTCCAGGAGATGCTGACTGCGATGGCCGCACTCACCGGGCCAAAAGAGAGCCCGGAGGCGTCATCGGAACAACGTCGCAAACACGAGACTGATGCTGAATTCCTTCGGAGAATGCTCGAAAAGAAGGACAAGGAGGCTGCAGAACAAGCGGCCAATATAAAGCAAATGGCTCTTCTGTTTTAGGACATGGTGGGTATGATGATCCAGCCGGATCCCCCAGCTAAAAATCCTCCGATTATCCTCGAAGACGACAGAGGAGAAACGTCAAATCCACCTCCGGCTCTTTCAACAGCCAAAGAGGAAACAATCTCTAAAGCTGTCCTGGATAACTATATTGCTCAACAAATACGAGTTCACCAGGCAAATGAAGCGGCTGGCCAGGTCGTGAAAACTGGGCGACCGTATCCGGGCTGGTATGATCAGATAAAATACCCGCCGAGCTACACGATCCCGAAATTCCATGTCTACAAGGGGACAGGCAATCCCCATCAACATGTCGCCCAATTCAGGGCTCTTTGTGGCAACACTGGAGGCGATGATAAGCTCTTGCTTCGCCAATTCGTCGGCAGCTTATCGGAGACGGCGTTTGAGTGGTATTCCGAGCTTCCAAACGACTCCGTCAAAACTTTCGCAGAGATGGAGTTGCTGTTCACCCAGCGATTCGCGAGCACCAGCGAACGCACCCTAATAACGGCATTGATCAATGCAAGGGTGAAGCCGGGTGAAACTTGGGTTCAATATGCAATCCGATAGCGAAATCTGTGGTCGAAGTGCGAACAGCGCATCGAAGAAGCACCAGCGGTGGGAATGTTTGTGGGCACCCTAGACCCTCATGCAACTATTTCACAGTTCATGATGTTTTTTAAACCGACCACGTTCCAGGCTTTGATCGATAAGCTAGCCCAGATGGATCAAATGGGTCACAGACTGTCTACCCCGAAGCCGGAACCGCGGAACGACAAGGGTAAAGGGAAGGCGACCTTCGTTGCGAACGCCCAACAGCAGCCCAGTGCCCTAAAGCTAGCGGATCAACTGGAGGAGAGACGACGCTATTACAATGAAAAAATGAAGCGTCCTTACTCATTTCCACGGGATAAAACGAAGAGCTTGTTCGAGCTGGCGGTGCGCAACAGGCTTATCAATTTGCCGAATCCAAGGCGACCACCGCAACCCAGCGAAGTGAATAATCCCAATTACTGCCCTTACCACCAAACGGTAAGCCACCCGATCAAGGATTGCTTCGTCTTTAAGGGATGGATTGAGGATCGGTACCTACAAGGCAAGTTTGCGCTATCTGAGAAGTGAAAAGTAAACCCACCACAACCGCACACTCCTAAGAAGACGGACACACCGGGGGCAACGTGTTCTTTTGTTGAAGAAGCTCCATGGGAGGTCGTGCTTTCAGCCAAAACCAAAAGGATGCTGAATGATCTTCAGACATGCCCGGCGATCAGGTGGAAGAACCCGCTAGAACCCCAGATCATCGAAGGGATACTGAAGCCGTGCCCAACTCCAAAGATTAGTGGTGATGGCCCAAGCACTCACACCCAGCCATCAAAATCTTCAAAGAAGAAGAAGAAGAGATCCAAAAAGCCCGTGAAGCCTGGCGACAAGCGCACGGACCTACAGAAACAGATTAACGTGCTGGAAGAGTACAAACAGAAGGCGCGAACCCCAATCACGCTTCAAGTGTTCCTCGGCCACGTCCTTGAGGACGAAGATGATGGAGAAGACTCGTCGGATGGATCTGAGGGTTACGTAGCAAGCTGCCATGTGATCTCTCATTCATCGCTAGACAACGAGCTCCCTACACAGAGAGGCTGGAGGCAGGTCCCGAGACGGAACTTCTATGGCCGTCAGACGAAATGATCGACACCTTCCTGAGTGAAATTCATCTGAAAAGTAAAGCCGAGCGGGAGCGTGAGATGGCCATATTTGAAAGAGCCAGACGCCGACGACTGGACGAAAGAGTCAAGCCACTTCCGCCAAATCAAGGAACACCCGTCGCGGATAAAAACAAGTTCAAGACGAGAAAAAGGTTTGCTAAAACCATATCAATGGGAATGAAGCTACCGCCCTCCGAAGGAAACACTCCCGATGAAGCAAAGATGCATCCTAGCTACTGCTCATATCATCGAAAGATTTCGCACCCTTCCGAGGAGTGCAATACTTTTAAAAGATGGTGGCAGGGATATGTTGCTCATCGGCAACATTTTAAGCGGATGAAACACAAAACTCGGCGGGAGCAAGGAAGTGCGACTGAGGATCATAAAAGAAATACCGGTAACTGTCGCATGGTCAATACCGGGGGATCGCAAATTCTCACTTTCGGAAGCGACTCTGACGAAGAGATGGCTCTTGGCCCTCTCTTTAAAGAATCCACATTGGGGAAGGAGGAAGAACCGAAGGCCTGTGAAAACATTCAGCTGCGCAATCGCACGCTTCCAGAAAAGAATCTCGGATCCACGAGTAGAAAAGATAAGGGAAAAGAAAAGGTCCCCGAGGATATCGCCCTGGATGACCAAGTCATGAAAGAGCTGACCGCCAAAGACCCGCCAAAGAAGAGTAAGGTGGACTATAACGTTCTGGCGCACTTGAGGAAGTTACCCTCGCAGCTCAGTATTCTCGATGCCCTTCTACTATCCAAAGAAGCGAGGGATTCATTGATCAAGGCGCTACAAGAACCAGAGCAATTCCAAGCTTTTCTCGCCGAAGAAAAGATGAAGGACGAGCTAGAGGAAGTACACACAGCCGATATCACCTTCGGCGATGAAGACCTCCTCCTTGGGACGTGCGAGCACAACCGTCTCCTCTATGTCTCAGGGTACTGCCATGATATAAAGATAGGCAAAATCATGGTCGACAATGGGTCTTCCGTTAATCTCCTCAACGTGCGAGTGTTGAAGGAAATCTGCATGAGCGTCCAGCATCTCGCTCGTGATAAAATCACCATCTCCGGTTTTGACTCCCAGTCATCGCGGACTCTCGGGTCTATGATATTGACATTACGGTTCGAGCTACTTGTTACAGACATTAAATTCCACGTCATTGACGCCAAGACATGCTATAACGCTTTGCTCGGCCGGCCCTGGTTACACGAGTACAACATCATCCCTTCTACACAACATCAGTGTATGAACTACTTTAAGGATGGTCTCGAGTATACCGTAACAGGAGAGCTGAACCTATTGTCCGTGAACGAAGTACGCAAGTACGAAGATGTAAAATACTTTTTGCCAGATTTCGAGGACACAGAGAGATGTCGTAAGCCGGAGAACAAAGCTATCACCACCATTCTTGTCTTCGGGAGTGATACTGAGGAAGAGGAAGAGATAGTTTATCCAGGCCCGCCCCAGTACAACAAGCCAGGACCGTCCGCTCCCATGTTGATCTTTGGCAGTGACTCGGAAGATGAGGTCCATGCTATATTCTCCGCTCGGCCTTCAATACAAACATTCGCTGATGAAGAGCAAAGTTTGCAAATTGCCATGGTTCCGCCCAAACATCATAAAGAACTAGACGCGCTTGATACCTACAGTGTGGAAGAGCTGCAGACGTTCTATATCCCTCCCAGGCGAGAAGGCAAAAAGGCGATCATATTCTACCGCTCCGGGGAAACCAGAGTGGAGAAAGAAGTTTGGCATGGCGCCGATTCTACACTTGACAGGCTACAACCCATCTGTCTGCCTAGATATTACATAGAAGGCTTGAAAAAGCTATTGAAGCGCCAAGGGATACCCTTCAAACAGACTGCTCGAAAAGCTAAGTTCTATGACAGGATCTGGAACGTTCCCGGAACTCAACGCAAGTTGCCCAACGGGAGAATGGAAGCGATCGTGCTTGGATATATTCGGTCCAAGAAACGGGAGCTACTCCGCGACTGCTATGTCGTACATGACTTTGATGAAGAAGGAGATGCTCAATGGGAGAATGCTAATCCTGAACCAGAAAGAGCCCCCGACGTGAAAATGCCCAGTCCGTCGTTCGAAGAACAAATGGACAAGCTTATAAGGGAAGCTGGTCAAATAGTTCGAGACGACCATAATCGCAAAATGGCCATCTACGAGAAACCCAGGACGCAGCTCCTTCTCCAATAGGCTGCAGAAAATGAAAATGCCCCTCCCTGTCAACCAGTTGTAAAAAAGGCTCGACGCAGAGGCAGAAACAAGTCAAAAAACGGAAAAGGCATTCAGCAACGACAAAGCGGGACCAAGAAGTCACGCGATCAGGAATCGAGCGGTCCGGATTTGTCCCTTATGAAGAAGATGAGTCGAGCATACTCTTTTCCTCAAGACAAGACAAAGAAGATACTTGACCTCGCTATAAAATATCAACTGATTACACTCCCGGAGTCCAAGCACCCCGAGCAAGCCAACGAGGTCTTTCACCCAGACTATTGCTCTTATCACCGAGCGATAGGACATCCTCTCGAAAATTGCTTCACATTTAAAGACTGGGTAGAAGACCGGTATCAGCAAGGCAGGTTCGCTCTATCCAACAGTTGGAGGATAACTCCGCCGCAGAAGCATGAACCAAAAGCCGCGCATACAGCGAGAGTAGAGCCAGATCAACATCGGTCTTGGAAGCGAGCTCGTACTTGTCATATGATAACTCTATTAGAGGAAGAGACTGAGAATATGGCTGACCTCCCTGGTGCTTCGAAAACGATGATGATGAGGTGATCTCGGAGTTTCCACCGGCGCCGAAAGAGCTGGAAGATGGAGTACATACTACTGCAGATAACCTCAAGAAAATTGATTTGGGGACGGCAAGTGACCCGCGACCTACATTCATTAGTGAGCTGCTATCTGAAGAAAGGGTGGCTGCGCTAAAAGACGTGCTTATGCAGTATAAGGATTGCTTCGCGTGGAACTATTCTGAAATGCCAGGATTAGATCCAGAGATTGCTGTGCATAAATTGGCGATATCCCCAGACGTCAAGCCAATCAAACAAGCACCGAGAAGAATGCGGCTTGAGCTTGAGATGAGCATTAACGCCGAGGTCAAGAAGCTGATCGACTCTAGCTTCATCCAAGAGTTCCAGTTTCCTGAATGGATCGCCAACATCGTCCCGGTGATGAAGAAAAATGGGACAGTGCGCATATGCGTGGACTTCCGGGATCTCAATAAAGCCTGCCCGAAAGATGATTTCCCAGTACCGGTCACTGAGCTGATGATAGATAACACGCCCACTCAAGAAGTTTTCTCCTTCATGGACGGCTCATTAGGATATAATCAGATAAAGATGCATCCCGAAGACCAGAAGCACACCGCTTTTCGGACCCCTCTAGGTATATTCTGCTACAAGGTGATGCTCTTCGGTCTAAAGAACGCCGGTGCCACCTATCAGAGGGCCATGACGAAGATCTTCGATGACCTCATACATGAAATCGTCGAATGCTATATCGACGACCTCGTGGTTAAAAGCAAATCATACGAGGAACATCTCGAACATCTGAAGATTATGTTTCAACGCCTTCGACAATACAACTTGAAAATGAACCCTCTCAAATGCGCGTTCGGGGTCTCCTTGGGCAAATTCCTAGGATTCATTGTCCGACACCGAGGTATCGAGATAGATCCGTCAAAGATCAAGACGATCATGGAGATGCCCCCGCCAAGGACTCTCAAGCAATTGCGGTCGCTCCAAGGGAAGCTCGCGTATATCCGGCGATTTATAGCCAATCTTTCTGGCAAGTGCCGCCCATACAGTCACTTGATGAAGAAAGGGACCCCGTTCGTCTGGGATCACAAATGCCAAGGCACATTGGACAAAATCAAGCAGTACCTACAGAATCCGCCGGTGCTGGCTGCTCCGGTCAAGGGAAAGCCTCTCATTCTGTATACAACCGCCCTTGAAGGTTCCTTAGGCGCATTATGGGCACAAGAGAACGACTAAGGGAAAGAAAGAGCTCTCTACTACTTGAGTCGAGTTCTCCTGGAGGCAGAAAGCAACTACTCCCCCATCGAAAAACACTGCCTGGCGTTGATTTTCGCGATAACGAAACTCCGGCACTACGCATTGGCGCATGAGGTTCGTCTCATATCGAAGGTGGATCCCCTCAAATATTTAATGTCAAAGGCCATACTGACAGGACGGCTCACTAAATGGGCCTTGCTCTTGATGGAGTTCTCAATAACTTATTGTAAGTGCACGGCGGCGCCCCGGCCGTCGATCCGACGGCCAAATGCGGAAGCGGTGAATAACTTAAATTTTACTTGAACTGGCAAACCGCCGCGCACTAATACCCGGATCGAACCATTAATTAGTCCTAGCTATCTACAAGAAAGGGAATAGAGATATACCGACGATCCAAGTCCTCCGGTCTTCTCGTCATCGTCCCGATCTCCTGCGGAATGTCCCGTCTCCTCCTCGTCGCCGGAAGTGCACCACATCGCCTACTTCTTTTACGGGCTCCCACCTCAATGCCGAGGCAACTCGGGCACGAAGCCGGCTACTCGACGTGCCCAAGATTTGCTGTAGAATATCTAGTGAAGAAGTCTCATTTGGGGTTGTAGGAATTGCCTTTTGTTGGAGGGATTGAACTTGGAGCTTTATGGATTGATCAAGTGGGAATTTTGCAACATGAAATGAGCTAAAAACCCACACCACAAATTTTGGACAGCCCCCAAATGGGAGTGGCCGGCCAAGCTAATTGAGAGGAGAGAAATGAGAGTGTGTTCTCATGGATAATGAGAGAGCCATCTAATTATCCAATGGAGAGAGAGAGAGAAAGCTATCAAACAAAAGAAACATCATCACAACAAATCCAACACTCAAACCTACCATCATCAACATCCATCATGAAAACAAAAGTCAAGTCATGATGAAGACAAGAAGTCAAGGTCAAAGAATGGCTATCATGATGCAACAAAAAGCAAAAGCCCCCTCCACAAATACTTATTTGCAACAATGCAAATAAGCCCTCCTCCACCAATCTTCGGCCAATGAACGGAACAATGGAAATCGGCCGAAACGGAAAGCAAACTGGCAACTCCAGAAAACTGGTCCCGTAATAAATTACAGGAAAACCCCGATACTGTGCATACACACCCGCATCTGTATTTCGACCGAAATACAAATGCAATGAGACAAAATCTACACTGTACTATACTAGGATCCGGCTTAAACCAAAGCCGGCTAGTAATATCCGTTCGATCCTGATCCGTGCAATACCGCACGTATCTGATCGAACCCTGCCATATAACCATACGGCCTATAGTACAAACTGTCCGATCCTGATCCGTGCAATACCGCACGTATCTGATCGGACCCTGCCATATCTCCATACGGCCTCTACAACCTTTCGCCCGAAAGCTGAGTAACTGAAATGTGGGGGACTCTAAAGACTCATTAACACCTTGGTTGTGGATTTAACCACTAGCACGTCAGAGGTATAAGCCAATACGTAACGGGCCACCAGGCACTGACTAAAAGGGACGTCTGTGAGCGAACTCAGCCTGACTCCCTACTGAGCCTGTCAGTGACAATATCCGTACAGTCCGGTCCGTTCGTCTATGAGCATCGCATGGCGGGCCTAGGGGGTTGGTAAAAGTCAGACCCCCAAAAGCGGTACAAGTCGTGTCGGAGTGTAGCCCAGAACACCCTGAGATACTACTGGAATACCTACCAGTAAATCTCCTTGCCTCGGCCGAGGGCTTCGTGTAATGGCTCTCCTAGACACAGCACGACCTCACCCCCAATACCGGAAGAGACGAACCCCTGAAGATACGCTCACTGCCTCCATGTGGCTCGGGACTGTACCCAACTAAAACCTGTTTGCACGACTCCTTTGAGCCGTGGTAGGGTAGTAATCAAAGTACAGTGGGAACTCACACGAGAAAAATGACGATCCCCAGGTCGATGAACTAACCTGCACACATGTCACCAGGGAACTGCCATCTGACGTCTGGTATATGACCAACTAGCATGTTCCCGGCGAGTCCTGTCCGGTGTACTCATAACCCAATGAGCACCTGTATACATCTTAGGTGATCCAACTGACACCAGTGGCTTGTGAGACCGGCCACCGCCCCTCGTCGGGGTCTCGACTGTATACACTAGTATACTATGGAGAATCGATGCCCTGTCTCGAAACTCTCACGACTAGGGACCTTTTAAGGATATGCTTATAGACCCCCAGCTCCCACTTATATGATCACCCTCATACTGCTGGTGGTCAAGCAAGAATCCTAGGGGCTCTATCAACGTGTAATAGCGACGTGTCAGGTCACTTAAAACAGTACACGATGATAAAGGTAAACCAGATAGCATACTATCATCTCGAGTAAGACTGTCCTACCGGGATAGGTCCTCCATCAATCATTACAATCACGTACCTGTGACCTAATAATTGACTCTGAGGGCACTATCTCCAACAATCTCCCACTTGCACTCAAGGCTAATTATTACGATGTCGCATACTCACAGCCCGTGTGATACCGAACACCCAACTCCTCTACTAGTCAGTCTCACAAAGCTCGTTTGCGAAACTATTGCGTTCGAGGAATAGCCTCAGTGAGTGGATCCGCTTTGTTGTTTCTTTCTATGTCTCTCTATATCTCATGTTCGCAGAGAAAGCCATCTCCCGAAAAGAGTAATACCTGTCTTAGAATGTGTCTGGATGTCTGATGGGACATAGCTCAAAAATGAACTCCAAATCCAAACTTCTTAGACTGTATCGTCAACTGAACTTAATCAGTATCCTGCGCCATGCCACCCTCAGTATTGCCTTGGACCACCTGTCCAAAATACTGCCCCTCATCAGAAGGAAAACTATAGCTCTGACAACCTCCTTGTCGTCCATGTCACCTTGGAAGCCTGGAATGATAACTGTTTCCCGAATGAGGCTGTCGTTATCATATCCCTAGAACATCCACTTATGTTCTAAAACTGCTTCCGACCGTTTCTCCAGGATTGGATCAATGTCAACTTATTGCATCTACTGCAAGAACAACATCTGGTGTGGTACTTGACATCTCATGATTGACTCAATTGCCTAAGCAAGTGATCTGTCAATCATGCACATCCCTCTCCCCTTTAGTCTATAAGACACCTTTAGAGAGGGTGACTCCATTTTCTGCAGGTACACTACCGTGCATGGAGTCGTCCATTCTAAATACTCTTAGAATGCTGTCTAAGTACCCTGATTGGGAAACCACCCAAATCTAGATCTAAAACCATAGATCTAGTAACCAGTTTGTCTGATATAATGTCCAAGTCCCATATGGAGAAACTACTGTGTGACGACCAAAGTGTAACCGATCGTAGTTTAGGAGTTTCCTTTCCTACTTTGTGTATGTCATCCAAGTACCAGGATATCACACCCTACTACCTTCTCAACAGATCCATCCCCTATTCTGATGAAGTCAAACCTATGACTGTCACGTCAGAAATAGATGATCTATCTCCGCTACTGGTGCTTCAGTCTATAAATAGACATAAGCTACCTGTCCACCAATGCTTCCGCTGCTCCCACTGACTACGACAACCCTCTGGCAGAGTCATATACACGTACACTTCTGAAGCGAGTTCAGAACGACGCTATACTCATCCTCCCGCCGGGTCTCACAGTCTGGAACAACAGCAATGGCAAGTGTGGGTAAACAAGAACTTCCCTGTCACCGTCCTTGAGGCTACCGGAGTACCTCTCGGGTGCCTGAAGTTACCCACCTTATCTGCGGAGTGGCCAATCGAATGTCAAATCAGATTGAATCTTTAGGTTCCTTATCAAATTTTCAGTAATCGTTTGTGGTTCTGGAATCACTTTCAGTTCTACCATACTCCCACTACTGTTTTTCTGAAAAAAATTCATTTTTATTAAAACTGTGGCGAGTCTAGAACAATATTGCTATTGTTCATCCAGATGGTAGAAAGTCAACCCGCGTCATAGCCTGGGTCAACCCACAAACAGCCATTACAGAAACGTGCCTTGAGTTGTCCAGTGTCTGGTTTTAAGCATAAGCCGGACAACTCCCCGTACCTTAACATCGTTAAGATACGAACTGTTCTATATCCAATATAGGACCAGAGGCACTGATTTAATTGAACCAGATTCAAATCATGCAACTATCTCCGGTGCATGTCAACTAAATGGAAGGAGGCCGATCAGCATTACTCAACTTAGGAATGCTTCCAATTGTGAGTAACCTGAAAAAGAAGCAAGTTCTCTTAATCACTACTATCAACTGAATACCATATACAAGTATCTACATCTTCGATCACTTTGAAGAATCCCGATACTTGCTACACCTGGTTCTCTACTCTATTCAAATACCCATAACTTCTCCAAATTCGGACCCTGTGTTTTCACGAAACACTTGTCTAAAAACTAGAGAAGTCATAAGTAAACCGAATATAGTACGAGGACCAACCCCTCTGTCCTGATGGACCCTGGACATCATACAACACTCTGTACAAGTCCCTTGAGTCTGATAACTCACTCACTGTGTGTCGTAGGTTGAAAACTGTACTTATGGTTAAGAAGAATTACACCGCTGTTTAATGCTCCTTACCTAACCATCCACTGATATAGGTAAATGTCGTAGACATAATTTCAAAAAGGTATATCTCACTCTATGAAAATAGACGTACAGATATATCAATTTGAAATTGGTGCATAACAGCGGATATTCAAAACCAAATATTTGCCGACCGGCAAACTACCCAGGTGATTTCCTCAAATATCACCGATTACAACGAATCCCGATATAATAAGGATGATCACCTAATTCCCAATAACTTACTCCCACTCATCATCTGTAAGACCATACAGATGTGAGAATCGTACCTGGTAAATACATACCCTGGAGTGAGTATCTAATCGGGAAATCAGTTTTCCTTTAACAGTACACAGTGAAACTGAAACATCGAAATGTTTCGATGGGTATCCTGGTATTCCTAGTAATGCCTCTTCCAGATTCACGACTGTAACCATATAATTCTTTGCCACCTCTCCAAATCCCATCATATGTCTTTAGTCTTTACCTTCTGCACACCCCTTTAGGCCAAATGGTTTTCTTCCTTCCCTACCGTTCGGCACCAGCCTATGGTTTGGAAGAAGACTATCCAATAAGCATAATGGGTGTACTGTCCTAATCCTAGGAACACTCGCAATGCGAGAGAAGGTGAAGATAAAAGACAACCGAATGAACTTAATTCCTATTTCTCCTGGACCAGAATCCATCCCCGAACTGGAACATGTTCCTTTCGAGTTCGTATATAACCATACGATGGAGTATCCAATAAACTGTGGATCTTCATAGTGATACGGAGTGTCCTGGAGAAATACAAAGGTGATTTAGGATTGGCGAAGGAATACTTGGTTTGGTCGTGAATATCTGTTGCAATTTACTTTGCCCTCTTACTAATCCCTTGCTTTGTCTGAACTTAATACCTTCTGTACACCATCGTTAGGCTAATTGGTTTTCTTCATTCCCTACCGGTCGGCACCAGCCTAAGGTTTGGAAGAAGACTATCCAATAAGCGTAATAGGTGTACTATCTCCTAAACCAAGGAGTACTCGCAACCTGAGAGAAGGTAAAAGGAAAAGACAACTGAATAATCCTATCCGTTTTCTCCAGAACCGGAAACCATCCTCGAATAAATCCCTTCGAGTTCGTATATAACCATACGATGGTTTTGTCCAATGGAAGTGGACGTTCGTAGTAATACGGGGTGTCCTGGAGAAAAGGGTAAAAGTAGGAGTGGCAATGAGGTTCGCAACTCTGACAATCCAAAAGCCGGTGTCAAGAAGGTTCGGTTAATTTGGTCACTGAGTCATAGTCTTAGGGTCGGGTCAATGGTCGCTGCCAAAGAGAGAGAGAAAAGAAACACTCAGCGTGCACTCTAACCTAGATCAGAATGGTTACCAATTTATCTAATCTGGAAACCTCCCACTGTACCTCAAATTCTCCTCCAAACCTGAAAGAAGAATTAGTCGGGGTCACCCGAGGAGTAAACTAACTCATCAGTGGGAATCGGGATCCAACTATCATCGCATGATAACGTGACGGAATCCGCTCACGGTATTACACTCCAGAAGGTATGCGCATATCTGGCAAGTTTCAGTTCTTTTGAAACTCCCGATGTGATTTCTGCCCCATGCTCTTATGACCTTGGCGTGAGGTCAAAATATCATAAGTCACATGTCAAGTTCTGCCCGTCATTATCCAGGTTAATCTGAACCCACCCGTACATACCCTTGACGTAGGCCAAAATAGTAGTACGACTGTCCCAAACCAACGCATCTATCTATGCAACAGATAAATACCCGGCAGCTACCAATCACTATGCCTTGGCGTGAGGTCAAAATACATAGCTTGAATACTACCGAATATTTAACTGAAATGACGGAGGGCTACGAATGGTTTCTGGCGAAAACCTTTAACGTAATGAACTTGATATCGTTGAAGGAACGGATAGCTTTTTAGAAATATAGTGACGACAACTTCCGCTAAAGAGGTCACTCCCGGTGAAGGGATCTCGGCTCTTTCCCCGTAGAATGGGGTGCAGGATATTCCAACTGAATACCACGGTGCAAAGCAAAAGTAATCGGCTATAGTGAAGTCATTGCCCTGACGCAAACTTTTGTCCAAGGGGTCACTCCCGATGAAGGGATCTCGGCCCTTGCCTCGTCGACTGAGGAGCAGGATATTCCAACTGAATATCACGATGCAAAACAAAAATGAACGTCCTTGCAATAACAGCTTTTTGAAAAGTGTTCCAACAACATCAGATTAGGTTTGTTTTTAACTTGCATTGATCCGAATCAATGCAGTCCCATCAATTGATCACACCACAAAGAACGAAAATATACTGATGTACGTATATGCCATCCGCATTCGCCACTGGGTCCCGTCATTACCCGTTAGGTTAGCTAACTAACGACAGAGCGGGGACTGGACTAGCGCGGATGCAAAACATATACAACATCTACTAATATATATACCAATATATTATATTTCGCTCAAGGCGTGAATAAAATGCAACATCACAGATATGTACAGCATCACAGAAACAATACAGATATCTGGGATCCCCGGGTTTCACAGAGCCGCTGAAACCCGACGTTCCCCTGGTCGTGTGGATAGCCTGTGCAATAAGAACCTAGACCCCTACGGGCGCGGCAAGTCACCCGCCAAAACCTGAAGCGAGGCAGCCCCCTTCAGCGCCGTGAATGGACCACCCAGCACTTCACGGAATCCGGTAACTTGGGCACCCCTCCTGGGTCAACCTGTACCCCCTACGAGTGCGGCGAATAGCCCGCCAATCCTAGAGTGAAGCCCCCTCCGTCTCAATGCCATGAGATGCGGGCTTGTTGCCCTCTAGAACCCGGCTATCCGTGCACCCCTCCGCGGGGCAATCCTAGTACAGAAAGTAAAATATACATACAACGGGTACATCGACCGCAACCTGGCCGTGCCCCAAAATAATAATACAAACAGGCAGTGACGGCAGTCCACATGTCGGACGCTCGCCCCGCAATATCAAATGTACATAATACAACCACAACTGTACTAGCATTGCATCCAGGCTATCCCCCACGACCGATCCGCAACATCACAGCAAAAACAGAACATCAACGTGAAAGTCACGTTCGCAAATCCGTCTAACCGGGCTATAGCAGTTAGACCGGATTTACCGATCAAGTGACATTCACGGTCGCAGATATAATGTAAATACTGTGAAATAATGTGTTTAAAATATCCGACCGATCAAATTTTTAACAAGTGGGCCCCAAGTGTTACTGCAGCACATCAAGAATTTCTGGGCCCAATATTAATATTCCAAAAACCCTGTTTCCAGCCCAGAAGCCCACTGGAAAATTTCGACCAACTGAAGATTCCAAACTGCGGCGGAACCGCGGCCCTGAGTGGGATTTGGCCGCGGTTCCGCGCTCCACTTAAAAGATCACTTTGTCGAATTTTTCCAGAGAGCTTAGAACTTCCTGTACAGTACTTTTATACAACCTGAAAAAATTTTCGAGACTGAAAAATTTCAACAGAAAACTGTCACTTTGAAAAACACGGTTTTGGAATTTTTGATCGATCCGAATTGCAAACAAACTAGAAAAAGCTAGACTAAGTTAATGGCGAGGCTCTGATACCACTGTAAGTGCACGGCGGCGCCCCGGCCGTCGATCCGACGGCCAAATGCGGAAGCGGTGAATAACTTAAATTTTACTTGAACTGGCAAACCGCCGCGCACTAATACCCGGATCGAACCATTAATTAGTCCTAGCTATCTACAAGAAAGGGAATAGAGATATACCGACGATCCAAGTCCTCCGGTCTTCTCGTCATCGTCCCGATCTCCTGCGGAATGTCCCGTCTCCTCCTCGTCGCCGGAAGTGCACCACATCGCCTACTTCTTTTACGGGCTCCCACCTCAATGCCGAGGCAACTCGGGCACGAAGCCGGCTACTCGACGTGCCCAAGATTTGCTGTAGAATATCTAGTGAAGAAGTCTCATTTGGGGTTGTAGGAATTGCCTTTTGGTGGAGGGATTGAACTTGGAGCTTTATGGATTGATCAAGTGGGAATTTTGCAACATGAAATGAGCTAAAAACCCACACCACAAATTTTGGACAGCCCCCAAATGGGAGTGGCCGGCCAAGCTAATTGAGAGGAGAGAAATGAGAGTGTGTTCTCATGGATAATGAGAGAGCCATCTAATTATCCAATGGAGAGAGAGAGAGAAAGCTATCAAACAAAAGAAACATCATCACAACAAATCCAACACTCAAACCTACCATCATCAACATCCATCATGAAAACAAAAGTCAAGTCATGATGAAGACAAGAAGTCAAGGTCAAAGAATGGCTATCATGATGCAACAAAAAGCAAAAGCCCCCTCCACAAATACTTATTTGCAACAATGCAAATAAGCTCTCCTCCACCAATCTTCGGCCAATGAACGGAACAATGGAAATCGGCCGAAACGGAAAGCAAACTGGCAACTCCAGAAAACTGGTCCCGTAATAAATTACAGGAAAACCCCGATACTGTGCATACACACCCGCATCTGTATTTCGACCGAAATACAAATGCAATGAGACAAAATCTACACTGTACTATACTAGGATCCGGCTTAAACCAAAGCCGGCTAGTAATATCCGTTCGATCCTGATCCGTGCAATACCGCACGTATCTGATCGAACCCTGCCATATAACCATACGGCCTATAGTACAAACTGTCCGATCCTGATCCGTGCAATACCGCACGTATCTGATCGGACCCTGCCATATCTCCATACGGCCTCTACAACCTTTCGCCCGAAAGCTGAGTAACTGAAATGTGGGGGACTCTAAAGACTCATCAACACCTTGGTTATGGATTTAACCACTAGCACGTCAGAGGTATAAGCCAATACGTAACGGGCCACCAGGTACTGACTAAAAGGGACGTCTGTGAGCGAACTCAGCCTGACTCCCTACTGAGCCTGTCAGTGACAATATCCGTACAGTCCGGTCCGTTCGTCTATGAGCATCGCATGGCGGGCCTAGGGGGTTGGTAAAAGTCAGACCCCCAAAAGCGGTACAAGTCGTGTCGGAGTGTAGCCCAGAACACCCTGAGATACTACTGGAATACCTACCAGTAAATCTCCTTGCCTCGGCCGAGGGCTTCGTGTAATGGCTCTCCTAGACACAGCACGACCTCACCCCCAATATCGGGAGAGACGAACCCCTGAAGATACGCTCACTGCCTCCATGTGGCTCGGGACTGTACCTAACTAAAACCTGTTTGCACGACTCCTTTGAGCCGTGGTAGGGTAGTAATCAAAGTACAGTGGGAACTCACACGAGACAAATGACGATCCCCAGGTCGATGAACTAACCTGCACACATGTCACCAGGGAACTGCCATCTGACGTCTGGTATATGACCAACTAGCATGTTCCCGGCGAGTCCTGTCCGGTGTACTCATAACCCAATGAGCACCTGTATACATCTTAGGTGATCCAACTGACACCAGTGGCTTGTGAGACCGGCCACCGCCCCTCGTCGGGGTCTCGACTGTATACACTAGTATACTATGGAGAATCGATGCCCTGTCTCGAAACTCTCACGACTAGGGACCTTTTAAGGATATGCTTATAGACCCCCAGCTCCCACTTATATGATCGCCCTCATTCTGCTGGTGGTCAAGCAAGAATCCTAGGGGCTCTATCAACGTGTAATAGCGACGTGTCAGGTCACTTAAAACAGTACACGATGATAAAGGTAAACCAGATAGCATACTATCATCTCGAGTAAGACTGTCCTACCGGGATAGGTCCTCCATCAATCATTACAATCACGTACCTGTGACCTAATAATTGACTCTGAGGGCACTATCTCCAACACTTATCAACCTCTTAAGGCGGTGAAAGGCCAGGCTATCGCCGACTTCCTCACTGAGCATCCGATACCTGTCGATTCTCCTCTGAACTGCGAACTGCCAGACGAACATGCGTTTAACACGGTCGATGGAAGTGATACCCAGTGGGAACTTTACTTCGATGGAGCATCTTCGATGAAGAAGCGCAAACAAAACACGCCCATAATCAAATCAGGGGTAGGCCTCATCTTCGTGACCCCACAAGGAGGGATAATGCGCTTCGCCTTCTCCTTGATAGAGTCGAGGACGAACAATGAAGCCGAATACGAAGCTTTGATAGCAGGTCTCGAGATCGCCATCGACATGGGAATTGAAAACCTCCTCATATATGGAGATTCCCAACTGATCGTCAGTCAAGTAAATGGCGACTACCAAACGTGCAAACAAGAACTGGTGAAATACGGCGAAAGAGTGCAGCAACTGCTGGCTCGAATTCCTTCCTACACCTTGGAAAGCATACCGTGTGCAGAAAATAGCAAAGCGGATGCATTAGCCAAGCTCGCTAAAGAACTGGCCGACGAGAACCTCGATGACGTGAGGATCGTTGTGCAAAGCCGTCGGGTTCTTGCACCGGCAGAAATATCTCTGGGGTTGTCCGAAGAAAAAGGAGCGACTGAGCAGACGGCCCTGCAAATGAAAGACCAGGAAAAGGCTGATGATTGGAGAGAAGTCTTTATAGACTACTTCAAATCCCGTCGAACGCCTGAAGATGCGTCCTCAAAACATCAGCTCATGAAGCGAGCCCTATCTTTCGTCTTCGTCAATGAGACTCTGTACAAGAGGTCGTTTGATTCTTTGTGGTTGAGATGCCTGGGACCTGAAGAGACGAAAAGAGTCGTCCAAGAAGTTCACGACGGACACTGCGGTTCTCACCAAGCAGGCCCGAAGATGAAGTTGAAGATCAAACGGATGGGCTACTATTGGCCCACGATGATTCAGGACTGCCTCGAATATGCGAAGCAATACCACTCATGCCAGATCCATGGAGACTTTATCCACCAGCACCCGAATCCATTACATCCGACAGTGGCTAGATGGCCGTTTGAAATGTGGGGGACTGACATAATCGGCCCCATCGAGCCGGCATCGTCCAGAGGACATCGTTTCATTTTGGCGACAACTGATTACTTCTCCAAATGGGCAGAAGCAGTACCGCTGAGGGAAGTGAAGACGGAGAATATCCTTCACTTCTTCAAGACGCACGTTATTTATCGATTTGGAACTCCGCGACGGATCGTCTCCGATAACGGGCTAGCCTACAGAAGCCATAAGATCAGCCGCTTCGCACAACAGCACAACATAGACTGGAGATACTCTTCAGTTTATAACCCCCGAGCCAACGGTCTAGCTGAAGCTTTTAACAAGACTCTGACAAAGATCGTGAAGAAGACGGTATCCCAAAATAAGAAGGACTGGCACGAGAGACTGCATGAAGCTCTCTGGGCATATCGAATTACGTTCAAGACGCCCACGAACACAACGCCATACGCGTTGGTATTCGGTACAGAAGCGGTACTCCCCTCGAGATAGAGTTACCCTCTCTACGAGTGGCAGTTCATTACGAGCTAACGGACGAAGAGAATGCTCACCTTCGGTTTGAGGAGCTCGATGCCCTTGATGAAACCCGGCTCATGGCGCAACAAAATCTGGAGGCTTATAAAGCAAAGATGACGCGCTCATATGAAAGATTGACCAGGCCGAGGACATTCCGCCAAGGCGAACTCGTGCTAGTGGTCAAAAGACCTATGATCCCCAATCGCGCCAAGCGGGGAAAATTCGATCCGAACTATGAAGGCCCGTACATCATAGACAAGGTCTACCAGGGTGGAGCCTATCTACTCATGGACATGCATGGTGAAAGACCCTTCAGGACAATAAACGGTCGCTTCCTGAAGAAATACTACGCTTGACGAGTCATGGCCTAGGTCAATGATAGATGACGATGACTATGTCCGCTCGTTATCTTCCTAAGCCTACACTCCGTAGGTAATAGCCGGCTTCCTTTACACTGGACCGAAACGTCCTTAAACTAACAACGGACCGAAACGTCCATAAACTAACAATGGACCACTATGTCCTAAAACTAGCTGTTGACCGAGATGTTGATAAACTACGGTGGATTACAGCATCCCAAAGCTGATACTAAAATAAAGAAAAAAGAAGAATAAAAAAAATAAAAAATAAAAACGGTATGTCCATAAGCAAAAGGGGCACGGATGAAAACCCGAAAGGGCTCCGTGAGTAAAAACAGCAGGGCTACCGGCGAGTGTTTGTGAAAACCCGAAATGGCGCAATCTCGTTAAAAGACACTTGCAAGGTCCTCTCGACTTTGTAAGGAGAATCCACCTACGTGAGATCCTTATGACTCACAAGGGAGCAACACACTTAGAGATCCCCATGATTCCTAAGGAGAAATTACACTTGCGAGATCCTTACGACTCGTAAGGAGAACCCTCTTATGGGACCCTCACGGCTCATAAGATTTGAAAGTCTTAAGCTACAGGGACCTAAGCCTGTTCTTAAGCAGCCCCCACAACCTCCGATACTGCCCTACAAGCTGCTCGATGCTGACCCTTGTATACAATCCACGGACGCGAATAAACATTTCCCTAGCAAAGTCCCATCCGTGACTAGGGATATGTTCGCACGGTGAACAACCCTTGTGAGTCCTCTCGACTTATAAGGAGAAAACCCTCTTGTAAGATCCTTACGACTTACAGGAGAACATACACTTAGGAGTCCTCACGACTCCTAGGGAGAAAACGCACCTACGAGATCCTCACGACTTGTAGGGAGAAATACCTTTATGATACCCTTACGGCTCATGAAGTCAAAAGCCTTAGTCGACATGATCCTAACCCTGTCTACTAAGTCACCTTTGTTCGACATCGACAGAGGCAAATGATGATTCGCTCCTGGCAATATCCCAGTTGTAGCGGTGCTGATGCCGAAATCGGTGTCTAATTCCGAGCTTGCGGCGAAAAGCCAGCAAGCCACACATGCATACGAAATAGCCGAAATGATGGGGCAACTTGCAAACAAAATCAGCAAGCAAAAAATATATGCATGGAAAATAGCCGAAATGATTGGGCAACTCGCAATAAAAAGCAGCGAGTAAAAATAAAAATAAATAGCCGAAATGATTGGGCACCGCGAAAAATAGCCGAAATGATTGGGCAATCGTGACCTTCGCGATGTAAAAGCTGAAATGATAGAGCATCGCGGAAAGAAATAAAAAAATGAATGAAATTTATGCCCTACAGGTGATATTACATCAATCCCTGTATACAATGCATGGGCGCAAACAAAGAAGGAATCACACTCCTCCTCCCCAGGTTTCATCAGAAGAAGAAGCCAAATCTCAACGGTTCACGGATAGCTTGGAGATTATCTCAACGTTCGTCTCATTAAAACAGACACAACATCAAGCAAAGCGGAACAGCGGCAACTCTCAGTTTCATGACTCGGCGGTGTACAGATGACCGAGAGTCAAATCCCAACTCTGTGAAATGCGGATATAATCAACAAATTTCCTGGTTACGTGGAACGCGGATAACGTCACTTTTGACCCCGTGTGAAGCATCCAGAGCGGAGCCTAGTCCTCGCTGAACACGACAGTGAACCCATGAGAAGCATCCAGAGCAAAATTCCTGGCTACGTGGAACGCGGATTATGTCACTTCTGAACCTGTGGAAAACGTCCAAAGCGGATCCTGGTTCTCGCAGAGCACGGCAGTGAACCTGTGTGAAGTATCCAGAGCGGAGCCTATTCCTCGCCGAACACGGCAGTGAACCCGTGGGAAGTATCTAGAGCAAAATTCCTGACTACGTGGAACGCAGATTATGTCACTTCTGACCCCGTGGAAAACGTACAGAGCGGAGCCTGGTCCTTGCAGAGCACGGCAGTGAACCCGTGTGAAGCATCCAGAGCGGATCCTGGTCCTCGCAGAGCACGGCAGTGAACCCGTGTGAAGCATCCAGGGCGGAGCCTGGTCCTCGCCGAACACGGCAGTGAACCCGTGGGAAGCATCCAGAGCAAAATTCCTGGCTACGTGGAACGCGGATTATATCACTTCTGACCCCGTGGAAAACGTCCAGAGCGGATCCTGGTCCTCGCAGAGCACGGCAGTGAACCCGTGTGAAGCATCCAGAGTAGAGCCTAGTCCTCACCGAACACGGCAGTGAACCTGTGGGAAGCATCTAGAGCAAAATTCCTGGCTACGTGGAACGCGGATTATGTCACTTCTGACCCCGTGGAAAACGTACAGAGCGGAGCCTGGTCCTCGCCGAACACGGCAGTGAACCCGTGGGAAGCATCCAAAGCAAACATCAGACTGTGGAGTCCTTAAATCCACGGACTATGATGTCCTTAACCTCGACCGTGATGTCTTAAAACTAGCATTGGACTGTGGAGTCCTTAAATCCATGGACTATGATGTCCTTAACCTCGACCGCGATGTCTTAAAACTAACATCGGACTGTGGAGTCCTTAAATCCACGGACTATGATGTCCTTAACCTCGACCGTGATGTCTTAAAACTAATATCGGACTGTGATGTCCTTAAACTCACGGACTATGATGTCCTTAACCTCGACCGTGATGTCTTAAAACTAACAATGGACCGTAATGTCCTTAAACTAATTTTACCTTGGTTCAAGGGTACATCTCTTCACTCCTTTGATATTTATCGTTGTAATTCCTCAACGTCTTCAAAGAGGTGACGAGTCCCAACAACCACACATTGGACTGTGGAGTCCTTAAATCCACGGACTATGATGTCCTTAACCTCGACCGTGATGTCTTAAAACTAACATTGGACTATGATGTCCTTAACCTCGACCGCGATGTCTTAAAACTAATATTGGACTGTAGAGTCCTTTAATCCATGGACTATGATGTCCTTAACCTCGACCGTGATGTCTTAAAACTAACATTGGACTATGATGTCCTTAACCTCGACCGTGATGTCTTAAAACTAACATTGGACTGTGGAGTCCTTAAATCCACGGACTATGATGTCCTTAACCTCGACCGTGATGTCTTAAAACTAATATTGGACTGTGAGGTCCTTAAACTCACGGACTATGATGTCCTGAATCTCGACCGCGATGTCTTTAAACTACGGTATCCTGGAGAACGTCCAGAGCGGAGCCTGGTCCTCGCCAAACACGGCAGTGAACCCATGGGAAACATTCAGAGCAACCCCTGACTCCGTGAAATGCGGATAAGGACAACTTCATCCATCACTTGCGGGTCCTCACGACTCGTAAGGGAGTAAATTCTCTTGAGAGATCCTTACGACTTTCAAGAGAAAACACACTTAGGAATCCTCATGATTCTTAAGGAGAAATTACACCTACGGGATCCTCTCGACCGGTAGGAAGATAATTCTTTATGAGACCCTCACGACTCATAAAGTTGAAAAGTCTTACGTGACAGATCCTAACCCTGTTTTCTAAGCCATCGCTACTCTACAACGAGCCCGAGACTGACAGCTATACGCTATCTACAGACCGCACTTGCTAAAGTCACATGGCAAACAACACAGCAAGAAAGAAGAAAGCAGAGAAACGACACAAGACATTACGAAGAACGTGTATCTTTTATTCATGAATTCGATTGGGTACAAAATACATTATATGAAAGAATAAATGAACAAATACATTTTATTCAAAATTACAAATGGTACAAAATTTTTATTGAGAGGAAAGCGCTTTCAATAATCCAGTCAGCCGCTCGCGCACTTCCCTCAGCCCCTCATCCTGATCAACTACCGCGGCCAACTCTGCTTCGACCTGGGCTCGCTGCTGCAAGTAGGATGAGAGTTGTTCCTCGACGGCTCGCTTAGTTGCTTCACGATCTTGTGCATCATGCTCAACGACATCGAGCTTCTGCTTCAATGTTAACCCATCAGAGATACATTGCAGAAGGCCCTCGAAGATAACTTTCACCTGGGCAGCGTTCGCGTCGACCTCAGCATGCAGTCGAGCAGACTCGCTTGAAGTTTCTTTGCATTCCCTTCACTTTAAAGCCACTTCTTGTTCGAGATGGCGGAAGTAAGAAGCGCTCTGCTCAATCCACGCCGCCCGTTGAGTGCTCATAACCAGAATCTCAGGTGCCGGACGCTTAAGCTCAAGCTCATGCAAGCAAGCCTCGATCTCCCGGCAGCGATTAACCCAAGACTCAACGACGCGCTCACCATGAAAGTTCATGAGCGTCGCTAGCATAGGGTTAACCTCTGCGGATAAATCTGCAGTAGATGTGGGAGTCTCTGCGTCAAATTCCTCGATATACTCGCTTAGCATGCGTAGGCTGGTCACAGCACCTTTGGATGATGGACGCCTAGAAAAGGGCCCGGACGACATTATAATACGAGACTCGAACGGTGTTGGAGTCGATGTGATTGCTGCAAAATAGATCATAATCAGATATCGGCTCAGGAAATAAAGAAAACAAGCAAAAAGTAGAGTCTACTATACCGGCTGCAGCAGGGGGCAAAGCTGGGAGTACTGGTGGCTCAACGACAACATCGTTTCCTCTTTCAATTCGTAAGGCTACAAACAATATAAAGAAGGTTTAGCAATAATGTGACTGCCCGTCAAAGAAGAGGACGTCGTTTAGAGAAAATACTTACCGATACCAGCAGGTGGACTAATCTTTGACAAGAAGGAGAAGTGTAGGTGCAACACCTGGTACAGATGGTCAAGAAGGACTCCTACAAAGACACAATAATGCAGCGTCAGTACATAAATTATACAGCCTAGAGATAAGACCGGTGGATCACAAATCCATACCTTCCAGCATCTGAGACGGTGCGAGAGAAGGAAGAGAAGTGGTCACCATCAAAGTGGTAACTGACGGCGCTCCCTCGGGTAACGCGGCATTAGCACTAGCCGCACCTGCGTTAGAAACAAGATAAACCCTGTCAGGAAGGATTACAGAATAAAGAAAGAAGGGCGGTGACCCAAGATTTACCTGATGAGTCGCCGGCCGGAGCCATAATGAGGGCGTCCCTTGATGCAACGGTGGCGTCTCCCTCCTCCATTGGGTGGTCTCACCTCCCGTTGCCTCATCGCCTGACTCTACAGGAGCCGTCGTCACGCTCGCGACACCGGGAGACGACAAGGAACCGTAAGCAGGGAGAGCGATAATCGGACCAGTGCCCGACTCTTGAGAAAGAGCGGCCATCTCGTGCCCAGCAATCATACCCGTCTCGCCCGCTACCACCTCGGGCTCAGTGGTCGCAGCCGTCTCATCCATCGCTGCCGTAGGCTTGTCCGCAGCAGCCGTTTCGTCCACTACTGCCTCTGGCTCGGCTGTAGAAGCTGTCTCACCCTCCGCCACCTCAGGCCCGGCATAGGTGTCCATTTCGGGCGTAGCAGTCATGACTGTCTCGTAAGCCACTATCTCGGGCCCGGCAACTATGGTTACATCGCCTATCGTCGCTTCGGGTTCCGCAGCTACCTCCTCCACCGCCCCATCAGGCTCGACGGTCGCCGCCACTCCTTCGGTAAGGTTCGGCCCTGCAGGACAAGATATATAAGAACTGATAGTTTAAAGCTTTGACAGCGAAGCCTCAAAACACATTACCTGGGGTCGATTTACCATTGGTTTCCCGAGCTGCACGTGCCGCCCGTCTATGAGCAGTAGACAAGGCGACCGAGAACTCCTCTGAAGGAATAGAAGCGGGAGTAACGACGCTTGAACCTGCTCCCACAGCCAAAGCAGCGCTACGCTCCCTTGCTATGCGCCTCAGGCGCTTCCTTTCCTCCCGGGCCGTCACAACGGACCTTTTAGAGGCCTCCTTCAGCAAGGCATCGTCGTCCGCATTCAGGGTTACCTCCAGAGCCGTCAGGGCGTCCATCATCGGTTTTTTAAGTAGGGCCTCTTGCAGCAATCTCGAAGAGGCCGGGACTTCGGTAGCTGGCCCGGGAAGAATTTCCGCATCGGGTTGCGAGGTAGGTCATGTGGTCCCTGCGATAAGGCAAAGAGAGGGTCAGATTACTCATAAGAAATGAAAGCAGAAACATAGCGAACCGAAATGTACCAAGGCCTAAGGATGCTCTGAGTCGTTCCTCCTCCTCGAAAGTCTTGAGAGAAGCAGCGAGGGCTTCTTTGGTAGAAATGCCTGTTAAAAAAGTATTAAAGAATGAAAAGCGTTAGTCAAAAACAATGATAGAGGTATGATGCAATGACAAAAAAAAAAATACAACTAGTGATTACCTGATTGCGCGAGTTTAGTCAACCACTCGTCACGCCTTGCCAATCGCTCAGAAGCTGCGATGGCGACCGCTAGATCAGTGTCATCTGGCGGCATAAATAGGCCGTCGTTGGTCCCATACTCACTCAAGCCCTCGCTATAAGGAGCATGAGGTTCCTGACCAAACACAACGTCAGCAGAGATGATCGACTTCTTCTTCCTCTTCTGCGCGCGGACTCCGGTTGCAGCCAAAATCAGCTTACGCTTCGCGGGCACTTTGGGACGGCGAGTCCCGATATCCGAGCCCATGCCGGATTCGGGTGAAACCACGTTTACCGTCTCCACGGGAGCACGGGGCACTGATGGCACGTCCACAGGATCGCGGGGCAATCCATGCGTGGGGCTTAGCACACGTGGAGGCTCAACTACAGCATCTCCTCTTAGCGGAGGAGAGACATGGGTCCTTCGCTTTAAGGGAACGTTGCGATCGTTGGCGGGGGGCGCACTCTTGCGATCAAGAAGCAGCCGCTTCTCTTCCCTGATGACAGCGCTCATCGCGTGTTGATACCAGGCCCCGTATATGTTGAGGGCCCTTGGAATGCAACTCGGCTCGCTAATGAAGAAGTGAGAGCCCGTATTTAACCGCATAAAGTGATGCAGTGCACTCCGTATTCCCTCTCTGGTGGCCGCAGGCTCTTCCAAGAACGCCTCCAGTAGGACCCCCTGGTTATAACTTAGCTGCTGGGCAAAGTGATGGGGGTTGTATCTCATAAAAAGCGCCGCCTCATTTTGCCTGAATACGAGGAAGCCCGGCCTGATGGAGTATAGATGTAGAATCTCCCGGGATTTCAACACGGAGGCCCCGTCCTTGAAATTGTCACGCAACGCCAGCACCGCCTTGGAGGTTTCCGGGCCGATTGTCAAGACCTTGTCCGTGAAAGACATACCCGCTCCGACCGTGCGCGGACGAAGAAGCAACCCCCCAGCCTCCCGCTGAGGCGGATTCATGATAAAAGCATCGATCAGCCGCATAACTCTCGGGAATCTGTACTTCTCGTAAAACGAGGGTCTTTTATGAATACCAAACACCCCGAGCACATGCATTTCCATCCACGAAGTAAAGTAGTGCATCGGAAAATTGGCGGCTTGCACCCCCGGTTTAGTTGTGTCCGCCGCCACGCTAAGACCATGGTACAGGTGGGCTTACCCGGCAATCCCGATGGCCAATTGTATGCCAGCCACCATTCGATGTGCCGGGTAGAAGACGGACGGCCTCATATAGCGAGGGTGCATGGGGAGCGTGAACCAGCACAACCATAGCCCCAGAAACCCGAGAAAGAAAGTCTCCTCGTCGATGCCCGGAGCAGCGATTTCCGATAAAGGGATGATTGCGGCATCGGGGAGATAAAAGCCTTTTTGATCATCTTCCAGTGCTGGTCGACGATCTAAGCCAAAGCCGAAGGGGTCTTCAAGCTTGGCAAATTTTTCGCCCTGTTGCGATAGAATCTCCGGTCGAAGAAAACGAGCAATGAAGTCTGCGAAACTAACTCCCCGGCCTCCCGATTCCAAGAAAAGACTCTCATACATATTCAACACCTTTATCAGACTTGGAAACTGGTGCTGAATAGCGTTCTCTGGCGTTAGGTCCATCACCAACGGCTTGGTGGCAAAAACGTATTCATCCGGAGGAAGCAGCTCCTCATAGTGCTCCCCCTCACTGGCAGACCGGAGATCTCAGCAAATTCTTCCAGAGAGATGGAAACTTCTCTGTCCATAAGAAGAAAGGTATGGGTGGGGATGTTCCATTGCTCCACGAACACCTTAATCCACCATGTTGGAGGAGCAGAGTACTGAAACAGCGAGGCGTAAATCGCAGGGTATAGACCGATCTTCAGCAGGTGCACCTTCTTCGCTGACAAAATGTACCTGGCTCACTGCAGATACCCGGCCGAATGTCGAGGGGTCAACCCAATGTTGTAGCGTTGTCCCCAAGGGTGCGACTCACCCTGGCATATGCGCCGCCCCAAAATATCCAAGGCTGCCGGCAGCTGCATGGGTATGGCAGCAATCGAAGGTTGAAGAAGACCCTCCGAAGTCCAATTAACGACCTCCATGGCATAGTTCACCGGGGGTATATCTGCATACGAGATCGAGGAGATCGGATCCGATGGAGTCGTACAAGAGAAGCTTCGGTGACCTTTGATTATTTGGTCGTACCACCTACCCCACAGGTGAAGGTTTTTGTACTCCGGGTCATAGTCCTTAATAAGAGCAAGAACCTCCCGGTCTACCGGTGCTTCAGGGAATCCTCCCTTTGAGCGGAAAAACGGGAACGAGAGATCAGAAGACATGTCGTCTGCCAGAAAGAATGAAATTCAATTATCAGTGTCATAATTTAATTTTAAAAGTCCCGACGCTCGGTACTTTAAAATCTTTACCACACTGCAATGCAGTGGAGAGGGGACCAAAGGGGGACCCACAAAATCCAGATGACATTGCATCAATTAATAAGACAGCCTCATCATTGGATGTACTGTTAATTAATGAGAAAATCCTCAAAGAATATTCTCATTGAATGAGAAATCTCTCGGGAGAAGGAGAAAATCTCCCTTTCAGAGCAAAGCTCTATAACAGAGTGACACTTGTCAAACTATGGTTACGAGGGAATAAAACTCCTTAAAGAGCCTAGCTCTGTAATGATGATGGAAAATCCATCAAAGATTAATGAAAATTAATTTTTGAGAATTAAAATTCTGGGATCTTAAAGATCCATGAAAAACTCTTAAGAGTTCTTCATCAAAAGATCAAAAGATCTATATTGTCAAAAGAGTAGAGCTCTGACTCATGGGCTAAGAAAACCTAAGAAAAGATCTATTTAGATCTATGGGTCCATGAGAGCAAGGCTCTGTTTATGAAACCCTAAAGGGGTTTTCTTTAGATCAAAAGATCTATGAAGAGCAAGGCTCTGTTAATGGGTAAAAACCCTAAGTTATTAGAATTAATTTAATTTAATTTTTACCTAAATTTAGTAGAGTTTTAACTCTTGAAAGTTCTTGAAAAGAAGAGCAAGGCTCTGAAATAAAAAATTCTTGAGGAGAAGATGATAATCATCTGAGGACCAAGGGTCCTATTTATAGGCGCTGGACCGCCTCCTCAACTTCTGAGTTGATCTAAAGGCTCAGATGTTGCCACCGCTGCACTCACGTGTGCGCCACGTGAGCGCAACGGTGGGGGGCATTTGTTTCCCCCAATCAGAGCAAGACTCTGTTTTGAATTTCAAAATTCAAAAATTGAAGCAACGCTTCAGATCCCGTGCGCTGCGCGCTGCGTGTCAAAAGCAGACACGCCAGCGCCAGGAGCGCCGCCCCCTAGACAGCGTACCCCCAATCAGAGCAAAGCTCTGTTTCAAAATTCAAATTTTAAAAAGTTGAAGCAACGCTTCAGATCCAGCGCTCTGCGCTGCGCGCCACGTGTCAAATACGGTTGCGCTAGCGCAGTTGCGCTGTGCTCTGCGCTGCGCACCATGTGTCAAACACAGGCACGCCAGCGCCAAGTGCGCCAACGCTGGAATTAAAAAAATTCCCCACCGTTAGATCAAAAGATCTAATAATAATAAATTATTAATTAATCAGAATTAAAATTCTATTATGCAAAGATTTTCCAATCTTATTAAAATAAGAAAATTATCTTCTGTAAAACAGAAGGCGTAGGATCAAAGATTCAACGGTGGGAAATATTGCCAAATCAATCAGAGAAAGATCTCTTCAACTAATTTAACAAATCAATTGGCCCTATATAAAGGCCCCAAGACTTCAAGTCTCAGATAGAAAAACTCTCTGCAAGTTTTGAGAAGAACTCAAAAAAAAGAAAAGAAAGGCAAGCCTTTGAAGAAAGAAGATCATTTCTTCATATTTAAAGGTAAAAACAATTAATTCTTGAACAATAGAGAAGAAAACGTCTCATAAAAAGAAGAATCCTCTTCTAAAAATATCTTAGATCTATAAAAAGACCAAGATCTATGATTAAACATAAAGGATAAAAAAAAGATCCAATTCTTAAAATAAAGAAGTAATTTACTTCATTCACAGATCTTTTGATCTATAAAGGCAGAGCCTTTTTGATAAGAACAAGAACTTTGGTTCTTGGATCTTGAGGCAAGACCTCCTTTAAAGAATGAAAAACTTGTTCTTTGATCTTAAATTTGATCTGATGCGCTTTGCGCTACTGGAAAGTGCTCTGCACTCTTAAATTGCGCCTTTGCGCTTATTGGACTGGTGCGCAGCGCCAAAACGCTCCACATGTCAACCACAGAACAGTTTGCGTTTTGCGCTTCTAAAAATAGTGCAATGCGCTCTTGGGTTGGCGCTCAACGCCGAGCGCACCACGTGTCACTCACTGGCGCACCCATAAACTAGCGCAGCGCACTCATAAAGCGCAGTGCGCTAACAAACCAGCGCTTAGCGCTAAGCGACACGTGTCACCATTATGTGCGCTACCGCAATGCGCTCTTTAATTGGCGCAAAGCACCTGATGCGCCACGTGGCACGCTGTCAGATAAATGCTATGCATTATTAAAAGGGCAGAGCCCAAACAAAGGCCTAACAGACAGAACATAAAATAAAATGTTAAACATTTTTAACTGGACTTAGCCCAATTCTGGCCATAAGTCCTCAATATAAATTGAACTGAGCACAACTGCTCTTCCAATCAATTTACACCCGGTTCGAGGGTACATCTCTTTACTCCTCTGACATCCGTCGTTGTAATCCTTCAACGTCGTCAGAGAGGTGACGGGTCCCGACAACCACACATTGCTATGGACCGTGGGGTCCTTAAACTCATGGACTATGATGTCCTTAATCTCGACCGTGATGTCTTAAAACTAATATCGGACCGTGGAGTCCTTAAATCCACGGACTATGATGTCCTTAACCTTGACCGTGATGTCTTAAAACTAACATCGGACCGTAGAGTCCTTAAATCCACGGACTATGATGTTCTTAACCTTGACCGTGATGTCTTAAAACTAACATCGGACCATGGAGTCCTTAAATCCACGGACTATGATGTCCTTAACCTCGACCATGATGTCTTAAAACTAACATCGGACTGTGGAGTCCTTAAATCCACGGACTATGATGTCCTTAACCTCGACCGCAATGTCTTAAAACTAACAACGGACCGCAATGTCCTTAAACTAATTATCGACCGCAATGTCACTAAACTAAACAATAGAGCCCAATTGCTCTCTTGTCGGATCTAAACGATCCCGTTAAGTTGATCTTAGTCTAAAATTAGACTAATCTGTCCTTAACAAACGTTTAAGTTGATTTTGGCCTCAAATAAGGCTAACGTATTCTTAAACACAACCCCCCCAAACCCAAATCTAAGAAAGATACGGATTTGGACTAATCCACGTCCTACGGGCGACAACATAACTTAGTCTCCGTATACAATCCACGGGCAACCGAACACAAAACAAACACCCACGACACGAAGTGACCATCTGGAGAAGGAGAAAGTTGTTACCACGATGCGGTAGCGTAATTAACTGCAAGGGCTTGCGCCTGCAAGGAAGAGCGTCCCCACAATAAAAAACCCCCTCAAACGAGGGGGAATCTGACGAAGTCTGCTATATCGGCCGCATCCGTTTAAACCTTTGATACATGGTGTCATAAATCAACTTGGCATCTTCGGAGAGGTGGACGGATAGCACCAATTAGCATCTGCCCCGAATTTCAGGCAAGACGGACCTGCGAGGTCGCGTCTCCGTGATTCGGCGGGGAACAGGGTGAACGAGCAGGGCAGCTGCTGGCTTGCCTCTTAGCGAGGGTTCTGATTCCTGGCATTGTGGTAGGGAAGCTATCCGCCAGGGATAGTCGAGCAGGGCGGCTGCTGGCAGCGGCGGGTCGCCTGTTGGTGAGGTTTTCTGATCCTTGGCGTTGCGGTAGGGGAGCTACCCGCCAGGGATGACCGAGCAGGGCAGCTGCTCGGTCGAATCTTCAAGAGGTTTCGCCCAACCACACGCCTGGGGAACTGGAACGGTTAGCATACGTATTGAATGCGGGGGGAGGTGAAGCGCCAGGGCCGCGTCGCTTCGGCTCTGTCGGAGGAGGCTTAGTGACCGCCGCGTGGCAGCAACTCCCTGGATGAGAGTGGGTGACCGTTGAGTTCCTCTTGGGCGCAGCGGGCTATATAAGGCTGAAGGAGCACTAGATCCTCCTTCCCTTTCAAACAGAGCGTTGAGAATGCAGGACTTCCCATTCACTATCCCCGACATCATCAGTTTCGAAAACATGTACCTGTATGTCCAGAACTATATCGAGGACACGGTGCAGCTGGTGTACATGAGCATCGAGGACCACTTCGGTCGGTTGCTCCCCCGGCGTTCTTCCCTGTTGCAGCTGCTGATGTACTCCATCTGGAGGGCTTCGCCGGGGCTCTACAACCCCCTGTCCGAGCAGCTCTACGACGAGGCCGTGGGAAAGCTGCGGTCTTTGAGGCACTTTGGCCTTATCTCTGCGAACCGGCTGGCTCGCTCGGAGGCGCTCGTCCGCGAGTGCTATGAGCTGAGGCTCGGGATCAACGCGCGTGGGGGGAACCGAGGGGAGTGGTTGGACCTTGCGAGGCCGCGGCTGGCGGAGATCTTCACCGAGTATCATGAGCAGTGCTCTCTGCACCCCCTTCCCCCATTGTTGTAATATATTTTTTTTTCTTTTTGCATGTACGGCTGAGGATCCCATAATACCTCCCCTTTTCTTTTTTTGAATAAATAAGGTCTTTTCTACTTTCTTCGCAATGTTCTGTTGATCTTTATTAAATTGACAATAGGCCCTAGGGCGAGTTTACATTGCCTCAAAAGAAAAGTACATGCTAATAGATGACCCTATCGGCGTGGCCTGAGCTTCCTGGCAGCTTGCTGGTCTCCGAGCTTGGCACCGGGTACGGGGCTATCCGGGCGCCGGACTGGTCATCTGAGGAGGCAAGCATGATCTAGCCGATGGTCAGCTTGGCGGGAGGTGGATGCTGCTCCTGCTCGCGGTCGGCTTGCCGTTTATCCCTTAAGTAAGCGGCGAGGTGCCCCGATCGGATAGCTCCTCGATGTAATCCCGGAGTTTCTTGCAATCCCCGGTGGCGTGGCCCAGCGTCCGGTGGAAGGCGCAGTAAGGGCCCGGGTCCGCTTTGAGGCCTGACGCGGGATTGGAGGGAACTTGAAAAACCCTTCGCCTTGGGCCTCCTCCAGTAACACCGCGAGGGAGACGTTGAGCGGGGTGTACTCCTGGAACTTCGGGTGATAGGGCTACTGACGCTCCGGCCTCTCCTCCCGAGCCCTCTTCTTCTGGTCGGACCGATCTTCTCGGGGGAGGTTCGCGTTCACCTAGGACTCTAGCTGAACCTCGCGCTTGGTCCACGCCTTGACCTCGGCCACGGTCTTAGGCTGCGCCAACGCAAAGGAGTGCAGCCACTCCTTGTGACTCAGACCAGATCCGAGCGCTGTGATGACGGTCTCATCCCGGTGCTCGGGAACCTCGAGGAGGGTGTTGTAAAAGCGGGTGATGTAAGCTTTGAACTTCTCCTTGTTTCCACTCTTAATTGTGAAGAGGCAGTCGACCGTGCGCTTCTGCCGACGGTTCCCAAAGAAGTGGCCGAGGAACTGAGTAGCCAGCTCGTCGAAGGTCGAGATTGAGCGAGGCTCGAGTCCTCGGAACCAGTCCCGACCAGAACGGATGAGGGTGGCTGGGAAGGCCCGGCACTGGGCGGCATCGGAATGGTCCTGGAAGCTCATTCCCGCGGTGAAAGCATCCAAATGGTCTTTGGGGTCGGTTTTCCTGTCGAACAGAGAGACCTTCGGGGGTTTGTTGCGCAAGGAGACGTGGACAGCGAGCAGTTCCTCGGTGAATGGTTTGGTGAGCGAGTCGGCGATGTTCTCGGCCCCGTCGGCCAAGAGGTGACCTTCCCGGCGTGTGCCCTCGATCTTCTTCTCAAGGGCGTCGAGTCGGCCATGGTACCCCGAAGACTCGGCGCCTCGTGATCCCCGGCCCCCGCTGTGGGAGACCTGCGTCTGGGCATGGCTCCGGTTCCTCTCGATGAAGTTCCTCAGATCCCCGGGCGTGGTGGCTCTCGAGCTTGGCACGTGGGCGCAAGCGCTCTGGGCGCTGAACGCACCACGTGCTCGGCATGTGGGCACAAGCGCTCTGGGCGCTGGACGCTGGGCATCAAACAGAAAGGGGACTTTGGTCCCTGCACTGGGAGCTATGCTCCCGATTTGTGGAGTTAAACTCTTAAAAAGTTTAGAAATGATCAAAGGGGGCTGCTTTGTTTCTCCTTTTAGCTCTGGATCTTTCCAAGATGGGATTTTTGGAGATGGGCCTCCTCCTTCCTCCTCCGTTGGCTGGGTCTTGAAGAACAGGAAGTATGAGATTTTAAAAATCTCTTATTTTTAAGATCTGATGGAAGATCTAAGTTACCTTTGTGGGTTTTGTGGTGAAAAACTATTTAGTTTTGGAAAAGGAAGAGTAAAACTCTTGATTTAATTGAAAAATGGGAAGAAGGTTTAGAAGCTTGATGAAGGAGCAGGAGGCACAAAGAACCATAGTTTTTTGGGGAATGAAAATTGTATATTAGATATTTTCATCATGTTGCCTTATATAGGCTTACATATTTACATATAGCCCCTTGGGTTTTACAAAATGACATTTTGCCCATCCCATGGCTCATGTGCCATTTCTTTTTGCACATAAGCTATGGGCTTTACAAAAAATTGGCTTTATGCCCATTCATGCATAAAAAATTACATAAAAACTATTTATTACATGATTTCATTTTGGGTTGGAGGAGGGCCGGCCGCTTCATGTTCGGACTCGACCTGGACATGGGCCCACTTGATATGGGCTTGGGCCCACTTGGCTTAAGGGTGACCTTGACTTTGATTTGGTCAACCGGGGTGCAATTTTCGACCCCAACAAAGTGCCCCCATCAATAAATGCACACCACATATGTGGGTCGTGTGCATGAAATTGATGGATCTTCTTTCATGTGGAGGCGACTTGCTTCGGTTCTCACTTTTTGAGATGCACTGCCCTTTTTACGACATAGACGGTCGACGCTTGACGTGTCTCCAAGATGGAGTGTCCGTGGTAGACATTTCCCTGGCCCGGAGTGATCTGGTTACCGCTTTGTAGGAGGCCTGCACTGCCCTTTTTGCGACATGGACGGTCGACGCTCTGATCCGGAGTGATTTGGTTCCCAATTTGTGGGATGCCTGCACTGCCCTTTTTGTGACATGGACGGTCGACGCTTGACGCGTCTTCGAGATGGAGTGTCCGTGGTAGACTTTTCCCTGGCTCGGAGTGATCTGGTTCCTGCTTTGTAGGAAGCCTGCACTGCCCTTTTTGCGACATGGACGGTCGACGCTCTGATCTGGAGCGATTTGGTTCCCGATTTGTGGGAAGCCTGCACTGCCCTTTTTACGACATGGACGGTCGACGCTCTAATCCGGAGCGATTTGGTTCCCGATTTGTGGGAAGCTTGCACTGCCCTTTTTACGACATGGACGGTCGACGCTCTGATCCGGAGCGATTTTGTTCCCGATTTGTGGGAAGCCTGCACTGCCCTTTTTGCGACATGGACGGTCGACTCTTGACGCGTCTCCGAGACGGAGTGTCCGTGGTAGACTTTTCCCTGGCCCGGAGTGATCTGGTTCCTGCTTTGTAGGAAGCCTGCACTGCCCTTTTTGCAACATGGACGGTCGACGCTCTATTTGACTTGCTCTGCTTTTTGCAGTGTCAGGGGTGAACTTGACTTGCTCCGCTTCTTACAGTGTCGAGATTGGATTCTGACTTGCTCCGCTTTCTGCGGTGTCGGAGTTGAAGTTGACTTGTTGATTGTGATTTGGGTTGACATCAGTATCGCTACAGTAGAATATGGTACCAGGGGCGAATCATCATCTGTCTTTGAGAGGATTTTGGGATTGGTTTTTTGTCGGCATCTGCATTGCTGCACTGGAATAATGCCAGGAGCAACTCATCATTTGCCCCGGGAGGATTTGGGAATTGTTTTTTTTCTGTCGGCATCTACATTGTTGCACTGGAATAATGCCAGGAGCAACTCATCATTTGCCCCGGAAGGATTTGGGAATTGGTGGCTTAGGAGACAGGTTTAGATCCCTATCACCTAAGGCTTTTCAATTTTATGGGCCGTAAGGGTCCCATAAAAGCATTTTCTCCCTACGAGTCGAAAGGATCTCGTAGGTGTATTTTCTCCTTAGGAGTCGTGGGGACTCCTAAGGGTGTTGCTCCTTTGTGAGTCGTAAGGATCTCACGCGGGAATTTTCTCCTCACAAAATCGAGAGGACTTTGCGAGTGCATTTCATCTCCTTTTTAAGAGTTTGCGGCCTTTCGGGTTTTCACAAACTTGTCGGCAGTCCTGCTGTTTTTACTCACGGAGCCCTTTCGGGTTTTCATCTGTGCCCATTTTGCTTGTGGACATACCATTTTATTTATTTTATTTTATTTTATTTTTGGCGGGACTTTAAATGTGGTCTCACCGGTAGGACTTGGGAGAGATTGGGATTGTTTTACGCCCGTGGATTATATACGGTTTTGCAGGATGTATGATCCAGACCGTAAGGCCGGAAAATTTTTGGGACTTTGTTGGCGTCTGCATCGCTGCACTGGAATATGGTACCAGGAGCGACTCATCATTCGCCGTTGGGGTATGGGATTTGGAATTTGGTTGGCGTCTGCATCGCTGCACTGGAATATGGTACCAGGAGCGACTCATCATTCACCGTTGGGGTATGGGATTTGGAATTTGGTTGGCGTCTGCATCGCTGCACTGGAATATGGTACCAGCAGCGGCTCATCATTCGCCACTTGGGGATTTGGATTTGGATTTTGGCCAGCGTCTGCATCGCTGCACTGGAATATGGTACCAGCAGCGACTCATTATTCGCCACTTGGGGATTTGGATTTTGGCCGGCGTCTGCATCACTGCACTGGAATATGGTACCAGGAGCGACTCATCATTCGCCGTTAGGGTATGGGATTTGGAATTTGGTTGGCGTCTGCATCGCTGCACTGGAATACGGTACAAGCAGCGACTCATCATTCACCACTTGGGGATTTGGATTTTGGCTGGCGTCTGCATCGCTGCACTGGAATATGGTACCAGGAGCGACTCATCACTCGTCATTGCCTATTGGGAAGCGATGGCTTAGGAGACAGGTTTAGATCCCTATCACCTAAGGCTTTTCAATTTTATGGGCCGTAAGGGTCCCATAAAAGTATTTTCTCCCTACGAGTCGTAAGGATCCCGTAGGTGCATTTTCTCCTTAGGAGACGTGAGGACTCCTAAGTGTGTTTTTCCTTTGTGAGTCGTAAGGATCCCACGAAGGATTGTTCTCCTCATGTATCGTGAGGACACATGAGTGGGTCTTCCCAATAGAGCATAATTCCAAGGGCGGACACCGACCGTTGGATGGGTGACTGCAGTGGGATATGGGCATGATGAGAATTATTTGAGCCCGTGGATTGTATACGGTAGTCAGCTTGGGGACCAACCGTAGAGCTGGAAGAATGTTGGGAATTTGAATTTTGGTTAGTGTCTGCATCGTTGCACTGGAATATGGTACCAGGAGCGACTCATCATTCGCCGTTGTTTTGTTTTGTTTTTGTTTTTTTTTGTTTTTTTACCGCGATTGCTCTATCATTTCAGCTCTTCTTCGCGGTTGCCCTATCATTTCGGCTTTTATTCGCGGTTGCCCTATCATTTCGGATTTATTTTTCATCTTTATTTTACTCGCTGATTTTTATTGCGAGTTGCCCCATCATTTCAGCTTTTCTTTATTACTTATTTATTTACACATTTTTTTTACATTCACAGTTTAACGACTTAGAGGTCGACTGTTCTCAGTTTAATGACGTGGTGGTCGACTATTTTCAGAGAAAGGCAGATGTCTGAGAGAATCAGTTTCACGAAGAACTTCGGTCCCCGTTTGTATGAAATTGGCGGTCGCAGCTGGACTGTTTGTTAACACGCCTTTAGACAGTTCTATCTCTCCTGCCTTGTATTGCTTTTCGACCCAATCTTTGAAGACGAAGTAGTCCTCAATGGCATGACCTATCACTCTGTGATAGGGGCAGTATTTGGGGTCGTCGGTCATATTCGCTTCCTGCGGTCTTTTTGACTCTGGCAGTTGTAGACCGTTCCTCAGGGCGTCTTTGAATATTTTACGGATTTTGTCCCTTCAGAAGGAATAGACCTTATCTAGCTTCTCTTTGAGTGTAGATTCTCCTCCCTCTCCGAACACTGGCTTTTGAGGCTGGTTGGCACTAGGCCCGCTCATCCCTTGCTTATTTCGGTTAGCCGAAATGTTAAAAGATTCAGAATCGTCGGAATTCCCGCCTTTGCGATTATCGTCCTTTCGGTTTCTCCAGGACCTATTGTTATTTTGAGAATCCGAGGAGGACTCCTGCTTTGAGCTCTCCAACATCTGAACTTTCCTGGTCAGCTCTTGGAATGTTTTGAGACCCGCGGTGCATAGAAACGGGGTCATCCAATTGTTGAGATTTCCGACAAGGAGACTGACAGATTGGTCCTGCTCTATTGGCGGTTCACATTTGGCGGAGAGATTGCGCCATCGGGTTATAAAATCCGTGCTGCTTTCGTTGTTCTTTGGCTTGGCCTTTACGAGGTCGGCGATTGTGATCTTATCGCTGACGCTCATGAACCTCTGCCGAAACAGAGACTCCATTTGGACAGGGACAGTGTCGTGAAGTATGTGTGTGTGTGTATACGTATATATACATATGTATATATATATATATATATATATATATATATATATATATATATATATATATATATAAAGAAAAAGGCATCCAAAGGATGCGTGGGGGGGCAGCACCTCGCGTGCATTGCACGCAGGCGCTGGGCGCACCACGTGCTCGGCACGTGGGCACGAGCGCTCTGGGCGCTAGGCGCACCACGTGCTCGGCATGTGGGCGCTAGCGCTCTGGGAGCTGGGCGCACCACATGCTCGGCACGTGGGCGCAAGCGCTCTGGGTGCACCACGTGCTCGGCATGTGGGCGCAAGCGCTCTGGGCGCTGGGCGCACCACGTGCTCTGTACGTGGGCGCTAGCGCTCTGGACGCTGGACGCTGGGTGTCAAACAGAAAGGGGACTTTGGTCTCTGCACTGGGAGCTGTGCTCCCGATTTGTGGAGTTAAACTCCTAAAAAGTTTAGAAATGATCAAAGAGGGTTGCTTTGTTTCTCTTTTTGGCTCTGGATCTTTCCAAGATGGGATTTTTGGAGATGGGTCTTCTCCTTCCTCCTCTGTTGGCTGGGTCTTGAAGAACAAGAAGTATGAGATTTTAAAAATCTCTTATTTTTAAGATCTGATGGGAGATCTAAATTCCTCTTTGTGGGTTTTGTGGTGAAAAACTATTTAGTTTTGGAAAAGAAAGAGTAAAACTCTTGATTTAATTGAAAAATGGGAAGAAAGTTTAGAACCTTGATGAAGGAACAGGAGGCACAAAGAACCCTAGTTTTTGGGGGAATGAAAATTGTATATTAGATATTTTCATCATGTTGCCTTATATAGGCTTACATATTTACATATAGCCCCTTGGGCTTTACAAAATGGTATTTTGCCCATCTCATAGCTCATGTGCCATTTCTTTTTGCACATAAGCCATGACCTTTACAAAAATTTGGCTTTATGCCCATTCATGCATAAAAATTTACATAAAAACTATTTATTACATGATTTCATTTTGGGTTGGAGGAGGGCCGGCCGCTTCATGTTCGGACTTGACTTGGGCATGGGACCACTTGATATGGGCTTGGGCCCACTTGGCTTGGGGGTTGACCTTGACTTTGATTTGGTCAACCGGGGTGCAATTTTCGACCCCAACACTTTTGTTCCTCACCGTGGTAGAAAAAATATGCATATGAATTCTTTGTATATCCCACAAACTTGCAAAGAACTGATTGTGCCTCGAGTTTGTTCGGATTTTGCCTTTTGACATAGGCCGGACAACCCCATATCTTAACTCGTTTAAGATACGGTCTCTTCCCACTCCATATCTCATATGGTGTTGTAGGTACAGATTTAAATGGAACTTGATTCAATAGGTATGCTGCTGTCTCAAGCGCATAACCCCAAAAGGAAATAGGCAACTCGGCGGTGCTCATCATAGAGCGCACCATATCCAATAGGGTGCAATTCCTCCGCTCCGATATACCGTTGTGCTGTGGTATATACGGAGGAGTAAGCTGAGAGAGAATCCCATTCTCTTTTAGATAGTCAAGAAATTCCGTGCTCAAGTATTCTCCTCCCTGATCAGATCGTAGGATTTTAATACTTTTACCCGTCTGATTCTCAACTTCATGCTTATATTCTTTGAATTTCTCAAAAGCTTCAGACTTGTGTTTCAACAGGAACACATGTCTGTATCTTGAGAGATCGTCAGTGAATGTAATGAAGTATGAGGAACCATTCCTGGCATGTGTAGACATGGGACCGCATACATCACTATGTACCAATCCCAAGAGTTCCGTAACTCTTTCTCCGTGTCCAGTAAACGGAGTTTTGGTCATCTTGCCTTTGAGACATGACTAGCAAGTTGCATAAGATGATAGTTCGAACGGATTCAAATATCCATCCTTATTTAACTTAGCTAGTCGTGTCGCATTGATATGACCTAGTCTACAATGCCACAAGAAGGATTCGTTCATTTCTGAACTCTTCCTCTTGTGTGTGTTTTGTACGTTAAGAATTGTGGTTTGATTTAGAACGTATATGCCATTATTTAATAAGTCTGATCCAATCAACTTTTGATTCAGAAAAATGTTCATAATATTATCCTGTACTACAAAATTATATCCTTCTTTATTTAATAAAGAAACTGATATAAGATTGCATATTGTTGGGGTCAAAATTTACACCCCGGTTGACCAAGTCAAAATCAAAGTCAACCCCAAGCCAAGTGGGCCCAAGACCAGGTCAAGTGGGCCAATGCCTGGGTCGAGCCCCGAGCATGAAGCCGTCGGCCTCCCCGGGCCAAAATAAAATTTTGTAATAAATAATTTTGTTGTATTTCTTGTATTTTATTTTATGAATAAATGTAAGAAAATGGGCATAAGGCCAAATTTTTGTAAAGCCCAGGGCTTATGTGCAAAAAGAAATGGCACATGAGCCATGGAATGGGCAAAATGCCATTTTGTGAAGCCCAAGGGGCTATGTGTAAAGTGTATAGCCTATAAAGGCAAAGATAATGAAAATATCTCAACAATTTTTTTCTCTCTCCTAAAAAAAAGAATCAAGATCTGTGATTTTCTCCTTCCTCAAGGTTCTAAAGCCTTCTTCTTTCTTTTGAATTAAATCAAGAGTTTTACTCTTCCTTTTCCAAAACTAAATAGTTTTTCACCACAAAACCCACAAAGGGGAGTTTGGATCTTCCATCAGATCTTAAAAAGGAGAGATTTTTAAAATCACCCCCCTTTCATCCAAGATCCGGCCAACCGAGAGGAAGAAGAAGGAGACCCATCTCCCAAAAATCACACTTTGGGAAGATCCAGAGCTCAAGGGAGAAGCCCCTTTCATCATCTCCAAAATACATCTTGGGAGTTTAACTCCACTCTAAATCCTCTTTCGGGAGTTTAAATCCTATTTCTGGGGCTAAAAGGCCCTTTTTCTCTCCGGCGCCCAAGCGCTCAAACTCCTAGCGCCCACGTGCCGGGCACGTGACGCGCTGGCGCTCGAGCGCCTTGCGCTCAAGTGCCCACGTGCCGGGCACGTGACGCGCCGGCGCTTGAGCGCCTAGCATTCAAGCGCCCAACGCTCACGTGCCGGGCACGTGATGCGCTCGTGCCTATGCGCCCAGCGCCCAGCGTTCGCGTGCTAGGTACGTGAGGCGCTGGACCCACGCATCCTTTGGGCGCCTTTTTATATACATACACACACACACACTCCACAACACTGTCCCTCCCTTAAAAAAATTTATTTTGCCGGGGTGCTGCCCCGCGCCCCGTAAGGGGCTGCTAGCCCCCTTGACCCCCGGCCCGCTATCCGGGTAGCGGGACCCCCGTAAAAACTCTGCGGGCCCCCCGATATATCCAAAACCCTTTCAAAACACAACACTGCACATTGAGTTCGCATGACCAGTTTAACCCATTAATCGGAGGTTCTCTCGCTCTAAATGCGAGGGGTAATTAATGGCAGCTTAGTCCGCGGCTGCCGGAGATTCGGATCCCCACAATCAATAAACCCTAACCTACCCTAGGCAGGGGGAATCTGTAATGCGCCTGACAAGCGCGCATGCATTCCCCATCTCAATGGGATGACGAAAAACACCCTACAGATTCTGGCACGCCCGGTGGGACCTTTCTCTCCTCCCATATCTGGGATCAAGCGTTCATGCGAACTCATTTAACATATATGCTGTTGTTTGTACTGAAATAATTTTTTTTTCCGTGCAGCAACCAACTTTCAATGACAATATCCCCTAAGAAGAATTCAGCTTCCAACGCGACCCCGATTCCGTACGTGGTCAAGATCAACGTTCGTGTGGTTCTCTCCGCAAGCCTCAGTCGACAGTGGGAGGAACTGCCCCGCCAGTTTGGTTCCGTCGTCATCTACCCTGCCGGAAGCGCTCATCTGGCAGAAATCCCGGCGAAACAGGTGGCCAAGCCGGTCTCAAGGGGCAAGAGGCCGAATGTTGTGATCGCTAAGGCATCTCAACCGAGACTTAAGACAGTGTCTGAACGACTCTCTGGTGCTCCAGCCGGAGGCAAGACTTCCGGTACAAAGGGCAACATCAAACGTTGCGGATGAGCTCAGGCGATGACTCCATCAAATGCACGATCGGGCGTCTCCTCTGGCCTCTCTATCAATCGGTCTATGCCATCTTCCTGAAGAGCCGAAGTCTGCCGAGTGCTTAAAACAGAAAAGTTAAGGCAGAAGCGGCTCAGATATCGAGCCAACAAGAGGTCCAGCACTCCGGCCAGGTGGAATCTTGTGAGATTCCAAGAGCAGAGTCATCCTGCGATGACGGCAGAATCGGCCGTAAAAATCAGCAATTCCTTCGAACCTCTGAAATGGGTTCAGAAAAATACCATGACCGCCAGAATCAAGAAGACATCGGTCCGAACGTCGCTACAAAGAGACGTGTCCCAGCCCTAACAGAAAAAGTATGACACTGTCTCTTCAAGAGCCTATCAGGTGCTCTGTGCCGTGCGAAAGCAGCGGGGCAAATCCAGAAAAGAAGCGCCAGCACCATTCAAGAACCTGGTCAGGCCAGCGCCTTCAATCGACTGCCCGCTACCGAAACAGGGGGGGTCAAGACAGCGATCTGTGAAATCAGCCGCCGATAATAAAAAGACGGCTGGATATATTATCCATACGGTCTATATGGCGGGCGGGCGCCCCAGCGACAGCCTTCGCAGCAAAGGCAAGGAGGGGGCCACCACATCCCAAGCCCAATCTGGCTTGAATGTGGTTGCCGCTTCCCAAGAACAGCCGCCTCCGCTGGATGATGAAAACCCTCTCGATGAGGACGATTGGCTGAAGGACCCTTCGGTCCAGGCAGAGTCAAGCTTGGACAGCGAGGAAGAGCCGACTTTCCGCCCCAGGACCCCGGAGCAAGAGCTGCTTCAAGAGCTTTGAAAACAGCTCAAGAGCAAAGATAAAGAGATGGCCAAGCTCCATTCGAAAATTGACGACCTAACGATCGTTGTGATGCAGCTTACGGCTCAAATTGCTCGAGCACCTCCCAATCAAGCACAAGTCGCTACTCATGAGCCGGATGATGACAATCCGAAGTGGCCGATGCCTGTCCCTTTGGGTCCAAGATTCGTCGAGCCGCACGAAAGCCGGCCACATTCCGCTTCCGGGGACGCCTTGGCCCCAGATAACACTATCCCGCTAACTCAAGATCGGATAATGGATTTGGTCACCAGCAAGGTTAAAACATTGGTGGCCGAAGCTGAAGCTCAGAAAGAAATTGGCAGTAGTGGGCGGCCATATCCCGCATAGTACGATCTGATCGAGTTCCCGAGCGGCTACGTCATTCCTAAGTTCGGAAGATTTGACGGGACGGGAAAGGCAAATCAGTACGTCGCCCACTTTAAAGCATCGTGCAGAAATACATGGGGCAATGATGCGCTCCTTCTTTGTCAGTTTGTCAATAGCCTGACCGGTGTCGCTTTTGACTGGTACACGAGCATACCAGACGGGTCCATCATTACCTTTGCCTAAGTGGAGTCTCTGTTTCGACAAAAGTTCATGAGTGTCAGTGATAAAATCTCCATTGCTGACCTTGTGAGGACCAAGCCGGGGAAGAATGAAAGCAACACCGACTTTATCGCCCGATGGCGTAATCTCATGGTCAAGTGCGAACCGCTGCTGGAACAGGACCAGTCCGTCATCCTTCTCGTTGGGAATCTCAGCAATTGGATGGTCCCATTCTTATGTACAGCAGGCCTCAAGACGTTTCAAGAGGTAACCAAGAAAGTCCAAATACTGGAACGCTCGAAGCAAGAGTCTACCCCGGACTCTCAAAGAGATAAGACTTGGAAAAGCAAGCGAGACGACAACCGTAGAAGTGGGAATCCCAGCAGTACCAATGTCTTCAATGCGTCCGACAATGAAGAAAAGCGAAGGGCGGGCGAATCCAAAACCAACCGGTCTCGAAAGCCAGTGCTGGGAGTAGAAGGGCCTTCCCCAGAGGAGAAAAAGAACAAGGTTTACTCTTTCAGGAGGGACAATGTCCGAAAGATATTTAAAGATGCCTTGAACAACAGTCTACAATTGCCAGAGTCGAAAAGACCTCAAGAAGCAAAAATGACCGACAATCCCCTCTATTGCCCATACCACCGAGTAGTGAGCCATGCGATTGAGGATTGCTATATCTTTAAATACTGGGTTGAGAAGCAATACAAGGCTGGAGAGATCGAGCTGTCCAAAAGTATGTTGGTGTACAATCAAGTTGCAACCAGCAACTTTATACAGACAGAAGCTGAAGCCTTCTGGGAGCAGACAGCCGAACCCACTACCCTGAGAAATGAAGCCAACTCACCGCAGCCTCCTTAGAGTAAGCACGTATCTAACAAGACGAAGAAGATGCTAAAGCTACTTCAGAAAAAGCCCAGGACGGAATGGGAAGGGCAGAAGAAGCCTACCATTCCAGCTGCCAATGCGGCTCCATCAGGTTCAAAATCTAAGAAGCTCAAGAAGAAGAAAAGTGCAGCTCGATGCAAAAAAGAGTCTGCAGGGAGATCGACCATTCGAAAATATATCGATTCCCTCGAAGACTATGAACAGAAGGAAAGAACTCCGATTCAATTGAAGGAGTTCCTCCCTATAGAAGCGGCTGAAATTCTGGAGGAGTTAGAAGAAGACTCCAATGAAGAGATCCTTATAGTGACCTGTTATGCCATCCATCTTGGCAGCGACTCTGAGAAAGATCTCTGTTTTCCCGAAGAGGACGAGGAGCTCGCCACAAAGGCCAACCAAATCCAGCTCAGAAGTGGCAGGGCTCTACCGCCAAATCAGGGAAACGCCCCAAAAGGAAAGGAAAAACATGTGGCTAATGAGGAAGATGGCAGAGAACCGGCTAATGAAAACTCAAGTCCTTCCTCGGTGGACTATAATGTCTTGGCTCATCTCCGGAAGCTTCCGTCTCTCCTGAGCATCTATGATGCCTTGGTCCTATCTAAGGAGCTTAGAGATGTTCTCATTCACGCTCTACAAAACCCCGAGCGGTATCAGGCTCGCTTTGCGGAGATTAATATGAAAGAAGCCCAGTACGCTTTGCATGCTGCCGCAGTAACGTTTAAGGACGAAGACTTGCTACTGGGGATGGCTGAGCATAATCGGCCGCTTTACGTGACCGGGTACAGCGACGGAGATCGGATTAATCGCATATTGATTGATCGGGGGTACTCAGTGAAAATCATGAACTTGCGGACTCTGAAGAGTTTGTCAATGGACGTCCGACACCTATCAAGGGAAAGGATTGTCATTCAAGGCTTCAACCAAAATTGCCAGCAAGTTCTGGGGTCCATAGCTCTGCCAATCAAATTTGGGGATCTGCAGACCGAAGCTAAGATATACGTGATCGATGCTGACACGTCTTATAAAATTCTCTTTGGGCGGCCGTGGCTCCACGATTACGGCATCATTCCGTCAACTCTCCATCAATGCATGAAGTATACTAAAAATGGCGAAGAAAGACGCATTGACGGAGACATCCAGCCGTTCGGTGTGCATGAAGTCCGATATGAGGATTCTCGGTACTTTATGAACCACCAAAATGCTAAGCTGCAAACGACTGAGTACAGAGCGGCCCTAAGACTCAAAAGCAAATCTGAGCCAGCTGTCACTTTCAGAAGCAAAAACGCCCAGGTGCGCCCGCATTTCGGTAGCGACACTGACGAGTCCGACGCTGGAAGTCCGTCCTTCCGTAAAAATCGCCCTCATTTCGGTAGCGATACGGACGAATCTGATACTGAGGGCCCATCTAGCAGCAAAGTCCGCCCTCATCTTGGCAGCGACACTGAAGAGTCGGAGGAAAAGGACTTGCTGTGCAACAGTTGTGCAGATTGGACCCCATGCAACAAGAGAAACTACGAGAGACCTTCGAAATTGCAGATGGGCCCCTAGCCGTCACAAGGGTGCCGGAGCAGATGTGCAAAGAGCTCGATACATTGTCAGTCTCTACCGTGGACCAGCTGAAAACTTTTTAGTTCCCGGGAGGAAGAGTGGACAGAAGGGCATCATGTTTTATGGGTCAAACCCCGTTGTGCACCCGGACGATTTGTCTGTCGCGTGCCTTCCCTATGAGAGAGGCATAAGAGCCGTCCTCAATCCCAGATACTATGCACCTGAGATGCGGGAATATTTCAAAAGGTGTGGATGCCGGTTATATCAAACGGAGTCCGAAGCAAAGTTTTATGAAGGGCTATAGCATCCGCCCCAGGTCTGAGCACTCATCGATGGACGAATTCCGGATAGACGGGGCATAGGCTTCCTTCAACCTGATTCCAAAGCATGCTACATGATCCATGTGGGTGAAGCCAGCGAAAGATCAAATGATGATGATGAGATAGCTGAGCCAGAAGAAGCTCCTCAAGAGCTCGAAGATGGCGGACAAGCAACCTTTGACGAGCTAACCGAGATTGACTTAGGAACGCCCGATAATCCAAGGCCGACCTACATCAGCTCACTCTTGTCAAAGGAAATGAAAGCGCAGATAATCACCCTGCCGCACGATTTTGTTGACTGCTTCGCATGGACGTACAAAGAAATGCCTGGCCTTTCCCCTGAAGTGGTCGTGCATAAGCTGGCTATATCTCCTGATGCTAAGCCAGTCAAACAAGCTCCTCGAAGAATGAGAAGGGAACTGGAAGAAAAGGTCATCGAGGAAACCAAGAAGCTCATCGATGCCGGCTTATCAGGGAAGAGAAATATGCGGACTGGATCGCATGCATAGTCCCAGTGAAGAAGAAAAATGTGCAGATTTGAGTTTGTGTCGATTTCAGGGACCTCAACATGGCATGTCCTAAAGATGACTTCCCACTACCAGTCATGGAAATGATGGTCGATGACACCTCAAATTACGAGCTGTTCACCTTTATGGATGGCTCGTCTGGATATAATCAGATCAAGATGTCGCCTGAGGATGAGAAACACACAGCATTTCGAACCCCGATCGGAATATACTGCTACAAAGTGATGCCGTTCGGACTGAAGAACACAGGTGCTACATACCAAAGGGCAATGACAAATATCTTTGATGACCTAATTCATAAAGTCGTCAAATGTTATGTTGATGATCTGGTCGTCAAGACTGAAGCCAAGGCCGATCACATCCAAGATCTTAGGACCGTTCTCACCAAAATGAGGGAGTACGATCTAAAAATGAATCCTCTGAAGTGCGCTTTTGGCGTGTCATCGGGAAAATTCCTAGGCTTCATAGTCCGACATCGAGGGATCGAAGTTGACCCATCAAAGATTAAGGCCATCATGGAGATGCCCCCTCTGAAGAATTTGATGCAGTTAAGATCTTTTCAAGGCAAGTTTGATTATATACGAAGGTTTATCTCAAATCTATCGGGAAGATGTAGGCCTTTCTCAAAGCTCTTGAAGAAAGGAGCTCCTTTTTTCTGGGATGCCGAATGTCAAGAAGCGTTTGAAAGTATCAAACAGTACTTATTGCACCCTCCAGTGTTGGCCGCTCCCATTCTAAATAAACCGCTGATTCTCTACACTGCCGCGCTAGATGAGTCACTCGGTGCGCTCCTTGCCCAGAACAACGAGGATGGAAAAGAGAATGCTCTATACTACCTCATTCGGACTTTAGTCGGGGCGGAACACAACTATTCCCCGATCGAAAAGCAATGCCTGGCTCTGATATTCGCTGTGAAGAAGCTGAGGTACTATCTGCTCGCTCATCGGGTTATGTTGATCTCTAGGGTCGACCCGCTCAAACACTTAATGACCAAAGCAAGCCTAGCCGGTAGAATGTCGAGATGGGCTGTCATGCTGCTTGAGTTTGACATAATTTATGCTCCTCAGAAAGCAGTAAAAGGGCAAGCTCTTGCAGACTTCTTTGCTGCTCATCCCGTATCAGAGGGGTCACCGCTTAATTGCGAGCTACCCGATGAACAAGTGCTGCACCTCGAGGAAGATGAGCCATGTTGGGAGCTCTACTTCGATGGAGCCTTATCAATAAGGACCTCCAGTAAATCAAGCGTCCCGGAGATAAAAGCAGGGATATGATTGGTGTTCATCATACCATCAATGGGAACCCTACGGCGTTCTTTTGCTCTCACTGAGCCTCGAACAAACAATGAAGCTGAGTATGAAGCTCTGATAGCTGGTCTGGAGCTCGCCATAGAAATGGAAATCCTTCGGCTACGGGTTTACGGTGACTCTCAGCTTTTCATCAACCAAGTAAGCGGCGACTATAAGATATACAAACCCGAGTTAGCTCGGTACAGAAGCCGAGTGGTGGAACTCATGAAACGGTTCACTCACATTAAACTGATGAGAGTCCCTAGAGCGTTGAATGGAAAGACTGGCATACTCGCTCGCTTAGCCAAGGAGCTGGCTGATCCTGACATGGACGAAATTCTGATCACGGTCAGGAGCCGGCAAATTCTACCCTCAGTCTCTCTACGAGAAGAGGAAAGCACGGAACAGAAGAGCAGTCCTGCCGAAGAAGCTTCGATCATCCAAGACGAGCCCGATTGGAGAGAACCCTTCATAGAGTACCTTCGATACGACAAGCCGCCCGAAGGAAAATCTGCAAGGATTCAGCTGAAGAAGAGAGCTCTCCGATACGTGTTTGTAAATGACACGTTATACCGAAGGTCATATGTCCAACTCTGGCTCAGGTGCCTGTCATCGGCCGAAGCCCAAAAAGTTATGAAGGAAGTTCACTCAGGCGTCTGTGGGGCTCACCAGTCCGGCCCCAAAATGCGGCTTCAGATCAAACGGCTTGGATATTACTGGCCCACCATGATAAGGGATTGTGAAGAGCATGCAAAGAAATGCCATCTCTGCCAAATCCATGGTGATTTCATCCACAAGCATCCCAATCCATTGCATCCTACGGTGGCGTCGTAGCCCTTCGAAGTCTGGGGCACCGACATTGTTGTCCCAATTGATCCTCCATCATCCAAAGGCCACCGATTCATATTGGCCACAACTGACTATTTCTCTAGCTGGGCTTAAGCTGTCCCGCTAAAAGAAGTCAAGACAGAAAATATTCTGACGTTCTTCGAGCATAATATTCTATACCGCTTCGGTACACCAAGAAGAATCATTTCCGACAACGGTCCTTCTTTTAAGAGTTTCAAAGTCTCAAGGTTCGCTACTCAGCACAAGATAGACTGGAGATATTCCTCCATCTATAATCCAAGAGCCAATGGGCTAGCCGAAGCCTTCAATAAGACTCTATGCAAGCTCCTGAGAAAAAATGCTTTAGCCAACAAAAGAGACCGGAATCTCAAACTTCACGAGGTGTTGTGGGCATATCGTACCACGCACCATACTCTAACTCAGTCCACTCCATACTCATTGCTCTTCGGAGTGGAGGCGGTCCTCCCCCTCTGTTCCCCACCGGATGACGCGACCGGGACGTTGGGACGTCCGGCCTGAACTTAGGGGGCAGATGCTAATTGGTGCTATCCGTCCACTTCTCCGAAGATGCCAAGTTGATTTATGACACCATGTATCGAAGGTTTAAATGGATGTGGCCGATGTAGCAGACTTCGTCAGATTCCCTCTCGTTGAGGGTTTTTTTTTATTGTGGGGACGCTCTTCCCTACAGGCGCAAGCCCCTGCAGTTAATTACGCTACCGTATCGCGGTAACCACTTTCTCCTTCTCCAGATGGTCACTTCATCTCGTGGGTATTTGTTTTTTTTTTGGTTACCTGTAGATTGTATACGGAGACTAATTTATGTTGTCGCTGTAGGGCGTGGATTAGTCCAAATCCGTATTTTCTTAGATTTGGGTTTGGGGTTGGGTTTAAGGATGCGTTAGTCTCATTTGAGACTAAGAACAACTTAAACATTTGTTAAGGATATGCTAGTCTAATTTTAGACTAAGATCAACTTAACAGGATCATTTAGATCCAACAAGAGAGCATTTGGGCTCTATTGTTTAGTTTAGGGACATTGCAGTCCATTAGTTTAAGGACATTACGGTCCAAGGTTAAGGACATCATAGTCCATGGGTTTAAGGACCCCACAGTCCAAGGTTAAGGACATCATAGTCCATGGGCTTAAGGACCCCACAATCCAAGGTTAAGGACATCATAGTCCATGGGCTTAAGGACCCCACAATCCATAGTTTAAAAACGTCATAGTCTACAAAGTTTAAGGACATCATAGTCCATGAGTTTAAGGACCCCACAGTCCGTAAAGTTTAAGGACATCATAGTCCATGAGTTTAAAGACCCCACGGTCCATGGAATGATTGGTTATCGGGACCCGTCACCTCTCTGAAGACGTTGAAGGATTACAACGACAAATATCAAAGGAGTGAAGAGATGTACCCTTGAACCGATGTTGGTTGGGAGATCTGTAGTCCAATTGGGGCTAAGATCTGAGATTTATGAGCATATGAGCTCAATTAATCTGAATGAGGGGTTTATGGCCAAGTTGGGCTCGGCCCATTCAGTTAAAATGTTAAATATTTGACAATGCCGAGCAATGATTTGAGTTCTGACAATATTTTTGTCTTTTATTGAATACTGAGCATTCATCATAGCTCTGGGGTTTTATTTAAAGAACAGTTTATGTTCTATCAGCGCACACGTGAGGAGCACGTGGCGCGCTTGGCGCTAGCGCCAGTTAATGAGCGCAAAGCGCTTCCGTGATATAGCGCACACGTGAGGAGCACGTAGCGCGCTTGGCGCTAGCGCCAGTCCATAAGCGCATTGCGCTAGTTCATGAGCGCGAAGCGCTATTTGTTCAGTGGCACACATGTGAGGAGCACGTGGTGCGCTTGGCGCTGAGCGCCAGTCCATGAGCGCAAAGCGCTATCTGTTAAGTGGCGCACACATGAGGAGCACGTGGTGCGCTTGGTGCTGAGCGCCAGTCCAAGAGCGTAGAAGCGCTTCTGATCAGTTTTATGATCTGAGAAATAAGTTATCGTTTATAAGAGATTTTGTCTCAAGATTCTAAGAACAAAGTTCTTATTTTATAGGAGATGTTTCAATCTCTTATTCTGGTGAAAGGCTTTGCCTTTATGGGTCTGTGATCCTAAGAGAATTGAATTATTCTCCCCCCCTTTTTTTTATAATGAGATGTTCATGATATCTTTTTGTAAAAGGCCTTAGTCTTATAGATCTATGATCTGTGAGAAGAATTATGTTCTTCTTCTTATTTTTTTAATGATGAGATACTTTGATTTCTTTGTGAAAAGACCTTGGTCTTATAGATTTATGATCTTAGAAAAAGAAGTAAATTCTTCTTTTATATGAGACGCTTTCGTCTTTCTGTTCTTTTTATCTTGAAGAAAAGTTCTTCTTCTACCTAGAGCTTGTTCTTCTTTCTGAGATTTCTCAAAATTTATAGAGGGGTTCCTCTATTTGTTTCTCTCTCTTGAGGCTTGAAGTCTTAGGTCCCTTTTATAGTGAAGGCTGATTTGTTCAATCAGTTAAAGAGATCTTGTCTCTAATTGATTTGGGGATTTCCCCATTGTTGGATCTTTGATCCAAAGGGTTCTGTTTTACAGAAGGCAATCTTCTTGTTTTTAACAAAATTGGAAAATCTTTTCCCACACAGAATTTATTCTATATTTTGGTGATTTTTAATCACCTTTGGATCATTGATCCAATGGTGCTCTGATTTACAGAGCACATCTTTTTGTTTGGAAAGATTTTGAGGAATCTCTCTATAACAGAATTTTATTCTAGTTAATTGATGATTTTTAATCATGTTCGTTTGATCTTTGATCCAACGGTAGAGAACATTTAATTCTAGCGCTAGCGCACTCGTGCTTTGCACGTGGTGCGCTGTTTAGAGTGCAACGCACTTAGCACTAGCGCACACGTGCTTTGCACGTGGTGCGCTGCTTAGAGTGCAGCACTCTTAGCGCCAGCATACACGTGCTTTGCACGTGGTGCGCTACTTGAGGCGCAACGCACTTGGAGCTGCTATGAATCGTTGCTTCATTTTGAAATTTGAACAGAGTTTTGCTCTGATTGGGGGAAACAAATGCCCTCCACCGTTGCTCTCACGTGGCCTACATGTGGATGCAGTGGTGGCAGCATCTGCGCCCTTAGATCAACTCAGAAGTTGAAACGACATCTTCTTTCTTTCTGAGAATCAATTTCTCCTTTAAAGCATAGCTCTCTGTTTTAAGAACTCTCTTAGAGACAGAACTCTGTCAAATTTTTAGGTAAAAGATCAAATCTTTTAAAGAGATTAGTCAGTAATCTAGGGTTTCACCCATTAACAGAGCTTGTGCTCTACTTAGATCATAGATCTTCAAGAAAACCTTTTTATGTTTTCTCAACAGAGTTTTTCTCTCGTTAGATCTTAGATCTCTCTTGGGGTTCCTTAACCCATTATCAGAGCTTTGCTCTTTTCAAATCATATAGATTTATTAATCTTTCATGAAAACTCTTAGAGTTTGTTCATAGATCTTGAAGATCATGGAATTTTAATTCATTCAAGACTTTACTTTAAGTTTTCTGATGGGTTATCATTCTTACAGAGCATGGCTCTTAGAATTCTCGGGGGAATTTTTAATTCCCCTCATAATTGATTTTGACAGGTGTCATTCATGTCTGCAGAGCATTGCTCTCGAGGAGTTTAACTCCTTGGCCCGAGGAACCTTTTCATTAAATGCGAAATCCTTTTTAGGATTCCCTTCTTAATTGCACAGAATTAAATTCATTGGGTGATTTAATCAGTACTTGTTTAAATCCCCTTGTTTGTTTCGATAAGCTTTTTCTTAGATCTTCTTTTCAGACGTTATGGCCGCTCATTTGTATGATCTTGATGAGATTATTTCTTACGGAGACATCCGCTCACTCGGCCGTTCACAAAACTAAGAATTCACAAATGCCCAGTGTGCTGAAATTATGGGTCGCTTCGGTGTGTATAATGGTCGACTGCTTCCTCGTCGTTCCTTTCTCTTGAAGCTTATCGTGAGAGCGATCTGGGAAGCGCTCCCTTTATTCTATCAAGGCATGCCGCTCAAGACATTGGACGACGCCGAAGATAAGGTGCACTCGGTGTATCTGATGGGCCTGATCTAAAAAAAAAGGCGGGACAACCTTGTTGATATCCTGCATCAAGCTTATCAACAGGCGGCGATACTCGCTGCTTATTGGAGGGTGGGGGACATCAGTGGGGATCCTGACACTTGTGATCGTGAAAGGATGCACATGAAGATGGTCCGAGAGGCCCGAAAATTTTTGGATGGCCTCACTTTTGAATTTCTCAATCCATGTCCTGAATTTGATGTCTTGCCATTGTAATCGTTTTAATAATGTTTTTGTTTACTGTTTTCATCAACGTAAGAATTTTCTGAAGTATGAATAGAAAATTTGGCATTTCCGTTCTTTTATTTTCCGCGTTAAACATTTTCGTATATTCATGAATGGGCGCGCTCTGAATGCTTAACTGAATGCGAATCGAACGTTCTCTTTACTGTCTTGCATAGTATGTGGTTGATGCATGTAGGTTATGCCTTTTGTTTTGACTTGGCGCGGAGCAGTTTACGCACTCTTGAGTAGCACCTCCATTTCTCTGGCATGTAATTTTGGTAAATGTGGTCTGTAAATAATAGGTAGATCGCTTCACACCTCGCGGTGCTTACACCTCTCGCCTATCGAAGTTCTGTTCAAAAACCTCGTACGAGAACTTGTGTCCATCTTGGACTCTTTGCAGGGTAGCGATGGCTTAGGAAACCAGGTTAGTATTTGTCACCTAAGATTTTTCAATTTTATGAGCCGTGAGGGTCTCATAAAGAATTTTCTCCCTACAGGTCGAGAGGATCCCGTAGGTGTATTTTCTCCTTAGGAATCGTGAGGATTCCTAAGTGTGTTTTCCCTTGAGAGTCGTAAGGATCTCACAAGAGAATTCTTCTTGCTTACGAGTCGAGAGGAATTGTAAGTGGTTGTTTCCTATCTTGTCGATGTTTGACTTAGGAGAGTGTGGCCTGTAGAAAATCTACCCTGACCTCTCTGCGAGGCAATGATAGCTTGGGAGACAGGGTTAGTATCTGCCACCTAAGACTTTTCAACTTTATGAGCCGTGAGGGTCTCATAAAGAATTTTCTCCGTACGAGTCGAGAGGATCTCGCAGGTGTGGTTTCTCCTTAGGAATCGTAAGGATTCCTAAGTGTGTTTTCACTTGAGAGTCTTAAGGATATCACAAGAGAATTTTCTCCTTATAAGTCGAGAGGACTCGTAAGTGATTGTTGAGTTGACCTGCTCCCGAGTCAAAGCATTGCTTTGACGGGGAGTTCGAGAGTTTACTCTGGCCGTTTCCCACGGAGTCAGGATTGACGTTAGCCGTGTTCTACGGGGCTAGGAGGGGTTGACTTTGGCCATACGGAGTCAGGATTGACTTTAGCCGTACGGGGTCAGGATTTGCTCTGGGTGTTTCCCATGGGGTCAGGATTAACATTAGCCGTGTTCTATGGGACTAGGAGGTCTGGGCATTTCCCACGGAGTCTGGATTGAGTTTAGCCGTGTTCTACGGGACCAGGATTTGCTCTGGGCGTTTCCCACGGGGTCAGGATTGACATTAGCCGTGTTCTACGGGACCAGGAGGTGCTCTGGACGTTTCCTACGGGGTCAGGATTGACTTTAGCCGTGTTCTACGGGACCAGGATTTGCTCTGGGCGTTTCCCACAGGGTCAAGATTGACATTAGCCGTGTTCTACGGGACCAGGAGGTGCTCTGGGTGTTTCCCACGGGGTCAGGATTGAGTTTAGCCGTGTTCTACGGGACCAGGATTTGCTCTGGGCGTTTCCCACGGGGTCAGGATTGACATTAGCCATGTTCTATGGGACCAGGAGGTGCTCTGGGCGTTTTCCATGGGGCCAGGATTGACTTTAGCCGTGTTCTACGGGACCAGGATTTGCTCTGGGCGTTTCCCACAGGGTCAGGATTGACATTAGCCGTGTTCTACGGGACCAGGATTTGCTATGGGTGTTTCCCACAGGGTCAGGATTGACATTGGCCGTGTTCTACGGGGCCAGGAGGTGCTCTCTCGGTTGTCTGTGAACCGTCGAGGTTTGGAACAGGGACTTTGCCATGGCTCCAAGGTTGATTGTCGCGTCTGAATCCTGCTGGAATGAGGAGGAACGCTGTTGTGGGTCTCCAGGCTGTAGATGTGGCCGTTGAGACTTGGCTCTCTTTCTGATGGAGCCTGGTGGGAAGGTATGGTTCTCTCTTTGTTTGTGCCCCTGGATTGTATACAAGGATCGATGTGATCTCTCCTGTAGGGCAAAAAGTTTTATTTCATATATTTTTCTTTCCGCGATGCTCTATCATTTCAGCTTTTATATCGCGAAAGTCGCGATTGCCCAATCATTTCGGCTATTTTTCGCGGTGCCCAATCATTTCAGCTATTTGTTTTATTTACTCGCTGCTTTTTATTGCGAGTTGCCCAAACATTTCGGCTATTTTGTATGCATACATTTTTACTTGTTGATTTTATTGCAAGTTGCCCCATCATTTCGGCAATTTCATATGCATTTATGGCACACTGACTTTTCGCTGCGAGTTTGGGATTTGATACCGATTTAGGCATCAGCATTGCTACAACTGGGATATTGCCAGGAGTGAATCATCATTTGCCTCCATCGATGTCGAACAAAGGTGGCTTAGCAAATAGAGTTAGGATCCTGTCGACTAAGGCTTTTTGACTTTACGAGACGTAAGGGTCTCATAAAGGTATTTTTCCCTACGAGTCGTGAGGATCTCGTAGGTGCGTTTTCTCCTTAAGAATCGTGAGGAGTCTTAAGTGTATGGTCTTTTATAAGTCGTAAGGATCTTACAAGAGTGTTTTCTCCTTATAAGTCGAAAGGACTTACAAGGATCGTCCGTCGTGTAAGCATATCCCTAGTCGCTGGTGGAACTCTGTTAGGGAAATGTTTATTCGCGCCCGTGAATTGTATACAAGGGTCAATAGTGAACCGCTTGTAGGGCAGCATAGGAGATTGTGATGGCTTAAGAATAGGTTCAGATCCCTGTAGCTTAAGGCTTTTGAACCCTGTGAGCCGTGAGGGTCTCAAAGGGGAATTCTCTTACGAGTCGTGAGGATCTCGTAAGTGTATTTTCTCCTTAGAAATCGTGGGGATCCCTAAGTGTGTTGCTCCTTTGTGAGTCGTAAAGATCTCACGCAGGTGGTTTCTCCTTACAGGGTCGAGAGGACCTTGCAAGTGTCTTTTAACGAGATTGCGCCCTTTTCGGGTTTTCACAAAACTCGCCGGTGGTCCTGCTGTATTTACTCACGGAGCTCTTTCGGGTTTTCATCCGTGCCCATTTTGCTTGTGGACGTACCCTTTTTTTTAACACGTCAGCCTGGGGACGGCGCGGGTTGGTAGCAGTTTAACGACGTTTCAGTCAAGCGTTAGTTTAGGGACGTTTCGGTCCATTGTTAGTTTTAGGACATCTCGGTCCGTCGTTGGTTTTAGGACATTTCGGTCCATTGTTAGTTTTAGGACATTTCGGTCCATCGTTAGTTTTAGGACATTTCGGTCCACCATTGCCACTTTGGAGACAACGGTTTCGCTGGGTACTACTAATAGAGTTCGGGCTTGGGAAGATAGCGAGCGGACATAGGCGTCGTCATCTATCGTTGACCTAGGCCGTGACTCGTCAGACGTAGTACGTTTTTAGGAACCGGCCGTTTGGTCCTGCTGTATTTACTCACGGAGCTCTTTCGGGTTTTCATCCGTGCCCATTTTGCTTGTGGACGTACCCTTTTTTTTAAAACGTCAGCCTGGGGACGGCGTGGGTTGGTAGCAGTTTAACGACGTTTCAGTCAAGCGTTAGTTTAGGGACGTTTCGGTCCATTGTTAGTTTTAGGACATCTCGGTCCGTTGTTAGTTTTAGGACATTTCGGTCCATCGTTAGTTTTAGGACATTTCGGTCCACCATTGCCACTTTGGAGACAACGGTTTCGCTGGGTACTACTAATAGAGTTTGGGCTTGGGAAGATAGCGAGCGGACATAGGCGTCATCATCTATCGTTGACCTAGGCCGTGACTCATCAGACGTAGTACTTTTTTAGGAACCGGCCGTTTATTGGCCTGAAGGGTCTTTCGCCATGCATGTCCATGAGTAGATAGGCTCCACCCTGCTAAATTTTGTCTATGATGTACGGGCCTTCATAGTTCGGCTCGAATTTCCCCCATTTTGCACGATTGGGGATCATAGGTCTTTTGACCGCTAGCACGAGTTTGCCTGGGCAGAATGTTCTCGGCCTAGTCAATCTCTCGTATGAGCGCGTCATTTTTGCTTTATAGGCCTCCAGGTTTTGTTGCGCCATGAGCCAGGTTTCATCAAGGGCGTCGAGCTCCTCAAGCCGAAGGTGAGCATTTTCTTGGACTGTTAGCTTATAGTGAACCACCACTCGTAGAGAGGGTAACTCTATCTCGAGAGGGAGTACCGCTTTTGTACCAAATACCAATACATACGGCGTTGTGTTTGTGGCCGTTTTGAACGTAGTTCGATACGCCCAGAGAGCTTCATGCAGTTTCTCGTGCCAGTCCTTCTTATTTTTTGACACCGTCTTTTTCACGATCTTCGTCAAGCTCTTGTTGAAAGCCTCAGCTAGACCGTTAGCTCGGGGATTATAGACCGAAGAGTATCTCCAGTCTATGTTATGCTGTTGTGCAAAGTGGCTGATTTTGTGGCTTCTGTAGGCTGGCCCGTTATCGGAGATAATCCGTCGCGGAGTGCCGAACCGATAAATGACGTGTGTCTTGAAGAAATAGAGGATATTCTCTATCTTCATTTCTCTTAGCGGTACGGCTTCTGCCCACTTAGAAAAGTAATCGGTTGTCGCCAATATGAACCGGTGTACTCTGGACGATGCTGGTTCGATGGGACCGATTATGTCAGTTCCCACATTTCGAAAGGCCAGGTAGCCACCGTTGGGTGTATCGGATTTGGATGCTGATGGATAAAGTCCCTGTGAATCTGGCACGAGTGGCACTGCTTCGAGTATTCAAGGCAGTCTTGGATCATCGTGGGCCAATAGTAGCCCATCCTTTTGATCTTCAATTTTATCTTCAGCCCGGCTTGGTGAGAACCGCAGAGTCCGTCGTGAGTTTCTTGGACGACTCTCCTTGCCTCTTCGGGTCCCAGGCATCTTAGCCATAGAGAATCAAATGATCTCTTATATAAAGTGTCATTGACGAAGGTGAAGGATAGAGCTCCTTTCAAGAGCTGATGTCTTGAGGATGCATCTTCAGGTGTTCGACGGGATTTGAAGTAGTCTATAAAGACTTCCCTCCAATCCATAGCCTTTTCCTGGTCTTTTATTTGTAGGGTCGCTTGCTCGGTCGTTCCCTTTTCTTCGGACGACTCCGGAGATATTTCTGCCGGTGCAAGAACCCGACGGCTTTGCACAACGATCCTCACATCATCGAGGTTTTCGTTGGTCAATTCTTTAGCGAGTTTGGCCAATGCATCCGCTTTGCTATTTTCCGCACGCGGTATACTTTCCAGCATGTAGGAAGGAATTTGAGTCAGCAGTTGCTGCACTTTCTCGCCGTACTTCACCAACTCTGGCTTGCATGTTTTATAGTCGCCGTTTACTTGACTGACGACCAGTTAGGAGTCTCCGTATATGAGGAGGTTTTCGATTCCCATGTCGATAGCGATCTCAAGACCCGCTATCAAAGCTTCATACTCGGCTTCATTGTTTGTCCTCGGCTCTGTCAAGGAAAAGGCAAAGCGCATTATCCCTCCTTATGGTGTCACGAAGATGAGGCATGCCCCTGATTTGATTATGGGGGTGCTGTGCTTTCGCTTCTTCATAGAAGATGCTCCGTCGAAGTAGAGTTCCCATCGGGTATCACTCCCTCCTTTCTCCTCGTCGATCATGTCAAACGCGTGCTCGTCTGGTAATTCGCAGTTTAAAGGTGAATCGGCCGGTATCGGATGTTCGGCGAGGAAGTCGGCGATGGCCTGACCTTTCACTGCCTTGAGAGGACGATATGTTATCGAGAACTCCATCAAGAGGAGGGCCCATTTAGAGAGTCGTCCCGTTAGTATGGCTCTTGACATCAAATATTTGAGAGGATCCACCTTTGATATGAGATGGACCTCATGTGCCAACGCATAGTGTCTGAGCTTCGTTATTACGAAGATCAACGCCAGGCGGTGTTTTTCGATGGGGGAGTAATTGCTTTCTGCCCCCAAGAGAACTCGACTCAAATAATAGAGGGCTCTCTCCTTCCCTTGGTCGTTTTCTTGTGCCCACAGCGCGCCTAAAGAACCTTCGAGGGCTGTTGTGTAAAGGACAAGAGGTTTTCCTTTAACGGGAGCAGCCAGTACAGGCGGATTCTGCAGGTATTGTTTGATTTCGTCCAGTGCGCTTTGGCATTTGCGATCCCAGACGAACGGGGTTCCCTTCTTCATTAGGTGACTGTTAGGACGACACTTGCCGGAGAGATTGGCTATGAATCGCTGGATATACACAAGCTTTCCTTGGAGAGACCGCAACTGCTTGAGAGTTCTTAACGGAGGCATTTCCATGATCGCCTTGATCTTCGACGGGACTATCTCGATGCCTCGGTGTCGGACGACGAATCCTAGAAACTTTCCCGAGGAAACTCCGAACGCGCATTTGAGAGGGTTCATCTTCAAGTTGTATTTCCGAAGGCGCTGAAACACGATCTTCAGATGCTCTAAATGTTCCTCATATGATTTGCTTTTAACTATGAGATCATCGATATACCATTCGACGATTTCATGTATGAGGTCATCGAAAATCTTCGTCATGGCCCTCTGATAGGTGGCACCAGCGTTCTTTAGACCGAAGGTCATCATCTTGTAGCAGAATATGCCCAAAGGGGTCCGGAAAGCGGTATGCTTCTGGTCCTCGGGATGCATCTTTATCTGATTGTATCCTGATGAGCCGTCCATGAAGGAGAAGACTTCGTGAGTGGACGTGTTATCTATCATCAGCTCGGTGACCGGTACTGGAAAGTCTTCCTTCAGGCAAGCTTTGTTGAGATCCCGAAAGTCCACGCATATGCGCACCGTCCCATTTTTCTTCATCACTGGGACGATGTTGGCGATCCAGTCAGGATACTGAACTTCTTGGATGAAGCCGGAGTCGATTAGCTTCTTGACCTCGGCGTTGATGCTCATCTCAAGTTCGAGCCTCATTCTTCTCGGTGTTTGTTTGACTGGCTTGATGTCCGGAGATATCGCCAATCTGTGCACGGATATTTCTGGATCTAGTCCCGGCATCTCAGAATAGTTCCATGCGAAGCAATCTTTATATTGAATGAGCATGTCTTTAAGCATAGCCACCTTTTCTTCAGACAACAGTTCACTGATAAACGTCGGCCGTGAATCGTTTGTCGTCCCCAAGTCGATTTTCTTGAGGTTATCTGCAGCAGTATGTATCCCATCTTCCAGCTCTTTTAGTGCCGGTGGAAATTCTGAGATCACCTCGTCATCCTCATTTTCGAAGCACCAAGGGAGGTCGTCCATATCCTCGCGTACTCCTTCTCCTGACAGCGTTATCGCGTGACAAGTATGAGATCGTTTCCAAGACTGATGTCAATCTGGTTGTACTCTTGTGGCTTTCGGTTCATGCTTCTGTGGCGGGGTTACCCTCCAACTGCTGGATAAAGCGAACCTGCCTTGCTGATATTGGTCTTCTGCCCAGTCTTTGAATATGAAGCAGTTTTCGAGAGGATACCCTATCGCTCGGTGATAGGAGCAATAGTCTAGGTGAGAGACCTCGCCTGCTTGCTCGGGGTGGTTGGACTCCGGGAAGGTAATCATCTGATATTTTATGACAAGATCGAATATCTTCCTTGTCTTGTCTTGGGGAAAAGAATATGCTCGACCCATTTTCTTTATAAGAGACGGATCCTGGCTGCTCATTTCTGCTTCGCATAGCTTTTTGGACCCGCTACGCTGCCGTCGAACATATTTTCCGTTCTTCAATTTATTTTTACCTCCGCGTCGAGTCTTCTTTGTGACGGGCTGGCGACGAAGGGCATCGTCGTTCTTTGTAGCCTGCTGAAGGAGGCACTGCTTCTTGGCTTTCTCGTAAATGGCCATTTCGCGGCTATGGTCATCCCGGACCTTTTGACCCGCTTCCCTTATTAGCTTGTCCATCTGTTCTTTGAACGACGGACTTGGCACTTTCATGGCGAGACCTTGTTCTGGTTCAGGGTTAGCGTCTTCCCACAAAGCATCTCCTTCTTCGTCAAAGTCATGTAAGACGTAGCAGCCACGGAATAGCTCTCGTTCCTTGGATTGAACATATCCAAGCCCGATCGTTTCCATTCTCCCGTTGGGCAGTTTTCGCTGAGTTCCAGGGACGTTCCAGTTCCTGTTGTAGAACTGAGCTTGTCGAGCAGTCTGTTTGAAGGGTACGCCTGGGTGCCTCAACAGCCTTTTTAATCCTTCTGTGTAGTATCTGGGCAGACGGATGGGCTAGAGCCTGTCAAGCGTAGAATCGACGCCATGCCAGATTTCTTTCTTCACTCTGATTTCCGCGGATCGATAAAAGAGGATCGCCTTTTCATCTCTTCGTCTGGGAGGGACGTAGAATGTCTGCAGTTCCTGCACACTATAGGTATCAAGTGCGTCGAGCTCTTTGTAGTGCTGCCGCGGAACCATAGCGATTTGCAAACTTTGATCATCGCTTGGCACGGTTTTTATGGATGGTCGAACAGAGAATACTGCATTGACTTCATCTTCAGAATTGCTGCCGAAGATCAACATAGGGGTAGACGGTCTGGATTTGTCGTATTGGAGTTGCCCCGAATAGACTATCTCTTCTTCCTCTTCGGTATCACTCCCGAAGACCGGAATGGTGGTGATAGAATTTTGCTTGTCCTCCGGTTTATAGCATCTCTCCGTGTCCTCAAAGTCTGGTAAGAAGTACTTTGTATCTTCGTACTTTCGTACTTCATTCACGGAGAATGGGTTCAATTCCCCTGTCACGGTATATTCAAGCCCATCTTTGAAGTACTTCATACACTACTTCTGTGTAGAAGGAATAATGTTGTACTCATGTAACCAAGGCCGACCGAGCAAAGCGTTGTAGCAGGTCTTGGCGTCAATGACGTGAAATTTGATGTTCGTGATGAGCAGCCCAAAGCGTAATATCAGTATCACAGACCCGAGCGTCCTCGATGACTGGGAGTCGAACCCGGAGATAGTGATTTTATCACGAGCGAGATGCTGAACGTTCATGCAGATTTCCTTCAACACTCTTACATTGAGGAGGTTGACGGAGGACCCATTGTCAACTAGAATCTTCCCTATCATAATGTCATGGCAGTATCCGGAGACATAAAGGGGACGGTTATGCTCACATGTCCCGAGAAGGAGATCTTCATTACCCGAAGTGATTTCAGCCGTGTGCACTTCTTCCAGCTAGTCCTTCATCTTTTCTTCGGCAAGGAAAGCTTGAAACTGGTCAGGCTTTTGTAATGCCTTGATCAACGAATCTCTTGCCTCCTTAGATAGCAGAAGGGCATCGAGAATGCTTAGTTGCGATGGTATCTTCCTCAGGTGTGCCAGGACATTGTAATACACCTTGTTTTGCTTAGGCAGGTCCTTGGCTGTAAGCTCTTCGACGACTCGATCATCGAGGGCGATATCCTCAGGGACCTTTTCTTTTCCCTTATCCTTTTTGTTCGATCCATTGTTTGCAGGTCCGAGATTCTTTTCGGGTAGCGTGCGATTGCGCAGCTGAATGTTCTCGCATCTCTTCTTTTCTTCCTCTTTTCCCGAGGTGGATTTTTTGAAGAGAGGGCCGAGAGACAAATCTTCTTCAGAATCACTCCTGAAGGTGAGAACTTGCGATCCCCTGCTGTCAACCATGTGACAGTTGCCGGAAGCTCTTCCACGTTCGTCTGACGCATTTTTCTACTGTCGACGAGCTTCACGCTTCATCCCCTTGAAGTGTTGCCTGTGAACAACGTACCCCTGCCACCAATTTTTAAAGGTGTTGCATTCTTCAGTAGGGTGTGCGATCTTTTGATGATATAAGCAGAAGTTAGGATGTACGTCCGCTTCATCTAGATGTATACCGCCAAGATAATTTCCTCTGAAAGAGGACAGCTTCATTCCCATCGATATGGCTTTGGCGAACCTTTTCCTTGTCTTGAACCTGCTTTTATTTGCGGCGGATGTACTTTGATCTGGTAGGAGTGTTTCAACCTTTTCGTCCAGTCGCCGGCGTTTGGCTTTTTCAAATATGGTCATTTCGCGCTCTCGATCAGCTTTGCTTTTCAGAAGAGCTTCGTTCAAGAATGCATCAATCATCTCGTCTGACGGTCCTAGGAGCTACGATTTGGGATCTGCCCCCAGTTTCTCTGCGTTAGGAGCTTCTTCGCCGTCTATCGACGAATGAGAGATCACATGGCAGCTTGCCACATAATCCTCAGGTTCATCCGACGAGTCTTCTCCATTGTCATCATCTCCGTCCTCAAGGATGTGGCTGAGAAATTCTTGGAGTGTGACTGGGGTCCGCACTTTCTGGTTATATTCCTCCAGCATGTCAATATGTTTTTGCAGGTCCGTGCGCTTGTCATCAGGCTTCACGGGCTTTTTGGTCTTTTTCTTCTTCTTCGAAGACTTTGACGGCTGGGTATGGGCGCTTTGACTATCACCACCAATTTTTTAAGTTGGATGCGGCTTCAGCATTCCCTTGATGACTTCGAGTTCCAGCGGGCTTTTCCATTTGATCGCCGGGCATGTTTGGAGATCCTTCAGCATTCTTTTCGTTTTGGCTGAAAGAACGACCTCCCATGGAGCTTCTTCTATAAAAGAGCATGATGCCCCCGGTGTGTCCGCCTTCTTGAGAGCGTGCGGCTGGGGCGGGTTTACTTTCTAATTCTCGGACAGTGCGAATTTGCCCTGTTGGTATTGGTTCTCAATCCACCCTTTGAAGACGAAGCAATCTTCGATTGGATGGCCTAACGCTTGGTGATTGGGGCAATAATTAGGATTATTAGCCTCACCGAGTTGCAATAGGCGTTCTGGATCTGGCAAGTTGATGAGTCTGTTGCGTACCGCCAGCTCGAATAATCTTCTCGTTTTGTCCCGGGGAAATGAATAAGGGCGCTTCATTTTCTCATTAAAGAATCGTCGTCTCTCGTCTTGGCGATCAGTTAGTTTTGGACCACCGGGCTGCTGTTGAGCATTGGCGACGAAGGTTGCTTTTTCTTTCCCCTTTTCGTTTCGAGGCTCTAACTTTGAAGAAGATGGCCTATGACCCATCTGATCCATTTGGGCTAACTTGTCAATCAAGGCCTGGAAAGTAGTTGGCTTGAAGAACATCATGAATTGGGAAATAGTTGCTTGAGGGTCAAGAGTACCCACGAACATGCCTACCGCAGGCGCTTCTTCGATGCGCTGCTCGCACTTCGACCATAGATTCCGCCACCGTATCGCGTACTGTACCCATGTTTCGCCCGGCTTCACCCTGGCGTTAATTAATGCAGTGATCGGGCTGCGCTCGCTAGCACTTGCAAACCTCTGCGTAAACAGTAACTCCATTTCTGCAAATGTCTTAACGGAGTCGTTCGGGAGCTCGGAGTACCATTCAAATGCTGTCTCCGACAAACTGCCAACAAACTGACGAAGCAATAATTTGTCATCCCCTCCAGTGTTGCCACACAGAGCCCTGAATTGAGCAACGTGCTGGTGTGGATTCCCCATCCCCTTATATACGTGGAATTTGGGGATCGTGTATCCCGGCGGGTACTTTATTTGGTCGTACCAACCCGGATAGGGTCGTCCGGTCTTAACAATTTGCCCAGCCGCTTCATTCGCCTGATGAACTCGTATCTGCTGAGCGATATAATCATCCAAGACGGCTTTTGTGTAGGGTTACTAGGCACAGTCACAAGGTTCTACAAGGCATCAACCATGCCAAAATCAAAATTTTCATGTGCCGAACAACCCAAAGCAAGGATTTTTGCTAGATTATTAGGTTTAAACATGCAAGTAAACATATTTATAACTAAGAGAAAGGGATTACAACCTTTCTAGTCCGCTCCTTCGCTTCATAAGCTCCGAGTAGAAGTCCCTTCGCCGCGATCCATGATCTCCCGGACTCAAGACAAGCTCCACAACCCGAATGATCCATGCTTGCTTGTAGTCTTCCTTTTCCAAGATGATCTACCTTGAAGCTTCTTTAACTCAAGCTCTCACTCACTAATCAACTATTAATGAAGTGAACACCCTAATCTAATAGGCTAGATTAGATGAGAATGATGAAGTAGGATTTATGCTCTCTTTTATTATCAAATTCTCACACTAATCCATCACCAAAGTAAAACCTAGAAAGCTTTTTATGAGATCAAGGAAGAAGAAGAATGAATAATCCTTTTTTGATGAATAATGAAATTGTTGTTATAATTACAATGCAACCCATGGTTAAAGATGAGAAGGCTAACCATTGTAGAGAGTTTACTAGGGTTAAGGGTGTGGTTTGGGTTAGGAAATATCTCACAAAATATCAACAAATAATATCTTAGCAAGAAACAAAAGAAAAGCTTCTAGAAGCTACAAGAAAGAGCTAACCTAAATCAAACCCTAACCTTGTTTAATCTCCACTAATCATGTTGCATTAGTAATCATAACTTGTTACAATATTATATATCACATATATAATATATTTTTGTAACAAAAGAAAATAATACAATTAACATATATCGCATATATATCAATGTATTACCCGGTGAGAAAATGAATCAATAAAGCGAGCCAATATTAGATAATGTAATGTAATATATCACATATATAATTATACATTAAATTATCGAATCAACACTTGATTCGGCAATCCGGCTATATCGAATATAACTGACTAATATATCAAGTACCGATTCATCGAATCAACGCTTGATCCGATGACCCGGCTAGATCAAATATCGCGAGAATAGAATACGGTATCTCATATCGTATTATCCTCGGTTACGCACATATCACATATGTGCTCCTACTCTGTTTTGCCTGAGTCAAGAAACCTCTGTGTAGGACTCTAAAGAATCGTCAATACGCCGGCAGTAGGTGATGATCATATCAAACACCCATAAGCTGCAAGCGGTCAGCTAAACGTAACAGCCACCCAGGTATTGAGCGATCAGAAGATCAACAAGTAAGCCTGTACATTCTCCTGTGAATCCAATCAGTAACACTCCCGTACAGTCCGGTTTCTTCGTCTGATATGTCGTATATCTAGTCTAGGGGTGGTAAACGTCGGACCCCAGTAACCGATAAGTCGTGTCGATGTGAGGCTCATAACGGGTCGAGAAACTACTGGTAACACTTACCGGTAAATCTCTATATCAGCCCTGGCCAGGGACTTCCAGTTATAGCCAATCGAACACAGCACAACATCAACTCCCTATACCGGGAGAGACGAATCCCCTCTTATCGCTCATTGCCTCCATATGATTCGGGACTGTACCCAAAAGCTACCGTTTTGCATGCCCTCTTGGACGTGGTAAGGTGGAAATTAAAGCACAGTGGGAATCTCACAAGACTATATGACGATCTCGGGTCAACAGACTACCCTGTACCAGTGTCACCAGAGAACTGCCATCTGACGTGAGGTATAATACCATCTGGGAGTTCTCGGCGAGTCCGTACAGTGTACCCAGTCTCCACTGAGCACCCGTACACCATCTTTGATGTCAAACACCAATGGATATGGGATCATCCATCGCCCATCATATGGGTCAAGATGCGTATACGTTAGTCTACTCTGGTGTATCGATGCCCTGTCTCGACACACCCTCGACTAGGAATAGTTATAGGATGTACTCGTCGACTACCCTGGCCCCACTAGTATGATCTCATCATAGTCCCAGTAGTCGAGTACATATTCTTAGGGGCTTTATCAACATGTCAGAGCAAGACAGTAAACTAATACAAGTCAACATATTAATATAAAGTGAAACCAAATAGCATACTCTCATGACGAGCAAGAAAGTCCTCTCTATATATATCCAAGCATCCATTATAATATACATCATATGTACAACAATGACCTCTAGGGCATATATATAACTAACAATCTCCCACTTGCACTAAGGCCAACTGTTGTAGTATCTCATACCTAACATCCCGAATAATCTCTCAAACTGTATCTAGGGAATGACCTTTGTGAGTGGATCCGCAGTGTTGTCCTTCGTATCTACTCTCCTGACCTCGATCTCCCGGCGATCAACTATCTCCCTGATCAGGTGATACCACCTCAGAATATGTCTGGACTTCTGATGGGACCTGGGTTCCTTGGCCAAAGCCACAGCTCCATTGTTATCACAATACAGAGGTATTGGATGCTCAATGGACGGAACCACACCAAGTTCAGTAATGAACTTCTTTATCCAGACAGCCTCTTTGGCAGCATCGTTGGCAGCGATGTATTCAGCCTCCATAGTCGAGTCTGCAACGGTTTCCTATTTGGAACTCTTCTAACACACCGCCCCTCTATTGAGGGTAAAGACAAATCCCGAGTGCGACTTAGAGTCGTCCTTATCACTTTGGAAGCTTGAATCGGTAAAGGACTCCACCTGGAGTTCTCCGTTACCATACACTAAGAACATCTCTTTAGTCCTTCGCAAGTACTTGAGAATGTTCTTCACAGCTGTCCAGTGACTCTCTCCACGATCTTCTTGATACCGACTCACTACACTTAGTGAGTATGATACATCGGGTCTGGTACATAGCATCGCATACATGATAGAGCCTATTGCCGAAGCATAGGGTATCCCTTGCATGCGAGATCTCTCCAAATCAGTCTTGGGAGACATCTCTTTGGAGAGAGCGAGTCCAGAGATCGTCGGTTGGTTCCCACGCTTGGATTCTTCCATACTAAACCTCTTTAGTATGGTATCAATGTACCTGGATTGGGACAATCCCAGTATCCGTTTAGATCTATCTCTATAGATCCTTATTCCCGGTATGCAGGAGGCATCACCTAGATCTTTCATTGAGAATCTTTGTGATAAGAAGAGCTTGACAGAGTGCAGCATAGGAACATCATTTCCTATCAAGAGTATGTCATCCACGTACAATACGAGGAAGACAACCTTACTTTCTGCAACCTTCTTGTAAATACAAGATTCATCTATGTTTTTGATGAAGTCAAACTCTTTGACTACAACATCAAAACAAATGTTCCAACTCCGCGATACTTGCTTTAACCCATAAATGGATTTAAGCAACTTGCACACCTTTCCGCTGCTCCCACTGTCTACAAAGCCCTCTGGCTGAGTCATGTACACGCACTCATCTAAATCACCGTTTAGAAAGGCGGTCTTAACATCCATTTGCCAGATTTCATAGTCATGGTATGCAACAATGGCAAGTAAGATCCGGATGGACTTAAGCATAGCCACTGGAGAAAAGGTTTCGTCATAATCCATACCTGGTCGTTGATGAAAACCCTTTGCAACAAGTCTAGCTTTGAAAGTCTCAACTTTTCCATCTACACCAAGTTTCTTCTTAAAGATCCATTTGCTCCCTATGGGTTTTACCCCATCAGGAGCAACTTCCAAAGTCCATACTTTGTTGGTGTACATGGATTCCATCTCAGATCGCATTGCATCCAGCCATTTTACAGAGTCACCACTCGTGATGGCTTACTTGAAACTAGTTGGGTCATCATCTTCCATGATGCAATCCTCACTTCCACCATCAATGAGAAAACCGTAGCATCTCTCAGATGGATGAGAAACCTTACTAGATCTGTGGAGAGGCTGGGGTTCATATCTTGTTCCACTAAATCTTCAGTTATAGTTTGTGGTGCTGGAACCTCTTCCAGCTCTACCTCTTTGCCACTAATTTCTTTTGCAAGAAATTCCTTTTCTAAAAAGGTGGCATATTAAGAAACAAACACTTTTTATTCTTCGGTGTGGTAGAAAAAGTATCCTTGAGAATTCTTAGGATATCCCACAAACTTTCAAAGAACTAATCGTGCCTCGAGTTTGTCCGGATTTTGCCTTTTGACATAGGCCGGACAACCCCATATCTTAACTCGTTTAAGATACGGTCTCTTCCCACTCCATATCTCATATGGTGTGGTAGGTACAGATTTAGATGGAACTTGATTCAATAAGTATGTTGCTGTCTCCAGCGCATACCCCCAGAAGGAAATAGGTAACTCAGCTGTACTCATCATAGAGCGCACCATATCTAATAGGGTGCGATTCCTTCGCTCCGATACACTGTTGTACTGTGGTGTATAAGGAGGAGTAACCTGAGAGAGAATCCCATTCTCTTTTAGATAATCTAGGAACTCATTGCTTAAGTATTCTCCTCCTCGATCAGATCGAAGGATCTTAATACTTTTTCCCGTTTGGTTCTCTACTTCGTGCTTTATTCTCTGAATTTCTTAAAAGCTTCAGACTTGTGTTTCTTCAGGAACACATGCCCGAATATTGAGAGATCGTCAGTGAATGTAATGAAGTAGGAAGAACCGTTCCTGGCATGTGTAGACATTGGACCACATACATCACTATGTATTAGCCCTAAGAGTTCTGTAACTCTTTCTCCGTGTCCACTAAACGGAGTTTTGGTCATTTTTCCTTTGAGACATGGCTGGCAAGTATCATAAGATGATAATTCAAACGGATTCAAATATCCATCCTTATGTAACTTAGCTAGCCGTGTCGCATTGATATGACCAAGTCTACAATGCCACAAGAAAGATTCGTTCATTTCTGAACTCTTCCTATTGTGTGTGTTTTGTATATTAAGGACTGTATTTTGATTGAGAACGTATATACCATTATGTAACGAGCCTGATCCAATCAACTTTTGATTTAGGAAGATGTTCATAACATTATCCTATATTACAAAATTATATCCCTCTTTACTTAATAAAGAAACTAATATAATGTTGCACATCATGTTCGGTATGTTAGTGTATATGCCCTAGAGTCCATTACTGTATCATACTAGTTTGTATATTACTTGATGGAAGCTTGGGATATTCACAGTTGTATAGACAATTTTGCTCGAAATGGTAGTATGCTACTTGGTTTGTTTCTACTTTAATGTGTGCATGTGTTTCTTTTAGCATATCGCCTATACACATTAGTGGAGCCATTAGGATCTTTGCTTGATTACCAGCGTTGTGATGGCAGTCACACTAGTGAGGGGTGGGTAATCTACAAGCACATCCTTATACAGGTCCCTAGTCGTAGGATTATCGAGACGGGGCATCGATACTCCGGAGTAGACTAGCGTATGCGCTTCTTATCCCAGCAGGGAGATAGTCTGTCCCACAGCCGTCAGTACGTCGTACTTGAGATAGTATGCGGGTGCTCGTTAGGTTACGAGTACACTGGACAGGACTCGTCGGGAACTGTTGGTTGGTACTATACCTATCATCAGCTATCAGTTCTCAGGTGACATGAGTACAGCTTAGTCCGCTGACTTGACACTGTCACTTCGCCTCGAGTGTGTTCCTACTGTTCTTAGATTGCTACCCTACCATAACTCAAATAAGTCATGCAAACAGGTAGCAGTTGGGTGCAGTCCCGAAGCACTTGGAGGCAGTGACGGTTAGACAGGATTCGACTCTTCCGGTATTGGGAGTTGATATCGCGCTGTGTCTAGGAGAGCCATTACACATAGTCGTCCCTGGCCAGGGTAAGCGAGATATACTGGTAGGTTTTCTAGTGTTATCTCAGGGTGTTCTGGGCTACACTCCGACACGACTTGTACCGCTATTAGGGGACTGACGTTTACCACCCCCTAGGCCCGCCATGCGATATTCTCAGACGAACAGACCGGACTGTACGGAGATTGTCGCATTCAGGCTCAGTAGGAGCTCGGATGGGTTCACCTCATCAGTCTTCTTATCGGCATCTACCTGGAGACCGTTACGTACAGTTAGTACCGCTTGCGGCCTGTGGTTAAACCCACTGCCAGCGTAGTGTCGAGATTTTAGAGTCCCACACAGAAGGCTATTCACCTTTGGGCAAAACAGAGTAGAGGTCACTTGGTTTTGCGACAGGATTCGTTCATATCCGCGCACTTGTGCATGTTTGGTGTCCGGGAAGTTATTACTAGAAGGCTTTGGTTTAAGCCAGATCCCAGTATATGTTTGGGGATTGGTTTTATCTCATTGTATTCGTGTTCCTAGGAACACGGGTGCGGGTGTGTATGCACAGTTGACAGATGCAGAGGCAGAGGATTCTCATTAAGGTTATTGACCGTTGACTTTTTCCAAACCCTAATGAGAATGGGAAATATGATTAATAATATTAATTAAGGATTATTGTACCATGGTTGAGTTGAACATTTGACTTTTGTTGACTTGTTGACTTTGTTGACCGGTTGACCATAGTGGACTTGTTGACCATCATCATTTCTTTTCAAAGATGCTTCTTGTTCTTTGCAAAATGCATTTAATGAATGAAATGATAATAGTCATTCATAAACTAACCATCACACCTTTTCTTAATTATTATTATTATTATCATAATTCCTAATATGAGAGAATGGTTGTAAAATTGTATGATTCTCACTTGCTCATTCTCTCTCATCAAAAGCTCATCCTCTTTCTCTCTCTCAAAGCTCTCATGTCTCATGTGTTGAGAAGCATGAGCTATTGAGGTAAAACCACTAAAACTCTTCTCTACTCACTCTAAAGTTCTAGGTTTAGCAAGCCAAGCACTTTAGTTGCCTCTCGGTTGAGGTAGGAGCTCAAGGTAGAAGCTTTCGGGTGGATCCTTCTTCGACAAAGAAGAGACTACGAGGTGGAGCCGTTCAAACCATCCCAAGGAGCAAGAAGAGAAGGAGTTCAAGACCTAGGTATAACCCTCTAACATAGAAGTTAAACTTGTAGTTAGTTTGCTAGGTTTTTGTTTAGCAAAGATCCTCTTTTCTAGTCCATGTTGCCTTGTCATAAAAAATCGTTTTTTACCGTTTCTGCCTCCCCGTAAGAACCGGGGTGGGCAACGTGGACTTACAGTGGTATCGGAGCCTAACTAAACAACAACTAGCATGTTAGCAAAGTATTTAGAATTTCGATACGAGAAAAAATCGCAAAACACGTCCGAAAACTTAACTTTCTGCCGAATTTTAAAACTGTTCAAAAAATAATTCCACATATCTTAAAAATCGGCTCAGGGTTTTGTAAGAACACACAGCAAAAACGAGCCATTGACTCGGTCAACGCGCCGTGGAATCGCGGCGAGACCATGCGTCTCGCGGCGTATCCGCGGCTGAGTTGACTCGGCCGCGACTCGTCTTTGCTGCAGTTTACTTAGTGTTCTGTTTTGGGATTTTTAGGATATTTTGTTTCTGCCCAGAATTTCCAGAGAACAAAGTTGTGTTTGGGGTAGTTGCAAATCCGTATTTTGATCGAAGTTATGTAGACTTTAGCTAATGGGTTATATCTGTGATGTGATATATGCACTGAACGTCAACTAATCGCTGTACGTCGATTAGTGGGGGTTGTGCATATTTGTGATCTGTAATGTTGTTGGATTGTGTATATGAACTCGTTGGATTGTCGCGGATGAATAGCCGGGGTTTTGTGAGATGAGAGTTTCGTTTTCTTTCATTTGATGTAATATTATTTCTATAGCCGCACATCCGGGATGAGGTTGTAGCCGGCATTGTATATTATTTCTTTTACTGTTTTTGCTCCTAGGATAGACCCAAGGTGGGGTGCACAAACTACCGGGTACCTCGAAGTGCCGAGTGGCCTACTCACGTTGTTGAGAGAGGTTGCTTCACTTCGGATACTTGGCGGGTAGTTTGCCGCACCCATAGGGGTCTAGGGTGGGCTTTGGCAATTCATCGCGACCGTGTAATCCGTCTTTCGTTGCAGGCTCGAACGAAACGCGGATTCCTAGTATATCCAATGTGTTCATCTGTGATCTGGAATGGCTATCATTGCATCTGACGAATGTATATATCTATATATGATATCTAGTAGGCGTTGCTTATGTTTTACATCTGCGCTAGCCCAGCCCCCGCTCTGTCGTTAGTTAAGTAACCTAACGGGTGATGACGGGGCCCCGTGCTGAATGCGGATGGCATAAGCGTACGTCATATTTTCGTTGTTTTCTGCAATGGTAGGATTAATTGATGGGACGCATTAAATTAATGCAAGAAAATAAACCAAAGTTAAAGTCGTTGGAATAATTTCAAAACCACTCGGTTTCTTTTCAAAAACAACTTTTAAAACGCGGAGCTTAAACCACTCCTTTTAAAAGCTATCAGGTTCCTTCGATTATATTACGTTGGTTTGAGACAGTCGTACTGCCATTTTGGCCTACGTCAAGGGTACGTACAGGTGGGTTCAAATTAACCTGGTAAATGATGGGTAGAACTTGACATGTGACTTATGATATTTTGGCCTACGTCAAGGTCATACGAGCATGGGGCAAAAATCCACATCGGGAGTTTCTAAAGAAACTAAAACTTGCTAGTGCTGCATACCATTTGGAGTGTGATGATTCTGGTAGGATTCCTTCAGTTTTATCACACGATGATATTTGGATCCCGATCCTACTGTGAGTATATGCTACTCCTCGGGAACTTTCTCACTTAACGATCAATGCTATAAACCAAGTAGGTGTCTAGAAAGGTGTTAGCGGGGCTACGCCCACAGGGAAAAGAGGTTACTTAATTAAGGAACTTCACGAAAGCATTGGAAAACCTCCCTCGAAGTACCAACACTGGCCTGGCTGAACGGTTAAGCAAGTATTGTACGGTGAGATTGATCCCGACTAATTCTTCTTTTTTGGTTTGAGGAAGAATTCGAGAAACAGTGGGAGCCATCCTATTTAGACAAACTAAAAACCACTCTAAACTTGCAAGAGCATCATGCTAAAGTGTTTCTTCTCTCTCTCTCCTAATTGCAGCGACCAAACATCATGACCGGACTTAAGTTACTATTAGATAAAAACATACCGACAGGGCCAAACTATAAAGATTGACTCAGAAATGTCAAAATGGCAATCACTTATGACAAGTTGGGGTATTTTCTTACCACCAAAGCTCCCCCTGTCCCAGGTCCCACATCCATGTTAGTTATATGTATGCCCTAGAGGCCATTACTATACATAGGATGTATATTGTAGTGGATGCTGGGACATATATAGGGAGGACTTTCTTGCTCGACATGATAGTATGCTATCTGGTTGAACTTTACCTTAACGTGTATACTGATTGTCTCTCTGTTACATGTTGGTAAAGCCCTTAGGATCTGTACTTGACTACCTGGACTATGATGCGGATCATACTAGTGGGGACATGGTAGTCCATAAGTACATCCTTCAAAGTCCCTAGTCGAGGGTGTATCGAGACGGGGCATCGATATACCAGAGTAGACTAGCGTGTACCTTCTCGACCCATACAGATGGGCGATGGATGATCCCATATCCATCGGTGTTTGACATCAGAGGAGATATACGGGTGCTCAGTAGAGACTGGGTACACTGGACGGACTCGCCGAGAACTCCCAGATGGTATTATACCTCACGTCAGATGGCAGTTCTCTGGTGACACTGGTACAGAGTAGTCTGTTGACCCGAGATCGTCATAGAGTCTTGTGTGGTTCCCACTGTGCTTTGATTTCCATCTTACCACGTCCAAGAGGGCGTGCAAAACGGTGGTTTTTGGGTACAGTCCCGAGTTACATGGAGGCAATGAGCGATAGGAGGGGATTCGTCTCTCCCGGTATATGGGGGTTGATGTTGCGCTGTGTTCGATTAGCTATAACAGGAAATCCCTGGCCAGGGTTGCTGAGATTTACTGGTAAGTGTTACCAGTAGTTTCTCGAACAGTTATAGACCTCATATCGACACGACTTATTGAGCTATTGGGGTCTGACGTTTACCACCCCTAGGCAAGATATGCGACATATCAGACGATCAGACCGGACTGTACGGTAGTGTTACTGGTCGGATTCACTGGAGTGTGAGCGGGCTTGCTCGTCGATCTTCAGATCGCTCAATACCCGGGTGGCCGTTACGTTTAGCAGACCGCTTGCGGCTTGTGGATGTTTGATATGATCATCATCTGCTGCCGGCGTATTGACGAGTCTTTAGAGTCCTACACAGAGGTTTCCTGGTTCAAGCGAAACGAAATAGGAGCGCATATGAGATATGTGCGGGACCGAGAATAATGCGTGTATGTGATACCATATTCTATTCTCGCGATAAATATATCGAATGGTTGTATGCGATATAACCTAGTTATCGATTCAAGCGTTGATTCGATAAGCCGATATATTAGATACCAGTCGGTTATGTGCGCATGACCGGATCATTGAATCAAGTGTTGATTTAATGATTTAATGTATAATTATATATTTGATATATTACTTTGCATTAACTAGTATCGGTTCACTTTAGACGGATTTTCTCACTTGGTTTGTGCGCATTGTATATGCGATATACTTTTGTGCACTTGATTGTATCATGTTTGATGATACATGTCATGCTAGGGTTCAAGTGTAAAGATTAAACCTTGGTTAATGAAATGGTTAGGGTTTATTATTTATTATTCATTTATCTTATTATGCTTTTTATTTTTGATAAATGAATAAAAGAAATGAGAAAATAATGGTGGCTTCTTTTGTTCTTTAGTTGAAGCTTCATGAAGCTTTGTTCAAGTCAACCATACTTATCTCATCCTTAACCCTAACCATTCCCACTAACCATGATTCATTCTCTACACTTAACTCTAGTTAAAATTATGATAAGAATTCATTTTCTTTTCATTTTCTTTTAACTTATCATAACCTTTTTCCTTCTTCTTCTTCATTCTTCAAGTGAAGAAGCTTGAAGTCCATCAATGGTGATTGTTGGAAATGAGTGAGAAATCCAATTCTAAAGTTTACCCACTTCCTATTTCTTCATCCTCTACCTCTTGCCAAGTACTAGAGTGTGTTTCCTTCACAAGTTTCATGACTTGGTGAAGGTGGAGCTTGATTCATCGATGCTTCGACGTAGATCATCTTCGGCATGGACATCGACGACCTAGCTTGCCCATTCTCCGACGAAGCCGATCCTAGAGCCCGGATTTGACTTGGACAGCGGAGAGGACCTCGTTGCGGAGCTATGGAGGTGGAGCACCGGATCTACAAAGGTTGTATTTCCGTATTTTATTTAGTTAAGTGTTAACTAGTTCTTGTTCGCCTAGATATCTAGCAAACGATCCGTACTTTAGGGTTTGTAGGCACTATAATTTTTGAAATTGCCATGGTTGATGGCTTGGGAGACCTTACTAGTGTGCCTAGGAACCCTGCAGTGGTATCAGAGACTAGCTAGAGCCTTAGGCGAAGTCCAGACGGAAATTGAAGTCCGATCGAACCGAAACCTCACCCGGGAAATTGCTCTCTGTACAATTTTTAAAAACAGGGATTTTTCCACATTAAAAATGTTCAGAAAAATCAGCAGGTGAATATAAGATATACTGTGAAATTCGTGCAATCCAGTGTCGCGGATAAGGAAATCCGTAAGACCTGGGAGATTGATTGCGCGAAGGCCAAGTGCCTCGTGCTTGCCTCTATGAACAATGAACATCAGAGGAGGAACGCGAATATGGACCTAGAATCCATATTTCTCCATACTAAGCAACTATATGGAAAGCAATCCCGTATCGCCAGATACGAAGTCTCGAAAAAGTTGTTTTCGGCGAGATTGGCCGTCGGATCATCGGTAGCGGAACACGTGCTTAAGATGATTGGTTTTATTGAAGAGCTCGCGGACCTCGGGACCACGTTAAAGAATGAGCTCTACACTGAGTTGATTCTCCAGTCCCTCCCTTCCACTTACGCCCAGTTTATCCTGAACTTCAACATGCAAGGAAAAGAAGTTGAACTTCTGGAACTCTTCAACATGTTGAGGAGTGCAGAGGGCACCTTACAGAAATTAAGGAAAACACTCGCTTTGTCTGTTGGAGGAACTTCTTCTTCTAGGTCCAAGGAGAAAGCCAAAGGAAAGAAGAAGAAAGCCCCCACCAAACCAAGGGTGGTGTTAGTAAAGTGGAAGCCAAGGGAAAGGCAAAGGTAGCAAAGGTAGCGGGACAACTTGTGGGAAAGGAAGAGTGCTTCTATTGTCATAAGAAAGGACACTGGAAAAAGAATTGCAGGGCTTGGAAGGCCAAGAACCAGGACCCGAAGCAAGTTATGGCTTCGGCTTCGGGTGTGTATGTTATTGAAAACTGTCTATCAGTAAACTCTACTTCCTGGGTATTGGATACCGGATCAGGATCTCATATCTGTAATTCTTTGCAAGCACTGAGAAAGTGTAGGGTTTTGAAGGCCGGTGATATGACCCTCAGAGTTGCAAACGGAGCTGGCATGGATGCCTAGTCCGTGGGGGACTATCACTTGGGATTGTCAGATGGACATGTTTTGGTTTTACGTGATTGTTATTTTGTACCCAGTACGACTTGTAATATCATATCTGTATCTTTAATGTCTAAACAAAGTTATGATTTTGCATTTGTAAGCGATGTTGTAAACATTCACCTTAATCATGTTCTGATTGGGTCGGGTACATTAAGCAACGGTATATACGTATTAAACCAACCACAGATTTTCAATGTCCAGAATACACACAAAAGAAAGTCTCCAGAAATAAATCATGCTTTCTTATGGCATTGTAGACTGGGTCACATCAATGAAAGAAGGTTGACGAAGTTACATAAAGAAGGATATTTGGATCCGTTCGAATATCAATCATATGCAACTTGTCAATCCTGTCTCAAAGGAAAGATGACAAAGACTCCATTTACTGGACATGGAGTAAGAGCGAGCGAGCTCTTGGGACTCGTACACAGCGATGTATGCGGTCCAATGTCTACACATGCGCTAAGTGGTTATTCTTACTTCATTACTTTTACGGATGATTTTCAAGCTTCGGGCATGTCTTCTTAATGAAGCATAAATCTGAAGCCTTTGAAAAATTCAAGGAATACAAGAATGAAGTAGAAAAACAAACAGGCAAAAGTATTAAGACACTGAGATCTGATCGAGGTGGTGAATACTTGAGTGCCGAGTTCCTGGATTACCTCTCAGCTTACTCCTCCATACATTCCACAACATAACGGTGTATCGGAGAGACGGAACCGAACCCTATTGGATATGGTATGTTCCATGATGAGTAACGCTGAGTTGCCGCGATCATTCTGGAGATATACACTAGAATCAGCTGCATATCTTTTGAACCGAGTTTCAACTATGACTGTGCCTACCACACCATATCAGATGTGGAGTGGGAAGAAACCCTATCTTCAATATCTGAAGATTTGGGGATGTCCAGCTTTTGTCAAAAAGCAGCATGCGGACAAACTCGAGGCACGCTCAGTATAGTGCAAGTTTATGGGATACCCAAAGAACTCCAGGGGGTATCTTTTCTATTACGCAGAAGAACAAAAGGTTTTTGTCTCTCGTAATGCCCACTTTCTGGAACATCAGCTCTTAGAAAAAGAAATAAGTGGGAGCGCAATAGAATTGAAAGAAATTCCCGAACCACAAGCTATTACTGAAAGCTTAGTAGAACTAGAGGGTTCAAAAGAACAGGACATTCCTGCACTGCTCCGCAGAAGTAGAAGGTAGTCTCATCCGACCGAGAGATACTACGGTTTTCTCATAGACGAGGATAGAGAGGATTGCATCATTGATAATGATGAGCCGACTAGCTTCCAGCAGGCCATTCAGAGCGTTGACTCAGTAAAATGGATGGATGCAATGCGGACCGAAATGGAGTCCATGTACACCAACAAAGTATGGACTTTGGACGTTGCTCCAGAAAGGGTAAAACCCGTAGGCTGCAAATGGATCTTCAAAAGGAAGATTGGTGTAGATGGACAGGTTGTGACCTATAAGGCTAGACTTGTTGCAAAGGGTTTTCGTCAAAGACCTGGTTTGGACTTTGACGAAACCTTTTCTCCAGTGGCTATGCTCAAATCCTTCCGGATCCTTCTTGCCATTGCTGCCTTCCACGATTATGAGATTTGGCAGATGAACGTAAAGACCGCTTTTCTAAATGGAAATTTAGAGGAGTGTGTCTATATGGACCAGCCAGACGGTTTCATTCAGAGTGGGAGCAGCGGGAAGGTGTGCGAGTTGCTTAAGTCCATTTATGGACTAAAGCAGGCATCGCGGAGTTGGAACATCTGTTTTGATGAGACGGTCAAAGAATTTGGCTTTATCAAAAATCCAGATGAACCATGCATCTATAGTAAAATTGTAGCACGAACTGTCGTATTCCTCATTTTATACGTGGATGACATTCTCTTGATATGAAATGACATTCCTATGCTACAATCTGTCAAAGGGTTCTTGTCACACAGGTTCTCCATGAAAGACTTGGGTGATGCCTCTTACATTCTGGGGATCCGGATCCATCGTGATAGGTCCAAAAGGATATTAGGACTTTCACAGTCCAGGTACATCGACACCATACTGAAAAGATTCAGTATGGAAGATTCCAAGCGCGGTAATCTACCGGCTTGTCACGAGATCACCCTCTCCAAAAAGATGTCTCCCAAGACTGATTTGGAAAGGGATCGCATGTCTATTATACCCTACGCTTCTGCGGTAGGCTCTATAATGTATGCGATGTTGTGTACCAGACCAGATGTAGCTTATGCACTGAGTGTGGTAAGCCGGTATCAGTCAAACCCTGGGGAGAAGCACTGGATAGCGGTAAAGAACATTCTGAAGTACCTGAGAAGGACTAAGGACATGTTTTTGGTTTACGGCGGAAAATACCTCCAGATGGAGGCCTTTGCTGACTCCAGCTTCCAGAGTGACAAGGATGACTCCAAGTCCATGTCGGGTTATGTCTTTACCCTCAATGGAGGGGCGGTGTGTTGGAAGAGTTCCAAACAGGAAACCGTTGCTGACTCGACGATGGAAGCGGAACAAATCGCTGAATCTGATGCCGCAAAAGAAGCCATCTGGATGAGGAAGTTCTTGACAGAACTTCAGGTGGTTCTGTCCATTGTTGATCCAATACCTCTGTATTGTGACAACAACGGGGCTATAGCTTTAGTGAAAGAACCCAGGTCCCATCAGAAGTCCAGACACATCTGGAGGCGGTATCACCTGATCAGGGAGATCGTGGATCGCCGGGAGATCGAGGTTCGGAGGGTTGCTATAGAAGATAACACTGCAGATCCATTCACAAAGGCCTTGCTCCAGACTCAGTTCGAGCGGCTGATCGAGATGATAGGTCTTCGATACGCCAGTACATGGCCTTAGTGCAAGTGGGAGATTGTTAGTGTATATGCCCTAGAAGCCATTACTGTATCATACTAGTTTGTATATTGCTTGATGGAAGCTTGGGATATTCACAGTTGTATAGAAAATATTGCTCGAAATGGTAGTATGCTACTTGGTTTGTTTCTACTTTAATGTGTGCATGTGTTTCTTTTAGCATATCGCCTATACACATTAGTGGAGCCCTTAGGATCTTTGCTTGATTACCAGCGTTGTGATGGCAGTCACACTAGTAGGGGCTGCGTAATCTACAAGCACATCCTTATACAGGTCCCTAGTCGTAGGATTATCGAGACGGGGCATCGATACTCCGGAGTAGACTAGCGTATGCGCTTCTCATCCCAGCAGGGGAGATGGTCTGTCCCACAGCCGTCAGTACGTCGTACTTGGGATAGTATGCGGGTGCTCGTTAGGTTACGAGTACACTGGACAGGACTCATCGGGAACTGTTGGTTGGTACTATACTTATCGTCAGTTATCAGTTCCCAGGTGACATGAGTACAGCTTAGTCCGTTGACCTGACACTGTCACTTCGCCTCGAGTGTGTTCCCACTGTTCTTAGATTGCTACCTTACCACGGCTCAAATGAGTCGTGCAAACAGGTAGCAGTTGGGTGCAGTCCCGAAGAACTTGGAGGCAGTGACGGTTAGACAGGATTCGTCTCTCCCGGTATTGGGAGTTGATATCGCGCTGTGTCTAGAAGAGCCATTACACATAGTCGTCCCTGGCCAGGGCAAGTGAGATATACTGGTAGGTTTTCCAGTGTTATCTCAGGGTGTTCTGGGCTACACTCCGACATGACTTGTACCGCTATTTAGGGACTGACGTTTACCACCCCTAGGCCTGCCATGCGATATTCTCAGACGAACAGACCGGACTGTACGGAGATTGTCGCATTCAGGCTCAGTAGGAATTCGGATGGGTTCACCTCATCAGTCTTCTTATCGGCATCTACCTGGGGACCGTTACGTACAGCTAGTACCGCTTGCGGCCTGTGGTTAAACCCATTGCCAGCGTAGTGTCGAGTCTTTAGAGTCCCACACAGAAGGCTATTCACCTTTGGGCAAAACAGAGTAGAGGTCGCATGGTTTTGCGACAGGGTTCGTTCACATCCGCGCACTTGTGCACGTTTGGTGTCCGGGCAGTTATTACTAGCGGGCTTTGGTTTAAGGCAGATCCTAGTATATGTTTGGGGATTGGTTTTATCTCATTGTATTCGTGTTCCTCGGAACACGGGTGCGGGTGTGTATGCACAGTTGACAGAGGCGGAGGATTCTCATTAGGGTTATTGACCGTTGACTTTTTCCAAACCCTAATGAGAATGGGAAATATGATTAATAATATTAATTAAGGATTATTGTGCCATGGTTGAGTTGAACATTTGACTTTTGTTGACTTGTTGACTTTGTTGACCGGTTGAACATAGTGGACTTGTTGACCATCATCATTTCTTTTCAAAGATGCTTCTTGTTCTTTGCAAAATGCATTTAATGAATGAAATGATAATGGTCATTCATAAACTAACCATCACACCTTTTCTTAATTATTATTATTATTATCATAATTCCTAATATGAGAGAATGGTTGTAAAATTGTATGATTCTCACTTGCTCATTCTCTCTCATCAAATGCTCATCCTCTTCCTCTTCCTCTCTCTCAAAGCTCTCATGTCTCATGTGTTGAGAAGCATGAGCTATTGAGGTAAAACCACTAAAACCTTTCTCTACTCACTCTAGAGTTCTAGGTTTAGCAAGCCAAGCACTTTAGTTGCCTCTCGGTTGAGGTAGGAGCTCAAGGTAGAAGCTTTCGGGTGGATCCTTCTTCGACAAAGAAGAGACTACGAGGTGGAGCCATTCAAACCATCCCAAGGAGCAAGAAGAGAAGGAGTTCAAGACCTAGGTATAACCCTCTAACATAGTAGTTAAACTTGTAGTTAGATTGCTAGGTTTTTTTTTAGCAAAGATCCTCTTTTTTAGTCCATGTTGCCTTGTCATAAAAAATCATTTTTTACCGTTTCCGCCTCCTCGTAAGAACCGGGGTGGGCAACATGGACTTACACGGTATATAATAGCACTCGTTCAGAATCAAAGTATTACTACTTGGTAATACTAGGTGATATTCACCAACTGCTTTGGCTGCAATACCTGCACCATTCCCTATTCTTACGGAATGATCACCCACTCCCAGTTCTCTACCTTTACGTAGCCCACGTAACAAATTACATATGTGGGATCCCGATCCGGTATCTAATACCCAGGACGTAGAGTGAACTGAGAAACAGATCTTAATAACTAACACACCCGAAGAAGGCGCATCAACATGCTTGTTCTTCGTTTGGGCGGCGTGAGAATCCAGATATTCTCCTATTCCCTGTTCAGTCTTATAACTCTTATAAGAAAGAACGGGACCAACGTTCCCCTGCTCAGTATAAAAAGCGGGTTCAGTCAATACATCCATGTTATTATCTTGATTAAGGCCTGACATGGTTGCTAACTGGAGAGAGAGAGAAGAAAATATTTTAGCGTATGCTCTTGCAAGATTAGATTGGTTATTATCTTATCTAATCAGGATGTCTCCCACTGTTTTTATCAAATCTTCCTTCAAACCCTAAAAGGAAAGACTGGCCGGGATTAATTACACCTTACAAGTTCGCCAATCTTTCAGCCAGGCCAGTGTTGGTACTTGAGGGAGGTTCCTCGTGCTTTCGCACGGACCTAATTAAAGTAAACCTCATTTTACAAGAGGCATAACCCCGTTAACACCTTTCTAGACACCTACTTGATCGGCTAATTGTACTGTGTAAAATTCTCCCAGGAGTAACTCTTACTCGCAGTGGGTATCAGGATCCAACTATCTCATAGGAGGTATGCAATCTCATTGCAAATTTCAATACTTGAAATTCCCGATAATGCTTTTGCCCCTAGTAATTTATGACCTTAACATAGTCAACAAATCATAATTGCTAGCCAAGATCAACCCGTCATTTCTCGATTGAGTTAAACCCACCTGCACGACCCTTAACATAGTCAACAAAGTGTAGGGTTCCTAGGCACTCTCAAGAGGTCTCACAAGGTATTAACCATGCAAATTTCAAAAATTATGGGTGCCGAGAAACCCTAATACGGATCGTTAACTAGAAATTTAGGCGAAAAGAAACTAGTTAACAACTTAACAATATGGTAAACGGAAATACAACCTTTGTAGATCCGGTTCTCCACCTCCATGGCTCCGCGATGATGTCCCTCCGCTGTCCAAATCGGATCCCGGACTCTTGCGTCGGCTTCGTCGGAGAAAAAGCGGGCTAGGTCATCGACGACGATGCCGAAGATGATCTACGTCGAGGCATCGCTAGATCAAGCTCCAACTTCACCAAGTCATGAAACTTGTGAAGAAAACACACTCTACTACTTGGCAAGAGGTAGAGGATGAAGAAATAGGAAGTGGGTTCACTTTAGAAATAGATTTCTCACTCATTTGCTCAAGTTGCCATTGTTGAAGCAAGCTTTCTTCAAGTGAAGAAGAAGAAGAAGAAGATGAATATTATGATGAGTATTATTCAAAAAGGAAAATAAATCAATACTTATCATAATGTAACCATGGTAAAGTGTAGAGAATAGACTAGGGTTAAGTGGAATGGTTAGGGTTAAGCATGAGACAAAATGGTCACTAAGTCAAAGCTTCATGAAGCTTCAAAATACAAACAAAGTTAGCAACCATTTTTCTCTTTATGCTTTTCATTTTCCAAAATGAATAAATAAATAAATAAATGAATAAGAAAATAAAAACCCTAACCATTACACAACCATGGTTTAATCTTTACACAAACCCAAGTTAGCATGCATCTTCAAACATGATACAAACTTGTGTACTAAAGTATATCACATATACAATGTGCACAATCCAGTAAGAAAATCCATTTAAAGTGAACCAATACTAGTTAATGCAAAGTAATATATCAAATATATATAATTATACATTAAATCATTAAATCAACACTTAATTTAACGATCCGGTCATATCGCATATCACCGACTAGTATCCAATGTATCGGCTTATCAATTCAATCCTTGAATCGATAATTAGGTTATATCGCATATAACCAATCGATACATTCATCGCGAGAATGGAATACGGTATCACATACACGCATTATTCTCGGTCCCGCACATATCTCATATGCGCTCCTATTTCGTTTCGCTTGAGCCAGGAAACCTCTGTGTAGGACTCTAAAGACTCGTCAATACGCCGGCAGCAGGTGATGATCATATCAAACACCCACAAGCCGCAAGCGGTCTGCTAAACGTAACGGCCACCCGGGTATTGAGCGATCAGAAGATCGACGAGCAAGCCCGCTCATACTCCTGTGAATCCAACCAGTAACACTTACCGTACAGTCCGGTCTGTTCGTCTGATATGTCGCATATCTTGCCTAGGGGTGGTAAACGTCAGACCCCAGTAGCTCGATAAGTCGTGTCGATATGAGGTCTATAACAGTTCGAGAAACTACTGGTAACACTTACCAGTAAATCTCAGCAACCCTGGCCAGGGATTTCCGGTTATAGCCAATCGAACACAGCGCAACATCAACTCCCTATACCGGGAGAGACGAATCCCCTCCTATCGCTCATTGCCTCCATGTGACTCGGGACTGTACCCAAAAACCACCGTTTTGCACGCCCTCTTGGATGTGGTAAGATGTAAATCAAAGCACAGTGGGAACCACACAAGACTCTATGACGATCTCGGGTCAACAGACTACTCTGTACCAGTGTCACCATAGAACTGCCATCTGACGTAAGGTATAATACCATCTGGGAGTTCTCGGCGAGTCCGTCCAGTGTACCCAGTCTCCACTGAGCAACCGTATATCATCTCTGATGTCAAACACCAATGGATATGGGATCATCCATCGCCCATCTGTATGGGTCGAGAAGGTATACGCTAGTCTACTCTGGTATATCGATGCCCCGTCTCGATATACCCACGACTAGGGACCTTGAAGGATGTACTTATGGACTACCCTGTCCCCACTAGTATGATCCGCATCATAGTCCAGGTAGTCAATTACACATCCTAGGGGCTTTACCAACATGTAATAGAGAGACTGTCAGTATACACGTTAAGGTAAAGAGCAACCAGATAGCATACTATCATGTCGAGCAAGAAAGTCCTCCCTATATATGTCCAAGCATCCACTACAATATACATCCTATGTATAGTAATGGCCTCTAGGGCATACATATAACTAACAATCTCCCACTTGCACTAGGGCCATCTGATAGCAGTGGTTGTAGTATCTCATACTCAACCATCCCATAAAAATCTCTCTCTGGGAACATGCCTTTGTGAGTGGATCCGCTGTGTTTGTCCTCTGAGTCTACTCTCCAAACCTCGATCACCCTGGAGATCAACCATCTCCATGATCAGGTGACACTGCCTTAGAATATGTCTGGATCACTGATGGGACTGGCGTTCCTTGGCATAAGCCACAACTCCATTGTCTCACAATGGTTGGAACGTAGTTCATCTCATGAACCAATATACACCCAGACTGCCTCTTTGGTAGCATCTTAAGTAGCGATGTATCCAGCCTTTATCTTCTAGTATGCCACGGTATCTAGCTTGGAACTTTTCCAACATACCGTCCCTCCACTGAGGGTAAAGACAATGCCTGCGACTGACATTCAGTCGTCATTATCACCCTGGAACCCTTCCAGTGATTCTCCCCAGGATCGATTGATACCATCTCACTACAACTAGTGAGAATCCTAACATCCATTTAGATCTATCTCATAGATCCAAATACCAGGATTTAGGAGGTATCACTTTGATCCTATATGGAGAATCTTTGTGATATGCGGAGATTGATCGAGCGTAGCATAGGAAACTCCTTCCCTATCAAGAGTATGTCATCCACGTACTCTACGAGGATCGTCACCATACTCCCTACTACCTTTTTGTTTATACAAGGTTCATCTACCATTTTGATGATGTCAAACTCTTTGACTACTTCATCAAAACAGATGTTCCAACTCCGCGATGCCTGCTTTATCCTATAAAGCATCTTGCACACGTATCCGCTGCTCCCACTGTCTACGAAGCCCTCTGGCTGTATACTTATAGACGTTCTCTTCTAAAACATCATTTAGAAAAGCAGTCATGACACCCAACCACCAGATATCGTAGTCATGGTATGTAGCCGTGGCAAGTAGGATCTGAATGGACTTAAGCATAGATCTTTAGAAAAAGTTTCATCATGATCCACACCTGGTCAATGATGCAAACCTTTAACAAGTCTAGCTTTGAAAGTCTCAACTTTTCCATGTACACCAAGTAATCTTCTCAAGATATACTTGCTCCTGATGGGGATTTAACCCTTCAGATATAGCAACTAAAGTCCATACTTTGTTGGTGTATAAGGATTCCATCTCAGATCGCTAAGCATCCAGCCATTCTTACAGAGTCCCTACTCTCGATGGCCTGCTTGAAACTAGTTGGGTTATCATCTCATGATGCAATCCTCGCTCCCACTGTCATAGAGAAACCGAAGTATCTCTCAGGTGGGTGAGGAACCCTACTAGATCGGCGGAGAGGCTGAGGTTCGTTGGTAACTATTGAATCCTTTGGTTCTATCAAATCATCAGCTGTATTTTGTATAGCTGGAACATTTCCAGTTCTACATAACAGACCTTGCCTCGAGTTTGTCCGGATTTTGCTTTTAGACATAGGCTGGACAACCCCAAATCTTAACTAACTTGAGAGATGGGCTCTTCCCTTATCATATCAAATATGAAGTGGTAGGCAACTGATTTGATTTGAACCCTTTTCAATAGGTATGCAGCTTCTCAAGTGCATAACTCCCAAAAAGGAAATAGGTAACTCAGTAGTACTCATCATAGAGCACACCATATCATATAGGGTGTGATTGCTCCGCCCCGATATACCATCGTGCTATGGTGTATACGGAGGAGTAATGCTGAGAGAGAATCTCATTCTCCTTTAGAATCATCCAGGAATTCCGTGCTCAAGTATTCTCCTCCTTGATCTCATCAAAGGACATAATACTTATACCCGTATTTTGGTTTTCTACTTCTAAATCATATTCTGTGAATATCTCAAAAGGTTCGGACTTGTGTTTCAACAGGAACATAGGTCTGAATCTCGAAAGATCATCAGAGAATGTAATGAAGTATAAAGAACCGGTCTTGGCAAGTGTAGACAGGGGACCTTACATACATCAACATGTATCATCCCAAGAGTTTACTAACTCTTTCTCTGTTTCCAATAAACAGAGCTATGGTCATCTTATCTTTGTGACATGACTGGCAAGTTTCACAAGATGTAAATTCAAACTGATTTAAATATGCATCTAAAATGTAACTTCAGCCAGTCGGATCGCATTGATATGACCTAGTCTACAATACCTCAAGAAGGATTTGTTCATTTCTGAACTCATCCTCCTGTGTGTGTTCTGTATACTAAGAACTGTAGTTTGATTTAGAACATCAATGCTTTTAGATAACGTGCCTGAATCGATCAACTTTTGATATAGGAAATGTTCAAAACATTATCCATCTATACAAAATTTTATCATTTCTTTACTAATAAAGAGATAGATATGATTTTGTATATCAGGTTCGGTATCTAATAACATTCGTTCAGAATCAATGTATTTGGAATACAGGGTGACAGTAACCAACAGACTTGGCTGCAACACTTGCCCCGTTTTCTGTCTCATGAAACTTATCACCCGTTCTCAGTTCTCTACCTTTCTGTAGCCCTATGTAACATATTACATATCTGGGATCCTGTTCCGGTATCAAATACCCAGGACGTAGAGGATACAGAGAAACAGTTCTGTTTAACGAACACACCCGAAGGAGATGCATCATATGCACTTTCTTCGTTTGGGCGGCACGGGAAATCTGGTATTCCCCAATTTCCTGCTCTGTCTTATAACAATTATAAGTTGGAGCGGGACCAACGTTCCCCAGCTCAGTATAACAAGCGGGTTCGGTCAATACATCCGTATTATTATCTTGATTAAGGCGTGATATGGTCGCTACCGGGAGAGAGAGAGAAGAAAACACTCAGCGTGCGCTCTTGCAAGATCAGATTGGTTATTATTTTATCTAATAAGGATGGCTCCCACTGTTTTTATCAAATCTTCCTTCAAACCCTAGAAGGAAAGACTAGCCGGGATTAATTACACGCTACAAGTTCGCCAATCTTTCAGCCAGGCCAGTGTCGGTACTTTGAGGGAGGTCCCCCGTGCTTTCGCACGAACCTAATTACAGTAAACCTCATTTTCCCAGAGGCGTAACCTCGTTAACACCTTTCTAGACACCTACTTGATCGGCTAATTGTAATGTGTAAAACTCTCCCAGGAGCAACTCTTACTCGCAGCGGGTATCGGGATCCAACTATCTTATAGAAGGTATGCAATCTCATTGCAAATTTCAACACTTGAAATTCCCGATAATTTTGCCCCTAGCGTCCTATGACCTTGACGCAGGCCAACAAACCATAGTGCGCTAGTCAAGTTCAACCTGTCATTTCCTGATTGAATTAAACCCACCCGCACGACCCTTGACGCAGGCCAACAAAGTCGCACGACTACCGTAATCCAATCTGCATCATATGCATAAGCAGATAAATACTAGTTAGCTACCGCACACTACGCCTTGACGCAGGCCAACAAACGTAGCACGAATACTAACTACCAGTTATCTGAAATGACGGAGGGCTACGACAGGTTTTTCTGAAAACCTATTGCGTAATGAACTTGATATCGTTGTAGAATCAAATGATTTTTAAATGGAGTGTTTTTGAGGTTTTTTCTAGTTTTGCTAAAGGAGTCACTCCCGGTGAAGGGATCGTCGGTCCTTTCCTCGTCGAATGAGGTGCGGGATATATCATATATATCACTGTGCAAAGCAAAAACTCTTAAAAGCAATCAAAAGACAAACCGAGTGTGTAGCATCTGCCAGTTATTGCTAAAGGAGTCACTCCCGGTGAAGAGATCTCGGTCCTTTCCTCATCGAATAAGGTGCAGGATATATCACATATACCGCTGTGCAAAGCAAGAACTGTAGCTACCTGTTTTATTTTTGAAATTCGATTCTACAACATCTTAGGTTTCTTTTATTTTCATTAATCACATTAATGAAGTCCCATCATTTAAATACCTAAACATCACAGATAAATACGACGTACACTTATGCCATCCGCATTCGTCTCGATGTCCCCTCGTGCACCGTTAGGTTAGATAACTAACGGCAGAGCGGGGCAGGGCTAGCGCGGGTGTAAAACATAAGTAACGCCTATATAATATATCATATATACTATATACTGTATCTATCACAGAACATCACATGATCACATCACAGATATCGCAGCAGAAGAATCATATGAAATATTGGATATACTAGGACGTCCGTGTTTTCAATACGAGCCAGTATAAAACACGGATTCCACGGTCGTGATGAATAGCCAAACCCACACCCCTAGACCCCTACGAGAGCGGCAAGCAACCCTACCAATTCTGGAGTTAGGAGACCCGGACTCGAGTCCTCGAGTTGGTCTCCCACTGGACTCCAGAACCCGGTTACTTGTGCTCCCCTCCTTGGGTCTATCCTAGTGCGGAAAAGTAAATAATATACAAAAGGTGACATCTTCCGCAACCTGGAAGTGCCCCAATAAAAGAATATTACATACATATTTTTACATGAATGAAAATGAAAAACACTCATCTCACATAAAACCCCCCGGCTATTCAAACACGACGATCCAATATAACATATCCAGCAACACATAACATCACATGTCATCAACGTAAGTAAATATGCGCATCCCAATTGTCGTTGACATATAGCAACGAAACCGGCGATATCACATATTACACTTACGGTCACAGAAAAGAAAGTGTAAAACTACAACAGTTGGAATCCGCAACCTCTTTAGACATCGCATGCCTAATCGAATGAAATACTTAGACATCGCATGCCTAACAATTATAAACCCCGCATTTTAGTCTCATTATCGAAAACACTTTTCAATATTAAGTCGGGCAATTCAACAGGATTCCCGACAATTTGATCGAATGCTCGTCGCAAACTTCAGTAGACGGCCGCACCCCCGATACCGTCGACGAAGTGCACCAAGGTGGAACACCGCTACCGCGAGCACCCGGACGGATGCTTTCGGCGACGGGGTTCTCCTACAGTCACTTGGTCGGGGCTATGGAGTGAGGCTGTTTATTAAGTTTACCCGGCGAGTCTCCGCGTACGCTACGTGATTGCGACGGACTTTTGATCACATCAAAATTCCGTGGCAACCGATCAAGTGAGACTAAAGTGCTATGTTTATAACATTCATTCAGTTATCTCATAACTTGTTGTGAATTCCAATTGTTGTATCACATTCCGAATAAGATAGAAAATGTTAAACTTTTCGATCGAACAATCGAACACCCAAGTTTTCCCGAAACAGATCAACACATGAAACAAGTCTAAAAACATTCAGTTCGTGCCTCAGTACCAACGGTCCAGCCGTAGAAGGGTCAAGCCAACGCCTCACATGTGGCACGCCGTACTGCCCCAAACCCGAAGGTTCAAAGGGCAGTTCAAGACGGTCACATAATCGAGTTAAGGTTTGTTGTCTTCTAGAGGGACCATCGCGTTACTTGCACTACTTAGAACGTCGTTAAACTACGGAAAAATCCAACATTTGGAAATTTTCCGACAGGGGTACGGTCACAGAAAAGAAAGTGTAAAACTACAACAGTTGGAATCCGCAACCTCTTTAGACATCGCATGCCTAATCGAATGAAATACTTAGACATCGCATGCCTAACAATTATAAACCCCGCATTTTAGTCTCATTATCGAAAACACTTTTTAATATTAAGTCGGGCAATTCAACAGGATTCCCGACAATTTGATCGAATGCTCGTCGCAAACTTCAGTAGACGGCCGCACCCCCGATACCGTCGACGAAGTGCACCAAGGCGGAACACCGCTACCGCGAGCACCCGGACGGATGCTTTCGGCGACGGGGTTCTCCTACAGTCACTTGGTCGGGGCTATGGGGTGAGGCTGTCTATTAAGTTTACCCGGCGAGTCTCCGCGTACGCTACGTGATTGCGACGGACTTTTGATCACATCAAAATTCCGTGGCAACCGATCAAGTGAGACTAAAGTGCTATGTTTATAACATTCATTCAGTTATCTCATAACTTGTTGTGAATTCCAATTGTTGTATCACATTCCGAATAAGATAGAAAATGTTAAACTTTTCGATCGAACAATCGAACACCCAAGTTTTCCCAAAACAGATCAACACATGAAACAAGTCTAAAAACATTCAGTTCGTGCCTCAGTACCAACGGTCCAGCCGTAGAAGGGTCAAGCCAACGCCTCACATGTGGCACGCCGTACTGCCCCAAACCCGAAGGTTCAAAGGGCAGTTCAAGACGGTCACATAATCGAGTTAAGGTTTGTTGTCTTCTAGAGGGACCATCGCGTTACTTGCACTACTTAGAACGTCGTTAAACTACGGAAAAATCCAACATTTGGAAATTTCCCGATAGGGGAAAAGTTGGGTATTTATATCCGGTCGAACTTTTTAACATATTCAAAAATTATCCGGAAAGCTACATAGACAAAATCTGATACTTCGATCGAAACACCGAATCCCCAAAGCAACCCCATAATACTCAACTCTTGAGTACAGATTAAAAATTCCCATAAAACTCAGCACCTGAAACCATGAGTTACTGTGCAAAATAGAAAGGCAACTTCCATCATTGGCTGCGGAACCGCTGCAGAAGCCAGGCTTCTGCCGCGGTTCCGCCGCACTATGAACAGTTCATGGAAAAAATTTTGCACCGTAATTCTTAGATTTCCCTGCTGAATTTTTTAAGCATTTTTAATGTGGAAAAATCCCAGATTTTAGAAAAAGTCCAGAGAGCATGTTTGGTTTAGGGTTTCGGGTTCGTTCGGGTTTCAAACTTCGTCTACGCATCGCCTAAGGCTCTAGCTAGGCTCTGATACCACTGTAGGGTTCCTAGGCACTCTCAAGAGGTCTCACAAGGCATCAACCATGCAAATTTCAAAAATTACGGGTGCCGAGAAACCCTAATACGGATCGTTAACTAGAAATTTAGGCGAAAAGAAACTAGTTAACAACTTAACAATATGGTAAACGGAAATACAACCTTTGTAGATCCGGTTCTCCACCTCCATGGCTCCGCGATGATGTCCCTCCGCTGTCCAAATCGGATCCCGGACTCTTGCGTCGGCTTCGTCGGAGAAAAAGCGGGCTAGGTCATCGACGACGATGCCGAAGATGATCTACGTCGAGGCATCGCTAGATCAAGCTCCAACTTCACCAAGTCATGAAACTTGTGAAGAAAACACACTCTACTACTTGGCAAGAGGTAGAGGATGAAGAAATAGGAAGTGGGTTCACTTTAGAATTGAATTTCTCACTCATTTGCTCAAGTTGCCATTGTTGAAGCAAGCTTTCTTCAAGTGAAGAAGAAGAAGAAGATGAATATTATGATGAGTATTATTCAAAAAGGAAAATAAATCAATACTTATCATAATGTAACCATGGTAAAGTGTAGAGAATAGACTAGGGTTAAGTGGAATGGTTAGGGTTAAGCATGAGACAAAATGGTCACTAAGTCAAAGCTTCATGAAGCTTCATAATACAAACAAAGTTAGCAACCATTTTTCTCTTTATGCTTTTCATTTTCCAAAAGGAATAAATAAATAAATAAATGAATAAGAAAATAAAAACCCTAACCATTACACAACCATGGTTTAATCTTTACACAAACCCAAGTTAGCATGCATCATCAAACATGATACAAACTTGTGTACTAAAGTATATCACATATACAATGTGCACAATCCAGTGAGAAAATCCATTTAAAGTGAACCAATACTAGTTAATGCAAAGTAATATATCAAATATATAATTATACATTAAATCATTAAATCAACACTTGATTTAACGATCCGGTCATATCGCATATCACCGACTAGTATCCAATGTATCGGCTTATCAAATCAATCCTTGAATCGATAATTAGGTTATATCGCATACAACCAATCGATACATTCATCGCGAGAATGGAATACGATATCACATACACGCATTATTCTCGGTCCCGCACATATATCATATGCGCTCCTATTTCGTTTCGCTTGAGCCAGGAAACCTCTGTGTAGGACTCTAAAGACTCGTCAATACGCCGGCAGCAGGTGATGATCATATCAAACACCCACAAGCCGCAAGCGGTCTGCTAAACGTAACAGCCACCCGGGTATTGAGCGATCAGAAGATCGATGAGCAAGCCCGCTCATACTCCTGTGAATCCAACCAGTAACACTTACCGTACAGTCCGGTCTGTTCGTCTGATATGTCGCATATCTTGCCTAGGGGTGGTAAACGTCAGACCCCAGTAGCTCGATAAGTCATGTCGATATGAGGTCTATAACAGTTCGAGAAACTACTGGTCACACTTACCAGTAAATCTCAGCAACCCTGGCCAGGGATTTCCGGTTATAGCCAATCGAACACAGCGCAACATCAACTCCCTATACCGGGAGAGACGAATCCCCTCCTATCGCTCATTGCCTCCATGTGACTCGGGACTGTACCCAAAAACTACCATTTTGCACGCCCTCTTGGACGTGGTAAGATGGAAATCAAAGCACAGTGGGAACCACACAAGACTCTATGACGATCTCGGGTCAACAGACTACTCTGTACCAGTGTCACCATAGAACTGCCATCTGACGTAAGGTATAATACCATCTGGGAGTTCTCAGCGAGTCCGTCCAGTGTACCCAGTCTCCACTGAGCACCCGTATATCATCTCTGATGTCAAACACCAATGGATATGGGATCATCCATCGCCCATCTGTATGGGTCGAGAAGGTATACGCTAGTCTACTCTGGTATATCGATGCCCCGTCTCGATATACCCACGACTAGGGACCTTGAAGGATGTACTTATGGACTACCCTGTCCCCACTAGTATGATCCGCATCATAGTCCAGGTAGTCAAGTACACATCCTAGGGGCTTTACCAACATGTAACAGAGAGACTGTCAGTATACAAGTTAAGGTAAAGAGCAACCAGATAGCATACTATCATGTCGAGCAAGAAAGTCCTCCCTATATATGTCCAAGCATCCACTACAATATACATCCTATGTATAGTAATGGCCTCTAGGGCATACATATAACTAACACAAAGTCATACAACTACCCTAATCCAATCACATCTCATGTTTTAACAGATAAGCACTAAATAGCTACCGCACACTACGCCTTAACATAGTCAACAAACGTAGCACGAATACTAAGTAGTATTTATCTGAAATGACGGAGGGCTACGCAGGTTTTTTAGAAAACCATTAGTGTAATGAATTTGATATCGTTGTAGAAACAAATGATTTTGAAAAGGAGTGTTTCTGAGGGTTTTTTAGTTTCGCTAAAGAGGTCACTCCCGGTGAAGGGATCTCGGCTCTTTCCTCATCGAATAAGTTGCAGGGTATATCATATATACCGCTGTGCAAAACAAGAACTATAGAAGCTTGTCAAAAACTAAACCGTGAGTTTTGTAGCATCTGCCAGTTTCGCTAAAGAGGTCACTCTCGGTGAAGGGATCTCGACTCTTTCCTCATCGAATAAGGTGCAGGGTATATCATATATACCGCTATGCAAAGCAAAACTGTAGCTACCCTTTTTATAAACTTTTGTTTCTACAACATCTTTTAGGTTTATTTTCTTTTATTAATCTCATTAATAAATCCCATCAGCTTATGCTTCCTAAGTATCACAGTAGAAACGAAAGTAGTAATATTTATATATCAGCATATATATATGGTATAAGCATTTGTCTCAGGCAGTAATATGATCTCATCATAGAACATTGCAGCAGAAGATAACATATGAAACATTGGATATACTAGGACGTCCGTGTTTTATTTCGAGTCTGTATAAAATACGGATTCCACGGTCGCGATGAATAGCCAAACCCACATCCCTGGACCCCTACGAGAGCGGCAAGCAACACTGCCAATTCTAGGGTTAGGAGACCCGGTCTCGACTCCTCGAGATGGCCTCCCACTGTACCCTAGAACCCGGTTACTTGTGCTCCCCTCCTCGGGTCTACCTAATGCGGAAAAGTAAATAATATACAATAGTGACAACAACATCATCCCGGAAGTGCCCCAATAAAAGAATATTACATACAATAAATTTTACATGAATGTAAATAAAAACCCTCATCTCACATAAAACCCCCGGCTATTCAGAACACGACGATCCAATATAACATATCACAACAACACATAATATCTCATATCATCAACGTAAGCAAGTATGTGTATCCCGTTTGTCGTTGATGTATAGCAACGAAGCCGGCGATACACCACATACTACGCTTACGGTCACAGAAAAGAAAGTGTAAAACTACAACATTTGGAATTCACAATCACTTTAGACATCATAAATTCGAAATATCACATACTTCGCATTTCATGCCTAACTATATGAATTCCACATATTGTATCACATTCCAGATAAATAGACAATATTAAACTTTTCGATCGAATAATCAAATACCCAATATTTCCCAATATAGCTCAACACTTGAGCGGAGTCCAAAAATCCCAGAACATGTCACAACCCCAATGAACCAGCCGTAGAAGGGTCAAACCAATGCCTCACATGTGGCAAGCCTCACATGTGGCAATGCCAAACTACCACAAACCCAAAGGTTCAGTGGAAGTTTTGACGGTCACATAATCGGGTTAAGGTTACGTTCTTCTAGAGGGTCCACAGATATGCTTGCATGGTTTTCCGAACGTTTTAAACTCAAGAAAAATTCAACACTTGAAAGTTTTTCGTGTCGGAAAAAAGTGAGTTATTGATATCCGTTCGAACATTTTAATACGTTCTAAATTATCCAGAAAATAAAACGAAATTAAACTTTCCGATCGAATCAACGAATACAAAAGATCTCCAGAACACTCAACACTTGAGCAAGATTAAAAATACCCAGAAGCACGTAGTAATACCTACGGATAAACCCTACAAACACGAGATCCTAAATCCCAAGTTCGGCCGCGGAACCGCTGCACGAAGCAGGTTCCTGCCGCGGTTCCGCGGCGACTTCAGGGAGTTAGGGGGTCGTGTTGCACGGTAATCCTTAGAATTCCTTGCTGATTTTTTTGAGTATTTTTAATGCAGAAAAAATCATATTTTAAAAAAATTTCCAGAGAGGGGGTCTTTTTCGACGTTTCGGGGGTCGATCGGACTTTTAACTTCGTATACACGTCGCCTAAGCCTCTAGCTAGGCTCTGATACCACTGTAGGGTTACTAGGCATAGTCACAAGGTTCTACAAGGCATCAACCATGCCAAAATCAAATTTTTCATGTGCCGAACAACCCAAAGCAAGGATCTTTGCTAGATTATTAGGTTTAAACATGCAAGTAAACATCTTTACAACTAAGAGAGAGGGATTACAACCTTTGTAGTCCGCTCCTTCGCTTCATAAGCTCCGAGCAGAAGTCCCTTCGCCACGATCCATGATCTCCCGGACTCAAGAGAAGCTCCACAACCCGAATGATCCATGCTTGCTTGCAGTCTTTCTTTTCCAAGATGATCTACCTTGAAGCTTCTTTAACTCAAGCTCTCACTCACTAATCAACTATTAATGAAGTGAACACCCTAATTTAATACGCTAGATTAGATGAGGATGATGAAGTAGGATTTATGCTCTCTTTTATTATCAAATTCTCACACTAATCCATCACCAAAGTAAAACCTAGAAAGCTTTTTATGAGCTCAAGGAAGAAGAAGAATGAATAATCCTTTTTTTGATGAATAATGAAATTGTTGTTATAATTACAAATGCAACCCATGGTTAAAGATGAGAAGGCTAACCATTGTAGAGAGTTTACTAGGGTTAAGGGTATGGTTTGGGTTAGGAAATATCTCACAAAATATCAACACATAATATCTTAGCAAGAAACAAAAGAAAAGCTTCTAGAAGCTACAAGAAAGAGCTAACCCAAATCAAACCCTAACCTTATTTAATCTCCACTAATCATGTTGCATTAGTAATCATAACTTGTTACAATATTATATATCACATATATAATATATTTTTGTAACAAAAGAAAATAATACAATTAACATATATCGTATATATATCAATGTATTACCCGGTGAGAAAATGAATCAATAAAGCGAGCCAATATTAGATAATGTAATGTAATATATCACCTATATAATTATACATTAAATTATCGAATCAACACTTGATTCGATAATCCGGCTATATCGAATATAACCGACTAATATATCAAGTACCGATTCATCGAATCAACGCTTGATCCGATGACCCGGCTAGATCAAATATCGCGAGAATAGAATACGGTATCTCATATCGTATTATCCTCGGTTACGCACATATCACATATGTGCTCCTACTCCGTTTTGCCTGAGTCAAGAAACCTCTGTGTAGGACTCTAAAGAATCGTCAATACGCCAGCAGTAGGTGATGATCATATCAAACACCCACAAGCTGAAAGCGGTCAACTAAACGTAAAAGCCACCCTGGTATTGAGCGATCAGAAGATCAACAAGTAAGCCTATACATTCTCCTGTGAATCCAATCAGTAACACTCCCGTACAGTCCGGTCTCTTCGTCTGATATGTCGCATATCTAGTCTAGGGGTGGTAAACGTCAAACCCCAGTAACCGATAAGTCGTGTCGATGTGAGGCTCATAACGGGTCGAGAAACTACTGGTAACACTTACCATTAAATCTCTATATCAGCCCTGACCAGGGACTTCCAGTTATAACCAATCGAACACAGCACAACATCAACTCCCTATACCGGGAGAGACGAATCCCCTCCTATCGCTCATTGCCTCCATGTGATTCGGGACTGTACCCAAAAGCCACCGTTTTGCACGCCCTCTTGGACGTGGTAAGGTGGAAATCAAAGCACAGTGGGAATCTCACAAGACTCTATGACGATCTCGGGTCAACAGACTACCATGTACCAGTATCTCCAGAGAACTGCCATCTGACGTGAGGTATAATACCATCTGGGAGTTCTCGGCGAGTCCGTACAGTGTACCCAGTCTCCACTGAGCACCCGTACACCATCTTTGATGTCAAACACCAATAGATATAGGATCATCCATCGCCCATCATATGGGTCAAGATGCGTATACGCTAGTCTACTCTTGTGTATCGATGCCCTGTCTCGACACACCTTCGACTAGGAACAGTTATAGGATGTACTCGTCGACTACCCTGGCCCCACTAGTATGATCTCATCATAGTCCCAGTAGTCGAGTACATATCCTAAGGGCTTTATCAACATGTGAGAGCAAGACAGTAAACTAATACAAGTCAACATGTTAAGATAAAGTGAAACCAAATAGCATACTATCATGACGAGTAAGAAATTCCTCTCTATATATATCCAAGCATCCGTTATAATATACATCATATGTACAACAATGGCCTCTAGGGCATATATATAACTAACATTTTGAGATGGTCTCTTCTTTGGCTGCTGAACAAGCCAGAAGAGGGTTTGACGTCTCCGCTCGGTCGCCTTCAAGGATAATCGGAGGATCTTCAGCTGTAGGAGCCGGCTGTAACATCATCCCGACCATGTCTTGGAATAAGAACGCCATTCATTTTATGTTGGCAGCTTGTTCCGCTGCCTCTTTGTCCTTCTTTTCGAGGATTCTGCGAAGGAACTCAGCATAAGTTTCTTGTTCTTGACGTTGCTCCGACGACGTTTCCGGGCTTTCTTTTGACCCTGTAAGTACGGCCATTTGTGTCAACATTTTTTGGAGCTTCTGTTTTTGCTCCTGGGCCATTGTTACGGATCTGGTGAGTGGTCGATGGCCCGTAGAGATACGGCTATCCTCCTTCCCGGATGCCATATAGATAGTATGTACCACCATGCCTTCAGATTTGGGGCGTTTAGATTTAGTGTTCTTGTGATTTATCGCAGACACCGAGATTTTCTCCATCCTTCTCCTCTTGTGAGTGGTCGAAGTTGATGGGGCCGTTGCAGTGAGCACCCAAGTAGTTGTCGCCTTCTGTGGCTTGACGGGGTGGTCCTTCATCTTTTTATGTCGGTGGAGATAGTCTTGATCTATCCCGGAGTCCTGGACCTGTCGCCAAACTTTATAAATTTTAGAGGACAGCAGCTGAGGGGGGCGCTCTAGCTTCGCCTTTGTAGCGTTCTCCATTGGTGGAGGAGATCTTTTTAATACAGCAGTCGGAGAGTTTTTGCGTACCCACCTTAGTGGTTCAAAGCTGTTTCCCGTTGGAACATCAGCATCAATTTCCACCGTTGGAGCCGGTGGAGTCAATCCAGAAGGGGAATTGCCCCCAGCCTTTCTCACTCGGCGCCAGTGGAGACGTCGAGCATGCCTTGCAGACGGTATTGGCTCAGCTATAGGGGTGAATTCATCATGCCCCTTGTTCTGGTCAGAAGTTGTCGTTATCGGCCTTTTGAAGACCGACGTCCGCTGAGAGAGGATGGCCAACCTGTTGAAGGCAGACTTTCGAGCGGGGGAAGCAGTCTTGATGATTTCGCTTAGAGCGGGAGTTGTAACGGCCAGTCTTGTGAAGACCGACCTCTTGGCAGGAGAAGCCGCTTTGACGACTTTAGGAGAAGGAATGACTATCCTCTTCGGGATTACCCCTTCCGGTATTGCAGGCTTCTTCATGGGCCCACATGAGCTTCGGCCAAATCTGTCAAAGACCGAGGCGCTTGGTTTGGGCGACCCGTTGAGAGGGGCCGCGGTAGTGGTAAGACGATCAAAGACCGACTTCTTCGGAGCTTCTTACGACGACAGTGGGGCATTGAAGCTCATTGGTGGGAGCATAGTCCTAAAGAACAGCCCAGTGGTGGCTTGGGTCACTTGTTCCACCGGCATTATGAAAAGGCAGGCCGCTTGGGGCCCGTAGATTACTCCTCCAGATGAGGCAGAACGGGAGTTGCTGCTGCAGCTGGAGCAGTTAGAGGCCATTGATGTTATTTTTCTTGCATGGGAGCAAAACCAAATCTTAGTACCTCGAACCCAAGGGCAACAATGTCAAACCGCGACTTGTTCGCGAAACACGATACACGAAGTGTGGAGTGGAAAGAAGAAAAGGTCCCACCGGGCGTGCCAGAATCTGTTCCCCGCCGGAAGACGCGACCGGGACGTTGGGACGTCCGGCCTAAACTTCGAGGGCAGATGCTAATTGGTGCTATCCGTCCACCTCTCCGAAGATGCCAAGTTGATTTATGACACCATGTATCGAAGGTTTAAACAGATGCGGCCGATGTAGCAGACTTCGTCAGATTCCCCTTCGTTGAGGGGTTTTTTTGATTGTGGGGACGCTCTTCCCTGCAGGCGCAAGCCCCTGCAGTTAATTACGCTACCGCATCGCGGTAACCACTTTCTCCTTCTCCAGATGGTCACTTCGTGTTGTGGGTATTTGTTTTGTTTTTAGTTGCTCGTGGATTGTATACGGAGATTAATTTATGTCGTCCCCCGTAAGGCGTGGATTAGTCCAAATCCGTATTTTCTTAGATTTGGGTTTGGGGTTGGGTTTAAGGATGCGTTAGTCTCATTTGAGACTAAGATCAACTTAAACGTTTGTTAAGGATATGTTAGTCTAATTTTAGACTAAGATCAACTTAACAGGATCATTTAGATCCAACAAGAGAACATTTGGGCTCTATTATTTAGTTTAGGGACATTGCGGTCCATCAGTTTAAGGACATTACGGTCTAAGGTTAAGGACATCATAGTCCATGAGTTTAAAGACCCCACAGTCCAAGGTTAAGGACATCATAGTCCATGGGCTTAAGGACCCCACAGTCCAAGGTTAAGGACATCATAGTCCATGGGCTTAAGGACCCCACAATCCATAGTTTAAAGACGTCATAGTTTACAAAGTTGAAGGACATCATAGTCCATGAGTTTAAGGACCCCACAGTCCGTAAAGTTTAAGGACATCATAGTCCATAAGTTTAAGGACCCCACAGTCCAAGGAATGATTGGTTATCGGGACTCGTCACTGTAGGGTGTTTTTCGTCACCCCATTGAGATGGGAATACGTGCGCGCTTGTCAGGCGCATTACAGATTCCCCCTTCCTAGGATAGGCTGGGGTTTAATGATTATGGGGATCCGAATCTCCGGCTGCCGCGGACTAAGCTGTCGTTAATTACCCCTCGCCTTTGGAGCGAGGGAACCTCCGATTGATGGGTTAAACTAGCCATGCGAAATCAATGTGCAATGTGCGAGTGATGTGTTTTGAAAGGGGGTTTTGGATATGTCGGGAGCCACGCAGAGTTTTCTAACGGGGACAGTGTCGTAGAGTATGTGTGTGTGTACATATGTATACATATGTATATATATATATGTATATATATATATAAGGGGGAAAAGGCATCCAAAGGATACGTGGGGCCAGCGCCAGCGCTTTGAGCGCAAGAGCGCTAGCGCACCACGTGTCAGCACGTGGACGCTCGGGAGCTAGCGCACTGAGCACTAGCGCGCCACGTGTTAGCATGTGGGCGCTAGCGCTCTGAGCCCAAGAGCGCTAGAGCTCTGAGGGCAAGAGTGCTAGCGCACTGAACGCTAGCGCGCCACGGTCAGCACGTGGGCGCTCGGGCGCTAGCGCTCTGAGCGCAAGAGCGCTAGCGCACTGAGCGCTAGCGCGCCACGTGTCAGCACGAGGGCACTCGGGCGCTAGCGCGCCACGTGCCGACACGTAGGCGCTCGAGCGCTAGCGCTTTGGGCGCTAGCGCTCTGGGCGCAAGAGCGCTAGCGCACCACGTGTCAGCACGTGGGCGCTCGAGCAGCAAAAAGGGACTTGGTCCCTGCAATAGGAGTTGTACTCTCAGAGGAGCACTTATTATTCTGTGTGTGTGTGTATATATATATATATTTATATATATATATGAGGAGTTAAACTCCTAAGATATTTTGAAGCTGATGAAGGGCTTCTCCCCTTGAGCCCTAGTTCTTCCCCAAAGTGGGGTTTCTGAAGATGAGTCTCCTTCTTCTTCCTTTGTTGGCCGGATCTTGAAGATCAAGAAATATGAGATTTTAAAAATCTCGTCTTTTTGAGATCTAATAGTAGATCCAAGTTCACCTTTGTGGGTTTTGTGGTGAAAAACTATTTAGTTTTGGAAAAGGAAGAGTAAAACTCTTGATTTAATTCAAAAGAAAGAAGAAGATTTAGAACCTTCAGAAAGGGGGAAGAGGCACAAACCCTAGGTTTTTGAGAGAATGAAAAGTGTTACTTTATTCATCATCATGTTGCCTTATATAGGCTTACACATTTACATATATCCCGTTGGGCCTTGCAAAATGGCATTTTTGCCCATCCCATGGCTCATGTGCCATTTCTTTTTTGCACATAAGCCATGGGCTTACAAAAATTTGGCTTTATACCCGTTATGTTTACATTCATGCATAAACAATTACATAAAATTATTTATTACATGACTTTCTATTTTGTCATGGAGGAGGGCCGGCCGCTTCATGTTCGGACTCGACCTGGGCATGGGCCCACTTGGCTTGGGGTTGACCTTGACTTTGACTTGGTCAACCGGGGTGTAAATTTTTACCCCAACAAATTGCCCCCATTAATAAATGCACACCATATATTTGGGTCGTATGCATGAAATTGATGGATCTTCTTTCGTGTGGAGGCAACTTGCTTTGGTTCCCCCTTTTTGGGATGCACTGCCCTTTTTACGACATGGACGGTCGACGTTTGACGCGTCTTCGAGACGGAGTGTCCATGGTAGACGTTTCCCTGGCCCGGGGTGATTCAGTAGACGTGCCCCCGGCACGGAGTGTCGCTGGTTGACGTTTCCCCGTTACGGAGTGTCGCTGGTTGATGTGTCCCCAAGACGGAGTGTCTGTTGTCGATGTGCCCCCGGCACGGAGTGTCTGCTTGACGTTTCCCCAAGGCAGAGTATCGGCTGGTTGACGTGTCCCCGTTACGGAGTGTCTGCTGTTGGACGTTTCCCCGGTACGGAGTGTCTGCTGTTGGACGTTTCCTCGGTACGGAGTTTCTGTATTGGACGTTTCCCCGAGACGGAGTGTCATTGTTGGACGTTTCCCCGAGACGGAGTGTCGCTGTTGGACGTTTCCCCGAGACGGAGTGTCTTCTTGACGTTTCCCCCTTACGGAGTGTCTGTGTTGGACGATTCCCCGGCACGGAGTGTCTGCTTGACGTTTCCCCGTTACGCAGTGTCTGTGTTGGACGTTTCCCCGAGACGGAGTGTCGCTGGTCGACGTGTCCCCGGCACGGAGTGTCTGCTTGACGTTTTCCCGTTACAGAGTGTCTGTTGTTGGACGTTTCCCCATTACGGAGTGTCGCTGTCAGACGTTTCCCCGAGACGGAGTGTCTGTTGTTGGGCGTTTCCCCGGTACGGAGTGTCGCTGGTCGACGGGTCCCCGGCACGGAGTGTCTGCTTGACGTTTCCCCGTTACGGAGTGTCTGTTGTTGGACGTTTCCCTGGTACGGAGTGTCGCTGTCGGACGTGTCCCCGGCACGGAGTGTCTTCTTGACGTTTCCTCGTTATGGAGTGTCTGTTGTTGGACGTTTCCCCGGTACGGAGTGTCGCTGTTGGACGTGTCCCCGGCACGGAGTGTCTGCTTAACGTTTCCCCGTTACGGAGTGTCTGTTGTTGGACATTTCCCTGGTACGGAGTGTCGCTGTTGGACATTTCCCCGAGACGGAGTGTCTGTTGTCGATGTGCCCCCGGCACGGAGTGTCTGCTTGACGTTTCCCCGAGGCGGAGTATCGGCTGATTGACGTATCCCCGTTACGGAGTGTCTGCTGTTGAACGTTTCCTCGGTACGGAGTGTCTGTTGTTTGACGCAGAGGTCAATGTTAGGATTGGTTGGTTTGATTTGAGTTGACATCAGCATCGCTATACTGGAATATGATACCAGGAGCGAATCATCATCTGTCTTTGAGAGGATTTGGGGATTGTTTTTTTTTTTGTTTGGCATCTGCATTGCTGCACTGGAATAATACTAAGAGCAACTTATCACTTGCCCCGGGAGGATTTGGGAATTGGTTTTTGCTTGGCATCAGTATCGCTACACTGGAATATGGTACCAGGGGCGAATCATCATTTGCGCTTGCTTATCAGAAAGCGATGGCTTATGAGACAGGTTTTAGGTCCCTATCACCTAAGACTTTTCAATTTTGTGAGCCGTAAGGGTCTCACAAAGCATTTTCTCCCTACAGGTCGTAAGGATCCCGTAAGTGTATTTTCTTCTTAGGAGTCGTGGGGACTCCTAAGTGTGTTGCTCCTTTGTGAGTCGTAAGGATCTCACGCGGGAATTTTCTCCTCACAAAGTCGAGAGGACTTTGCGAGTGCATTTCATCTCTTTTTCACGAGTTTGTGCCCTTTCGGGTTTTCACAAACTCGCCGGCAGTCCTGCTGTTTTTACTCACGGAGCCCTTTCGGGTTTTTATCCGTGTCCATTTTGCTTGTGGACATACCTTCTTTTTTTTCTTCTCTTTTTTTTTGAATCTTCCCTGCTGGTGGGACTTTGAATGCGGTCTCGCCGGTAGGACTTAGGAGAGATTGGGATCGTTTTACGCCCGTGGATTGTATACGGTTTTGCAGGATGTATGATCCAGACCATAGGGCCGTAAAAATTTCGGGAGTTTGTTGGCGTCTGCATCGCTGCACTGGAATATGGTACCAGGAGCGACTCATCATTCGCCATTGGGGTCTGGAATTTGGTTGGCGTCTGCATCGCTGCACTGGAATATGGTACCAGGAGCGACTCATCATTCGCCATTGGGATTTGGAGAGCGATGGCTTAGAAGACAGATTTAGATCCCTATCACCTACGGCTTTTCAATTTTATGGGCCGTGAGGGTCCCATAAAAGCATTTTCTCCCTATGAGTCGTAAGGATCCCGTAGGTGTATTTTCTTCTTGGGAGTCGTGAGGACCCCCAAGTGTGTTTTTCCTTGGTGAGTCGTAAGGATCCCACGAGGGTTAGTTCTCCTCATGTATCGTGAGGACACATGAGTGGGTCTTCTCAATGGAGCATAATTCCAAAGGCGGAGACCAGCCGCGTAACTGGTGATTACGGTGGGGCATGAGGGTGATGAGAATTATTTGAGCCCGTGGATTGTATATGGTAGTCAATTTGGGGACTAACCGTAGGGCCAAGAGAATTTTGAGAAATTGGATTTTGGTTGGCGTCTGCATCGCTGCACTGGAACATGGTACCAGGAGCGACTCATCATTCGCCGGTTTTTTTGTTTTTTTGTTTTGTTTCTGTTTTGTTTTACCGCAATTGCTCTATCATTTCAGTTTTTTTTATCGCGAAGATCGCGATTGCCCTATCATTTCGGCTTTTATTCGCGGTTGCCCCATCATTTCGGCTTTATTTTCATCTTCGCTGATTTTTATTGCGAGTTGCCCCATCATTTCGTCTTTTCTTTATTTTTCTTTTATTTACACTTTTTTTGTTTACTTATATATATATATATATATATATTTTACATTCCCAGTTTAACGACTTAGAGGTCGACTGTTCCCAGTTTAATGACGTGGTGGTCATCGGTTCCCAGTTTAAATACTTAGAGGTCTACTGTTCCCAGTTTAATGACGTGGTGGTCGATTGTTTTTAGAGAAAGACATATGTCTGAAAGAATCAGGTCCCTGAAGGACTTCGGTCTCCTGTTTGTATGAAATTGGCGGTCGCGGCTTGATTGTTTGTTAACACGCCAGGGGACAATGACATTTCTCCCGCCTTATATTATTTCTCGACCCAATCCTTGAAGATGCAACAGTATTCAATAGTGTGCCCCAGCACTCGGTGGTATGAGCAAAAGTTAGGATGATCAGTCCTGTTCGCTTCACTTAGCCTTTTTGGTTCTGGTAGCCGCAGGCCATTCTTCAGAGCATCTTTAAAAATTTTGTGGACCTTGTCCCTTCGGAATGAGTAGACCTTATTTCTTCTTTCCTTCAAAGTTGGCTCTCGAGACTGGTCAGTTTTTGCTCCGCCCGTTCTCTGCTTATTTAGAGAATCGGTGTTGTTAGAACTTCCGCTTTTTCGGTTGTCGTCCCTCCAAGGTTTCGGTCTGTTTGTGAACCGAAGATCCTGAGCGGACTCGGGCTTTAAGCGTTCCAACGTTTGGACCTTTTTGGTCAGCTCTTGGAATGTTTTGAGACCCGCGGTACATAGAAACGGGGCCATCCAATTGTTGAGATTTCCGACAAGGAGACTGACGGATTGGTCCTGCTCTATCGGCGGTTCACATTTGACGGAGAGATTGCGCCATCGGGTTATAAAATCCGTGCTGCTTTCGTTGTTCTTGGGCTTGGTCCTTACGAGCTCGGCAGTGGTGATCTTATCGCTGACGCTCATGAACCTTTGTCGAAACAAAGATTCCATTTGGACGAAAGTAGTAATGGAGCCATCCGGTATGCTCGCGTACCAATCGAAAGCAACAACGGTCAAGCTATTAACGAACTGGCGGAGGAGAAGCGCATCATTGCCCCCAGTATTCCCGCATGAGGCTTTGAAGTGGGCGATGTGCTGATTTGCATTTCCCGTCCCATCGAATCTTCCGAATTTGGGGATGACATAGCCGCCAGGAAATTCTACCAGATCATACTGAGCAGGATATGGTCTCCCACTACTACTGATATCTTTTTGCGCTTCGGCTTCGGCCACCAATGTTTTGACTTTGCTGGCAACCAAATCCATGATTTGATCTTGAGTTAGCGGGCTACTGTCATCGGTAGCCAAGACATTTCCCGAGATAGGATGCGACTGATTTTCAAGCGGTTCGCCCACTTTTGGATTTGAGGGAATAGGCGTCAGCTGCTTTGGGACACAATTTCCCGGTTCGCGAGCAGAGCCCTCCGCTTGATTGGGCGGCTGAGAGGCAAGTCGGGCCGTGAGCTACATTACGACATTCGTCAAGTCGTCAATTTTGGAGTAGAGCTTGGCCATCTCCTTGTCTTTGCTTCTGAGCTATTTTCGGAGCTCTTGGGGAAGTTGCTGCTCCGCGTTCTTAGGACGGAAGATTGGCTCATCTTCGCTTTCCGAGCCCGACTCCTCATGGACCGAAGGGTCTTTCCGCCTATCATCCTCATCGAGGAGGTTTTCATCATCCAGCAGAGGCGGCTGTTCTTGGGAAACGGCAACCACATTCAAGCCAGATTGGATTTGAGATGTGGTGGCCCCGTCCTTGATCTTGCTGCGCGTGCCCACCATGTAGACAGTGTGGACCACATATCCAGACATTTCCTCATCTTTGGCAGGGTAACCCTGTTCTTCGAACCTCATGAGGTTCAGCCTAGCAGGAGCCCTAGCCCTTTTGTTGGCTTTATATCTGAGCCTTTTCTGCCTTAGCTTCTCAATTTTAAAGGCTTGGTGGGCATCCGTTATCCGGAAAACCATTATGAGTCGATTAGCGGGGAGCTTAGAGAAGACACCCGACCGAGCAGCTGTTAGGGGCATCGCCGAAGCTTGCTCAAGACGCGTTGTAGCTTTGTTGGTGTTGATGGCCTTGCCCCCAGCTGGGGCCAAGGAAAGTCGTTCAGACACCGACTTGCGTTTGGGTTGGGGCGCCCTTGAGATCACCATATTTGGTCTCCTGCCTTTCGAGACCGGTTTGTCTGTCACCGGGGCTTGAGGAGCTGGGATGGCGCCAACTGGCATGAACATAATAGTGCCGAATGGTAGCAGCGGCTCCTCCCATTGTCTCCCGAGACTGGCCAGGAGGACCGTCCTAGAGTCTATCCTCATCGTGTAGGAGACGGGAGCTGTGCTGAGAGCTGAGTTCATCTTTGGAGACATTGTTGAAAAGTGATTGCTTGAAGATCTGCATGAAAGAGCATTATTTTAGTATAAATAAAGATATGTACATTGATTGAGTTTGCATGAATGCTTAACCCGAAATATGGGAGGAGAGATTAGTCCCACCGGGCGTGCCAGAATCTGTAGGGTGTTTTTCGTCACCCCATTGAGATGGGAATATGCGCACGCTTGTCAGGCGCATTACAGATTCCCCCTTCCTAGGGTAGGCTGGAGTTTAATGATTGTGGGGATCCGAATCTCCGACAGCCGCGGACTAAGCTGCCGTTAATTACCCCTCGCCTTTGGAGCGAGGGAACCTCCAATTGACGGGTTAAACTAGCCATGCGAACTCAATGTGCAGTGTGCGTGTGATGTGTTTTGAAAGGGGTTTTTGGATATGTCGGGAGCTACGCAGAGTTTTTACGGGGGTCCCGCTACCCGGATAGCGGGCTGGGGGTCAAGGAGGCTAGCAGCCCCCTTGCGGGGTGCGGGGCAACGCCCCGTTAGAAATTTTTTTCTAACAGGGACAGTGTCGTGAAGTATGTGTTTGTGTACATATGTATACATATGTATATATATATGTATATATATAAAAAAGAGGGAAAAGGCATCTAAAGGATGCGTGGGGCCAGCGCCAGCGCTTTGAGCGCAAGAGCGCTAGCGCACCACGTGTCAGCACGTGGGCGCTCGGGCGCTAGCGCGCCACATGTCAGCACGTGGGCGCTAGGGCGCTAGCGCTCTGAGCGCAAGAGCGCTAGCGCACTGAACGCTAGCGCACCACGTGTCAGCACGTGGACGCTCGGGCGCTAGCGCAAGAGCGCTAGCGCTCTGAGTGCAAGAACGCTAGCGCACTGAGCGCTAGCGTGCCACGTGTCAGCACGTGGGCACTCGAGCGCTAGCGCTTTAGGCGCTAGCGCTCTGAGCGCAAGAGCGCTAACGCGCCACGTGTCGACACGTGGGCGCTCGAGCGCTAGCGCCCAAAGTGCTCTGGGCGCAAGAGCGTTAGCGCACCACGTGTCAGCACGTGGGCGCTCGAGCAGCAAAAAGGGACTTGGTCCCTGCAATGGGAGTTGTACTCCCAGAAAGGAGCACTTATTATTCTCTCTCTGTGTGTGTGTGTATATATATGAGGAGTTAAACTCCTAAGATGTTTTGAAGCTGATGAAGGGCTTCTCCCCTTAAGCCCTAGTTTTTCCCCAAAGTGGGGTTTCTGAAGATGGGTCTCCTTCTTCTTCCTTTGTTGGCCGGATCTTGAAGATCAAGAAATATGAGATTTTAAAAATCTCTTCTTTTTGAGATCTAATAGTAGATCCAAGTTCCCCTTTGTGGGTTTTGTGGTGAAAAACTATTTAGTTTTGGAAAAGGAAGAGTAAAACTCTTGATTTAATTCAAAAGAAAGAAGAAGGTTTGGAACCTTCAGAAAGGGGGAAGAGGCACAAACCTTAGGTTTTTGAGAGAATGAAAAGTGTTACTTTATTCATCATCATGTTGCCTTATATAGGCTTACACATTTACATATAGCCCCTTGGGCCTTGCAAAATGGCATTTTTGCCCATCCCATGGCTCATGTGCCATTTCTTTTTTGCACATAAGCCATGGGCTTACAAAAATTTGGCTTTATGCCCGTTTTGTTTACATTCATGCATAAACAATTACATAAAAATTATTTATTACATAACTTTCTATTTTGGCATGGAGGAGGGCCGGCCGCTTCATGTTCGGACTCGACCTGGGCATGAGCCCACTTGATCTGGGCTTGGGCCCACTTGGCTTGGGGTTGACCTTGACTTTGACTTGGTTAACCGGGGTGTAAATTTTTACCCCAACAGTCACCTCTCTGAAGACGTTGAAGGATTACAACGACAAATATCAAAGAAGTGAAGAGATGTACCCTTGAACCAATATTGGTTGGGAGATCTGTAGTCCAATTGGGACTAAGATCTGAGATTTATGAGCATATGATCTCAATTAATCTGAATGAGGGGTTTATGGCCAAGTTGGGCTCGGCCCACTCAGTTAAAATGTTAAACATTTGACAATGTTGAGCATTGATTTGAGTTCTGACAATATTTTTGTCTTTTATTGAATGCTGAGCATTCATCATAGCTTTGGGGCTTTATTTAAAGAACAGTTTATGTTCTATTAGCGCGCACGTGAGGAGCATGTTAGTGCATGTTGCATGCTCCTACAACTCTTGTGAGGCGGCAGAAGTGATAAACGAAAATTTTCTTTGCATACAACACGCACTTTAGCCAAGATATAGTCTAAATCACAACTAGAAAACCCTAACTAGAGATGTTATCTACTATGTTAAGGGTTATACCTTGATGATCCGGTCCTTCGGGTCTTCTACTTGATGAACTCCTTGGCTCCTTTGACGTTGCCGATGTGCTCGATCTCCGGCCACCCCAAGACCTAGATTATCCACGCGAGAGTTGTCGTGCAAGCTAGAAACTCTTCATAAGATTTTAACCTAGAGACCAAGTTTGCTAGAAGAGGTCACTAGGATCATGTAGAGATTAGGGTATTGGATTATCTTTAATCCTGAGCCTTTGTTTCACAACACATATGAAGGGTAAAACTTATGATGAAGGAGAAGAGAATAAGAAGGAGAGAGAAAGTGTTTTTTTGATAATAAGAGAAAAATCAAGCATGATGAAGGATATGGCACAAATGAAATAATTGAAGTATATATTATAAAATTAGCACCATGCTTCAATAGTAACTCCAAAACAATAAAATATAATACAAGCCATTCTTACAACCATGCTTAGACTTTCTTAATTTCCACCTCATTTATTTATTTTTATAAAATAAATAATGTCATTATGAGGTGGCACCTTCTAGAAGGTATTCTTGTAACAATTACAAGAATACCCCTCCTCCGTATACTGTATACCGTATACCGTATATTCGTATCCGAATTCCGAAAAATACGAATACTATTAATCCAATGATATAATACCGGTATCCGGCTTAAACCAAAACCTACCAGTATTATCCTTCCGATTATTATTGTCACGACCCGAAAGAGCACGTGACTGGCCTTTGAACCATATGAAGTCTATAGGACCCCATCCGATCCAAGTAAGCCAAAAGCCCAGAAATCTAAAACCATTTTAAGAGTAAAGAAACATATTTTGTAAATTTTTCCATTGAGGCATTTTATCAAACACTAGCTACGTATAAACAAAGAGCACAACCCACACAAGCAATATAATATACAACGCCGAAGGGCGAGAATCAAAACCAAGAGAGTCTCCAATAAGCAAGAAAACCGTAATACTACTGAGCGCGAGTCTAAGGTCGAAATAATACATCACTGGTGTCTGAGTCTGAAACAATATACAAGTTTTGGTTGATGGAATTTCTAGATACAATGAATAATACATATACAAGGATGGTTCTGATGCAAAGAACCCACCTACCAAGCAAATCACCCGCAAAGGAAGCAATGTGCCGGAAATGCCGCTATGGAACCTGTACGGCAAAACCTGCAAGAACTGTGGCACAATGGGGGTGAGTTGCCAACTCGTGAATAGAAAATATCTACAAGCAGAAATTGAAAGCATGACATAATCCCAAGTCAAAACCATCAGATATAATATAAAGCTCAAATGAATAAGTCTGAAGCATGGTAAAGTGGCAATGTAACATCTGAACATAAGTGTAGTGCCAAGTACTCGTGTCAGTGCCTCACGTAATAACATATCATAAATATGATGTATGTATGCGGTAAAATGAAAACAGAAGATATCATGAGTGAAATCATCAGAAGGTCGGTGTCGAGCATTGACACAAAATATATATCTCAATATCAAGTAAATCCCATATATCATGTATCCGATATGTATGCAACATTCATGAAGGTACTCTAATACATGATGCAATGCATATAAAATAAATGTGGGGTAGGGGAGATATAATATTCCATCGACCGTAAAGGCTTCTCTCATATCGAGCACATAGGTTCCGAGCACATAGGCTCCTTCCATATATCGGGCATCCGTCAGTCCGGGTCAGTTCCCACTCTCATATATCGGGCATCCGTCAGTCCGGGTCAGCACCCACTCTCATATATCGGGCATCCGTCAGTCCGGGTTAGCCCCCACTCTCATATATCGGGCATCCGTCAGTCCGGGTCATCCCCCACTTTCATATATCGAAATGCATATGTAAATTTGCATAGATCATCATAATGATATATCAAGTAGGTGTATATATATATCGGCGTCCCATACCATTAATATATATATACTATGGGTATACATATATATTTCAGCGTCCCATACCACTGATATATATACGCAGGAGTAAAAAAATCCAGAATCATCATATGCAACCATATCAAAGTGCGAAATCCATGAATTATAATACATGCAACATGAAACACTAATATGAGCATGGAACTATGTAAAGGCATATGCACAAAGGAATATGAATCAATAACATATAAGCATGCAATGCAATGCGAGCCGTAGAATAAATGGTAAATGAATAATAATGCAGCTTGCCATTTGAAATAAGACAAATCGGGGTTTTTAGTAAAATAAGGGCTACGGTGTTTTTAAGATATTCCCGATTCGTTAGTTTTTGAAATAGGTATGACTTGGGTCTAGTCTAACATCTACTATGCAAACTACAGATCTAAGTATCAAGTCAACCGGGAGGGGTATGGAATCCACCTAAATCTGAGTCGATATAAATATATATACATATAATAGTCGGTGATCCCGTCTCAATAGTATCACGTACGATACAGTATATCATATGACAATCCTCAAGTCATAAGTACGGATCTATCATCAATATAAAGCTCGTATGGTAAATCGTCGTACGACATCCCAATAGCTAGGTACGGTTCAATATCACATTATCTCATCAATTACCTGGTATTCTTATCATCATATCACATAATCTAGGGTACTGAATCTAAGTCTAGTACAAATCGATACCATCTATATAAGTGTGAATGCGGGGGTAAAACACATGCCCAAAGGCCCGCTAAGATCACAGGTCGTATCCCAAATACGAATCATATCTAATCACCGATCTCACGGCACTATGCCCAATATCATCGACTCGTCTCCAATATCATCCAATATCATCATCAAACACAGTGCAAGTATAATGAATATGCAAGGGTGTACGTGCGGGTGTAAATCTATTCTAGGGTTCGCGACTATGAACTACACTAGTTTACTTCTAACCCTAATCTATGCATGATACACCCAACACAATATCTAAGGCACACTATAACTCTTATATATATAATATATATATAAGGTATATTAACTACGGACTGCGGGGGTGCTATATGCCATCCACCCGACTTCCCCCTGTAAATATAATCTACTCACCTTGCGTCTTTATTTGATGATGTCACCACGCGCTTGCTTGTCGTCCTGAAGTCTTTATGGGGTACCTACATGTCAAAGTATCGTAAATACGTATTAAAACTAAATCAAAGCTAAAACGACACACGAAACCCAAAACGATACGATAAGGGGCCTATAGGTTAGAACCTATGGGCATGCCTTCAAAACCATAAATCAATCCTCGATATCGTCGTATAAACGTCAAATGGTCGAGATAGAACACAATACACAATTTCAGAATTAACAATACGGAATACGGAAACACGAATCCAAAACAGCAACTAAGGAAATAAGCTCCAGATTTCACCCTAGGTCAAATTAGACAAATCTATACATGCCAGGGGTCTAAACTACAGATGTAGGAGTAGCAGAACCAAAACGACACAAAATGGGGCAGGTCTGGCCGCAAATTGCGGCCAATGGGATTAAATCTGTGGCCAGAAAAATGAGTTAGGGGCTAGGGTTTTGGGGTTAGCTTCCTGGGTGCCTGCACGTATCACTGTCCAACCAATTTTATTTTCAGGTGCCTCGGGTGAAAGCAGATTCAATAAAACCTATACAGATTCCATAAATTTTCCGATATCGGTTTCTAAATCCGTATTCCGGGTCTTAAGTCTCAGGTTTGGGTCTCCATACTAGCACTAAGGTGTTGGTGTAACCTCTATTGAGCTCAATTTTACATTACAACTCATAATTTCCTCAAACCCTAACTAGGTTTTCATTAAGTTCACCAAAACACATAATATCGGTTCTAAACTAAACATGGGGTATAAGTAATGCATAAACTAAGCTAATGATCCAGAAATTACCTCATTGGCAACTCAAGAATTTTCTTGAGTTGCCCCTAATAGCCACAATCCTCGCTTTCTTGGTCCAATGTGTAGATCTTGAGCTTGTGCACACTTTTAATGAAATGGGGTAGGGTTTTGGTGTTGTTTTTGTGATGAATTGAGGAGTTGAAGATGGGAGGGAGGAGGAGCAGCAACAACTCAGATAAAGAGAAGAGGGAGAGATGATGAAGGATGAAGGAATGGGACAAATGACAAAGTCAAAGCAACCCCTCTCTTTTCTCTCTCACACCATACCTTATATTTTATTCCTTTCTCATTTCTTTTTTCTTTTCTTTTCTCTCTAAATCCTTCTCACTAGAATAGTAACCCCAAAAGAAACATGGTGGAAAATGCACAAGTGTAAGAAAAAGATATGTGCATGTTTTGCACAAAATTGCTAAAAACCCGATTAGCGATTTTTAATCGCGATTAGCACTAATTTATCATATAACTAATCATAAAAACTTAGAAATGACATAATTCTCTAAATTACCCTATTTTAGAATTCTCCATAATTTTTCAAATTTTTCTGTATTTAATTTTACCTAAATATTAAAATATTCAATAAAATAATATTAAATTATAAAAATTCCCAAAAATTAATATTTTATTTTTTTTGAAATGTTACAATTATTCCTGTAACGATTACACGAACATAATCGAAACCCTGTCGTAACACCTTACGGCTGCCGTAACAACTTACGGCCTCTATATCTTTCGCCTGAACGAGAGAATCCTCTGTGTGGGACTCTAAAGACTCGACAGTACGCTGGCAGTGGGTTTAACCACAAGCACGTCAGCGGCACTAGCTGTGCATAACGGCTACCCAGGAACATGACGAAAAAGTGGCCGACGAGAAAACTCATCACAACCCTAACGGGCCTGCAAGCAACACTTACCGTACAGTCCGGTCTCTCGTCTGATACGTCGCATATGAAGTCTAGGGGTGGTAAATATCAGACCCTAGTAACTTTATAAGTCATGCTGATTTACGGCCCATAACGGTTTCGAGAAACTACTGATAACACTTATCAGTAAATCTCGAAACCCTGGCCAGGGATTTGATGTTATGGACGATCAAGCATAGAGCGACACCAACTCCTTATACCGGGAGAGACGAAACTTCTCCTATCGCTCACTGTCTCCATGTGATTCGGGACTGTACCCAAAATTCCACCTGTTGCACGACTCGGCAGAGCCGCGGTAGGGAGGAAATCAAAGGACAGTGGGAATCACACAAGACACTATGACGATCTTGGTCTACAGAGTAACCTGTACAAGTGTCGCCAGAGAACTGCTATCTGACAATTGGTATATATACCATCTAGGAGTTCTCGGCGAGTCCTGTTCGGTGTACCCATTCTCCAATGAGCACCTGTGTACAATCTTTGATGTCAAACACCAATGGTTGTGGAATCAACCATCTCCCCCAGGGGTCAGGAAACGTACACACTAGTCTAACTTGGTAATACCGATGCCCTGTCTCGATATACCCTCGACTAGGAACTATTAAAAGATATGCTTATAGACTATCCATGCCCCATTAGTATGATCTCATCATAATCCTGGTAGTCAAGCATAATCCTAAGGGCTTCATCAACATGCATATAAAGATATAAAACACAACACAACACATATTAAGATGAAGATAAACCGGATAGCATACTATCATTTCGAGCAAAGATTGTTTCTGTACATATACATACCTAGCATCCTATACAATACAGGTCTCTAGGGTCATACATATCTAACAGAGTACGTGGCGCGCTTGGCGCTAGCGCCAGTTATGAGCGCAAAGCGCTTCCGTGAGGAGCACGTGGCGCACTTGGAGCTAGCGCCAGTCTATGAGCGCATTGCGCTAGTTCATGAGCGCGAAGCGTTATTTGTTCAGTGGTGCACACGTGAGGAGCACGTGCTGCGCTTGGCACTGAGCGCCATTCCATGAGCGCAAAGCGCTATCTATTAAGTGGCGCACATGTGAGGAGCACGTGGTGCGCTTGGCGCTGAGCGCCAGTCCAAGAGCGCAGAAGCGCTTCTGATCAGTTTTATGATCTGAGAAATAAGTTCTCGTTTATAAGAGACTTTGTCTTAAGGTTCTAAGAACAAAGTTCTTATTTTATACGAGATATTTCAATCTCTTATTCTGGTGAAAGGCTTTGCCTTTATGGATCTGTGATCCTAAGAGAATTGAATTATTCTCCCCCCCTTTTTTTATAATGAGATGTTCATGATCTCTTTTTGTAAAAGACCTTAGTCGTATAGATCTATGATCTGTGAGAAGAATTATTTTCTTCTTCTTATTTTTTTTATGATGAGATACTTTGATCTCTTTGTGAAAAGACCTTGGTCTTATAGATCTATGATCTTAGAAAAAGAAGTAAATTCTTCTTTTATATGAGACGATTTCGTCTTTCTGTTCTTTTTACCTTGAAGAAAAGTTCTTCTTCTACCGAGAGATTGCTCTTCTTTCTGAGATTTCTCAAAGTTTATAGGGGGTTCCTCTATTTGTTTCTCTCTCTTGAGGCTTGAAGTCTTAGGTCCTTTTTATAGTGAAGGCTGATTTGTTCAATCAGTTAAAGAGATCTTGTCTCTAATTGATTTGGGAATTTCCCCATCGTTGGATCTTTGATCCTAAGGCTTCTGTTTTACAGAAGGCAATCTTATTATTTTTAACAAGATTGGAAAATCTTTTTCCACACAGAATTTATTCTGTATTTTGGTGATTTTTAATTACCTTTGGATCATTGATCCAACGGTGCTCTGATTTACAGAGCACAATCTTTTTGTTTGGAAATATTTTGAGGAATCTCTCCTTAATAGAATTTTATTCTGGTTAATTGATGATTTTTAATCATGTTCGTTGGATCTTTGATCCAACGGTGGAGAACATTTAGTTCTAGCGCTAGCGCACTCGTGCTTTACACGTGGTGCGCTGCTTAGAGTGCAGCGCTCTTAGCGCTAGCGCACACGTGCTTTGCACGTGGTGCGCTGCTTAGAGTGCAGCGCTCTTAGCGCTAGCGCACACGTGCTTTGCACGTGGTGCGCTACTTGGGGCGCAGCGCACTTGGCGCTGTTATGAAGCGTTGCTTCATTTCAAAATTTGAAATTTAAACAGAGCTTTGCTCTGATTGGGGGAAACACCCTCGAAGTCGAAGTTCCAAGCTTAAGATTGGCCGTTCAGTACGAGTTGACGGAGGAGGTAAACATGCTCTTTCGGCTTGAAGAGCTCGACGCCCTCGAAGAAAAGAGGCTTGCAGTACAGCAAAATCTGGAGCTGTACCGAGCCCAAATGTCACGGGCCTATGATAAAATGACCCGTCTCCGCGCTTTCAAGAAAGGCGAATTGGTGTTGGTACTCAAAAGGCCGATCATCCCCAATCGACATGCAAAAGGAAAATTTGAGCCAAACTAGGAAGGGCCATACGTCATTGAGAAAGTGTTTGATAGAAGATCTTACCAACTAATAAGTGCCGAGGGAGAAAGGCCTATGCCACCCATCAATGGCCGATATCTCAAGAAATACTACGCGTGAATGCTTCAAGTCGCAGGCGAATTGAGCACACCAGCCCTACGGTCTGGATCATACATCCTGCAAAACCGTATACAATCCACGGGCGCAAACGGCCCCTATCTCCCCCAAGTCCTGCCGGTGAGACTACTTTTAAAGTCCCACCAGTGAAAAAAAATACGGTATGTCCACAAGCAAAACGGGCACGGATGAAAACCCGAAAGGGCTCCGTGAGTAAAAATAGCAGGACTGTCGGCGAGTTTGTGAAAACCCGAAAGGGCGCAAACTCGTGAAAAAAATATAAAACACACTCGCAAAGTCCTCTCGACCTTGTGAGGAGAAAATCCCTGCGTGAGATCCTTACGACTCACAAAGGGGCAACACACTTAGGAATCCTCATGATTCCTAAAGAGAATATACAACTGCGAGATCCTTTCGACCCATAGGGAGAAAATGTTTTTATGAGACGCTTACGGCCCATAAAATTGAAAAGCCTTAGGTGATAGGGACCTAAACATGTCTCCTAAGCTATCGTTCCCCAATGGGCAACGGCAAATGTCACGACCAGAAAGAGCACGTGACTGGCCCTTGAACCATATGAAGTCTATAGGACCCCATCTGATCCAAGTAAGCCAAAAGCCCAGCAATCTAAAACCATTTTAAGAGTAAATAAGGAAAACTGTTTTTGAAAAGTAAGGAAATCATGTTTGGAAATCAAAGTTTTTAAATAACTAAGCCGAATATGCATTTTTTTTAAAATGTGTAACCTTTCCTGAAAATTTCGGCAGAGTTTCCTTTGTAAAAACTGGCCCCGAATGGGGTACAACAAGAATAATATATATGAAATGATAAAAGGCATCCCCAAGCGGGAGCTAGCTCTTCATCCATCGACGGTCACAACCACGCAAGCAATAATAATATACAACGCCAAAGGGCGAGGATCAAAGCCCAAAAAAAAAAAACTCAAACAGCCAGAAAACCGTAATACTACTAGCGCGACTCTAAGGTCGAAATAAAACAACACTGTTTTCTAAGTCTGAAACAAACTACAAGTTTTGGTTGATGGACAATTCTAGATACAATAAAAATACATGAACAATGGCGGTTCTGATACAAAGAACCCACCTAACCAAGCAAGTCACCCATAGGAAGCAGTGTGCCAGAAATGCCGCTATGGAATCTGTACGGCAAAAACCTGCAAGAACTGGGGCACAACGGGGGTGAGTTGCCAACTCGTGAATAGAAAATATCTACAAGCAGAGATCGAATGCATGACCTATCCTAGGTCAATACGATCAGATAATAAATAAACCTCAATATGAATAAAGCTGAAGCATGCTAAACTGGCAATGTAATCTCTACATGAGTGTAATGCCAAGTGCTCGTGCTAGTGCCTCAGGTAATAGCATGTCATGAATATGAGGTATGATCAATGTAATCAAATCTGCACACACGTGGATCCCGTCCACTCGTCACCCAATGACAATAACCATCATGCAAGTAAATATCATGAAACCTGTGCATGGAAATATGAGGATATAACCCACCCGTGTCCCTCGCGACACGTCAAAATCATGGAACCGGAGTGCCCAGCATCGGCACTCGAAAACATCATGAAAACTGTGCCCAGCATCGGCACGTAAATCCTCATATATCGGGCTCCGTCAGTCCGGATCGGCCCGCGGGCTCTGTCTGCGGTATCGGCCTTCGGCCCCGGCAGGACGCCCAAATCTATCCATCGACTCTGGTCAGTATCCTCCGGATAACCGCCAGGTCCAACCAATCACCGGTAGGTACTCGCCCGCCTCCAGGCTCAATCGGCAAAGCTCATCGATCATCTTGCCGAGGGGAACCATACCGGGTCCACCATGTACCCGCAATCGGCTCATCCACTCCTCGATTCGGGTTTCACATGTCACTCTCAGCACCGAGAAAACACATGGTGGACGCACTGAAATATCATATCAAGGGTAACCGGGTTTTTAAAGCAATGACATATTCTCTTTTGAAACACTCTCGGTTCCCAAATCCAGAAATATCATAGAAACAACATATCTCAATGCGTATAATCAAAAGCATGAAGTATGCGACATGTAAAGGAAGGTATGCATATCATCATGTCATGCAAGGATCATATACTGAATGCAATAGTACTACAGTGTAGTGACATGGCAATTATCGATGATGAGTGTGTGAGCCGGCAACAAGTGTACGTGGAACATATGCATCATCGATAATGGTGCTGGTGTCCTAGCAGCATGACTGAAATATAACCACAGTACAAGCGATGCAATGCAAATAGCATGAATATGCGGAATCGAATAATCAACGCAAAAGTAAAGAATCTACACCAATCTGTACAAGTCATGCAGGGGTGCCATTTGAAATAAGACGAATCAGGGCTTTTGGAAAAACAAGGGCTACGGTGTTTTAAGAAAAGATACATCATTTGAAAATATCCGAATGACCCTTCTGCCTATCTTTAAAATATCCCCGATTCGTTAGTTTGAAATAGGTATGACTCGGTCCCGTCTAATGTCTACTAAGTAATCTAGACAGGAGGGGTAAGAAACCACCTAATCTGAGTCAATATATATAGATATGATAGTCGGTGATCCCGCCTCAATAACATATCGTAAGATATCCTCGAGTCATGAGTGCGGATCTATCATCAATATCGGCTCGTACGGTAGATCGTCGTACGGCATCCCAATAGCTGGGTGGGGGTCAATATCACAGTACCTCATCACATATCAGGTATCACTATCATCAGATCACATAATCTGGGGTACTACTCTAAGTCTAGTACAAATCGATACCATCTATAAAAATATGAATGCGGGTAAAGCACATGTCCAAAGGCCCGCTAAAACTATCATATCGCACCTCGAAGACAAGCTATGTCACATCGCCGATCTCACGGCCTCACATCAAGTATCATCTCAAACCACGTATCATCCTCAAATCCCGTATATAAACACATAGTCCCATACCCATGTGTAGATATACGCACTATCATATGCACTCTAATAAATGAAAGAATGAATGCAAGTATGTGTGTAAATGTATGTGTGAGTGCAACCACTACTCTAGGGTTCGCACTATACTAAACCAATATATTCTTATCATCAAAATATCATTATTACCATCAATAACCCTAAACAACACATAATAAATATTCGTGTGTATACGTATTCGTATACATCACCACGGACTGCGGGGGTGCTATACGCCATCCACCCGACTTCTCCCCGTAGATATAAATCTACTCACATTGCTTCTCGTGTGCCAAAGCCGATGTCGCTATCTTCACCTCCTTTGCCTCAACATCACGCGGGGTACCTACAAGTATATCACAATGCTAAAGCACATGAAAATCACATTGGAAACCAAAATGGCACACGCTACCCGCATAGGTAAAAACCCATCGACTCGCATGTAAACACAATCAAAATCCACTTGTCGTTGACGTCCAAACGCCACCTGACAGGAATGAATCACCAAATACCAAAATCCATGCTAAAACAAGTCCCAAATTATACACCAACATAGGAAAATCAACCCAGATTTCACCCTAGATGGAATCAGTCAAAACTAGACATACTCAGGGTCAAAACTAGAGGAAATGGGGGCATGCACAGAAAACGAGGCAATTCCTTAAAATACCTTATTTTAGAATTTTCCATAATTTTTCCCCATTTATCTGTATTTAATTATACCAGAATATTAAAATATTCATTAAAATAATATTAAATTATAAAATTTCCCAAAAATCATATTTTATTATTTTGAAGACGTTACAATCTACCCCCCTTAAAGAAATTCGGTCCCCGAATTTAAATTTAAACCCCCAAATACTAAAATATTTCAATACAAATTCCAAGTCATCGGGGCTCCGAAATCATCTATACATAAAACATCATAGCGCAATGCATGCGCACGAGTACTGAGCAGATAACTCAAAAGCAACACTCCATCAAGCATCCGCAATCATCGGAGTCATGGTAACGACACAATGTCAAATCCAATACAAAACCGATATGATATGGATCAGAACTACACATGCAGACATCCAATCTATACATGTGAATAGCTGATGTAAAAGCATGCCAAATCCTTTTTAAGTCGCTGTGCGATGCGCATAACACTGCACAGTGGCGGACGTTTTTCATAAGAAAGTAACTATATATGTACATAAATATCCTTTGTTTAATAAGCACGTTCCGCCGTTTTGAAAACAATCAGAAGGGTTTCCTTGTTTTTTTTAAAACGTTTCGTGTCATATCGGACACGTAGGTATATACTGAGACTATAGCTCGCTCTTTGGAAATCCCTTCGATAACTATCGATGCATGCAAACAAAAAAAAATATCCAGGTACTGTCCTCTGACTAGTCCTGCTCAGTAAGAAAATAATATCCAATATCATAAAAATGTACTGTTCCAAAAGGAATAAATCTAAAAAATATACATAACCCACCCTGTGCATCTGGTGCGCACGGGAATCAAAATCCATATATGTGCTAAACAGATGCACATAACAGCATCTAGGTGCAACGGGTGTTCACGAAGCATCTGTCATAGGCAACTTGTGTGCCTGACAGCCAAAAACCCGGTGCATCTGACATGCACGAAGAATCTCGATTTAGTGCATCTGGTGTGCCCCAAAATCGTATCTCAAAACATGCGCCCAACATGCGCGAAAATCCAAATCGGTGCATCCATCATGCACGAATGAAAATCTAGACCCTGCGCACTCAATATGCACGGAATCACAAAATCCAATAGCAACGTCGAATATGCGTAAGTCCAGTCAAAAGCACGGAGTGCAAGAATCCACATCAATATCACAATCAAAATCGACATACCGAAAGGCATCAAATCGAAGTCAGGTGCAATCGTAATGCACAAAATATAAATCCGGTGCAACAAAGGCACGAAATATAAATCTGATGCGATAAACGCAAGAAACATAAAACTGGTGCGACAAATGCACGAAGTATAGAACTGGTGCATCCCATGCACAAATACCAAGCAATAACTCAAATACGTAAGCAGCAACACCAAGTGTATCCAGATATGAAGAAAATCATAAACGTGTGCAGCTGCGGGCACAAAACACATATCGATGCACTACAAGCACATATAAGCTATACCGAGTGCAAAATCAAAACACTAAAATTACATGAAACTCTGCTGGAAGCGTAAATCAAATCACCAGCATAAAATAGGCATGAAATCGCAATCAACAGCTCAAGAGTAATAACTATGTACAAGGTATAAATACCCAGTAGGTGCAACCATGGTGCACAAAATCAAATATCATGAAACTCAGTCATCAAGACTAAATCATGCGAATAAATCGCCCAAAATACCGAAATCCAAAGCAACGGATACGTGATAATCAAATCACAAAATCACAAATCATAATTACCGTCGTCGGTATATCCTTCTTCAGGGTCGAGAAGGTACCGGTACATCCGACGCTAGCGGCGCAAGATATCTACTTGCCTCTTACTCGCGGCTGGCGTCCTCTGCCTCTGGTTCCTGATCTTTCCTGTAGATTACCAACTCGCAATCCATCGGCTCATCGGCCCGGTTAGGTGTGCTGACATGAACGATTCCGTTCTTGCACTTCCCTGGTCATCTCTCGGTCAATCCTCACGACCGCTCGTAAAGCAGCACATCTCTGGCGCCGACCTCGGGTCCTCTGAATGCGTATCACACATCCGATCCTGGGTGCAACTCTTATTGCAGCAGTGTACTGGAAGGAATCCTACTCAAGGTCTCTTCTGATCTGGCCTAAGCCAAACTGTAAGGAGGCTGGTACTCTGGCGTAATCTTTTCTCGCTCTCTGGACCTCTGCGTCCTTAGTACAACATCTCCTCGGAAGCTGGTCGCATCTCTGCGCCTCTGTATGCATGTCCGGCCTTTAATTTTAACGGGGTGTAGTAACAGCTCTCCTGCCTCTCGCACGAACTTCTTGTCCCGCTTGTCTGTATCATCGACCATTCGACGTCGCGTCTTTATCTGCACACTGCAATGTTCTCGGCTACGGTCCACCCGAAGTCTCTAACACGGACTCGAAATCACGAACTCAGTATCTTCATCACTCAGTAGAAGATATCTAGCCGAACACATCCTCAGCGTGCATATCGCATCTCTGATGTCAGCGGAGTGGAACGTCATCTCGTCGAAATCTCGTGCAAACTCTTTACTCCACCTTGCTCCACTATTGACTGATTCGGACTCATCTCATCATGGCTACACAGACTGCGCTCTGACGGCTATGCTCGTATCTGGAGTCTCCCAAGCAGTGTCCCATCACATGATATCCGAATGATGTCGAATCATCCGATCGACTCGTCAGAACCTCACAATCCCCTAAGAGCTCAACATCTCGGGTACAGTTTAATAGTATCGAGTACATGCCACAGCGTCGGTGGTCCAGCCGTAGAAGGGCAAACCCAAGCCTCACTAATGGCGCCGAGGAACTGCCGCAAACCCTAAGGTTCAAAGGCTTTCACACGGTCATTAAGTCGAGTTAGGGTTTCATTCTTCTAGAGGGTCCATAGAATCACCTGCATGTCTTTCCATATACTTTAAACTTGGAAAATGGGTTCCTGACCTTCGATCGTCTCAATCGACTCTCAACGAATCTGCGTGAAGTCGCCTCTAGCTGGAATCAATCTATCTGATGACCTCGCATCGGGGTAAGAGAACGAACCACATGTCCTAGTCATTCATCCTCGGTGACTAGCGACTCACTACCATATCTCTAAGAATATGCTCATGCTGCAGTAGCTCCAATCATCTGGGCGATATCTCATCACTCGCAGCAACAACTGGCTCATTCGTCGGTACGCTAAGCAACGCCTCAACCATCATGAATAAGCGATATATCAGCAGTCATCACATCCTGGCTGGCCTCTATCAGTGGCTCAATCCTCTGGTACCGTCCGGTACATCCGAGAAATCTCACAGCAACGATCTGTCAAACGCCCATAGTGCGGAAACACAAAATACGAAGCCTCAATGCAACCGTATGTCTCTGGAATCACGCCCCGGTCAGCCCTCGTCCCCGACGAGCTCATGCTGACAACTCGAGCCGTAGCTCACTCTGCCCGTGCAATCGCGGCAGCAAAACCATAACCAGTATCGATGAAGATAGATCATAGGAAGGAATATGACACAATGCAAGGAAATGTACAACCTAAGGTTTCTTAAGCGGAGTGGCGTGTCGTAAGTATGCCGCGGAACATACCCACGGTACGTCACTCTACTTTAGTCACCTATTCCATCAACCAAGGGTCATCCTACACGACAAAAGTTCGGGTCTAATACCCCCTCGACCAAGTCTAAGTTCCGTAAGGTCAAGCCTAAGTTCCTTATATAGATAACGCCCTAGGCTCCACATAGTCAAACTTAGACTCGAACCAAGGTCAACCTAGCGCCCTGATACCAACTTTGTCACGACCCGAAAGAGCACGTGACTGGCCCTTGAACCATATGAAGTCTATAGGACCCCATCTGATCCAAGTAAGCCAAAAGCCCAGCAATCTAAAACCATTTTAAGAGTAAATAAGGAAAACTGTTTTTGAAAAGTAAGGAAATCATGTTTGGAAATCAAAGTTTTTAAATAACTAAGCCGAATATGCATTTTTTTTAAAATGTGTAACCTTTCCTGAAAATTTCGGCAGAGTTTCCTTTGTAAAAACTGGCCCCGAACGGGGTACAACAAGAATAATATATATGAAATGATAAAAGGCATCCCCAAGCGGGAGCTAGCTCTTCGTCCATCGACGGTCACAACCACGCAAGCAATAATAATATACAACGCCAAAGGGCGAGGATCAAAACCCAAAAAAAAAAACTCAAACAGCCAGAAAACCGTAATACTACTAGCGCGACTCTAAGGTCGAAATAAAACAACACTGTTTTCTAAGTCTGAAACAAACTACAAGTTTTGGTTGATGGACAATTCTAGATACAATAAAAATACATGAACAATGGCGGTTCTGATACAAAGAACCCACCTAACCAAGCAAGTCATCCATAGGAAGCAGTGTGCCAGAAATGCCGCTATGGAATCTGTACGGCAAAAACCTGCAAGAACTGGGGCACAACGGGGGTGAGTTGCCAACTCGTGAATAGAAAATATCTACAAGCAGAGATCGAATGCATGACCTATCCTAGGTCAATACGATCAGATAATAAATAAACCTCAATATGAATAAAGCTGAAGCATGCTAAACTGGCAATGTAATCTCTACATGAGTGTAATGCCAAGTGTTCGTGCTAGTGCCTCAGGTAATAGCATGTCATGAATATGAGGTATGATCAATGTAATCAAATCTGCACACACGTGGATCCCGTCCACTCGTCACCCAATGACAATAACCATCATGCAAGTAAATATCATGAAACCTGTGCATGGAAATATGAGGATATAACCCACCCGTGTCCCTCGCGACACGTCAAAATCATGGAACCGGAGTGCCCAGCATCGGCACTCGAAAACATCATGAAAACTGTGCCCAGCATCGGCACGTAAATCCTCATATATCGGGCTCCGTCAGTCCGGATCGGCCCGCGGGCTCTGTCTGCGGTATCGGCCTTCGGCCCCGGCAGGACGCCCAAATCTATCCATCGACTCTGGTCAGTATCCTCCGGATAACCGCCAGGTCCAACCAATCACCGGTAGGTACTCGCCCGCCTCCAGGCTCAATCGGCAAAGCTCATCGATCATCTTGCCGAGGGGAACCATACCGGGTCCACCATGTACCCGCAATCGGCTCATCCACTCCTCGATTCGGGTTTCACATGTCACTCTCAGCACCGAGAAAACACATGGTGGACGCACTGAAATATCATATCAAGGGTAACCGGGTTTTTAAAGCAATGACATATTCTCTTTTGAAACACTCTCGGTTCCTAAATCCAGAAATATCATAGAAACAACATATCTCAATGCGTATAATCAAAAGCATGAAGTATGCGACATGTAAAGGAAGGTATGCATATCATCATGTCATGTAAGGATCATATACTGAATGCAATAGTACTACAGTGTAGTGACACGGCAATTATCGATGATGAGTGTGTGAGCCGGCAACAAGTGTACGTGGAACATATGCATCATCGATAATGGTGCTGGTGTCCTAGCAGCATGACTGAAATATAACCACAGTACAAGCGATGCAATGCAAATAGCATGAATATGCGGAATCGAATAATCAACGCAAAAGTAAAGAATCTACACCAATCTGTACAAGTCATGCAGGGGTGCCATTTGAAATAAGACGAATCAGGGCTTTTGGAAAAACAAGGGCTACGGTGTTTTAAGAAAAGATACATCATTTGAAAATATCCGTATGACCCTTCTGCCTATCTTTAAAATATCCCCGATTCGTTAGTTTGAAATAGGTATGACTCGGTCCCGTCTAATGTCTACTAAGTAATCTAGACAGGAGGGGTAAGAAACCACCTAATCTAAGTCAATATATATAGATATGATAGTCGGTGATCCCGCCTCAATAACATATCGTAAGATATCCTCGAGTCATGAGTGCGGATCTATCATCAATATCGGCTCGTACGGTAGATTGTCGTACGGCATCCCAATAGCTGGGTAGGGGTCAATATCACAGTACCTCATCACATATCAGGTATCACTATCATCAGATCGCATAATCTGGGGTACTACTCTAAGTCTAGTACAAATCGATACCATCTATAAAAATATGAATGCGGGTAAAGCACATGTCCAAAGGCTCGCTAAAACTATCATATCGCACCTCGAAGACAAGCTATGTCACATCGCCGATCTCACGGCCTCACATCAAGTATCATCTCAAACCACGTATCATCCTCAAATCCCGTATATAAACACATAGTCCCATACCCATGTGTAGATATACGCACCATCATATGCACTCTAATAAATGAAAGAATGAATGCAAGTATGTGTGTAAATGTATGTGTGAGTGCAACCACTACTCTAGGGTTCGCACTATACTAAACCAATATATTCTTATCATCAAAATATCATTATTACCATCAATAACCCTAAACAACACATAATAAATATTCGTGTGTATACGTATTCGTATACATCACCACGGACTGCGGGGGTGCTATACGCCTTCCACCCGACTTCTCCCCGTAGATATAAATCTACTCACATTGCTTCTCGTGTGCCAAAGCCGATGTCGCTATCTTCACCTCCTTTGCCTCAACATCACGCAGGGTACCTACAAGTATATCACAATGCTAAAGCACATGAAAATCACATTGGAAACCAAAATGGCACACGCTACCCGCATAGGTAAAAACCCATCGACTCGCATGTAAACACAATCAAAATCCACTTGTCGTTGACGTCCAAACGCCACCCGACAGGAATGAATCACCAAATACCAAAATCCATGCTAAAACAAGTCCCAAATTATACACCAACATAGGAAAATCAACCCAGATTTCACCCTAGATGGAATCAGTCAAAACTAGACATACTCAGGGTCAAAACTAGAGGAAATGGGGGCATGCACAGAAAACGAGGCAATTCCTTAAAATACCTTATTTTAGAATTTTCCATAATTTTTCCCCATTTATCTGTATTTAATTATACCAGAATATTAAAATATTCATTAAAATAATATTAAATTATAAAATTTCCCAAAAATCATATTTTATTATTTTGAAGACGTTACAGCAAATGATGAGTCGCTCCTGACATTTCGCTTCAGTGTTAGCGGTGCTGATGCCGACCAAAAACCCAAATCCCAAGTCCTCCCAAGGCAAATGATGAGTTGCTCCTGGCATTATTCCAGTGCAGCAATACTGATGCCAAACCAAAACCAAAATCCAATTTCTAAAAATTCTCCCGGCCCTACGGTTGGTCCCCCAAATTGATTACCGTATACAATCCACGGGCTCAAATAATTCTCGTCATACCCATCCCCCGCCGCAACCACTAGTTACGCGGCTGGTCTCCGCGCTTGGAATTATGCTCCATTTGGGAAAACCCACTCATGTGTTCTCACGATACATGAGGAGAACAAACTTACGGAATATCACGACTCGTAAGAAAACACCTTCGTGGGATCCTTACGACTCACAAAGGAAAAACACACTTGGGAGTCCCCACGACTCCTAAGGACAAAGTACACCAACGAGATCCTTTCGACTCGTAGAGAGAAAATGCTTTTATGGGACCCTTACGACTCATAAAATTGAAAAGTCTTAAGTGATAGGGGCCTAAACCTGTCTCCTAAGCCATCACTCCCCCACAGGAAAAGGCAAATGATGAATTGCTCCTGGCACATGTGCTTCAGTGTTAGCAACGCTGATGCCTACCCTAATCCCAAAATTCCGAACTCCAATCCAATAGACCCCTAAGTCTTTAAACTGGGAACAAATGACCTCTAAGTCGTTAAACTGGAAACAGATGACCCCTAAGTCGTTAAACTGGGAACGAGGGAAATCTCCTCATGGCAGATGAAGATTCGCTCTTGGTACCATATTCCAGTGCAGCGGTGCAGATATCAACCTAAATCACATCAATTCAGAAAAACAACCAATGACCTCCCGGGCAGAATCAAACTCCACCTCGGAAACAAATCAACTTCATCCCTGACACCGCAAGGGGCGGAGAAAGTTAAATCCAGCATCGACCATCCCAGTCGTTAAAAGGGCAGCACCGACCGTCCAAGTCGCTAAAATGGCAGCATCGACCGTCCACATCACAAAATGGGCAGCACCAACCGTCCAAGTCACTAAAAGGGCAGCATCGACCGTCCAAATCGCTAAAATGGCAGCATCGACCGTCCAAGTAGCTAAAAGGGTAGCATCGACCGTCCAAGTCGTTAAAATGGCAGCATCGACCGTCCAAGTCGTTAAAATGGCCGCATCGACCGTCCACGTCGCAAAAAGGGCAGCATCGACCGTCCACGTCGCTAAAATTGCCGCACCGACCGTCCACATCGCAAAAAGGGCAGCACTGATCGTCCAAGTCGCTAAAAGGGCAGCATCGACCGTCCACGTCGCTAAAATGGCAGTACCGACCATCCAAATCGCAAAAATGGCAGCACCGACCGTCCACGTCGCTAAAATGGCAGCATCGACCGTCCACGTTGTTAAAATGGCTACATCGACCGTCCATGTCGCAATAAGGGCAGCACCGACAGTCCAAGTCGCAAAAAGGGTAGAATCGACCGTCCATGTCGCTAAAATGGCAGAAGCGACATCCACGTCGTCAAAACGGAGTCGACCTCCACGCGAAGGAAGATCCATCAATTTCATGCACACAACTCACATATGTGGTGTTCATGTATTAATGGGGGGGCTGTAATACCCAGTTCTTTTGTATACCAATATCCGTATTTTTTTTACTCTTAAAATTTATTTATTTTTATAATTTTTATTTTTATTATTTTAAAAACCCAAACCCTAAACCCAGCCTACCCCTTTCCCAATTCTTTCAAATTCTCTTCCACTTCACCAAGCCCAGCACCTCCTCAGCCCAGCCCGAAGAAAATAAAAACAAATTAATTAAACTAAAGTCCTCCGGCCCAAACCCAAACACCCAAGGCAACCCGACCCGACCCGTTAAGCTTCCCTTCTTCCCCACCCACTTTCAGTTTTCCCGCTCCTTTTTCCCTTTACGTGCTCCACGCCGACGCCTCGTCTTCATCGCGACCACGAACCCACGACCCCGACCAAGAACTTATGCGAGCCCCTCTCTAACTCTCTCCCCTTCACTTTCGTTTTCCCGCTCTCTCTTCTCCCTTACTCTCCCGCTCACCCCACGCCTCACCCCCACGTCTCCACTTCTCAACATACGACCCAGGAGCGACCACTCACCCCGACCTCGTCTCCCTCCCTCGCACAAAATCGAGACTCCCTCACACAAGACCCCCTGTTGCTTCCATCACCTCTTCATCAACTACCCAGAACCCCTCCTCGCCACTGAGCCTCCCCTGCACAGCATCACGCCGCCGAGCTCCCCACTGCCCCGTCGACCCGAGCACCACTTCCATCACCTCCTCCAAAACCCGAGCCCCTCCACTACCTCACTCCATCTTTCACCAAACCCCACACCAAGATCCAAGCACCCGAACTCTCCACCGCTGCACCCATCGCCGGAGCTACCTCCGCCGACCACCACCGACCACCGCCGACCCCAGCACACTCCCAGGAGATCCACAGCACCCCACTCCGCCTCCAGCAGTCATGAGCCGCCGTCGAGCGTAGCCGAGCACAAGCAGTCGCCGTCGCGTTCGTGCCATAGCCGCGCGTGCGTCGATCCCTTGCCATCGTTCATAGACCGCTACCGTACCATCGTCATCTCCAGGAAAGTACTCTACTTGCTACATGCTAGATTATTCTGTTACAATTCAAAATCGTATTAATTCCATGTATATGATTCGTGTAAAATTTTATGACGCAAGTGTTTGATGCGAAACCCGAACGAAAACCTTCCATTAAACTGACGAAATTTGATCATATAAGCTGGACCATGTGGTAATGAACATTGTGTTAAAATTTGACTGAAAAATATAATCATTACTGACTTGAACGATCATCCCCAATTACACCCGTTAAAACTGAAAATTTCCCGCGTCTGAAACTTGTAAAAATCATAATTAATTGTTTAAAAATTGTAATGACGCATTCAAGGGCTCAAATCGAAGCCGACTCGACGACCTAGAACCTCATAAAAGTTTTAAATTGTTTCTATACTGAAAATAGGACAGACACTGGTTCGAAGAGCGACGCTGGACTGTAGTCCAGAGCAGCTCTGGCTGTTGATTTCCATCTTGTAATGCTTACCCTTTGCTGCTTGAACTTGTTACATTGTGTAACTCTATACCATAGTGAATATGAAACAGTTATATAAATAATGAAAGTGATTTCACCCCTTTTTACCGTCGTTTACTATTTAAACTGTAATTTAGATTAACAGGACATATAGCAATCCCAAACAGAAACAGAACCGATGCCCCATTGTTGTACAGTACATAACTTCTGACGTAGATGCGCGATTGAGAATCCGCCAATTGCGGTAGAAACCTAACTGATAACCCTAAACATTGTTAAACTATATAGTCGCCTAATTACGATCCCAACTGGATTAAAGTGTGTTACGAAATGGACTCCCGATTCTGAAACCGGATTTCCAGCCGTGAACACTTAATTTGAAATGGTCATAAATAACAAACCTGAAACCCGATTTGCGCGAAACTAATTTTGATGGATAGATAATTCAATATACTTTTTACCCCCTTTACATTGTTTTGCTTAATTCTGCACACATGACTTATAGTGAATTATGCAAGTGGTAGGATACTGACTGATGGTATTCCATTCATATGGTAATTATTGTATTCTCATCATATTGTGTAGAAGTCATTGCATCGGTAACCTAGTGATCATGTGCATTACCCAGTGTTAGGTATTAGTGTTTGATTGTGGTAAGTACGTGAGTGTTTAAGCATGAATGGTTAAGTGAAAGTGACACGTACTTGTACACAATCCGTGGACCCTATTGATTTATTGCATTGTCGACGTCTATGGGACGTGTATAAGTGTGACTATAATTGGTATGTGACGATTATGGAAGCACTTATATGGGTGTCATAGGTAAGGCACCAAACACTGTCTATTTATCTTGGGTATCAGTCGAGACATGCTTGATGGAGATCCTGTCTCCAGTTCTCGCGTAGACTTGTCATGGACCGACTGGTATTTGAGTTTATGGTTGGCGTTTGATGTAGACCACGGGGTGTGGGGTAGTTTGAGTGTGAGTTCAACAGAATCTCGGGAGTCTCATTGCCGGCACATACAGCGACTCTGGAGATATATGGGGATATTACCGATTTTTAGCGAGCGACTCGGGCCAGTGTTCCCTTGTCCTTGGGTCCTACCCTTGGGTGGGGGATACTCACGAGTGATTGACTCTCACACTTTGACTGACGATAGGCCTAGCGACCTGTACAATGAGACTTAGAGACTGATAGGGTTAGTAACATTGACATGTATTGCTTACTGATTCAACGTACCTGCCATACTGTTTACTGCTTTACTGTTTACCTGCTCTATTAGCTACCTGCATTGGTTACTTCATGTTCACGTCATCATTCCGTAATTACCGTTTCATATTCATCATTATTGCACGTGTTCACTTTTGTGTGTGTGTGTGTGTGTGTGTGTTATATTGCTATCGTGTCGCTCTGACGACCTGAGTATGCATGCTCAGAGTGAGAAGTGAATCTAGCTTGAACTAGGACATGACGTACCTCGAGGACATCGCGGACATCTTGATCAGTGACCCAGAGTTATACTTCCTTGATCTCCATCTGGTTAGTTCTTTTGATTTAGTTACTGCATTTCTCATTACCTGTGCATTGTTACTGATTACCACGTAGTGCTAGAAGCCGAAGTGTGACTACGGAGGGATATTTCCTCGACCGTAGGAGCATGGCTGGCCTTGTCAACTCCTCGTATTCCGTATTTTGGGAAGCGAGGCGTGACAGGGGAAATTTGTTGGGGTCAAAATTTACACTCTGGTTGACCAAGTCAAAATCAAAGTCAACCCCAGACCAAGTGGGCCCAAGACGAGGTCAACTGGGCCAATGCCCGGGTCGAGCCTCGAGCATGAAGCCGTCGGCCTCCCCCGGGCCAAAAAAAATTTCAGTAATAAATAATTTTGTTGTATTTCTTTTATTTTATTTTATGAATAAATGTAAGAAAATGGGTATAAAACCAAATTTTTGTAAAGCTCAGGGCTTATGTGCAAAAAGAAATGGCACATGAGCCATGGGATGGGCAAAATGCCATTTTGTGAAGCCCAAGGGGCTATGTGTAAAGTGTATAAGCCTATAAAGGCAAAGATAATGAAAATATCTCAAAAACTTTTTTCTCTCTCCAAAAAAAAAGAATCAAGATCTGTGATCTTCTCCTTCCTCAAGGTTCTAAAACTTTCTTCTTTCTTTTGAATTAAATCAAGAGTTTTATTCTTCCTTTTTCAAAACTTAATAGTTTTTCACCACAAAACCCATAAAGGGGAGCTTAGATCTTCCATCAGATCTTAAAAAGGAGAGATTTTTAAAATCACCCCCCTTTTCATCCAAGATCCGGCCAACCAAGGGGAAGAAGAAGGAGATCCATCTCCCAAAAATCCCACTTTGGGAAGATCCAGAGCTCAAGGGAGAAGCCCCTTTCATCATCTCCAAAAAATATCTTGGGAGTTTAACAACACTCTAAATCCTTTTTCGGGAGTTTAAATCCTATTTCTGGGGCTAAAAGCCCATTTTTCTCGCCGGCGCCCAAGCGCCCGAGCGCCTAGCACCCAAGCGCTCAAACACCCAGCACCCACGTGCCGGGCACGTGAGGCGCTAGCGCTCGAGCGCCTTGCCTCAAGCGCCCAGCGCCCACGTGCCGGGAACGTGATGCGCTAGCGCTCGAGCGCCTTGCGTTCAAGTGTTCAAGTACCCAGCGCCCACGTGCCGGGCACGTGAAGCGCTGGCGCTCGAGCGCCCAGCGCCCACGTGCCGGGCATGTGATGCGCTAGCGCCTATGCGCACAGCGCTCAAGTGCCCAGCGCCCAGCGCTCACGAGTTAGGCACGTGATGCGCTAGCCCCACGCGTCCTTTGGGAGCTTTTCCCTTTTTTATATACATATATATGTATACACACACACATACACTCCACAACACTGTCCCTCCCTTAAAAAAATATTTTTGTCGGGGCGTGATTGTTAGGGGTTCTGCGTGTTCAAGTTTTAGTTAATTACCGCAATCAAGACGGTTTCGCTTGTAGCTAGCCGGTTGAGTACGGGTCGTCCGCAGGGAGATGGGAGTCTTTTTCAATGTGTTTTAACAAGTTAAGTCCGAGAGTTCAGATTTGTTTGTGATTATCTAAGTGTTAAGTTGATATTTAAAGAGAGCTTGTTAGGGTTAGGATTAGGTTAGTTTGAGTTAGGAGTCTCCACATCTTTCATTACCCCTCTTAATATCGGTGTTACGGTAATCGGCAACAACGGGGATTAGCACGACTAGAAAGGAACTTGCGAGTATAAGCTAGGCTTTCCAACGCATAAGTTCTTCCTTTTGGTGCTTGTCCGTCCGTTCTTGGCTCTTAGCCATAACCTCCGGTTAATTCAACCACAACCGGTCTCACTACGGGATCACCGCTATCATGTAGGATAGGGTGCCGTAAGGAGCGGATTGTGGTTCAATTAACGGGAGTCGAATTAAGCTGTTGGGCAAGGAAAGAGTGAGAGAGATTTCCTTCTCTCCAACTTCCCTTATCTTACCCTAACAAGTATGAACTACTCACACATCATGATACGGAAAAATAAAACAAAACAAAAGAGGAAGATAGAAAGAAAGAGATTAGAAGAATATGACTAGCTATTTGCGACCTCACCTTGGAGAGGATCGAGCGTAAGCATCATTGTCGTATTAAGGATAAAGAAAAAGAAAGAAGAAAGAAACAACAAGAAATAACAACAACTAGTTAACGAATTAAAGTTACAACAATTATAGAAAAAGCAAGACAAGCATGATAATAAAATGATCTTCTTTATTCATCACTCTTCACTCACAAGCTCACTACAAGTTTAATGGAGAAGAGATGAGAAGAGGAAGAAGAAAAACACTAAACCTAGCAAAATGAAAATACAAGAATGGACCCTTTCCTTCACAAAGTTCTGGGCTATTTATAGGCTGAAAAATGAAAACCTAGGGCAGCAAGCAGAACCAACATGGAATGATCAAAATACCCCCAAAGTTTGACGATCTGCCGCCACTATACGGCCGCGGATCCGCGGCCTAAGCACGCTTAGGCCGCGTTTCCGCGGCCATATAGATGAGTTGGGGGCTCTGTCTTTTTATGCTTCCCTGGTCTTCAGTGTACATAATTCTGGTACATGTATTTTCTCAATTTGGCTCCACGATTTTTCCAGAATTTCTGTTGAGGGAAAGGTGGACTTTTTGTCAAGATTTGGCATGATTGCCTCGAGCTCCGTGTAGATTTCTTGGATCTTGTGCTGCCCTTGAGCCTTGTGCATGAAAGTGACAATCGATTTGCCATTTTGTCTTCCTAAACTGGTATCTGGCAACATACGGATGAAGAGCGGAGACCGTGTTTTATCTGTGGTTGGCAGGAACCCGGATTTTGTCGTGTTTTCCATGAATTTCACCGTTTTAGAACCGAGAACCTGTATCCTGCAATTGACTAGTAAACGCGGCACAAGAGTATCTACCGATATGCAATGTGATAAAAATTGGGCGGTATGAAAATGCAAAAATCTGATATGAACAAATACCCCCAAACTTATCATTTGCTCGTCCCGAGCAAAGCCAATTTATTCACAAAAAATTTCCTAACCTCACTTTCGCAGGGAACGCGATTGCAGTGAGCATGTGCAACAAGCCGTTAAACCTCTAGGTGTCCCTAGTAGGAGGAGTGTTGTCTCCTGAGGGTTTTCAGCGGATACTACCCACAAAATCCGGTCAAGTTGGTTTTGTAAAATAACTAAGATTCAAACCCTACAGTTTTGTTTTAGAAAATAACAATTCTATAATCCTAAGTCTAGACCATCGAACCTTTATTTTTCACACCTCGCTTCTTATTTAACTACAGATTTTATATGTCTTTACGTGCAGTGCAAATAGTGTCGTTAAGTTCCAGAAGGATCGATTAAAGTCATCATGTCGCACAATAAAGCCCAGATAACAATTTTAAAAGGATCACATAAGTTTTATAAAGAGTTAAGCATTTTTCAAGTTTCGTTTTCCAGTAAGGTTTCAACTTCAGAATTTCTATCTTCCTTAACAGGAAACTAAGTCGTATTCTTCACTCCACCTTTTTCTTGTTTTCATTTCATACACACCTCTGTGAACGTGCAATAGTCTTTATCACAGAATAAAACCTTCATATCTCCGCTAAATTTTTTTTATAAAAGCCTGTCTTTTATCAAGATTACTCTCACACAAAGAACCGTTAGGAATTTTAACTCGGAGAGAACACTTGCTTGACTTTGTTTTAATCTGGACTTTCTAGGCTTCTTAGCGAGCTTTGGGCCAATGCACCCAAACCAGTTGGTTTTAGGGCATTAGGTGTAGAAACACCCCAGCGGACTTAATTACTCAAGTTACCTAGGTCCAAAAACAAAAGACAGTTTGGCGTGAAAATCAGATGATTTGATATGAACGGAGATATAACCGGCAGTTCCATTATTTTTTTTTTGAATAAAAGACGTGTTTAGTGGGTTCGGTGTGTAATCATTCCAATCAAGTTTCAGATGGGTTATTTTTCAGACTTAGTTCCAATTACGGCATCAATAATATTCCTTCATATTCGCTTTACTTCATAAACTATTCTTGACATTACTTATTTCAGAACAAACCTATTTGATCCTCAGAAAATCATTTATCTGTTTAAAAGTTTTTTAAACATAACAGACTTGTCATCTAATTCCCAAAAACTCACGACACGTGTAGTGTGATGTAAAAACGTATATCAGCTATAGTTAACTTCAAAGGAGCGTTATCTTTCAGGTTCTCAAAATCTAAACATAAGATTTAGTTATTCCTATTTTTTTTCAAACAAGAACCGTCGAAATGTTGAATCAGAGTTTTTCCACTAGCTAACTTGACAGAAAAGTTTTTATATTTTTAGAAAATTTTCAGATTTTTATGGATTTTATGGATTTTAATATGCAGATGCAAAATATACATATGAATACGAAGGTAAGAAATGCGTACCGAGCGTACCCCCAAACTTAAACTGGACAGTGTCCTCGCTGTCATTGCATGAAGAGATCATTTGAAGGGTCAAAATTGTCGGTTAGCGATACCCAATTTTTTTTTTTTTTTTTGTTTTTAAAGAAAAAGAAAAAGAATATACAAATATATACAAAATGGTTTGTACATACCCCCAAACTTATTTGGAACAGTGTCCACTGTTCTTGGCTGGATAACCGAACTTTGGAGGTAGGCAGAGGAAGATCATTCAGGGTAAACCGGCTCCTGTAAGAACAGGAGCTCCTCTGTTGGTTCGGCGCTAAGGTACGGTTTGCATCGGTGTCCGTTCACTTTGAAAAATGAACCGTCCTTTGGATTTTCCAAATCCACAGCGCCCTGCGGATACACATTCCGCACAAAATACGGCCCTTTCCAGCGAGATCTGAGCTTTCCAGGATGGAAATGAAGTCGGGTGTCGTAAAGCAGTACCTGCTGACCAGGTACGAAGGTTTTGTGCAAAAGGTGTTTATCGTGAAACACCTTCGTTCGGTTCTTAACAACAACCGCGTTATCGTAAGCCTCATCCCTAAGCTCCCTCAGTTCGTTCAACTGCAGCTTCCGATGGCTGCCCGCATCCTCGAGAGACAGATTCAGCTCCTTTATCGTCCAAAATGCGCGATGCTCTATTTCGACAGGTAGGTGGCAGGCTTTTCCGTACACAAGCCGATAGGGAGACATGCCAAGGTCGGTCTTATAAGCGGTTCGAAATGCCCAAAGGGCATCAGTGAGTTTCAGCGACCAATCCTTACGGTTCTTGGAAACCGTCTTCTCCAGTATCTGCTTGATTTGCCGATTTGAAACTTCGGCCTGCCCGCAGGTTTGGGGGTGGTAGGGCGTAGAGAGCTTATGATTAATGGAGTATTTCCGCATCAAAGCTTCGAAAGTTTTATTGCAGAAATGACTTCCATTGTCGCTAATGATCGCTCGGGGGTGCCCAAACCGGGAGAAAATGTTTTCTTTAAGGAACCTAACGACAACCTTGTTGTCGTTAGTTCGGCTGGGCACAGCCTCGACCCATTTAGAGACGTAATCAACAGCTAGAAGGATGTACAAGTTCCTAAAAGAGCTGGGAAACGGCCCCATGAAATCTATCCCCCAAACATCGAAAATCTCCACAACCAAGATTGGTTGGAGCGGCATCTCGTTCCTCCGGGATATCCGGCCCATGTGTTGGCACCGGGAGCAAGTCTTGCAATAGTCATGAGCGTCTTTGAAGAGTTGTGGCCAGTAGAAACCACATTGCAAGATCTTCTCAGCTGTCTTTCTGGGCCCAAACTGCCCGCCACACGCTTGATCGTGGCAAAATGACAGCACACTCTTGAATTCCTCGTCAGGGACACACCGACGAATAATCTGGTCGGGACAGTACTTGAACAAGTAGGGTTCGTCCCAGTAAAAGTGTTTTACTTGGGATAAGAAGCGAAGTCTGTCCTGACTCGACCATTCAGTCGGGAGTAATCCTGTGGCCAAATAGTTCACAATATCTGCGGACCAGGGTTCGCACGATACTGTCAAGAGCTGTTCATCCGGGAAAACGTCGTTGATCGGAATTGGAAGCGAAGGCGAAGAAGGAAGTCGTGAGAGATGGTCGTCAACCACGTTTTCACATCCTCGTTTGTCCTTAATGACAAGGTCAAACTCTTGAAGCAAGAGGATCCAACGTATTAACCGAGATTTTGCATCTTTCTTCGCAAAAAGATGGCGCAGAGCTGAATGGTCTGTGTAGACAATGACTGGAGAGCCGATGAGGTATGGCCTGAACTTTTCTAAAGCAAATACAACAGCTAAGAATTCCTTCTCAGTTGTTGTATAGTTGAGTTGGGCGTCGTTCAGGGTTCGGCTCGCATAATAGATTACGTGCGGCATCTTGTTGATGTGTTGTCCAAGGACAGCACCAATGGCAAAGTCGGATGCATCGCACATAATCTCGAATGGGTGCGTCCAGTCAGGTGAAGAAAGAACGGGAGCAGAAGTGAGTGAGCGTTTCAGTGACTCGAATGCAGTCACACAGCTCGAGTTGAAGTCGAATGGCGTGTCCTTGGCCAGCAAAAGAGTCAAGGGCCTAGCAATCTTGCTAAAGTCCTTGATAAACCGTCTATAGAAACCGGCATGGCCAAGGAAGGCTCGGATATCTCTGACGCATCAGGGAGGAGGCAGATTGGAAATGACCTCAATCTTGGCTTTGTCAACCTCTATGCCATTTTGCGAGATGATATGTCCTAAGACAATACCTTCGCGCACCATGAAGTGGCATTTCTCCCAGTTCAAAGTGAGATTCTTGTCCTTACATCGGGTAAGGACAGCGTCAAGATGCAGCAAACACTCGTTGAAGGAGTCGCCGAAGATGGAGAAGTCATCCATGAAAATCTCCAGAAATTTTTCCACCATGTCTGAGAAAATTCCCATCATACACCGCTGGAAGGTAGCGGGCGCATTGCATAACCCAAAGGGCATGCGACGATATGCAAACGTGCCGAAAGGACAAGTGAATGTGGTCTTGTCCTGGTCTTTTTCGGCGATGGGAATTTGATTATAGCCGGAGTAGCCATCAAGAAAGCAGTAGTACTCATGTCCGGCCAATCGTTCAAGCATCTGGTCAATGAAAGGTAGCGGAAAGTGGTCTTTCCGCGTTGCGGCGTTGAGTTTTCTGTAATCAATGCATACTCGCCACCCAGTTTGGGTGCGAGTAGGGATTAACTCGTTCGCCTCGTTAGTGATGACCGTGATGCCCGACTTCTTGGGGACAACATGAATGGGGCTAACCCACTGGCTATCAGAGATAGGGTAAATGATACCACTATCTAGACATTTTACGATCTCCTTCTTCACAGCCTCCTTCATGACTGGATTGAGACGTCTTTGTGGATCCCGGGCTGGTTTGGCATCATCCATCAGATGAATGTGATGCTCAACGATCAGGGGACTAATCCCCTTGATGTCCGCCATGGACCAGCCAAAAGCTTGCCTGTTGCTGTGCAAGACCGTGAGAAGGGCTTTCTATTGTTCGGGAGCTAGAGAAGCCGAGATGATGACAGGGAGGGTCTCGTTCTCACCTAAGTAAGCGTACTTAATGTGAGACGGCAAAGGCTTGAGTTCGAGCGTTGGAGGTGAAACAATGGAAGGCAAGATTGGTGCAAAGGTCTCGAACTCAAAGGACTCCAGCAAAGGTTCAAAACGAGTGTAGGCAACCGAGTTGGATGGTTCAGGTAACTCATCCGGAAAGTCAAAGGATTCAAACTCGGGTTGTGCGCAGCTAAGATAGTTCGAGAACGTGAAACACTTGTAGTCGTTGTCGGGCGCAGAAACAGCAGCAGGTTCGAAGAGAAACGCACTAGTGGCGTCAAGATTATCGTGATCAAACAGAAACTCCTCGAATTCACACTCTTCTGGGGTGATCTCCTGGATCGAGCAGACGTCCAGTATATGAGCATTAGGTTCGGCGGGCTGATTTCCCAACCTAAAAATGTTGAGTTCAATCGTCATATTTCCAAAAGAGAGGTTCATCGAACCATTGCGACAATTGATCACAGCATTTGAGGTTGCGAGAAATGGGCGACCGAGTATCACCGGAATTTGATTCCGGGGGTTAGCTACAGGCTGTGTATCTAATACAATGAAGTCAACGGGGAATATGAAGTCCCCGACTTTTATTAACACATCCTCTAGCTCACTCCTAGGATGGGTGATCGATCGGTCGGCCATTTGGAGAGTGCAGTGCGTGGGTTTCAGCTCTCCGACGCCTAATTGCTCGTATACTGAATACGGAAGCAGGTTAACACTGGCACCAAGATCTAATAGTGCGCGGTTGATGTTCTTATCCCCAATAGTAATTGAAATCGTAGGACAGCCAGGGTCCTTCCGTTTTTGTGGTAAAGATTGGGTAAGGGCATCACTCATAGCACTAGCCAAGAAAACTTTCTTGGGTACCTGAGACTTCCTCTTTTTCGTGCACAAGTCCTTTAAGATTTTCGCGTAAGACGGGACTTGTTGGACAGCATCTAAAAGAGGAATGTTAATGTTAACCTGCTTAAATAACTCCAGAATCTTCTCCATTTGAGGATTTTGTTTATTAGACTTCAACCGGTTTGGAAATGGAACATTTTGAAAATTGGTTGAGTCTAATGCTGGAGGAGGAGATTGTGGAGTTGGAACGGATTCCAGAATAGGTGTCTTCGTGGAGTGAGAAGTGGGTCCGTTCAGAGCAGAAGAAGAGGGAGGGGAGCCTTGTGAAGAACGGAGAATAGGCTCAGAAGACGAAGAAGAAGAAGAAGAAGAAGAAGCGGCCAGGGTGTCATCGTTGATCCGTTTGCCAATGTTGTTTTGCAGCATCCTCCCCGATCTCAGTGTGGTCACGGCACTCACATTATGTTTTTGTTGTTCAAGAGCAACATGTGCATTATGTGGGTGACCGGGATTTGGAAGTGGCTGGGACCGGAGCTTCCCCTTTTCTCGCTCGCTTAAGGCCGCGTTCAGCTGTGCAATCTAGGCCTCGATTGTCTTGATGCTTTGCCCGTGTGCGGCAGTGTGTTGCACTAAGGATTGAATGGAAGACTGGATGTTGGCGGTGGATTGAGTCGATTGTTTAACGAACGCCTCCAGACTTCGTTCGAGCGAGGAAAGCTTATCGTTGTTCGACGGAACAAAGTTGTTTGGTGGAAAAGAATTGTTGGGTGCAAAGTTGTTCGTCTGATTTTGGAAAGGTTGGGGTTGGAAGGGCTGCTGATACTGAGTTTGTTGTTGCGCTTGTTGTTGCGGTGGAGGAGCCCTTTGGAAATTGTTGCCTTGGAATTGATTCTGATTCTGATTCCAGGCGAAATTGGGATGGTTCCTCCAACCGGGATTGTAGATGGAAGAGTATGGATCATTCCTCGGTCTTTGCTGAAATGCAGCATTGACCTGATCCTGTCCTTGCGAGGGTGGATTGTAAGGACACTCTTCGGTCAAGTGAGAAGGATCGGAACAACAAGCGCAAATGGTACGAAGGGGGAGAACAGGGGCCGGAGCAGGAGCAGAAAATTTGCTCTCTATCGCTTCAAGCTTTCTTGTTATTGCAGCCATTTCAGCTTTCATCGCAATAGAGACATCAAGTTGGTGGATTCCTACCCTAGACTGACCGGTAGAAGTGGAGGTAGAAGAAGAAGTCGGTCTGGTGCTCTCCCATTGTAGCGTTTGCTCCGTAAGGTCGTCAAAGAACTGCCACGCTTCCTCGTCAGATTTCGATAGGAAGTGGCCCTGACAGATGGTTTCTAACAACTGCTTTGTTGCTGGGTTCAGGCCCTCGTATAAGGTTTGGCAGAGTTGCCATTTCTCTATACCGTGGTGGGGACACTGAACAAGAAGGTCTTTGTATCGGTCAAAGCACTTCCAGAAGGGTTTAGAAGGAAGCTGGGAGAATTGGTTGATTTCATTTCGAATCCTTGCGGTCTTATGATTCGGATAGAATTTTTTTAGGAACGCTTTAACAAACTCGTCCCAGCTGGTGATTGAGTGGGAAGCGGTGCTATACAGCCATTTTTCAGCAAGATCGCATAAAGTGAACGGAATGACCCGTAGACGTATAGCATCGTCTGACAGCTGGGTGGTTTTCATCATGGCACAGACGTTTTGAAATTTGTTGATGAAGATATAGGCATCTTCAGATTCAAGCCCATGAAAACGTGGAAGCATGTTGATGAAGTGGGGCTTAATTTCAAAGTTGTCCCCATTGGCCGGAGGAAGAGAAAGGCAGGTGGGAAGTGCAGAACGGGTGGGATAGAAACGATCCTGGAGCGCGATTCGCTGCGGCGCTACAACAGGCGGTGGTGGTGGGATATTGGTCTCCGTAGGAGGTGGAGCCAATCCAGGGGTGGTCAAAGAGATGTTCGGATTAAATCCTGACATCGCGGAAGAAGAGGTTGGTGAAGGTGAAGGTGAAGATGTATGAACAGAATTCCGGTCAACGTCGGAGTTGGCCGGCAAAGGAAGGGGTGAAAGAGGAGTGGACGGAGTATCGACTTCGGAGTCGATCGCGTAGTCGGTAGCGACTAACGTAACGCGGACTAGACGGGCGCTAGTGTCCCGAGTCCAAGCGGACATACACTAAACGAGTTTAGTATAGTCAAAACGGAGAAGGTGAGGGTAAGAAAAACGTCAATGGAGAAAGGTGATGGGTGGTGGGTGAAAAATGGATTTGGCGACAAAGGGCAAGTTTTTATAAAAGTTTTTGATTTTTTCTTTTTTTTCTTTTGTTTTTAGAAAGAGATTTACAGAAATATGTACGGAAATACGGCTTAAGTAATCACAAACAAAATATGCACAATCACACCTAGATCTAGGGTAACCTAGGTCTACTAGACCTGCTCCTGAACTTGATTGTCGAAGTTAAACAGTGTCGAGAAACGGGCTTAAAAATACACTGATCACGAGGCTAGGTAAGTGCAGAGATAAGGGGAGGTTGTCCAACGCTTTCGCGAAGTTCCTTAATTAAATAACCCTTTCTCTTTCGGTGGTTGCGCCTTTAACACTTTCCTAGACACCCCGTAAACAATATACCGTTAAGCGAGGTTCTAAACACGGTTTATCTTCTCCTAATGAGCGCGAAGTCCTTAGGACTGAAGTCTAGTATTTTTTTAATTTACAATGGACAATGCATATGCTTTTGTGATTTTTGGGGTCCTGGGAAGGGTGATGAAATCCCCACCCAATCTGGATTGGTTTCAAGCCCCTTAAGTCCGTATTAAAGAATGCAAAGCGGTAACAAATCAACTGCAAACAATTTTTATTTGCGGCGCAAAGAATCCTGCTCAAGAACAGTTTATTGGAAGGGGGAGAAGAATTTGCGCAAAGAAATCTGCAGAAAACACAATTTATTGGAGTCCACAGGAGTGGAGAGAAGAGAGAGACTCACCAGAAATTTTGGGGCCCTGAAACCACCAAGTGGCCGCGGATCCGCGGCCTAAGCCCTCTATTGCCGCGGATCCGCGGCAGTAAAGGGAGATTGGGACTTCATTTTTTGTGTGGGTGCTGGTATGGGTCTCCTCTGCTTGTCTGGATCTTCTGAAGTTTTACTTGCTCACTGTACCTGCTCCAGATCTTGACAGTAGACCGTTTGTTGCGTTTTGATCCGTCGCGGTGTAGCCGCAAAATGTGGGTCTATCTTCCCACGTCTTTGGCACTGTACTTGAACTCCGTCTTATCCGACGTCTTTGGCGTCGATCTTGAACTTCGTATTTTCCTACACACTTGCACAAAAGCTAATCAAAAAAACAACAAGATGGTTTTTTTTTTTACAATGTATATTTTTTTGTTTTGTTTTTCGGTTATATTCACAAGTTAACCCGAAATTACACAAGGAAATAAACTACCGTCTCCCCGGCAACGGCGCCATTTGATTGTTAGGGGTTCTGCGTGTTCAAATTTTAGTTAATTACCGCAATCAAGACGGTTTCGCTTGTAGCTAGCCGGTTGAGTACGGGTCGTCCGCAGGGAGATGGGAGTCTTTTTCAATGTGTTTTAACGAGTTAAGTCCGAGAGTTCAGATTTGTTTGTGATTATCTAAGTGTTAAGTTGATATTTAAAGAGAGCTTGTTAGGGTTAGGATTAGATTAGTTTGAGTTAGGAGTCTCCACATCTTTCGTTGCCCCTCTTAATATCGGTGTTACGGTAATCGGCAACAATGGGGATTAGCACGACTAGGAAGGAACTTGCGAGTATAAGCTAGGCTTTCCAACGCATAAGTTCTTCCTTTTGGTGCTTGTCCGTCCGTTCTTGGCTCTTAGCCATAACCTCCGGTTAATTCAACCACAACCGGTCTCACTACGGGATCACCGCTATCATGTAGCATAGGGTGCCGTAAGGAGCGGATTATGGTTCAATTAACGGGAGTCGAATTAAGCTGTTGGGCAAGGAAAGAGTGAGAGAGATTTCCTTCTCTCAAACTTCCCTTATCCTACCCTAACAAGTATGAACTACTCACACATCATGATACGGAAAAATAAAACAAAACAAAAGAGGAAGATAGAAAGAAAGAGATTAGAAGAATACGACTAGCTATTTGCGACCTCACCTTGGCGAGGATCGAGCGTAAGCATCATTGTCGTATTAAGGATAAAGAAAAAGAGAGAAGAAAGAAACAACAAGAAATAACAACAACTAGTTAACGAATTAAAGTTACAACAATTATAGAAAAAGCAAGACAAGCATGATAATAAAATGATCTTCTTTATTCATCACTCTTCACTCACAAGCTCACTACAAGTTTAATGGAGAAGAGATGTGAAGAGGAAGAAGAAAAACACTAAACCTAGCAAAATGAAAATACAAGAATGGACCCTTTCCTTCACAAAGTTCTGGGCTATTTATAGGCTGAAAAATGAAAACCTAGGGCAACAAGCAGAACCAACATGGAATGACCAAAATACCCCCAAAGTTTGACGATCTGCCGCCACTATACGGCCGCGGATCCGCGGCCTAAGCACGCTTAGGCCGCGTTTCCGCGGCCATATAGATGAGTTGGGGGCTCTTTCTTTTTGTGCTTCCCTGGTCTTCAGTGTACATAATTCTGGTACATGTATTTTCTCAATTTGGCTCCACGATTTTTCCAGAATTTCTGTTGAGGGAAAGGTGGAATTTTTATCAAGATTTGGCATGATTGCCTCGAGCTCCGCGTAGATTTCTTGGATCTTGTGCTGCCCTTGAGCCTTGTGCATGAAAGTGACAATCGATTTGCCATTTTGTCTTCCTAAACTGGTATCTGGCAACATACGGATGAAGAGCGGAGACCGTGTTTTATCTGTGATTGGCAGGAACCCGGATTTTGTCGTGTTTTTCATGAATTTCACCGTTTTAGAACCGAGAACCTGTATCCTGCAATTGACTAGTAAACGCGGCTCAAGAGTATCTACCGATATGCAATGTGATAAAAATTGGGCGGTATGAAAATGCAAAAATCTGATATGAACAGGGCGCTACCCTGCATCCCGCAAGGGGGCTGTTAGCCCCCTTGACCCCCAGCCCGCTATCCGGGTAGCGGGACCCCCGTAAAAGCTCTGCGGCCCCCCCGATATATCCAAAACCCCTTCAAAACACAGCACTGCAAATTGAGTTCGCATGACCAGTTTAACCCGTTAATCGGAGGTTCTCTCGCTCTAAATGCGAGGGGTAATTAACGGCAGCTTAGTTCGCGGCTGCCAGAGATTCGGATCCCCACAATCAATAAACCCCAGCCTATCCTAGGCAGGGGGAATCTGTAATGCGCCTGACAAGTGCGCGTGCATTCCCATCTCAATGGAGTGACGAAAAACACCCTACACATATCAGGTTCAGTATGTTATAACATTCGCTCAGAATCAATGTATTACCATTTGGTAATACAAGGTGATATTCGCCAACTGCTTTGGCTGCAACATTTGCACCATTCCCTATTCTTGCGGAATGATCACCTATTCCCAGTTCTCTTAGCCCATATAACATATTACATATGTGGGATCCTGATCCAGTATCTAATACCCAGGACATAGAGTGTACTGAGAAACAGTTCTCGGTGACTAACACACCCGAAGAAGATGCATCAACATGCTCATTCTTCGTTTGGGTGGCGTGGGAATCCGGATATTCCCCTATTTCATACTCAGTCTTATAACAATTATAAGAAAGAACGGAACCAACATTCCCCTGCTTAGTATAACAAGCGGATTCGGTCAATACATCCATATTATTATCTTGATTAAGGCCTGACATGGTCGTTATCTGGAGAGAGAGAGAGAGAAGAATACACTTAGCGTATGCTCTTGCAAGATTAGATTGGTTATTATCTTATCTAATCAGGATGGCTCCCACTGTTTTTATCAAATCTTCCTTCAAATCCTAAAAGGTAAGACTAGCCGGGATTAATTACACCTTACAAGTTCACCAATCTTTCAGCCAGGCCAGTGTTGGTACTTTGAGGGAGGTTCCCCGTGCTTTCGCACGGACCTAATTAAAATAAATCTCGTTTTCCCAAAGACATAACCCCATTAACACCTTTCTAATCACCTACTTGATCGGCTAATTGTGATGCGTAAAACTCTCCCAGGAGTAACTCTTACCCGCAGTGGGTATCGGGATCCAACTATCTCATAGAAGGTATGCAATCTCATTGAAACTTTCAACACTTGAAATTCCCGACAATATTCTGCCCCAAACGATCTATGACCTTGACAATGACAACAAACCATAAATCGCAAGTCAAGTTCAACCCGTACATTTCATTATTGAATTAAACCCATCCGCACGACCCTTGACAAGGTCAACAAGGCCGTACTACTACCTTAATCCAGTCGCATCTCATACTTTAACAAATAAGCACTAATCAGCTACCATACACTACGCCTTGACAAGGTCAACAAACGTAGTACGAATACTGAATAGTCCTTATCTGAAATAACGGAGGGCTACGACAAGTTTTTAAGAAAACCTTTTGCGTAATGAACTTGATATCGTTGTAGAAACTAGTGATTTTTTAAAAGTAATGTTTTTGAAGCTTTTTACTAGTTTTGCTAAAGAGGTCACTCCCGGTGAGGCATCTCGGCTCTTTCCTCATCGAATGAGGTGCTGGATATTCTACAAGGAATACCGCTATGCAAAACATGAACTAAAAAGGCAATCAAAAACAATACTGAGTGGGCTGTAGTATCTGCTAGTTTCGCTAAAGAGGTCACTCCCGGTGAAGGGATCTCAGCTCTTTCCTTATCGAATAAGGTGCTGAATATTCTACAAGGAATACCGCTATGCAAAGCAAAAACTAGGGCTACCCTTTTTGAAAATATGATTCTATAACATCTTTTTAGGTTTCTTTTTTTCATTAATCTCATTAATGAAGTCTCATCATTTATTCTTCCTAAGCATCACAGAAGAAATGAAAATACAACGTACGCTTATGCCATCCGCATTCGCCACAGTGTCCCGTTATGCACCGTTAGGTTACTTAACTAACGGAATAGCGGGGCGGGACTAGCGCGGGTGCAAAACATAAACAATGTTTATTATATATCATATACATAATAATAAAGCATTCCACAGTCGCGATGAATAGCCAAACCCATATCCCTAGACCCCTACGAGAGCGGTGATCAGTCGAAAATATTGTATTCTTAACACATCAATTTTCCTACTCTTATTAATCATCTAAGGGTGTTTATTGTAAATATAACACGGATTACAAATTCATCTGGAAAATACCAAATACCACGTGTTATAGTTATAATCAACATTCTAGAGGGAAATTGAGTGTTTATTACTACACGTATGATTTTGTATATCTCAACACTTTCATCGAGATTGTGTGCAGGAAATTCTTCAGGTCAAAGAACCGGAATTGCAAAATTGCCGATAAAATGCAGCAAGACAAAGACTTAAAATCTGGCACAGATTCAGAAAACATAAAATGATTCCAGACATCAAAAGAGTACCTAAAGACTAACACCAGACAACCTAGAAAAACTCTGGCAGATATCTCCTTATATGGCCGCGGATCCGCGGCCGATCCAGGCCGATCCGCCGTGGTTCCTCGGCCGTATTGACTCATCGGCGTTTGAAAATTCTCCAGAGCCTTCCTTCTAACGGCTTAGCTTCCAGAAGACTCTCTGTAATGGCCTAGCTTCTTCGAGAAGGCTCTGCCTAATAGCCAAGCTTATAAAGATTAATTTGGGGCTATAAAAGGGGATCTAGATTTACAATTCAAAGGGGGTTCAATTAGTGGTTAGTTAGTTACACAATTGGAGCTACAATTCAAAATTCAAATTCAAGCTGAGTGACACAACTTGAGATCCAATCCAAAGCAAAAATCAAGATCTATTGAGAAGCAAATCAAGCGAGCAATCAACGATCCTTTATTCGCGAAGCCAATCTTCATCAAGAGCAAGAGATCCACGACGATTCAAGTCTCACGGAGATCGAGCGGAGCGAACTTCGACGGATCTAGTTACCTCTTCAAGGGAGCGATCGAGAGCAACTCTTGTAACCTCGAATTGAGGGAATGTGCAATTAGTCGTTGATTTAATAAAAGTGATAATTGTAATTCTTTCTTTCTTTACATTCTTGCACTATGAAATTTCTAGATCTTGATTCATTAATTTTCATAATACTTGAGTAAATCTCCGCTTGTAAAGGAATCGATAGAATCGGTAGATCTAATGATGATGAAATCCTAAAACTAATCTTAAGTCTGATGAGATTTGTGAACTCTAGGAAAAAGAATCATCAATGACCTAGTTTCGAGATCAAGTTCTTGATTATTTTATTGCAAATTAGGAATCAAACGATTGATGATTTGCTTTGCTAGAGGCTAGATCCGTATGATGATCAATGAAAAGACAAGAGATAGAGAAGGAGAAACCCTAGTTTCTTCAATAGATCCCTAATCTTCATTCATCATCATCAATCTAGCTACAATTCATCAATAAATAAGATTCATAATTTTTAGTATTCATCATTGCTACTATTTCAATCGATTTCTTTAAGCTATTCTACATAATCTTGATAATTCATATTGACATTGGACACTTTCTTAATCTTTAATTCTTGAATGTATTTTTGATTTTCTTGAAATGACAACTCAATTAAATCTCAAATTACTTTCTTGAATTTTCTTTTATAATTTTATTTTCGACTCATCTAAAGCAAGATCGAACAAGTACTCGCATCTCAGTGGACGACCCGTGCTCACTAACGATCGCTTCAAACGACACCGTTATTGATTGCGGTATAAAATTCTTTGGTTGTGATTATATTTTCAAAACACGATCCAAAATTTTAAATCAATCAAATGGTACCGTTGCCGGGGATGCGTGCGTAATTTGTTCTTTCTTGCTATTTGAGTTGAAAAATTATTATTCTATCAAATTTTCATTCAAGAATCGCTTCAAGTGCTTAACGATTAGTGTTTGAATTTTTGCGAAGGAATCCAGAATCATTTTAGCAGTGTGATTAAAATTCAGAGAAGATCTACAAATTCCAGAGGAGTACAAGAAGCTACAGGAAAAGTTTTAAACCCTAATTCCTCCTTTCCGCCGCGGATCCGTGGTGTATTGCAGGTTTTTGCGGCGGTTCCGCCGCCGTTTAGGTGTTTCACTGTTCCCAACTTTTGTGGTATATTCTCTGTTCTCTTCTCTTCTCTCTGATCTTGTCCAATAACCATTTTCTGCAGGATTCTTTGCAAAAATTCGCAGCGCTTAAAAGAAATTTGTTGCGTTTCTTGAAATTGGTTGTTTTGTGCATATTTTAATACAGAAATTAAGGGGTAAAGACAAAATTCAGATTAGGTGGGGATTTCATTACCCTTCCTAAGCCCCAAAAATCACAAAACTTGCATCCGCATTACCCTCATTAACTAAAAAATATCTAGATAAGACTCTAAGGACCGTCGCGCTCACTTAGGACAGAAGGAGGTCGTGGGTAATTTATTGCTTATCCGCGTTTCTTTTGTGATGTCTAAGGCAAGTGTGTCTAAGGCAAGTGGTTACTTAATTAGGTCTGCTACTTACGTAGCGGATAACCTCCCACTTACCTGGCATTTACCTGGCCACAGAAGGGATAAAGAGGCAGTAGAGGATCTATTTTGGGACTTGTCTTTTGGAAGTCTAGGAGCGGTCTAGAGACTTGACCTAGGTGACCATTAGATTTAGGGTTGCTTGTGCATTGTTTGTGTGATTTTTCAACAAAAAAAATCCGTCTTTTTCAAAAACAAACACCAAACCAAATTTCCCATAATTATCACAACGCTGCCACTTGTGCCACAACCGTTTAGCACATGTTAGGCTGGACACAGGATTTTATTTCCCGTCTTGTCCGCGTTTCTTTTATCGACCCCAGAGTCGGTAATTCTTCGTCTTCTTTCCCACCACCCACCACAACCGCGATGGACGGATATCCATCAAATTTTAATAACACCACTCTGCCACCGCCCGCAGGTGCGCAGAACCCACCGCGCATTTCTCTCCAGGAGAGATGTTACCCTACACGTGGTCCTCTCTCTACTTGTCTTTCTATACCACCAGCCAATGAGGAAAATTTTGAAATCAAACCTCAATACATCAATCTTTTACCCAAATTTCACAGTCTCGAGTCCGAAGACGCATTCGTTTTTATTACCAAATTTGAAAATGTATGTGCTATGATGGGTACTTCACAGCTTTCTGTGGATACTATGCGTCTACGTCTTCTCCCGTTCACTTTGTGCGATTTAGCCGAGAAGTGGCTTTATAACACACCCGCACATTCTGTTTCAACATGGGATGAATTCGTTATAGCATTCCTTAAGAAATTTTATCCCAATCATAAGACCGCTCGTGTTCGGGGTGAAATCTACCAGTTTACCCAACTTCCCAATGAACCATTTTGGAAATGCTTTGAACGGTTCAAGCATCTTCTTATCCAATGTTCTCATCACGGAATCCCTAGATGGGACCTGTGTCGAATTATCTATGAGGGTATTGATCTCACAAGAAAACAGATGCTTAAAACCATGTGTCATTGTCAATTCCTATCTAAAGATGATGGTGAAGCTTGGAAATACCTAGAAGATCTCGCCCAAAACACTTTACAATGGGAAAATGTTAGACCACCATCGTCTAGGGAAGATATCAGTCAGCTCGATGTTTCCGTCACAATGAGAGCCGAAATGGCCGCAATACAAAGGAAACTCGACGCTATGGAAAAAAAATCTCTTCAGCCTCCCTAAACCAATACACAATTCCCAAAACCGTGTGTAGTTGTTGTTCCAACCCATCACATTTGACGGAAGAATGTCCTTTGAATGTACCGTTTCAAGGTCACGAACACACAAATGCTGCATTTCAGCAAAGACCTGGAAAAGATCCTTCTTTTTCCACATATAATCAAGGTTGGATGAATTACCCTGATTGTGCTTGGAACCAACAAACTCAAAATATGGTTCTAAACCAGAATAACTTTCAAAGGGTCCCTCCACCACAACAGCAACCATCACTGAGTCAGCACCCCTATCAAACACAAAAGTTTCAAAACCTGGCCAACAACTTTGATCCTTTTTCTGCCGGTACCAATAATTCCTCTGCACTCGACATGTTCATTGCACAGTCCATGCAAACGAACAATATTTTAACGTCTTCTATCCAAACGTTACTTCAAAACACTGTCTCCCATGGTGAGAGTATCAAATTGATAGAAGCACAAATCGCACAACTGACTGCTGCAATTATTAGTTTATATGCCCTAGAGGCCATTACTGTATCATACTAGTTTGTATATTACTTAATGGAAGCTTGGGATATTCATAGTTGTATAGACAATCTTGCTCAAAATGGTAGTATGCTACTTGGTTTGTTTTTACTTTAATGTGTGCATGTGTTTCTTTTAGCATATTGCCTATACACATCAGTGGAGCCCTTAGGATCTTTGCTTGATTACCAGCGTTGTGATGGCAGTCACACTAGTGGGGGCTGGATAATCTATAAGCACATCCTTATACAGGTCCCTAGTCGTAGGATTATCGAGACAGGGCATCAATACTCCAGAGTAGACTAGTGTATACTTCTCATCCCAGGAGGGGAGATGGTCTGTCCCACAGCCATCAGTACGTCGTACTGGAAATAGTATGGAGGTGCTCGTTAGGTTACGAGTACACTGGACAGGACTCGCTGGAAACTGTTGGTTTGGTATTATGCCTATCGTCAGTTATCAGTTCCCGGGTGACATGAGTACAGCTTAGTCTGTTGACTTGACACTGTCACTTCGCCTCGAGTGTGTTCCCACTGTTCTTAGATTACTACCCTACCACGGCTCAAATGAGTCATGCAAACAGATAGTAGTTGGGTGCAGTCCGGAAGCACTTGGAGGCAGTGACGGTTAGACAGGATTAGTCTCTCCCGGTATTGGGGGTTGATATCGCGCTGTGTCTAGGAGAGCCATTACACAAAGTCCTTGGCCAGGGCAAGCGAGAAATACTAGTAGCGTTTCTAGTGTTTTCTCAGGGTGTTCTGGGCTACACTGCGACACGACTTGTACCTCTATTAGGGGACTGATGTTTACCGCCCCTAGGCCCGCCATGCGATACTCTCAGACGAACAGACCGGACTGTACGGAGATTGTCACATTCAGACTCAGTAGGAGTTCGGATGGGTTCAACTCATCGGTCTTCTTATCGGCATCTACCTGGGGACCGTTACGTACAGCTAGTACCGCTTGCGGCCTGTGGTTAAACCCACTGCCAGCGTAATGTCGAGTCTTTAGAGTCCCACACAGAGGGTTATTCGCCTTTGGGCAAAACAGAGTAGAGGTCGCATGGTTTTGCGACGGGGTTCGTTCACATCCGCGCACTTGTGCACGTTTGCTGTCCGGGCAGTTATTACCAGTGGGCTTTGGTTTAAGCCAGATCCTAATATTTGTTTTGGGATTGGTTTAATCTCATTGTATTCGTGTTCCTCGGAACACGGATGCGGGTGTATATGCACAGTTGACAGAGGCAGAGGATTCTCATTAGGGTTGTTGACCGTTGACTTTTTCCAAACCCTAATGAGAATGAGAAATATGATTAATAATATTAATTAAGGATAATTGTGCCATGGTTAGGTTGACCATTTGACTTTTGTTGACTTTTTGACTTTGGTTGACCGGTTGACTATTGTTGACATTTTGACCATCATCATTTCTTTTCAAAGATGCTTCTTGTTTCTTGCAAATGCATTAAATGATGAAATGATAATGGTCATTCATAAACTAACCATCACAATTTCTTAATTATTATTATTATTATCATTATTATTATTTTGTGAGCATGGTTGTAAAATTCCATTTTTCATTCTCACTTGTTCATTCTCTCTCATCCATTAGCTCATCCTCTTCCTCTCTCAAAGCTCTCATCTCTCATGTGTTGAGAACCATGAGATCTTGAGATAAAACCATCAAGACTTCACTCTTTAGCAAGCCAAGCACTCTAGTTACCTCTCGGTTGAGGTAGGAGCTCAAGGTAGAGGCTTTCGGGTGGATCCATCTTCTGCAAAGAGGAGACCACGAGGAGAGACCATTCACACCACTCCAAGGAGCAAGAAGAGAAGGAGTTCAAGACCTAGGTATAACCTTCTAACCGAGTAGCTAAACTTGTAGTTAGCTTGCTAGGTTTTTGTTTAGCAAAGATCCTCTAGTTTCTAGTCCATGTTGCCTTGTGTTAAAAATCGTTTTTTTACCTATTCCGCCTCCCCGCAAGCACTAGGGTGGGCAACGTGGACTTACAATGGTATCAGAGCCTAGCTAAACAACAACTAGAATGTTAGCAAAGTATTTAGAATTTCGATCCGAAAAAAAATCGCAAAACACGTCAAAATCCTCAAGTTTCTGCCGATTTTTAAAACAGCCCTAAAAATATTTCCACACATCTTAAAAATCCGTGCAGGGTATTTTAAGAACACCCAAGAAAAACGAGCCCATGACTCGGCCAGACCACCGCGGAAGTGCGGCGAAACCAGGAGTTTCGCCGCGGATCCGCGGCCGAGTCAACTCGGTCGCGACTCGGATTTGCTGCAGTGTTCTTAGTTTGAGGTTTTGTGATTTTTAAGATACTTTGTTTCTGCCTAGATTATCCAGAGAACAATGTTGTGTTTGGGGTAGTTACAAATCCGTATTTTGATCGAAGTTCTATAAACTTTGGCTAATTGGTTATATCTGTAATGTGATATATGTACTGAACGTCGACTAATCGCTATACGTCGATTAGTGGGGGTTGCACATATCTGTGATCTGTAATGTTGTTGGATTATGTATATGAACTTGTTGGATTATCGCGGATGAACAGCCGGGGGTTGTGAGATGAGAGTTTCTTTATCTTTCATTTGATGTAATCTGTAATTGATGTAATATTATTTTATGGCCGCACATCCGGGATGAGGTTGTAGCCGCCATTGTATATTTTTTCTTTTACTGTTTTTGCTCCTAGGATAGACCCAAGGTGGGGTGCACAAACTACCGGGTACCTCGAAGTGCCGAGTGGCCTACTCACGTTGTTGAGAGAGGTTGCTTCACTTCGGATACTTGGCGGGTAGTTTGCCGCACCCGTAGGGGTCTAGGGTGGGGTTTGGCTATTCATCGCGACCGTGTAATCCGTCTTTCGTTGCAGGCTCGAACGAAACGCGGATTCCTAGCATATCCAATGTGTTCATCTGTGATCTGGAATGGCTATCATTGCATCTGACGAATGTATATATATATATATATATATATATGATATCTAGTAGGCGTTGCTTATGTTTTGCATCCGTGCTACTCCAGCCCCCGCTCTGTCGTTAGTTAAGTAACCTAACGGGTGATGACGGGGCCCCGTGGCGAATGCGGATGGCATAAGCGTACGTCATATTTTCGTTGTTTTCTGAAATGGTAGGATTAATTGATGGGACGCATTAAATTAATGCAAGAAAATAAACCAAAGTTAAAATCGTTGGAACAATTTCAAAACCACTCGGTTTCTTTTCAAAATAACTTTTAAACGCGGAGCTTAAACCACTCCTTTTAAAAGCTATCAGGTTCCTTCGATTATATCAAGTTCACTATGTTCACGGTTTCGCCAAAACCATTCGTAGCCCTCCATCATTTCTGTTAAATATTCGGTAGTATTCAAGCTATGTATTTTGACCTATGCCATGGCATAGTGATTGGTAGCCGCCGGATATTTATCTGTTGCATAGATAGATGCGTTGGTTTGAGACAGTCGTACTGCCATTTTGGCTTACATCAAGGGTATGTACGGGTAGGTTCAAATTAACCTGGTAAATGATGGGTAGAACTTGACATGTGACTTATGATATTTTGGCCTACGTCAGGTCATAAGAGCATGGGGCAAAAATCCACATCGGGAGTTTCTAAAGAAACTGAAACTTGCTAGTGCTGCATACCATTTGGAGTGTGATGATTCTGGTAGGATTCCTTCAGCTTTATCACACGATGATATTTGGATCCCGATCCTACTGTGAGTATATGCTACTCCTCGGGAAACTTTCTCACTTAACGATCAAGGCTATAAACCAAGTAGGTGTCTAGAAAGGTGTTAGCGGGGCTTCGCCCACAAGGAAAAGAGGTTACTTAACTAAGGAACTTCGTGAAAGAGTTGGAAAACCTCCCTCGAAGTACTAACACTGGCCTAGCTGAACGGTTAAGCAAGTATTGTACGGCGAGATCGATCCCGACTAATTCTTATTTTATGGTTTGAGGAAGGATTCGAGAAACAGTGGGAGCCATCCTGTTTAGACAAACTAAAAACCACTCTAAACTTGCAAGAGCATCATGCTAAAGTGTTTCTTCTCTCTCTCCTAATTGCAGCGACCAAACATCATGACCGGCCTTAAGTTACTACTAGATAAAAACATACTGACAGGGCCAAACTACAAAGATTGGCTCAGGAATGTCAAAATGGCAATCACTTATGACAAGTTGGGGTATCTTCTTACCACCAAAGCTCCCCCTGTCCCAGGACCTCAATCCAGCGTCGCGGATAAGGAAATCCGTAAGACCTGGGAGATTGATTGCGCGAGGGCCAAGTGCATCGTGCTTGCCTCTATGGACAATGAACATCAGAGGAGGCACGAGGATATGGACCTTGAATCCATATTTCTCCATACAAAAGATCTGTGTGGAGAGCAATCCCGTATCGCCAGATACGAAGTCTCGAAAAAGTTGTTTTCGGCGAGATTGGCCATCGGATCATCTGTAGCGGAACACGTACTTAAGATGATTGGCTACATTGAAGAGCTCGCGGACCTCGGGACCATGTTAGAGAACGAGCTCTACACTGACTTGATTCTCCAGTCCCTTCATTCCACTTACGCCCAGTTTATCTTGAACTTCAATATGCAAGGAAAAGAAGTTGAACTTTCAGAACTCCTCAACATGTTGAGGAGTGCAGAGGGCACCCTACAGAAAGTAAGGGAAACATCCACTTTGTTTATTGGAGGATCTTTCTCTTCTAGATCCAAGGCAAAATCCAAGGGAAAGAAGAAGAAAGCCCCCACCAAACTAAGAAGCGGTGTTAATAAAGCGGAAGCCAAGGGAAAGGCAAAAGTAGCAAAAGTAGCGGGGCAGCTTTGGGAAAGGAAGAGTGCTTCTATTGTCATAAGAAAGGACACTGGAAAAAGGATTGCAGGGCTTGGAAAGCCAAGAACCAGGACCCGAAGCAAGTTGTGGTTTCGGCTTCAGGTGTGTATGTTATTGAAAACTGTCTATCAATAAACTCTACTTCCTGGGTATTGGATACCGGATCAGTATCTCATATCTGTAATTCTTTGCAGGCACTGAGAAAGCGTAGGGTTTTGAAGGCAGGTGATATGATCCTCAGAGTTGCAAACGGAGCTGGCATGGATGCTGAGTCCGTGGGGGACTATCACTTGGGATTGTCAGATGGATATGTTTTGGTTTTGCGTGACTGTTATTTTGTACCCAGTGCGACTTGTAATATCATATCTGTATTTTTAATGTCTAAAGAAGGTTATGATTTTGCATTTGTAAGCAATGTTGTAAACATTCACCTTAATCATGTTCTGATTGGGTCGGGTATATTAAGCAACAGTATATACGTATTGAACCAACCACATATTTTCAATGTCCAGAATACACACAAAAGAAAGTCTCCAGAAATAAATCATGCTTTCTTATGACATTGTAGACTGGGTCATATCAATGAGAGAAGGTTGACTAAGTTACATAAAGAAGGATATTTGGATCCGTTCGAATATCAATCATATGCAACTTGTCAATCATGTCTCAAAGGAAAGATGACAAAGACTCCGTTCACTGGACATGGAGTAAGAACGAGCGAGCTCTTGGGACTCGTACACAGCGATGTATGCGGTCCAATGTCTACACATGTGCGAAGTGGTTATACTTACATCATTACTTTTACGGATGATTTTTCAAGGTTCGGGCATGTCTTCTTAATGAAGCATAAATCTGAAGCCTTTGAAAAATTCCAGGAATATAAGAATGAAGTAGAAAAACAAACAGGCAAAAGTATTAAGACACTGAGATCTGATTGAGGTGGTGAATACTTGAGTGCCGAGTTCTTGGATTACCTAAAATAGAATGGAATTCTCTCTCAGCTTACTCCTCCATACACTCCACAACATAACGGTGTATCGGAGAGACGGACCCGGACCCTATTGGATATGGTACGTTCCATGATGAGTAACGCTGAGTTGCCGCGATCATTCTGGGGATATGCACTGGAATCAGCTGCATATCTTTTGAACCGAGTTCCAACTAAGACTGTGTCTACCACACCATATCAGATATGGAGTGGGAAGAAACCCTATCTTCAATATCTGAAGATTTGGGAATGTCCAGCTTTTGTCAAAAAGCAGCATGCGGACAAACTCGAGGTACGCTCAGTACAGTGCAAGTTTGTGGGATACCCAAAGAACTCCAGGGGGTATTTTTTCTATTACGCAGAAGAGAAAAAGGTTTTTGTCTCTCGTCATGCCCACTTTCTGGAACATCAGTTCTTAGAAAAAGAAATAAGTGGGAGCGTAATAGAACTGGAAGAAATTCCAGAACCACAAGCTATTACTGAAAGCTTAGAAGAACCAGAAGGTTCGAAAGAACAGGACATTCCTGCGCCACTCCCCAGGAGTAGTAGGCAGTCTCATCCGCTCGAGAGATACTACGGTTTTCTCATAGACGGGGATAGAGAGGATTGCATCATTGATAATGATGAGCCGACTAGATTCCAGCAGGCCATTCAGAGCACTGACTCGGTAAAATGGCTGGATGCAATACGGACCGAGATGGAGTCCATGTACACCAACAAAGTATGGACTTTGGACGTTGCTCCAGAAGGGGTAAAACCCGTAGGCTGCAAATGGATCTTCAAAAGGAAGATTGGTGTAGATGGACAGGTTGAAACCTATAAGGCTAGACTTGTTGCAAAGGATTTTCGTCAAAGACCTGGTTTTGACTATGACGAAATATTTTCTCCAGTGGCTATGCTCAAATCCATTCGGATCCTTCTTGCCATTGCTGCCTTCCACAATTATGAGATTCGGCAGATGGACGTAAAGACCGCTTTTCTAAATGGAAATTTAGAGGTGTGTGTCTATATGGACCAGCCAGAGGGTTTCAATCAGAGTGGGAGCAGCGGGAAAGTGTGCAAGTTGCTCAAGTCCATTTATGGACTAAAGAAAGCATCGCGGAGTTGGAACATCTGTTTTGATGAGACGGTCAAAGAATTTGGTTTTATCAAAAATCCAGATGAACTATGCATCTATAGTAAAATTGTAGCACGAACTGTCGTATTCCTCGTTTTATACGTGGATGACATTCTCTTGATAGGAAATGACATTCCTATGCTACAATCTGTCAAAGGGTTCTTGTCACACAGGTTCTCCATGAAAGACCTGGGTGATGCCTCTTACATTCTGGGGATCCGGATCCATCGTGATAGGTCCAAGAGGATATTAAGACTTTCACAGTCGAGGTACATCGACACCATACTGAAAAGATTCAGTATGGAAGATTCCAAGCGTGGTAATTTACCGGCTTGTCACGGGATCACCCTCTCCAAAGAGATATCTCCCAAGGCTGATTTGGAAAGGGATCGCATGTCTATTATACCCTACGCTTCTGCGGTAGACTCTGTAATGCATGCGATGTTGTGTACCGGACCAGATGTAGCTTATGCACTGAGTGTGGTAAGCCGGTATCGGTCAAACCCTGGGGAGAAGCACTGGATAGCTGTAAAGAACATTCTGAAGTACCTGAGAAGGACTAAGGATATGTTTTTGGTTTACAGCGGAAAAGACCTCCAGATGGAGGCCTTTGCTGACTCCAGCTTCCAGAGTGACAAGGATGACTCCAAATCCATGTCGGGATATGTCTTTACCCTCAATGGAGGGACGGTGTGTTGAAAGAGTTCCAAACAGGAAACCGTTGGTTATTAGAAGTTACCTTTTGGGTGGAAGAATGAGATATAAGCTTTTGAGATGAACTAAGGGATTTTTGTGCAAGCGAATGAGAGTGATTTTCTACCCACAAAAATGGACAGCCCCACCCTAAGAAGTGGCCGGCCCAAGCATAAGAGAGGAGGAGGGAATGAGCAATCATCCAAGAGAGAGAGAAAGGGTGATAATTAGAAACAATGATCACCAACAAAGTCCAATCCTCATCAACCATCTCATCAAGCAAAAGTCAAGCAATCATGAACAATCATGAACCAAGAAGTCAAATGATGGTTGAACCATCATGAAGCAATCATCACAAAAAGTCTTCTCCATAATAAAATGTACAATTGCAAATAACCCCCTCCACACCAATTTTCAGCCAAAGAAAGAAACAAAGGAAAATGGCCGAAACGGAATGCAAACTGGCAACTTCAAAAAACTGATCCCGTAATAAATTACAGGAAAACCCCGCGACTGTATATACATACCCGCATTTGTATTGCGACCGAATACAAATGCAAAGAGACAAAATCTACACTGTACAATACTAAGATCCGGCTTAAACCAAAGCCCGCTAGTATTATCCGCCCGATCATGATCCGTGCAATACCGCACGTATATGTTCGAATCCTGCCATATCTCCATACGTCCTCTACAGCGTTTCGCCCGAAACTTGAGAAACTGTCTGTGGGGGACTCTAAAGACTCGTCAACACTTTGGCTGTGAATTTAACCACTAGCACGTCAGAGGTATTAGCCATATGTAACGGGCTACCAGGTATTGACCAAAAGGGACGTCGATGAGCGAACTCATCCATACACCCTACTGAGCCTGTCAGTGACAATATCCGTACAGTCCGGTCCGTTCGTCTATGAGCATCGCATGGCGGGCCTAGGGGGTTGGTAAAAGTCAGACCCCCAAAAGCGGTACAAGTCGTGTCGGAGTGTAGCCCAGAACACCCTGAGATACTACTGGAATACCTACCAGTAAATCTCCTGTCTTGGCCAAGGACTTCGTGTAATGGCTCTCCTAGACACAGCGCGACCTCACCCCCAATGCCGGGAGAGACGAACCCCTGCAGATCCGCTCACTGCCTCCATGTGGCTCGGGACTGTACCCAACTAAAACATGTTTGCACGACTCCTTTGAGCCGTGGTAGGGTAGTAATCAAAGTACAGTGGGAACTCACACGAGACAAATGACGATCTCAAGTCGATGAACTAACCTGTACACATGTCACCAGGGAACTGCTATCTGACGTCAGGTATAAGACCAACTAGCATGTTCCCGGCGAGTCATGTCAGGTGTACTCATAACCCAATGAGCACCTGTATACATCTTAGGTGAACCAACTGACGCCCATGGCTTGTGTGACCGGCCACCGCCCCTTGTCGGGGTCTCGACTGTATACACTAGTCTACTCTGGAGTATCGATGCCCTGTCTCGAAAACTCCCACGACTAGGGACCTTTTAAGGATGTGCTTATAGACCCCAGCTCCCACGTATATGACCGCCATCATACTGCTGGACGTCAAGCAAGAATCCTAAGGGCTCTATCAACGCACAATAGTGACCTGTAAGGTCACCTAAAGCAGTACACGATGATAAAGATAAACCAGATAGTATACTATCATCTTGAGTAAGACTGTCCTACCGGTATATGTCCTCCCTCAATCATTGCAATCACGTGCCTGTGATCCAATAATTGACTCTGAGGGCACTATATCCAACAATCTCCCACTTGCACTCAAGGCTAATTATTGCGATGTCGCATACTCACAGCCCGTGTGATACCGAACACCTAACTCCTCTACTAATCAGTCTCACAAAACCCGTTTGTGAAACTATTGCGTTCGAGGAATAGCCTCAGTGAGTGGATCCGCTTTGATGTTTCTTTCTATGTCTCTCTTAATCTCAAGTTCGCGGAGAAACCTATCTCCCGAAATGAGCAATACCTGTCTTAGAATATTTCTGGATATCTGATGGGACCTAGTTCATAAATGAACTCCAAATCCAAACTTCTTAGACTGTATCGTCAACCGAACTTAATCAGTATCATGCGCCATGCCTCCCTCAGTATCCGCCTGGACCACCTGTCCAAAACACTGCCCTTCGTCAGAGGGAAAATTATAACACTGACAGTCACTCTGTCATCCAGGTCACCTTGGAAGCCTGGAATGATAACTGTCTCCCGAATGAGGCTATCGTTATCATATCCCTAGAACATCCACTTATGTTCTAAAACTGCTTTCGAATGTTTCTCCAGGATTGGATCAATATTAACTTACTGCATCCTGTGCAAAAACAATATATGGTGTGGTACTTGACATCTCATGATTGACTCAATTGCCTAAGCAAGTGATCTGCCAATCATGCACATCCCTCTCCCCTTTAGTCTGTAAGACACCTTCAGAGAGGGTGACTACATCACCTGCAGGTACACTACCATGCTAGGAGTCGTCCATTCTAAAACACCTTTAGAATGCTGTTTAAGTACCCAGATTGGGAAACTACCCAAATCTAGATCTAAAACCATAGATCTAGTAACCAGAATGTCTGATATAATATCCATATCCTTTGTGGAGAAACCACTGTATGACAACCAAAGTATAACCGACCGTAGTATAGGAATTTCACTTCCTACTCTGTGTATGTCATCCAAATACCAGGACATCACACCCTACTACCTTCTTAACAGATCCATCCCCTATTCTGATGAAGTCAAACCTATAACTGTCACATCAGAAATAGATGATCTATCTCCGCTACATCTGCTTTAGTCTCGTAATAGACATAAGCCACTTGTCCACCAATACTTCCGTTGCTCCCACTGACTACGACAACCCTCTGGCAGAATCATATACACGTGCACTTCTAAAGCTTGTTTAGAACGACGCTATACTCATCCTCCTGCCGGGTCTCATAGTCTGGAACAACAGCAATGACAAGTCTGGGTAAACAAAAACCACCCTGCCACCGTCTTTGAGGCTACCGAAGTACCTCTCGGGTGCCTGAGGTTACCCACCATATCTGCGGAGTGGCTAATGGAATGTCAAACCAGATTGAATCTTTAGGTTCTTATCAAATTTTCAGTAATCGTTTGCGGTTCTGCAATCACTTCCAGTTCTACCATACTCCCACTTCTGTTTTATGAAAAAATCCATTTTACTTAAAACTGTGGCGAGTCTAGAACAATATCACTATTGATCTTCTAGATGGTAGAAAGTAAACCCTCGTCATAACCCGGGTCAACCCATAAACAGCCATTACAGAAACGTGCCTTGAGTTATCCAGAGTTTGGTTTTAAGCATAAGCTGGACAACTCCCCATACCTTAACATCGTTAAGATATGAACCGTTCTATATCCAATATAGAAACAGAGGCACTGATTTAATTGGAACCAGATTCAAATCATGCAACTGTTTCCAGTGCATGTCAACTAAATGGAAGGAGCCCGATCAGCATTACTCAACTTAGGAGTGCTTCCAATTATGAGTAACCTGAAAGAGAAGCAAGTTCTCTTAATCATTACTATCAACTGAATATCATACACAAGTATCTACATCTTCGATCACCTTGAAGAATCCCGATACTTGCAATACCCGGTTCTCTACTTTACTTTTATACCTATAACTTCTCAAAACTTGGACCTTGTATTTCTACGAAACACATGTCTAAGAACTAGAGAAGTCACAAGTAAACAGAATATAGTACGAGGACCAACCCCTCTGTCCAAATGGACACTGGAAAATATACAATCCTCTGTATAAGTCCTCTGGGTCTAATAACTCAATCCCTGTGTGTCGTAGGTTGAAAATTGTACTTATGGTTAAGAAGAATTACACCGTTGTTTAATGCTCCTTACCTAGTCATCAACTGATATAGGTAAATGTCATTGACATAATTTCAAAAAGTTATATCTCACTCTATAAAAATAGACGTACAGATATATCAATTTGAAATTGGTGCATAACAGCGGATATTCAAAACCAAATATTTATCGTCTGGCAAACAACCCAGGTGGTTTCCTCAAATATCAGCAATTAAAACGAATTCCGATATAATGAGGACAATCACCTAATTCCCAATAACTTACTCCCACTCATCATCTGTAAGACCATACAGATGTGAGATTCATACCTGGTAAATACATACCCGGGACCAAGTGTCTAATTGGGAAATCAGTTTTCCTTTAACAGTACACAGTGAAACTGAAACATTGAAATGTTTCGTAGGGGTATTCTGGTATTCCTAGTAATGCCTCTTCTATTATCCAGATTCACAACTGTAACCATATATTTCTTTGCCATCTCGCCAAATCCCTTCATATGTCTTTAGTCATTACCTTCTGTACACCCTCTTAGGCTAAATGGTTTTCTTCCTTCCCTACCGTTCGGCACCAGCCTATGGTTTGGAAGAAGACTATCCAATAAGCGTAATGGGTGTACTGTCCTAATCCTAGGAGCACTCGCAATGTGAGAGAAGGTGAAGATAAAAGACACCTGAATAAACCTTATTCCTATTTCTCCCGAATCAGAATCCATCCCCGGACTGGAACAAGTTCCTTTCGAGTTCGTATATAACCATACGATGGAGTATCCAAATAACTGTGGATCTTCGTAGTGATACGGAGTGTCCTGGAGAAATACAAAGGTGATGCAGGAGTGGCGATGAAATACTTGGTTCGGTCGTGAATAGCGGTCGCAATTTACTTTGCCCTCTTTCTAATCCCTTTATTTGTCTTAACTTAATACCTTCTATACACCACACTTAGGCTAATCGGCTTTCTTCATTCCATACCGTTCGGCACCAGCCTAAGGTTTGGAAGAAGACTATCCAATAGGCGTAACGGGTGTACTATCCCCTAATCCAAGGAGCACTCGCAACCTGAGAGAAGGTAAAAGGAAAAGACAACTGAATAGTCCTATTTGTTTTCTCCAGAACCAGAAATCATCCTCGAATCTGGAACAAGTTCCTTCGAGTTCGTATATAACCATACGATGGTTTTATCCAATGGAAGTGGACGTTCGGAGTAATACGGGGTGTCCTGGAGAAAAGGGTAAGAGTAGGAGTGGCAATGAGGTATGCAACTCTGACAATCCAAAAGCCAGTCTTATAAGAAGGTTCGGTTAATCTTGGTCACTGAGTCATAGTCTAGGGTCGGGTCATGGTCGCTGCCAAAGAGAGAGAAAAGAAACACTCAGCGTGCACTCTAACCTAGATCAGAATGGTTATCACTTTATCTAATCAGGAAACCTCCCACTGTAACCTCAAATTCTCCTCCAAACCTGAAAGAAGAATTAGTCGGGATCACCCGAGGAGTAAACCAACTCAACAGTGGGAATCGGGATCCAACTATCATCGCATGATAACGTGACGGAATTCACTCACGTTATCACACTCCAGAAGGTATACGCATATCTGGCAAGTTTCAGTTTCTTTAGAAACTCCCGATTTGATTTTTACCCCATGCTCTTATGACCTTGACGAAGGTTAACAAATCATAAGTCACATGTCAAGTTCTACCCGTCATTGTCCAGGTTAATTTGAACCCACCCGTACAAGCCCTTGACGAAGGTCAACAAGGCTATACGACTGTCCCAAACCAACGCATCTATCTATGCAGCAGAAAGGTAACAAGAAGCTACCATTCACTATGCCTTGACGAAGGTCAACAAACATAGCATGATACTACGTGCTACCCGTCTGAAATGACGAAGGGCTACGAATGGTTTTTGGCGAAAAACCTTTAACGTAATGAACTTGATATCCTTGAAGGAACCGGATAGCTTTTTATAAAAATATAGTGATGAAAACCTTTGCTAAAGAGGTCACTCCCGGTGAAGGGATCTCGGCTCTTTCCCCGTAGAATGAGGTGCAGGATATTCCAACTGAATACCACGATGCAAAGCAAAAGTAAACGACTATAGTGAAGTTATTGCCCTGACGCAAACTTCTGTCCAAGGGGTCACTCCCGGTGAAGGGATCTCGGCCCTTACCTCGTCGACTGAGGTGCTGGATATTCATAACTGAATACCACTGTGCAAAACAAAAGAGAACGTCCTTGCAATAACAGCTTTTTGAAAAATGTTCCGACAACATCAGAATAGGTTTGTTTAGCTTGCATTGATCCGAATCAACGAAGTCCCATCAATTGATCACACCAATAAAGAACGAAAATAATGATGTACGTATATGCCATCCGCATTCACCACTGGGTCCCGTCATCACCCGTTAGGTTACTTAACTAACAACAGAGTGGGGACTGGACTAGCGCGGATGCAAAACATATACAACATCTACTAGTATATATATCAATATATAATATTCGCTCAAGGCGTGATAAAATGCAACATCACAAAAATGTAATACGCATCACAGAACAATACAGATATCTGGGATCCCCGGGTTTCATAGAGCCGCTACTGAAACCCGACGTTCCCCTGGTCGTGTGGATAGCCTATGCAATAAAAATCCTAGACCCCTACGGGCGCGGCAAGTCACCCGCCAAAACTTGAAGCGAGGCAGCCCCCTTCAGCAACGTGAATGGACCACCCAGCACTTCACGGAATCCGGTAACTTGGGCACCCCTCCTTGGGTCAACCTGTACCCCCTACGAGTGCGGCGAATATCCTGCCAATTCTAGAGTGAAACCCCTCCGTCTCAATGCCATGAGATGCGGGCCCGTTGCCCTCTAGAATCCGGCTATCCGTGCACCCCACCGTGGGGTAATCCTAGTACAGAAAGTAAAATATACAATGGGTACATCGACCTCAGCCCGGTCGTGCCCCAAAAGAATAATATACAAACAGGCAGTAACGGCAGTCCACATGTCGGACGCTCGCCCCGCAATATCAAATGTACATATACAACCAAACTGTACTACCATTGCATCCAGGCTATCCACCACGACAAATCCGCAACATCACAGTACAACACAGAACATCAACGTGAATGTCACGTTATCAAATCCGTCTAAAAGGGCTATAGCAGTTAGACAGGATTTACCGATCAAATGAAATTCACGGTCGCAGATATAATGTAAATACTGTGAACTAACATGTTTAAAATTTTCGATCGACTAAATTTCCCGAAGTGGGCCCCAAGCACAACTGTAGCACTCAAAGAAAATCTGGACCCAAACAGAACATACCAAAAACCCTATTTCCATGTCAGAAGCCCACTGTAAAAATTTGATACTGTGAACAGTTTAAATGGCGGCGGAACCGTGGCCAATGCGTAGGTTTAGCCGCGGTTCCGCGGTAGAACAGTGCCATCGAGCTACCAAATTTTCACAGAATGCATAAAAAACCCTGCACGTATTTTTACAATGTACCAAATAATTTTTAGAACACTGGAAAAATTTGAAAGAAAATTGATATGGAAACGCGGTTTTTGGAAAATCCGTTCGATCGAACTTGTAAACACGTTAAAGTAAGCTAGACAACGTTAATGGCGTGACTCTGATACCAGTGTAAGTGCACGGCAGCGCCCTGGCCGTCATTCCGAGGCCAAAATGCGGAAACGATACTTTTCTATAAACTATTAAACCGGCGCTACCGCGTACTAAAAACCCGGATCGGGCCATTAACCTACTCCTAGCTAACTAGAGAATAGGGTAGAGAGCTATACCGAGCGATCCGTGTCCTTCGGTCTTCGGCCTCCACCCCGATCTCCTCGCGGAATCTCCGGTCTTCATCTCCTCATCGAAAAGGGCACCACATCGCCGGGTTCTTTTACGGGCTCCCACCTCTGGACCGAGGCAACTCGGGCATGAAGTTGGCAAGTTGACGTGTCCAAGAATGTTGTAGGCTATACGTAGATTACCATGTCTCTAAAGGGTTATTAGAAGTTGCCTTTTGGGTGGAGGAATGAGATATAAGCTTTTTGAGATGAACAAAGGGATTTTTGTGTAAGCAAATGAGAGTGATTTTCCACCCACAAAAATGGACAGCCCCACCCCAAGAAGTGGCCGGCCCAAGCATAAGAGAGGAGGAGGGAATGAGCAATCATCCAAGAGAGAGAAAAAGGGTGATAATTAGGAACAATGATCACCAACAAAGTCCAATCCTCATCAACCATCTCATCAAGCAAAAGTCAAGCAATCATGAACAATCATGAACCAAGAAGTCAAATGATGCTTGAACCATCATGAAGCTATCATCACAAAAAGTCTTCTCCATAATAAAATGCATAATTGCAAATAACCCCCTCCACACCAATTTTCAACCAAAGAAAGAAACAAAGGAAAATGGCCAAAACGGAATGCAAACTGGCAACTTTAAAAAACTGATCCCGTAATAAATTACAGGAAAATACCGCGACTGTATATACATACCCGCATTTGTATTGCGATCGAATACAAATGCAAAGAGACAAAATCTAAACTGTACAATACTAGGATCCAGTTTAAACCAAAGCCCGCTAGTATTATCCGTCCGATCATGATACGTGCAATACCGCACATATATGATCGAACTCTGCCATATCTCCATATGGCCTCTACAGCGTTTCGTCCGAAACTTGAGAAACTGTCTGTGGGGGACTCTAAAGACTCGTCAACACTTTGGCTGTGGATTTAACCACTAGCACGTCAGAGGTATTAGCCATACGTAACAGGCTACCAGGTATTGACCAAAAGGGACGTCGATGAGCGAACTCATCCATACACCCTACTGAGCCTGTCAGTGACAATATCCGTACAGTCCGGTTCGTTCGTCTATGAGCATCGCATGGCGGGCCTAGGGGGTTGGTAAAAGTCAGACCTCCAAAAGCGGTACAAGTCGTGTCGGAGTGTAGCCCAGAACACCCTGAGATACTACTGGAATACCTACCAGTAAACCTCCTGCCTTGGCCAAGGACTTCGTGTAATGGCTCTCCTAGACACAGCGCGACCTCACCCCCAATACAGGGAGAAACGAACCCCTGCAGATCCGTTCACTGCCTCCATGTGGCTCGGGACTGTACCCAACTAAAACCTGTTTGCACGACTCCTTTGACCGTGGTAGGGTAGTAATCAAAGTACAGTGGGAACTCACATGAGACAAATGACGATCTCAAGTCGATGAACTAAGCGGTACACATATCACCAGGGAACTGCTATCTGACGTCGGGTATAAGACCAACTAGTATGTTCCCGGCGAGTCATGTCCGGTGTACTCATAACCCAATGAGCACCTGTATACATCTTAGGTGAACCAACTGACACCAGTGGCTTGTGAGACCGGCCACCGCCCCTCGTCGGGGTCTCGACTGTATACACTAGTCTACTCTGGAGTATCGATGCCCTGTCTCGAAAACTCCCACGACTAGGGACCTTTTAAGGATGTGCTTATAGACCCCAGCTCCCACGTATATGATCGCCATCATACTGCTGGCCGTCAAGCAAGAATTCTAAGGGCTCTATCAACGCGCAATAGTGACCTGTAAGGTCACCTAAATCAGTACACGATGATAAAGATAAACCAGATAGCATACTATCATCTTGAGTAAGACTGTCCTACCGGTATATGTCCTCCCTCAATCATTGCAATCACGTGCCTGTGATCCAATAATTGACTCTTAGGGCACTATATCCAACATTTTGTTGACTTTTTTACTTTGGTTGACCGGTTGACTATTGTTGACATTTTGACCATTATCATTTCTTTTCAAAGATGCTTATTGTTTCTTGCAAATGCATTAAATGATGAAATGATAATGGTCATTCATAAACTAACCATAACAATTTCTTAATTATTATTATTATTATCATTATTCTTATTTTGTGAGCATGGTTGTAAAATTCCATTTTTCATTCTCACTTGCTCGCTCTCTCTCATCCATTAGCTCATCCTCTTCCTCTCTCAAAGCTCTCATTTCTCATGTGTTGAGAACCATGAGCTCTTGAGATAAAACCATCAAGACTTCACTCTACTCATTCTAGTGTTCTAGGTTTAGCAAGCCAAGCACTCTAGTTACCTCTCGGTTGAGGTAGGAGCTCAAGGTTGAGGCCTTCGGGTGGATCCATCTTCGGCAAAGAGGAGACCACGAGGAGGAGACCATTCACACCACTCCAAGGAGCAAGAAGAGAAGGAGTTCAAGACCTAGGTATAACCTTCTAACCGAGTATCTAAACTTGTAGTTAGCTTGCTAGGTTTTTGTTTAGCAAAGATCCTCTAGTTTCTAGTCCATGTTGCCTTGTGTTAAAAATTGTTTTTTTACCTATTCCGCCTCCCCGCAAGCACCGGGGTGGGCAACATGGACTTACAGCAATGGGTGCTAGAGAGACAGGGAAACTTCCATCTCAACCCCCACCTGATCCTGGACCCTCGCATTATAATGATGTGAGTGCTATTACCAAGTTGAGATCTGGAAGAATGTTACACAATCATGTGGGTGAACAAATTGATAATGATGAGTTGATCATTAACACCCCGGGTTCCACTTCCACTTCTACTTCTACTTCTTACCCTATTTCGTCCAGTTTACCTTCTTCTTCCGAGCCTTTTCTCCGTTTTCCCCAAGGCTCGAACCCTCCACCCACTTCATCTTTTCCACCCCCACAAACTTCTCCACAAATGTTGGACCCAACACTTATTGATAAAGCTCCATTTCCAGATAGGTTGAGGCCCAACAAACCTATGCATAAATGGAGAAGATTATGGAAATATTTAAGCAGGTTAACATCAATATCTCACTCCTAGATGCTATACAACAAGTTCCAGCTTATGCGAAAATACTTAAGAACTTGTGCACTAGGAAGAGGAAGACTCAAGTGCCGAAAAAAGTGTTCATGTCGAGTAATGTAAGCACAGCTTTTACACAGCAGTTACCCAAAAAACGTAAGGACCCTGGCTGTCCTACAATTTCTATTTCTATTGGGGGTAAAAATATCAATCGTGCTTTACTCTACCTTGGCGCTAGTGTTAACTTGCTTCCATATTCTGTGTATGAGCAATTGGGTATCGGAGAATTAAAACCATCACAATGCACTTTACAGATGGCAGATCGATCTATCACCAAGCCAAGGGGTATGCTTGAGGATGTGTTGATAGAAGTCAGGGAATTTATATTCCCTGTGGACTTCATTGTTCTAGATACACAACCTTTAGCAAACCCATGGAACCAAATTCCGGTGATTCTAGGTCGACCTTTTCTTGCGACTTCCAACACTGTAATCAATTGTCGAAACGGTTCTATGATCCTATCCTTCGGGAATAGGTGTCACGTCCAGAAAGTACGGAACATGACCGGTACTTAAACTACGAAACGTATCGAGGCATACGTGTAAGTCTACGGTAGCGCCCAGGCCGTCTTTCAGACGCCAAATGCGGAACAAAAACTTTTATAACTGGCGCTATCGCATACTATAACGCGGATCTGCCATTAACGCTAAACTAACAAACTGTAAAGAGGGTAGAAAGGTTATACCGAACGATCCGAGTCCTTCGTTCTTTAACCATCATCCCACGCTCTGTTGCGACTGCTCCGATCTCCTCGTCCAGGTGGCACCACGTCATCGGATCTTTAAACGGGCTCCCGCCTCTGACTCGAGGCAACTCGGTCATCAAGTTTGCTAAAAGAGACGACCAAGATTGATGTAGAGAATGAGTAGAACACTTTGTCTCGCTTCGTCCAAAGCCATGGACGAACGGTTAATGAAGTTGCCAATTGAGTCGGGTGATAGAATGAAATGAGCTATGAAATTTCCATACACCTAAACTATCATAATCTTTTAACCAAATGAATCAAATCAAGTGAGTGAATGAGAGAGGGGAGGGGCCGGCCACATATAAGGAGGTGGGGGGTGAGTGTAGGAGAGAGGAGAGTGACCATAGCAATAATGAAGAGGATGAGTCATAAGACACCAAGTATGAACACCATTAATGAAAAACAATGAATCATCTTAACTAGTCACCAAATCATTTAATGCAATAATCAATGCACTAATGACACATCATCCTAGTCACCTTCTTCTAGAAACTTCTAGAACCTTCCACACTCATCCAAACAAAAGATAAATCCGTCTTTAACCGAATGATAAAGACGGGTGATAGAAAACTGGAAACTGACAACTTCCAAAAGTGATCCTGAAACGATTTCAGGATAACCCCGTAACAGTATAAACATACCCGTATTTGTATTACGACCGAATACAAATGCAACTGAGACAAAAATATTATATCTACACAGTATAATACTCGGATCCGGCTTAAACCAAAGCCCACCAGTATTATCTGCCCGAAATATGACATGTGCGTAAACGCACGTGCATTTTCCGAATCCTGCCATAAAACCATACGGCCTCTACAACGTTTTGCCCGAACTTGGGAAACTATCTATGGGGGACTCTAATGACTCGTCAGTACCCTGGCAGTGGGTTTAACCACAAGCCTTCAGCGGCACTAGCTGTGCGTAACGGCTGCCCATGTACCGACCTCAAGGGAGGCCGATGAGTGAACCCTTCCGGAAACTCTACTGAGCCTAACAGTGACAATGTATATACAGTCCGGTCTGTTCGTCTATGAGCATCGCATATCCTGCCTAGGGGACTAGTAACGTCAGACCCCCAATAGCGGTATAAGTCGTGTCGGAGACAAGCCCAGAACACCCTGAGAAACTACCGGAGTACCTACCAGTAATTCTCACCTGCCTTGGCCAAGGACTTGGTGTAATGGCTTTCCTAGACACAGCGCGATCTCCACGCCCAATACCGGGAGAGACGAATCCCCTGCCGATCCGCTCACGTGCCTCCATGTGGCTCGGGACTGTACCCAAAAACTACCTGTTTGCACGACTCCTTTGAGCCGTGGTAGGGTAGAAATCAAAGCACAGTAGGAACTCACACGAGACAAATGATGACCTCAGGTCGATGAACTAACCTATACACATGCCACCAGGGAACTGCTATCTGACGATATGTATAATACCAACTAGCAGATTCCCGGCGAGTCCTGTCCGGTGTACTCATAACCCAATGAGCACCTGTATACATCTTAGGTGATCCAACTGACACCAGTGGCTTGTGAGACCGGCCACCGCCCCTCATCAGGGTCTCGACTGTATACACTAGTCTACTCCGGAGTATCGATGCCCTGTCTCGAAACTCCCACGACTAGGGACCACAATTAAGGATGAGCTTATAGATTACCCAACTCTCACGTATATGATCGCCCTCATACTGTTGGTAGTCAAGAAAGATCTTAAGGGCTCTATCAACGTGTAACATGTGATCAGTCATCTGAACCTGTACACGACTGATAAAGGTAAACCAGATAGCATACTATCATCTCGAGTAAGACTGTCCTACCGGCATAGGTCCTCCTCAATCATTGCAATCACGTGTCTGCGATCCAATAATTTACTTTGAGGGTACTATATCCAACAATCTCCCACTTACACTTAAGGCTAATTATTGCGATGTCGCATACTCACAGCCCGCGTGATACCGAACATCCAACTCCTCTACTAATCAGTTTCACAAAGCCCGTTCGTAAAACTATTGTGTTCGAGAAATGGCCTCAGTGAGTGGATCCGCCCTGATGTTTCTTTCTATGTCTCTCTTAATCTCAAGTTCGCGGAGAAAGCCATCTCCCGAATCGAGTAATACCTGTCTTATAATATGTCTGGATATCTAATGGGACCTAGTTCATAAATGAACTCCAAATCCAAACTTCTTAGACTGTATCGATCACTGAACCTAATCAGTATCCTGCACCAAGCCTCCCATAGTATCCTCATGGACCACCTGTCCATAATACTGTCCCTCGTCAGAGGGAAAACTATAACTCTAACAATCACTCTGTCATCCATGTCACCTTTGAAGCCTGGAATGATAACCGTCTCCCGAAAGAGGCTGTCGTCATCAAATCCGTAGAACATGCACTTATGTTCTAAAACTGCTTCCTTATGTTTCTCCAGGATTGGATTAATACAAACTTATAGCATCTAGTGCAAAAACAACATTTGGTGTGGTACTTGACATCTCATGATTGACTCAATTGCCTAAGCAAGTGATCTGCCAATCATGCACATCCCTCTCCCCTTTAGTCTATAAGACACCTTTAGAGAGGGTGACTCCATCACCTGCAGGTACACCACCATGCCAGGAGTCATCTATTCTAAAAACCATTAGAATACAGTCAAAGTACCCACATTAGGAAACTACCTAAATCCAGATCTAAAACCATAGATCTAGAAACCAGAATGTCTGATATTATATCCATATCCTGTCTGGAGAAACAACTGTGTGACGACCACAGTACAACCGATCGTAGTATAGAAATTTTACTTCCTACTCTGTGTATGTCATCCAAATACCAAGACATCACACCCTACTACCTTCTTAACAAATCCATCCCCTATTCTGATGAAATCAAAGCCATGACTGTCACATCAAAATTAGATGATCTATCTCCGCTATAACTGCTTAAGTCTATAAATAGACATAAGCTACTTGCCCACTATGCTTCCGCTGCTCCCACTGACCACAACAACCCTCTGGCAGAATAATATATACGTGCACTTCTAGAGCTAGTTTAGAACGACGCTATACTTAACCTCCTGCCGGGTCTCATAGGTTGGAACAACAGTAGTGTCAAGTCTGGGTAAGCAAGAACCTCCCTGTCACCGTCCTTGAGGCTACCGGAGTACCTCTCGGGTGTCTGAGGTTACCCACCATATCTGCGGAGTGGCTATTAGAATGTCAAACCTGATTGAATATTTAGATCCTATTAAATTTTCCGTAATCGTTTGCGGTTCTGGAATCACTTCCAGTTCTACCATACTCCCACTACTGTTTTCTGAAAAAAATCCATTTTACTAAAACTGTGGCGAGTCAAGAACAATATCAATATTGATCTTCCAAATGGTAGAAAGTCAACCCTCGACATAGCCCAGGTTAACCCACAAACTGCCATTACAGAAACGTGCCTTGAGTTATCCAGAGTCTGATTTTAAGCATAAGCCGGACAACTCCCCGTACCTTAACATCGTTAAGATATGAACCATTCTATATCCAATATAGAAACTTTGGCACTTATTTAATTGGAACCAGATTCAAAACATGCAGCTGTCTCCAGTGCATATCAATTTAATAGAAAGAGGTTAATCATCATTACTCAACTTAGGAATCCATCCAATTATGAGTAACCTGAAAGAGAAACAAGTTTCTCAAAACTATTAACTGAATACCTATCACAAGAATCTACATCTTCGATCTCTTTGAAGAATCCCGATACTTGCGACATCTGGTTCTCTACTTTATTCTTATACCCACAACTTCTCAAAACTTAGACCTTGTATTTCTACGAAACACTTGTCTAAAAACTAGAGAAGTCATAAGTAAATAGAACATAGTATGAGGACCAACCCCTTTGTCCTGATGGACACTGGACAACATACAATACTCTGTATAAGTCCGCTGAGCTGAATAACTCAAAACCTGTGCCTAGTAGGTTGAAAACTGTACTTATGGTTAAGATCTACTCCGTTGTTCAATGCTCCTTACCCAATCGTCAACTGATGTAGGTAAATGTCATCGACATAATATCAAAAAGTTATATCTCACTTTATAAAAATAAACGTACAGATATATCATTTTGAAATTGGTGCACAACAACGGATACTCAAAACCAAATATATGCCTGCCGGCAATATCCCAAGCGACTTCCTCAAATATCACCAATTACAACGAATTCCGATATAATGAGGATGATCACCTAATTCCCAATAACTTACTCCCACTCATCATCTGTAAAACCATACAGATATGAGAATGAAACCTGGTAAATACATACCCTTGGAGTAAGTATCTAATCGGGAAAACGGTTTTCCTTTAACAATGCACTGAAACATGAAAATGTTTCGTAGGGGTATCCTGGTATTCCTAGTAATGCCTCTTTCATAATCCAATTCATGACTTTAACCGTATATTTCTTTGCCATCTCTCCAAATCCCTTTATTTTTCTTTAGTCGTTACCTTCTGTACACCATCGTTAGGCTAAATGGTTTTCTTCCTTCCCTACCGTTCGGCACCAGCCTATGATTTGGAAGAAGACTATCCAGTAAGCATAATAGGTGTACTCTCCTAAACCAAGGAGTACTCGCGACTTGAGAGAAGGTGATGATAAAAGACAACTGAATAATACTTTATTCTATTTCTCCCAAACTGGGGAAAAAAGCAAAGGTGAAACAGGAGTGGCGATGAAGTACGCGGTTTGGTCGTGAATGATAACAGTCGCAATTTACTTTGCCCTCTTTCTAATCCCTTTATTTTATCTTTACATATTACCTTCTGTACACCCTACTTAGGCTAATTGGTTTTCTTCATTCCCTACCTTTCGGCACCTGCCTATGGTTTGGAATAAGACTATCTAATAAGCGTAATAGGTGTACTCTCCTAAACCAAGAAGCCCTCGCAACCTGAGAGAATGTGATAATAAAAGACAACTGAATAAACCAATTCTATTTCTCCTGAACCTGGATCTATCCTCGAAGAAGTCCCTTCGAGTTCGTATATAACCATACGATGGATCTATCCAATGGAATTGGATGTCCGTAGTAATACGGGGTGTTCTGAGAAATACAAAGGGTAAAAGAAGGAGTGGCAATGACTTATGCAACTCAGACAATCCAAAAGCCAGTATTTTAAGAAGGTTCAGTCAACTTGGTCACTGAGTCAAAGTCTAGGGTCGGTCAAAGGTCGCTGCCAAAGAGAGAGAGAAAAGAAACACTCTGCGTGCACTCTAGCCTAGATCAGAATGGTTATCACTTTATCTAATCCGGAAACCTCCCACTGTCCTGTCAAATTCTCCTCCAAACCTGAAAGAAGAATCAATCGGGATCACCCGAAGAGTAAACCAACTCATCAGTGGGAATCGGGATCCAACTCTCATCGCATGATAACGTGACGAAATCCACTCACGTTATCACACTCCAGAAGGTATGCGCATGCCTGGCAAGTTTCAGTTTCTTTAGAAACTCCCGATATGATTTTTACCCCATGCTCTTATGACCTTGACGAAAGCCAACAAATCATAAGTCACATGTCAAGTTCTACCTGTCATATTCTTGTCAATTTGAACCCACCCGTACATACCCTTGACGAAAGCCAACAAGGTAATATGACTGTCCCAAACCAACACATCTATCTATGCAGAAAATGAATACCCCAGCAGCTACCAAACACTATGCCTTGACGAAAGCCAACAAACATAGCTTGAATACTACTGACCATCCATAAGACATGACGGAGGGCTACGGCTGGTTTTTGGCGAAAAACCTTTAACATAATGAACTTGATCTCGTTGAAGGAACATGATAGTTTTTTTGCTAAAGAGGTCATTCCCGGTGAAGGGATCTCGGCTCTTTCCTCGTGGAATGAGGTGCAGGATATTCCACTGAATACCGCGATGCAAAGCAACTTGTAATCGACTATAGTGAAGTTATCACCCTGACGCAAACTTCTGCCCAAGGGGTCTTTCCCGGTGAAGGGATATCAGCCCTTGCCCCGTCGAATGAGGTGCAGGATATTCCAACCGAATACCACTATGCAAAACAAAAGGAAACATCTTTGTAATAACACTTTTTAAATTTGTTCCAACAACATCCAAACAAGTTTGTTTTCCTTTGCATTGATCAGAATCAACGCAGTCCCATCAATCAATCACACCAGAAAAGAACGAAAATAAAATGTACGTATATGCCATCCGCATTCGTCACTGGGTCCCGTCATCACCCGTTAGGTTACTTAACTAACGACAGAGCGGGGACTGGACTAGCGCGGGTGCAAAACATATACAACATCTAATAGTATATATACCAATATACAATAATCGCTCCTGGCGTGATAATATGCAACATTACATAAAAGTAATAAGTATCACAGAACAATACAGATAATCTGGGATCCCCGGGTTTCACAGAGCCGCTGCTGAAACCCGATGTTCCCCTGGTCATGTGGATAGCCTGTGCAATGAAACCTAGACCCCTACGGGTGCGGCAAGTTACCCGCCAAAACCTGAAGCGAGGCGGCCCCCTACAGCAAAGTGAATGGACCACCCAGCACTTCACGGAATCCGGTAACTTGAGCACCCCTCCTTGGGTCAACCTGTACCCCCTACGAGTGCGGCGAATAGTCTGCCAATTCTAGAGTGAGGCCCCTCTGCCTCTCAATGCCATGAGATGCAGACCCGTTGCCCTCCAGAACCCGGCTATCCGTGCACTCCGTCGCGGGGTAAAACCTAGTACAGAAATGAAAAATATGTACAACGGGTACATCGACCTCAACCCGGCCGTGCCCCAAAAGAATATTATACAAACTGGCAGAGACGGCAGTCCACATGTTGGACGCTCGCCCCGCAATATCAAATGTACAAATAAACTCAAACTGCAGTACCATTGCACACTGCTATCCACCACGACAAGTCCGCAACATCACAGCACAACACAGAACATCAACACGAATGTCACGTTCGCAAACCCGTCTAAAAGAACTATAGCAATCAGACGCGGTTTACCGCTCGAATGACATTCATGGTCGGAGATATAATGTAAGTACTGCAAACTAGAATGTTTAAATTTCGATTGACTAAATTTCCCGAAGTGGGCCCCACATACATCTGCTGTACAGTAACAAATACTGGGCCCAAATGAACAGTTCCAGAAACCACAATTATTCAAGTAGAAGCCCCAGAAGAAAAATGGTCAAATGATTGACCAAGACGGCCGCGGTTCCGCAGTCAAAGGCATGCTTTGACCGCGTTTCCGCGGTCGTATGGTCAAATCACTTTGTGGTTTTTCTTCAGTGTTCTTTAAAAAGCCTGCTTACTTTTCTGGTATAGTCAAAATAATTTTTAGACCCCTTTTAAAATCGACAGAAACTTTAAACTTGGAATTTGCGGTTTTCGAAAATCCGTTCGATCGATATTTTAAACGTGTTAACACAAGTTAGTAAAGCTTAATGGCGTGGCTCTGATACCATGTAAGTCGACGGTAGCGCCCCGGCCGTCTTTCCGACGCCAAATGCGGAACAAAAACTTTTATAACTGGCGCTATCGCATACTATAACCCGGATCTGCCATTAACGCTAAACTAACAAACTGTAAAGTGGGTAGAAAGGTTATACCGAACGATCCGAGTCCTTCGTTCTTTAACCATCATCCCACGCTCTGTTGCGGCTGCTCCGATCTCATCGATCTCCGATCTCCTCAGCCAGGTGGCACCACGTCATCGGGTCTTTAAACGGGCTCCCGCCTCTGACTCGAGGCAACTCGGTCGTCAAGTTTGCTAAAAGAGACGACCAAGATTGATGTAGAGAATGAGTAGAACACTTTGTCTCGCTTCATCCAAAGCCATGGACGAACGGTTAATGAAGTTGCCAATTGAGTCGGGTGATGGAATGAAATGAGCTATGAAATTTCCATACACCTAAACTATCATAATCTTTTAACCAAATGAATCAAATCAAGTGAGTGAATGAGAGAGGGGAGGGGCCGGCCACATATAAGGAGGTGGGGGTGAGTGTAGGAGAGGGGAGAGTGACCATAGCAATAATGAAGAGGATGAGTCATAAGACACCAAGTATGAACACCATTAATGAAAAACAATGAATCACCTTAACTAGTCACCAAATCATTTAATGCAATAATCAATGCACTAATGACACACCATCCTAGTCATCATCCTAGTCACCTTCTTCTAGAAACTTCTAGAACCTTCCACACTCATCCAAACAAAAGATAAATCCGTCTTTAACCGAATGATAAAGACGGGTGATAGAAAACTGGAAACTGGCAACTTCCAAAAGTGATCCCGAAACGAATTTCAGGATAACCCCGTAACAGTATAAACATACCCGCATTTGTATTACGACCGAATACAAATGCAACTGAGACAAAGATATTATATCTACACAGTATAATACTCGGATCCGGCTTAAACCAAAGCCCACCAGTATTATCTGCCCGAAATATGACACGTGCGTAAACGCACATGCATTTTCCGAACCCTGCCATAAAACCATACGGCCTCTACAACGTTTCGCCCGAACTTGGGAAACTATCTGTGGGGGACTCTAATAACTCGTCAGTACCCTGGTAGTGGGTTTAACCACAAGCCGTCAGCGGAACTAGCTATGCGTAACGGCTGCCCATGTACTGACCTCAAGGGAGGCCGATGAGTGAACCCATCCGGAAACCCTACTGAGCCTAACAGTGACAATGTATATATAGTCCGGTCCGTTCGTCTATGAGCATCGCATATCCTGCCTAGGGGGCTAGTAACGTCAGACCCCCAATAGCGGTATAAGTCATGTCGGAGACAAGCCCTGAACACGCTGAGAAACTACCGGAGTACCTACCAGTAATTCTCACCTGCCTTGGCCAAGGACTTGGTGTAATGGCTTTCCTAGACACAGCGCGATCTCCACCCCCAATACCGGGAGAGACGAATCCCCTGCCGATCCGCTCATGTGCCTCCATGTGGCTCGGGACTGTACCCAAAAACTACCTGTTTGCACGACTCCTTTGAGCCGTGGTAGGGTAGAAATCAAAGCACAGTGGGAACTCACACGAGAAAAATGACGACCTCAGGTCGATGAACTAACCTGTACACATGTCACCAGGGAACTGCTATCTAACGATATGTATAATACCAACTAGCAGATTCCCGGCGAGTCCTGTCCGGTGTACTCATAACCCAATGAGCACCTGTATACATCTTAGGTGATCCAACTGATACCAGTGGCTTATGAGACTGGCCACCGCCCCTCGTCGGGGTCTCGGCTGTATACACTAGTCTACTCCGGAGTATCGATGCCCCGTCTTGAAACTTCCACGACTAGGGACCACAATTAAGGATGAGCTTATAGACTACCCAACTCTCACGTATATGATCGCCCTCATACTTTTGGTAGTCAAGCAAGATCCTAAGGGCTCTATCAACGTGTAACATGTGATCAGTCACCTGAACCTGTACACGACTGATAAAGGTAAACCAGATATCATACTATCATCTCGAGTAAGACTGTCCTACCGGCATAGGTCCTCCTCAATCATTGCAATCACGTGCCTGCGATCCAATAATTGACTTTGAGGGCACTATATCCAACAGTACGTAATCTAAGTAAGCCGAAAAGCCAGAAATCCAAACCAAGAATAATAGTAGTGTGAAGGAAAACTAATTTAAAATCAAGTAGTTTTAATAGCATAAGCCGAATTATGCGGTTTTAAAAACATCAAATATTTCCTGAAAATTTCGGCAGAGTCTCCTTTGTAAATACTGGCTCCCAAATGGGATACAACATGAATAGTATACGAAATCTATAAAAGGCATCCCCAAGCGGGAGCTAGCTCTTCGTCAATCGACGGTCACAACCACACAAGCAATATAATATACAACGCCAAGGGCGAGGATCAAAACTCAAAAGGAAACTCAAAACCACAAGAAATCCACAGAAAAATAATGCGCGACTCTAAGGTCGAAAGAATAACATCACTGATCTCTATCTCTGAAATAAATACATGTTTGGTTGATGGAACTTCTAGATACAACTGAATAATAATATACAATGTATAATGATGGTACGATACAAATAAACCCACCTACTAGCAAGTCACCCGAACGAAACTGTGCCCGCAAAGCCGTAATAAAACCTATACGGCAGACCTGCAAGAAACTGGGGCACAACGGGAGTGAGTTGCCAACTCGTGAATAGAATACATCTACGAACAGGAATCGCATGTATGACGCAATCCTAGGTCATACGATCAATATATATTCTCAAATATATAACCAGCAGCCTATAACAATGGCTAGGGATACCTCTAAACAACAGTAATACCAAGTGCTCGTGTCAGTGCCTCAGATAGCAATATATCATATGGATGATGTATGAATGCCTGAAAACAGAGTTCATGTACTGAAGAAACTGCTTTCATAACTCAGTGAGATTTCTGTATTTTTAAAAATGAGGTATCATAAGGAAATCAGTATAAACCGTGTCTAGCATCGACACAAAAACATAAATCCACATATCTTAATATCTCAGGCTCCGGCTACCCGGACCGACCTGGATCATCAAATCTCAGTACCTCAATATCTCGAAATCTCAATGTCTCAAATCTCAATGTCTAGGGCACCGTCAGTCCAGACCGGCCCCTACCATCCATCTCAAGACTACGAAGGTATCCTCCGGATATCCGACGCGTCGGGTAAAATCACCGGTCGGTAGTGCTCTCCTGCCAGGCTCAACGTCAACAACACGATCCTCTTGCCCTGGGATACCGCACCGGGCCCACCATGTACCCGAAACGGTTCATCCATCTCCTCGAATCGGGTCTCGAAATCCATCAGCAAACTCATGGTGGATGACTCATATATCATGGGAAAACCGCACTTTTTATTTAAAAAGAGAGAAAAGAAGCTTATTTAAGTTTTGCGGTTTTCCCCCAAATCCAGAAAATCTCATGGAAATCCGAATCCAAATCATCAATAGCATGTAAAACCATGAATATAGGCATGAGAATCTATGAATGCGGCATAACAATGAATAACAGTATGCATGAAGTGACAAGTAATAACTACAATATCTAAGCTGGCATATAAGGCAAGTACACTAATATCATGTCAAACTACTAGCTAACAAGCTAAATCAAGCAATAATATTCTCTAAGTGTACGTGACATGGAAATTACCGATGAAGATGTGTGTGAGCCGGCAAGTAAGTGTACGTGGTACATACGCATCATCGGTAATGGTGCTGGTGTCCTAACAGCATGATATCAACAATGCAATATGAAATAGCAATGCAAGTATGCGATGCGGGGAGAACAGCAATAATGAGCGGGAGCTAAATACTAGACACAACGGTAACTAATCTGCATTTAATATATATACGTCATACTATGGTGCCATTTGAAATAACACAAATCGTGGGGTTTTGGAAATAAAGGCTACGGTGTTTTTAAGAAAAGATACGCCTTTTGAAATATCCGTAGAATCCCTTGACCTGTCTTTTAAAATACCCACGATCCGCTAGTTTTGAAATAGGTAGGAGTCTAATCTAGTCTAACAACTACACTAAACTATACGGCTGAACTAACAAGCTGAACTACAGGTAAGGAAACTGCCTATCATCTGAGTCGATACATATACATACCTGTATATGTATAGTCGGTGATCCCGCCTCAATAATATCATATCCGATACCATATCTATAATCAGACATCCCAAGTCAAGAGTGCGGATCAATCATCAATATATAGCTCGTACGTAAATCCGTCGTACGGTATCCCCAAATCTGGGTACGGGTCAATATCGCATTCATCACACTATTCATTTGGTATCTTCTTTATCAAAGATCATAATCCGGGGTACCGATCTACGTCTAATACAATACTGATACCAATCTAAGTAAAAGCATGCGTGTATGAAAACGCCAAGTTAAAGGACCCGCTAAAACATCATGTCGTACCTCAAATATGAACCCTGTCATATCACCGATCTCACGGCCATGAATCCAATCTCATTGACTCATCTCCAATCCAAAGTACTATTCTCATAATCCAGTATATGTACACATAGTCCCATACCCATGTGAATACATATACACGTATCCCCATATACGCATATGTAAAAGAATGAATGTAAGTAAGTGTGTGTGAGTGCGTGGGTGCAACAACTACTCTAGGGTTTTGCAAGTAACACTACAAATCCATGAACACATAACCATATCCTGAATATCATCCACGTATCATAAACCACATATATATATCCATTATATAAGCTATATTATGGATTGCGGGGGTGCTATACGCCATCCACCCGACTTCTCCCCGTAGATATAAATCTACTCACCTGGTCCTCGCTCGCCGATGCCGACGTCGCCACGCGCTTGCTTGTCGTCTCGAAGTCCACATGGGGTACCTACATGTCACAACGTATCGTATCGCATAAAAACCCAATTCGAAATCGAAACGGCATACGAAAACAAAATCGGCACGCGTATCACGCACAGGTCAAAACCTATCGCTTACGCATGCAAGAATAGCCAACCCAACCCTCAATATCGATGTACGAACGTCAAACTATCGAGAAAAACCCAAACTCACTCATTTGCGCATTCACGAACACTAATTATAATATAAAATAGGTTAACATTCACAAAAACCCCAAACTCACTTTAAAAGCCATTTTTCCGAAAATCTAGCAAGCAAAAATTACCCGTTTTAGTACAAAACTCGACGTTAAAACAAATCTAGCGGCCATAATACTTATTAAACATTTTAAATAAGTCATACAACCCATTTCAAGAATTTAATATCATCAATTCTTATAAAACTAAAAATTCTTAGTTTTGCAATTTATCTAATCTTAACAATTTCAACTAAAAAATGCACAAAACAACAACTACGTTTGGTTTTTCATGTTCCAAAGGCATTAAACCACTCATTATAATATTAATAATAACATGAAAACTTAATTATATTTTAATCTAAGCATTTGATAATTTTCCAAAAGCTCTAGTTAGCAAAATAGCTTAATTAGGACATTTATAAGAAATGGTTGTAATTAACAACTAGATTAGCTTTCAACAAGGCTTAAGATGTTAATCCACATCACATAACCATGCACAATTGATCACAACCCAATTCCACAACAAAACCCTAACTCAATCAAAATCCTCACTAGAAATTTCCAACCTCTCAAATAAACCCACAATTAAACACCTAATAACTTTAATTTAGCAACTAATCCACAATCAAACCATGGGACAAAGAGTTATACCTCAAAGATCATGAGATCCCACATGCAACTTGTCTCCAAAATGCGAACTTTTCACTAAGAATCATACTATAGTAGCCAAGAAATAATGGGTAAGGCTTGGATTTTGAATTAGCTTTGATTTTGCAAGGATTTTTGAGGCAAATTTGTGGGGGATTTTGGGGTGGGGGATTTTGGGGTAGGGGCTGTTGTTGGAAAGGGGCCGGCCATGGGTGAGGGGGTGAGGAGAGAGAGTGGGGAAAGTGTTGAAGTCAAAAGACAACAGCCCATGCCTCAATTAATTAACCCCATGCCTTCATATTCTTTCATTCTCTTTTCTTTTCATTTTATTTCAACTCTAAAAGGTGGGGACACTTGGGGAGTGGGCTGGAAAATTCGGCCAGCATGAGGGGGAGGGGATTGTGGTGTGTGTGTGTGAAACAATGAACACCAAACGCCAATACAATATACACTATACTTCTTTGTTTAATAAATTCCTTTAATTTTCCTTTTTCTTTAAATTTTTAGAACCATCATGGAATTTCTTTTCATTTCAAAAACAACATGATAAATTTTGGTTTAATATGCTATGATGCATAAAATTTGTTTCAACTCATTCCAATTTGTAATTTTCCCTAATTAAATGTATTAGTAACGGCTTAAAATAATATTAAAATAATTAATTTCGGAAAAAAATTCAGAAAATTAGAAATTTTACCAGTGGCTCAATAAACACCAAATACTAGCAATTATATAGCTAGAATATGTATATTTAATTTTATAATAAAGATATTTGTATTTTGATTTTTTACAGAAAACCCCCTTATTTTACCGATTTTCTGAAATTTCACCGAAACGATTTTCAAAACGTTATAATAGGTCAATTGAACTTAACATTTACAAGTTGGGAAGTCAAGCCTCTGAACCCTATGCTCATGTATATTTTGTCGAATTAATGGATGTCGACAGCAGCGAATTTAAACAGCTTCACGATACAGATACAGACTTCCTTAGTACGTTGTTGTTTGACCCAGCGATGTATTATACACATATGGACCCTTCTTTTGAGTTGTCCGGGTCAACATTTAACGCTTATTCTGAAATTTTCATGGAGTCTGAGTATCATCCCGTTCTTTCCAATGACATTATTCTTCGGGATATCGATGAAAGCTTCGCTGATGAACTCGCATTCTTAGTAAACACAGGTGTTGAGATGAATCATCTCCAAAACAAAGAAATTGAACCTCCACCCTGCCTTCTTGAAAATTACAAGAATGCGAGTAATCCATCATCATCATCATCACGGTGTCGTCTCTCCAAATCGAGATGCAAACCCTTTCTTCTACACCACTTATCTCTTCCCCACTTCTTCCTGGCTCTATACAACATGTTTTTCCACCAACCGGTGCATTACACTGATAAAATCTTCGAATGGTTGGTGTTGACTTTCGGTCTTTGTAAAGCTTGGCATTGACCATTAACTTTACCCCCTCTTGTGATTTTAAAATGCTTAACATTGTTTAACTCAAGTTTGGGGGGGTATATTTTTGGCTCTTGAAAATAAAAGTTGTCCAAAAAAATGGTGAGCTGAAAAAATAAGTTTGGGAGAGGATTTTCATCTCCATATATTCTTGTCCCCGTTAATAAATTTTCCTCCCAAGCCTACAGGTTTTCGAGATTTAACAGATGGCAACAGTGAGGACACTGTTCTAAACAAGTTTGGGGGAGGTTTGTGCTTATTTACGCATCACTTTGCATCATACTTTCATAAGCACAAAACATATAAAAAAAATGTGTACATAAATAAGATAATAAAAGATTAGAAAGTAAAAAATTACATTTAAAAGATTGGAAAAGTTTAAAAAAACCTAGAAAGTTAGATGTTTTCTTAAACGAAACTAGTAATAAGTATTTATGAGCCGTTGTCCCAAAGGTTAGTAAGATGAAAGAAGTCACTAATCTGCGGATAAAAATAAGTCTGAAAAATAGTTCATATTCTGGAAGCCAAATATTTGAATGTTGATACCCTACTATACGCACTTACACACGTCTTGAAACTCGAGATAGTAGAAGATACCTTGAAATGCTCTTGTCTGAAATCCAAAGTACGAAAATAAAAAAAATGAAGAATAAAATATAAAATGGTGTAGAAAAATGAACACTGGTTTTGTAAACACCAAGGCAGCAATAAAAAATATAGCGAGGGTGCTTCATCAGCTAGTGCTTTAGACCAACTAGTTTGGGAGTCACTGCTAAGCCTTAAGTGTTGCAAGACGAGAAAAATACTAATACGCCTAATAAGTAATCACATGTAGTAATCGGTCGGTTAGTACCTCAAGAAGTATTAACGGTCGCATGAAAAATGTGTGAGCAAATCCATTTAAATATTCACTGATTAAAAAGTACTAAGGTAGATGGACAAGAGTATGCTTGAATTGAATTCTCCGAGTGTAGGGATGTCCTTTACACACACGTAGGGTTATATGATCAGTGTTTGGAAGAAAGATAAGAATGAAGAATAAAGACGATGTTTTATTGAGAGATGATGTGATTTCAAATATCTTTTCATGACTATTAAGATATGGCTCATGACAACTGAAAAGCTAGTGTGATTGGAAACTCTGATTTTCAAAGTATTTCTTTTACAATTCTTATCTTTATATGTAACTTTCACAGTCTTCCTTTTATTATAGGATTTTATGGGTGCAATCCCCTGAAAACCCTCAGGAGACAACACTCCTCCTACAAGGGACACCTGGAGGTTTAAAGGCTTGTTACACGTGATCAGTGCAATCGTGTTACCTACGAAAGTGTGGTAGTTAGTTTTTCTTTTTCTTATATTTTCTCCTTCTCTTGAATAAAAGAAGTTTGCTCGAGACGACCAAAATTAAGTTTGGGGGAATTTGATCAGTCGAAAATATTGCATTCTTAACACATCAATTTCCCTACTCTTATTAATCATCTAAGGGTGTTATTATAAATATAACACGGATTACAAATTCATCTGGAAAATACCAAATACCATGTGCTATAGTTGTAATCGACATTTTAGAGGGAAATTGAGTGTTTATTACTACAAGCATGATTTTGTATATCTCAACACTTTCATCAAGATTGTGTGCAGGAAATTCTTCATGTCAAAGAACTGGAATTGCAAAATTGCCGATAAAATGCAGCAAGACAAAGACTTAAAATCTGGCACAGATTCAGAAGACGTAAAATGATTCCAGACATCAAAAGAGTACCTAAAGACTAACACCAGACAACCCAGAAAAACTCAGATATCGCCTTATATGGCCGCGGATCCGCGGCCGATCCGCCGCGGTTCCACGGCCGTATTGACTCATCGGCGTTTGAAAATTCTCCAGAGCCTTCCTTCTTACGGCTTAGCTTACAGAAGACTCTCTGTAACGGCCTAGCTTCTTCGAGAAGGCTCTGCCTAACAACCAAGCTTATGAGAGAAGATTAATTTGGGGTTATAAAAGGGGATCTAGATCTACAATTCAAAAGGGGTTCAATTAGTGGTTAGTTAGTTACACAATTGGAGCCACAATTTAAAATTCAAATTCAAGTTGAGTGACACAACTTGAGATCCAATCCAAAGCAAAAATCAAGATTCATTGAGAAGCAAATCAAGCGAGCAATCAACGATCCTTTATTCGCGAAGCCAATCTTCATCAAGAGCACGGGATCCACGACGATCCAAGTCTCACGGAGATCGAGCGGAGCGAACTTCGACGGATCTAGTTACCTCTTCAAGGGAGCGATCGAGAGCAACTCTTGTAACCTCGAATTGAGGGATTGTGTAATTAGTCGTCGATTTAATAAGGGTGATAATTGTAATTCTTGCTTTCTTTACATTCTTGCACTATGAAATTTCTAGATCTTGATTCATTAATTTTCATAATGCTTGAATAAATCTTCGCTTGTAAAGGAATCGAGAGAATCAGTAGATCTAATGATGATGAAATCCTAAAACTAATCTTAAGTTTTAGGAGATTTGTGAACTCTGGGAAAAAGAATCATCAATGACCTAGTTTGGAGCGAGATCAAGTTCTTGATTATTTTGTTGCAAATTAGGGATCAAACGATTGATGATTTTCTTTGCTAGAGGCTAGATCCGTATGATGATCAATGAAAAGACAAGGGATGGAGAAGGAGAAACACCAGTTTCTTCAATAGATCCCTAATCTTCATTCATCATCATCAATCTAGCTACAATTCATCAATAGATAAGATTCGTAATTTTTAGTATTCATCATTGCTACTAATTCAATCGATTCATACAAGCTATTCTATGTAATCTTGATAATTCGCATTAACATTGGACACTTTCTTGATCTTTAATTCTTGAATGTATTTTTTATTTTCTTGAAATGACAACTCAATTAAATCTCAAATTACTTTCTTGAATTTTCTTTTATAATTTTATTTTCGACTCATCTAAAGCAAGATCGAACAAGTGCTCGCATCTCAGTGGACGACCCGTGCTCACTAACGATCGCTTCAAACGACACCGTTATTGATTGCGGTATAAAATTCTTTGGTTGTGATTATATTTTCAAAACACGATCCGAAATTTTAGATCAATCAAGCGGCAAGCAACCCTACCAATTCTAGAGTTAGGAGACCTGGTCTCAACTCCTCGAGATGGTCTCCCACTGGACCCTAGTACCCGGTTACCTATGCTCCCCTCCTTGGGTCTATCCTAATGCGGAAAAGTAAATAATATACAACAATGGTGACATCATCCTCAACCCGGAAGTGCCCCAATAAAAGAATATTACATATAAGTTTTTATATGAATGAAAATGAAAAACTCTCATCTCACATTAAAAAAACACGGCTATTCAAAACACGACGATCCAATATAACATATCCCAGCAACACATAACATCACATGTCATCAACGTAAGTAAATATACGTATCACAAATGTCGTTGACATATAGCAACGAAAACGGCGATACACCACATATTACACTTACGGTCGCAAAAAAGAAAATGTCAAACTACAACATTTGGAATCCACAATCACCTTAGACATCATAAACCCGAAATATCACATACATCGGATTTCATGCCCAACTATATGAATTCCAAATATTGTATCGCATTCCATAAATAGCTAGACGATGTTAAACATTCCGATCGAATCAACAAACACCCAAAATTTCCCAAAGAGCTCAACACTTGAGCGCAGTTTAAAAGTACGCAGAACATACCACAGTACCTACAGACCAACCGTAGAAGGGTCAATCCTTACCTCACCTATGGCGCCGCGGAACTACCGCAAATCCTAGGGTTTGGCGGCGGTTCTTATGGTCATAGAATCGAGTTGGAGTTTCGTTCTTCTAAAAGGTCTATCGAATCACTTGCATGATATTTGAATGTTTCAAACTTGGAAAAAATCCACACTCTTGGAAAATTTCCATCGAGGGAAAATTGGGTATTTGACATTCGTTTGAATTTTTTAACGCCGTCTAAATAACCCGAAATAATGTTAGAATTACGACTACGAAACACTCCGAATTGCCATTATAGAAAATTAACATATCATGCAATTTTAGAAAAAACAAGCAACACCTGAAACACCAAAACCCAGAGACCAGAACACAGAACAAAAACGAACCCCAAAAGCATCAAAAGGGCCGGCCGACTCGGAAAATATGGTCATGTCACCGGGTTAAAACCGGCGAAAAGGGTTCGTATTTGTTCAGTGTTCATGTTACATCTCATATAACATTATGCAGTTGCTTAAAATTTTTTTCGACGACTTAAATTTTTTTTTACAGAATCTAGGTTTTAGTTTTGAGTGTTTTGGAGTTGTTTCGGTTTCATAATTCTACAAATATCATCTAATTCTCTAACTTGGCTCTGATACCACTGTAAAAATGCCTAGCACGACAGTAAGGTTTCGGGAGGTATCGTCCATGCCATTTTCAAAAATTGCCATGCTAAACAACCCTAACCCTAGAATCTTAACTAGCGATTTAGACAATACTAAGTGTAAATAACTTTACAACTAAGTGAATATGGAATACAACCTTTGTAGACCGGTCTTTCACTTCAATAGCTCTGTGTAGTAGTCCTTTCGCTTCAAGTATTGATCTTCCGGACTCAAGAATGGCTCCACAAGTTGAAAGGAACGAGCTTGCACGAAGTCTTCTAAGCCGAAAATGATCTACGTCGAGGAGACACCAACCCAAGCTACGTCTTCACTAATTAGGGATTAGTGAAGCTAACACCCTAAACTAAATGGTTAATCTATTAGAAGATGATGAAGTAGGATTTTTGCTCACTTTAGAATTAATTTTCTCACTCTTTTACTTCACCTTGAGAAAGCTAGAGAGCTCAATGAAGAAGATGGAGTAAATAATGGATGAGAGAGTGAATGGAAACCATGGGTGAGAAATATCTCATATAACTCATGTAGAGACTTAACCATGGCTTAAGTTAATGGTCGGGTTAATAAATATCTAGTGTAAGACAAAACTAGTGGACTAAGTCAATAGTTCTACAAGCTTCCACTAAGCTAACCCATGTGACTAATTTCCAACTAATATTTGATTTACTTTAAATAAATAAACCCTACATTATCATGAGTATGGTGTGAGTCTCATACACCCATGTAGCATATGGCATCAAGCATGACACAATAAGAAATACAATTAATATATATCACATATATATTAAATACATAAGTGAGAAAAAGAAAAACTTAAGTGAGCTAGTATTAGTTAATATAAATTAATATATCAAATATATAATTATATATTAAATTATTAAATCAACACTTGATTTAATAATCCGGCTATATCTCATATGACCGACTAATATTATTTGTATCAACCTATCGAATCAACACTTGATTCGATAACCCGGCTATATCTCATATAACCGACCGATATCATAAATTGCGAGAATAGAATACGGTATCACATACTCGTATTAATCTCGGTCCCGCACATATCACATATGTGCTCCTACTTCGTTTTGCCTTAGCCAGTAAACCTCTGTGTAGGACTCTAAAGACTCGTCAATACGCCGGCAGTAGGTGATGATCATATCAGGCACCCACAAGCCGTCAGCGGTACTAGCTGGACGTAACGGCTATTCGAATATTGAGCGATCAGAAGATTAACAAGTAAGCCTGCTCTTACTCCTGTAAAACCTGTCAGTAACACTACCGTACAGTCTGGTCTTTTCGTCTGATATGTCGCATATTTAGTCTAGGAATGGTAAACGTCAGACCCCAGTAACCGATAAGTCGTGCCGATATGAAGCTCATAACGTGTCACGACCCGATAAGTACGGAGCATGACTGGCACTTAAATTACGAAACGTCTCGAGGCATATGTAATCTAAGTAAGCCAAAACCCAGAAATCAAAACCAAATAAGCAGTAGAGTGAAGGAAAACCAATTTATTGAAAGCGATTTAAATCAAATAAGTCATATCAAGCTTTTTAAAAGCAACATCCATTTTTTCGAAAATTTCGGCATAGTCTCCTTTGTAAATACTGGCCCCCAAACGGGTACAACACGGAATATATATGAATAACATGAAATAAGGCATCCCCAAGCGGGAGCTAGCTCTTCGCCCCAAGGCAAACTCAAATCTCACGCAATATAAATTATCAATGTGCAAAATAAGCAAAAAGGCACAAGTAATAAAATATCATGTCAGCTCAAGTGAGCGCGACCCAAAGAAACAACATACATGCCCACAAATCTCACTGTCTCGTCTCTAAGTCAATATACATCAGTACTGGTAGATGATACAGTAGATGGAGTACACTAGATACAATGAATATACAAGATGGAAACAAAATAATGACACAACCCACCTACGAGCAAAAGCCTCAAATCCAAGCAAAAGGAGGAAGTGCGTCCGCCGGTACAGTGCCGATGGATCGGACCTGCAAAAAGGTTGTGGCACAACGGGGGTGAGTTGCCAACTCGTGAGTAATATGTAACATCTATAAAAACTATCGTAAGCATGTACGCAAAGTGTCACAATTCTACAATATTGATATGGCATGATATACTAACAGGTATGTATGCAACATAATTAATGTACAATACTAATCTGGCATGATGTACTAGCAGGTATGTATGCAACATGAATCAACTTCAACTCATGATCTGAATATGTTGATATAAGAAATCATTATTTTCTTCTTAGAAAACTCATTTGAAATATCAACATAATATCAATAGAATCAACAGAAATCCGTGTGCAGTATCGACACCTCAACAACTATCTCAAATCTCATGTATCCATATCACAGTATGTCAGGCCCCAGCCGTCCGGCTGACCCACCACAAAGTATCAATGTCTCAATATCTCATGACCACGGTCGGTATCCTATGGATATCCGCCGTGCCAACAATCACCGGTAGGCAGTCTTCCCCTGCCAGGCTCATCGTCTACAACTCGAGCTATTGCCCCGGGTACCTTACCGGGTCCACCATGTACCCGAGACGGTTCATCCTCTCCTTGCAACGGGTCTCGAAATCCAACAACAATCATGAAAACTCATGGTGGACGACTCATACATCACGAGAAAACCGCAACTTGCATTTTTAAAATGATATCAGTTTTATTAAATCTTTGCGGTTTCTCCAAAATCTCATAAATCTCAAATGCTGAAATCCTCAAGAAAGAAAGTACCATAAGTATACATATCAATGATGATGAATTCCTATGATATCAACAATGCGAACTGCAAAATATGACTAAAAGACTATGTATGATCGAATGATGTAATGAGGTGCATGCATATGACTAGCAATGCTACATGTTCATCTTAAGGAATTTAATGTATTAGTACTGTTTTACACGTCCTATATGGTGAAATTATTCTAGATTCCGGTTTAAACAAGTTATCTAGTGTTTGTGGCATAGCAATTACCAAGGCGTGTGCGCGCGCGCATGAATAGTGCTCGTGCTGCATAAAACTATGGTAATGGTGCAAGTGTCCTATGAGATGAAGTTGCACAATTATATATATAATGAACTAAGCAAGCCAAATATTACTTATGTCGCATAACACATTTTAATGGTTTCTATACGATGAATTAACACATATATGGATATAAAGGTCATGCAATGCAGTAAAATAGGTAAATAGGAACTACATGCAACAAACTAGTATTACTAGAAATTCTAAACTATCGGGCGCCTCGCGCTATCCAAACGATTTCCACCGTAGATGTATACATCTACTCACCGGAAATCCCCAGCTAGCTTGGTCCAATCATCACTTTCCCTTTTCGTGCCGCATCCGAAGTTTCCGCGACCGATCCTGGAATTTGCACAACACAAAACATAAGATTACATATCGTGAAACAACGTCAAGTCACAAAATGAAAGGGTCAACATCTACAAGTTAGGCACATTGTGCACTTGGTGTGCGGAACACACACGACAAACACAACAACCTTAACTAGAATCGTCGCTCGGAACAACCATCAAAACTAAGACCCGAACAAACCAATACGCATCCGCACACCCTAAATACCGTAGTAGAAGCTAATAATATAACCAACATAACCAAATTAATTCACCTCTTAATTGTATCAAAAACCTAGTAAATACAAAAATTCCAAACTTGGTGCAAACATCGTAGATTTGCGACAAAAATGACCACACTCACAAATAATCAACCAACCACACAACTAGCAAGCCACTACACTTAATTTAACCCATTTACAATGCTTCAAATCCTATTTTCAAAAATCAACCCTTTCTTGATTTTTATAAACTAGCAATTTAAATCCATTCCACACTTGAAAAACCTAAATTAGCATAATTTGAAACCCACTTAAGCAAAGTAACCTCTTAGATTAGGTTAGTATAACAACTAGATAGCAAAATAAATTTAATTAACGTAGTAATGGTGTTCTAAAACCCTAGTTCAATTCAAACCATCCTCTTTAAAAACCTAGATTTAAAATTAGCACTAAAATTAACACTAAATCAACTTAATTCAAGGAATTTAACCACAAGTGTTAAGTGGGTCAAGATTATACCTCAATTTTTAGAGATCTAGCAAGATGATTTGCCTCCAAAGATGGCCTCCTAGCATCCAAGATCCATGCAAGAATGGCTAAGGAGAAAGGATGAAGAATGGGCTTGAAATTGTGAGGTTTAATTTGGATTTTGAAGCAATTTATGATGAATTTTTGAAGGAAAAAGAGAATGGGAAAATGAGGGGGAGGGCTGCAGAATTCTCGGCCAGAGAAGGGATGGGGGAATGGTGTGGTGTTGTGGGAATTTTTCCAAATCAAACCCCTCTCATATCAAAGTACACCATACCTCCAAATTAATATAATTAAATCCTACACTTTCACTTCTATTTCCTCACTTACAAAGAGTTGAAGAAAATTTTTGAAGGGGGGAAAATTCCTGCAGTGGGCTCGGCCCAAGGAGGGGTGAGGGAGTTGTGAGTGATTGTAAAAAAAATTCCATGCAAAACGACCCCCCACAAGTTCATAATTGCAACCTTTAGTTTAGTTTATTTAAATTTAAATTATCCTTTAATTATAACTAATTAGAACTTGGAATAACATGCCAAAAATTTATATTACTAACTAGATTTTAGTTGTCATACTTCTTAAGTATATAATTAGCCCATTCAAATTTGTATTTATCACTAATTTAATGTATATTTAACAGCTTAAAATAATATTAAAAATAATAAATTAGAGGGAAATTTTTTAAACAACTAGAAATTTATAAGTGACTCATTAGCTACAAAATACTAGCAACTACCTATCCAAATTAGGTATAATTAGGCCTATATTAAAAAATAATTATAATGACAATTTACGGAAAAATACCAATTATTTACCGATTATCGGGAAAATACCTAAACGACTTTTCAAGACGTTACATAACGGATCGAGAAACTACTGATAATACTTACCAGTAGATCTCCGAATCAGCCCTAGCCAGGGACTTCCTAGCCAATCGAGCACAGCGCAACAATAACCCCCAATACCGGGAGAGACGAATCCTCTCCTATCGCTCATTGCCTCCATGTGATTCGGGACTGTACCCAAAAGCCACCGTTTTGCATGTTCTCTTGAACGTGGTAAGGTGGAAATCAAAACACAGTGGAAATCACACAAGACTCTATGACGATCTCGGGTCTACAGACTAACATGCACCAGTGTCACAAGAGAACTGCTATCTAACGGTAGGTATAATACCAACTAGGAGTTCTCGACGAGTCCGTTCAGTGTACCCAGTCTCCACTGAGCGTCCGTATATCATCTTTGATGTCAAACACCAATGGATATAGGATCATCCATCGCCCATCATATGGGTCAAGAAGCGTATACGCTAGTCTACTCTGGAATATCGATGCCCTGTCTCGATACACCCTCGACTAGGAACAGTTAAAGGATGTACTTGTGGACTACCCTGGCCCCACTAATATGATCTCCATCATAGTCCTGGTAGTTAAGTACACATCCTAAGGGCTTTATCAACATGTGAGAGCAAGACAGTATCACAATACAAATCAACAAGTTAAAACAAAGAGCAACCGGATAGCATACCATCATGTCAAGCAAGAAAGTCCTCTCTCTCTCTCTATATATATATATATATCCAAGCATCCACTATAATATACATCACATATACAATAATGGCCTCTAGGGCATACATATAACTAACAAAACATACCAAGTAGCATACTACCATTTTGAGCAAGACTGATATTATAACTGTGAATATCCCAAGCTTCCAATATGTAATATACAATCCAGTATGATATAATAATGGCCTCTGGGGCATATATCACTAACAATCTCTCACTTGCATTAAGGCCATGTATTGGCATATCGTAGACCTATCATTTTGACTAGCCTCTCGAACTGCGTCCGAGGGATGGCCTTTGTGAGTGGATTTGCAGTGTTGTTCTCCGTGTCAACTCTCCGTACCTCAATCTCCATGATCAGGTGGTACCGCCTCAAGATATGTCTGGATTTCTGATTGGACCTTGGTTCCTTCGCTAAAATTATAGCGCTGTTGTTGTCACAATACAGAGGTATTGGATCAACAATGGACGGAACCACCTGAAGTTCTGTCACGAACTTCCTGATATAGAATGCTTCTTTCGCGAGGTTACATGCAGCGATATACTCCGCTTCTATCGTCGAGTCAGCAACGGTGTCCTGCTTGAAGCTCTTCCAACAGACCGCCCCTCCATTGAGGGTAAAGACATAACCCAACATGGACCTGGAGTCATCCTTGTCACTCTGGAAGGTAGAGTCGGCGAAGGCCACGACCTGGAGGTCTTTTCTACCGTACACCAAGAACATCTCTTTAGTCATTCTCGAGTACTTGAGAATGTTCTTCACTACTGTCCAGTGCTTCTCTCCTGGGTTTGACTGATACCTGCTTACAACGCTCAGTGCGTAAGCTACATCTGGTCTGGTACACAACATCGCATATATTATAGAGCATACCGCTGAGGCGTAGGGTATAATACTCATGCGATCCCTTTTCAAATCAGTCTTGGGAGACATCTCTTTGGAGAGGGTGATTCCGTGACAAGCCGGTAGATTACTGTGCTTTGAATCTTCCATACTGAATTTTTTTAGTATGGTGTCAATGTACCTTGACTTTGAAAGTCCCAACATCCGTTTAGATCTATCATGATAGATCTGGATCCCCAGAATATAGGAGGAATCACCCAGGTCTTTCATGGAGAACCTTTGTGACAAGAATCCTTTGACTGATTGTGGAAAAGGAATGTCATTTTCTATCAGAAGAATGCCATCCACATACAAGACGAGGAATACCACAGTTCTCGCTACAATTTTACTATAGATGCATGGTTCATCTGGATTTTTGATAAAGTCGAATTCCTTGACCGTCTCATCAAAACAGATATTCCAATTCTGTGATGCCTGTTTTAATCCATAAATGGACTTAAGCAACTTGCACACTCTTCCGCTGCTCTTACTCTCTATGAAACCCTCTAGCTGATCCATATATACACACTCTTCCAAATTTCCATTCAGAAAAGCGGTCTTTACGTCCATCTGCCAAATTTCATAATCGTGTAGAAGGCATCAATGGCAAGAAGGATCCGAATGGATTTGAGCATAGCCACTGGAGAAAAGGTTTCATCATAGTCCAAACCAGGTCTTTGACGAAAACATTTTTCAAAAAGTCTAGCCTTATAGGTTTCAACCTGTCCATTTACACCAATCTTTTTTCTGAAGATCTATTTGCAGCCTACGGTTTTACCCCTTCTGGAGCAATGTCCAAAGTCCATACTTTGTTGGTGTACATGGACTCCATTTTTGTCCACATTGCATCCGGCCATTTTACCGAGTCTCTGCTCTGAATGGCTTGCTGGAAGCTAGTTGGCTCATCATCGTCGATGATGCAATCCTCTCTATCCTTGTCTATGACAAAACCGTAATATCTCTCGGGCGGATGAGATTGCCTACTAGTCCTGCGGAGTGGCTTGGGGATATCTGGTTCTTCCGAAACTTCTGGTTCCACCATACTTTCAGTAATAGCTTGTGGTTATGGAATTTCTTCCAGTTCTATTGCGCTCCCACTTATCTCTTTTTCAAGAAATTAATTTTCTAAAAAATGGGTATGCCGAGAAACAAAGACCTTTTGTTCTCCGCGTAATAGAAAAGATACCCCTTGAAGTTCTTTGGGTATCCCACAAACTTACACAATACTGAGCGTGCCTCGAGCTTGTCCGCATGTGCTTTTTTACAAAAGCTGGACATCCCCATATTTTCAGATACTTAATATAGGGTTTCTTTCCACTCCACATCTGATATGGTGTGGTAGGCACTGACTTAGTAGGAACCTCGTTCAAAAGATATGCAGTTGATTCTAGTGCATAACCCAAGAAGGATCGCGGTAACTCAGCGTTACTCATTATGGAACGTACCATATCCAATAGGGTTCGGTTCTGCCTTTCCGATACACAGTTGTGTTGAGGTGTGTATGGAAGAGTAAGCTGGGAGAGAATTCCATTCTCTTTTAAATAACCCAGGAACACGGTACTTAAGTATTCACCACCTCGATCAGATCTAAGTGTCTTGATACTTTTGCCTGTTTGGTTTTCCACTTCATTCTTATATTCCTGGAATTTCTCAAAGGCCTCGGATTTATATTTCATCAAGAATACATGTCCATACCTTGAAAAATCAACCGTAAAAGTAATGAAATAGGAATAACCACTTCTTATATGTGTAGATATTGGACCACACGCGTCACTGTGTATGAGTCCCAAGAGCTCAGTGGCTCTTATCCCGTGTCCAGTGAACGAAGTCTTTGTCATCCTTCTTTTGAGACATGATCGACAAGTTGGATAAGACTAATATTCGAATGGATCCAAATATTCTTCTTTATGTAACTTCGTCAACCGTGTTTCATTGATATGACCCAATCTACAATGCCATAAGAAAGCCTGATTTAATTCTGGAGACTTTCTTTTAAGTGTGTTCTGATCGTTGAAAACATGAGCTTGATTTAATACGTATAAACCGTTATCTAGTGTACCTGACTGTAACAAATCCAATTTCAATGTACAGAAAATTATTTAAAAGTTAATGTACAATTGGGGTATTTGAAATCCTGTGTATACTATAAGATTTGTTTTAATTTAGAACAGCAAGAAAGTACCTGTAGCACATTGGTAAAGACTTGCACTGCTGTGACGTAGCCCTGTGATTGAATCCCATCAGCTACATTAACTTTTTATTTAAATTTTCTTTTAATCTTTTAGAAGCCAAAGGGTTTGCACGTGCACTACACGTAATTTGTTAAGTTACAGATTAATCAAACACGTGCACTAGGTTATACCAAGCGACAGGGATACGTGGTGAGCATTCGAGCCCCATCTCACCGGATTGGACCGGAGAGATTCGCTTGGGCCATCGGTACTGCTCTCAAATTTTAACCCTTGCAACCTTTTAGCTACCCTACTCCTCTCACACTGTTTTTTTTTCTCTGCATTCATGCAGAGAACAATAAAATGTCCATTTAATCCAATCTTAATGCAAATTTTAATGCATTCTTCATCACCCCTAAACCCTAATTTCCCGTATAAATACCACACTCTATTTCACTCATCCTCATTCAGAATTCTATTACAAAAACTATACAAAATTCCCAAGTCCTAATTGTATGCAAGTGGAGTTAGCAAAGGGTGAAGTTCCAGCGACGATCCAAGGAGTTTCCGGCGACGAAACGACGCACCGACGCTTCCCTACTCTTCCCTCTTCTCCACTCTACCTTAAAAGCCAGTAAGTCCCCTCTCCCTCTCTCTTCTCCTATTATAAAAACATTCATTTCTAAAACCCGGCGGAAGCGGAGTTAATCCGACTTCCGATTCGGTTTTTTCTATAAAACTCTACTTTTCTTAATCAATTTCCATACTCTCACATAATGTTTAACAAACATTAACCAACACTTTAAAACAAGTTTCATCTCAAAATATTCTTTTATGCAATTTTTGTTGTATTTTTACAGTAAAATACCACATATTTTAGTTTCGACATAAAACAACATAAAAATTGTATTACCTTTAGATAACTCACGAGGTAATAACCTATCTCATCACAACATACATCTTTGACATAGCACGATGTAGTTTTGGGAATATATTCATGGGATAACACGACTTTACAAATAAATATCATCAACTTATAAAACCATTTTTATAAAAAGATGTATTAAACAATTCCTTACAATTGCGCCTCTACAACCCACTTTTGGGGACCCCGTTCGGGATGGTGCGGATTATTGCACATCCATGGGCCTAGTAGAGCAAGATGCAGACCTCCGAAAGGAGCATTCGATCTCGATGGAATTTTTATGCATTTTTATTTAGAAATGAGATTTCTACAAGAAAATAAATAAAATTACTTTCATTATATATATATATATATATATATTATCAAAATATCTACTTTAATTATATTATATAAATATTCCAAGTTTCAAAAGGAATCACCACTACATGAAAATACCATCCAAATACAAAACAAAACCGATATTTCAATAAAATACTCTATACTATGAAAATTAGGTTTTACTCACTAGAAATTTCATTTTTATAAAATATACATCTATGAAAACCCTAAAGACGATAACTAAATACTTGAGATGTATTTTGAAAATTATATCAAACTATTTTTACATAAAACCCCCTCAAGTTATGCTAAATTACAATAAGGACCCTAGTAAACATAGGTTTAAGCGGGACCGGTCTCTTGAGCCTCAGGGAGACGGAGATATGGGTGCTTGCCTATCTAAGGTAGACAATCTAACAAACGGTGTTATCAACACGGTAATTGTCTTGGAAAAAGACACAAATCATGTCGTCCATGTGCAGCAGTTGCCGATAACATCAAAACTAATTCAGGATTTCAAGTTCTTTTTAAAGTGTCTGACTCAGACCGAGTCTTAATCTAATCAATCTGACTTGAATGTGATTCAAGTATAAACTACAATTCAACATGAATCCGTCTATTCAATCTATATTGACCGAACCGAACCATGGATATACTCCATCTACATGTACATCCATTATATCTGTTCCATTTACTGATATCATGATTTCAGCAAGTCATCCATTTACAACTTATAATACAAGACAATACAAACAATACAATCAAGACATCGCTTGGTTTATAAGGGGTAGATTGGTACGGAATGTGTTAAAAGTGGCACGAGACTGTAACCATAATACACCTAACCTGAATATCCATTGCCGTTGTACCGTGGCTGAACGGTTCCTTGTGCTCCGTATATCTTAGTCTCCGGAATAGTGGGACTCCTCTCGTATACACTGGCATTTTCTATACCAAGCTACAAACAACAGCGTTAACAATATAATAAAACATTAAAACTTATATTCTCCTCCTGTCTATTCTATCTCTACTCACCTTTGGGACTTACCGAGCAATTGTTCGCTGACGACATTCCTTTTCTTCTTTCTTTAGAATGTTGTCAAGTGGATTGAACTCACTGCACATCGAGCCTAGCACCGAGAATTTGGAGCAGTTAGCATTCGACCCGGAGCTTTAGATACTTGTACATATTCCATTTTCATTTTCTGTTATGCCATTGTTTAGGATTGCTTTCATTCCATGTATTAACATTTCAGTTATACTATAAAAGAATATTAAATAAATAAAGTTGATGTTCATTTACATTCATGTCTCTTATGTACTTTTACTTTATATTGCTTAGATACGCTTAGCGTGTTTACTTCTGAGTAAATACGTAGCGGTATCGTCGCGTCTCCTTGCCCGTACACTGGGAAGCGGGGCGTGACAGGTTTTGTTGGTGGCCCATGCAGATCAGCTCTGTGTGGACATGCAGGTCAATTCTGCATGGACATGCGGGTTAATTCTACATGAAGTCCTAAGCAATATAACACAAGAACCAGCAACTAAAAACATTCTTTACATATTCCTTGAATCTTCCAATTTCATATATTTTGAATCTGTTATAACCAAATTTTTCTTTCAAGGTTATGCATTTCCCAAACAACACTAGCACCAATGTCAACAACACACCTCCACCTCTACCGCTTACACCTGCCGTAGCTGCTCCGATCAATGAGCAGACGATACTGCTTGAGGCAATCCGCAGCCTTCTGGAAGGACAGCAGCAGCAGACTGCTATATTAATGATCCGACCAGAAGCGGAAGCACCTGGGGTAAAATAATTCCAAGCTTTACACCCCAAGCAATTCTCAAGAAAAGAGAGCCCTCTAGAAGCTGAGGAGTGGGCTCAGAGTATTGAAGATGACCAGGCAGCAGCACAAGTACCAGAGATCGCTTGGGTTCGAGTTGTGAAGCTGTAGCTCACTAACAACGCCTGGGTCTGGTGGAAGGAGGAAGAAAGCCGTCTTGCCCAACCGATCGAATGGAAGATCTTTCACGATATGTTCGACGAGAAGTACTTCCCTAAGACTGCCAGATTCGACATGGAGCAGCAGTTCATCCACTTACAACATGGTTCGATGTGGACCAAATCCATGGATGAGTATGATGCTGAGTTTACCATGCTTAGTCGGTAAGATATGTCTCAATATTTCGATTTTTTCAAATATCACATACTACACAGCTAACACAATACCTTAACAGGTTCGCGGCAGATTTGATACCGACGGATGAGATCAGAGCCCGACGATTTCAACAAGGGTTAAATCCGGAGATCCAAGCTGCATTAGCTACAGGGGATTTCCCGACCCACGAGTTGGCTCTGAAAGCTGCCCTTCGATATGAGGCAGTGGTGGAGATGAGGGGCAGACCTCAATCTGTCGGAATGAAGCACCCTACCACTTAGATGGCAGGAGGAGCCTTTTCAAGGAAACCATTTGTGCCTAAGAGACCAGGAGTACCGAACAACCGGCCCAACCCAGCCTTTTGTACCTACTGCAGGAGGGATGGACATCTGGCAAAGGACTGTCGGCGTGCAAATCTCCTTTTCTTAGTCTGCAGCTCAACTACTTATGATATTGGGTCTTGCTCTCGGAGACATAACCCAAATGTTGCACCCAGGCCAGCAATTGCTTATCAGCAGTGCCCAGCCATCCAGGCACCTGCTCTACGACTCGCTCTCCCTGCTCCACCACCTTATGGACCGACTGCACCTCCTCCCCGTCAGTTCCATCAAGCTCAAAGGAACCCACCTCAAGGACAGAGGAAATGACAGAGGAATGCTCCTCCAGCGAGGAGGAACGTACCGAGGCGAAAGGCTTTCACAATGACTATGGAAGAAGCTGAAGCTACTGGCCAAGTCATCACTGGTAACACTTCCCTTTCAAATTCTCTTTCAGTCCATATACATACCTATATATCTTTTCATTATACCTAAAACATATCCCACATATCTTAGGTACAATCTTAGTAGCCTCACTTTCTGCACTAGCACTTTTAGATACTGGAGCATCTCATTGCTTTATGTCGCAACGGTTCGTCCAAACTCATTCGATTCCAGACACACCGTTTGTATCCAATTGGAATGTCAGTTCAGGGAACGGGGTTCTAAAGGCAACAATGGGATACAACCTATATCCAGTGATCGTCTGCGGCCGAGAATTCTATGCTGACTTCAAGGTGCTGGACATACCGAACTTTGATGTGATTCTGGGTATGGATTGGCTAGAAACCTTATACGCTACCATCGACTGTCGTCAAAGGAGGGTAGTGTTCGAGATTCCAGACCATCCGGTCTTTTATTTCAAAAGTGGAGACCGTACCCTGGAGCCGGCACTTACAAGATGAAACTGAAGAAGGCAGTGATTGCTACGCATCAGGCAGAAGAAGACAAGCCAGAGGTAGTTCGAGAGTTCGACGATGTATTTCCTGAAGACATATCGGGTTTGCCTCCCGATCGAGCTCTTGAATTCAGCATTGATTTAGTACCAGGAGCACAACCGGTGATCAAAGCACCTTATCGCCTAAGTCCAGAAGGTTTAATGAAGATCCGAACTCAGTTGGACGAATTATTGAAGAAAGGATGGATTCGTCCCAGCACTTCAAGTTGGGGATCTCCAGTTTTACTCGTGAAGAAGAAGGAAGGTTCATACCGAATGTCCATTGATTATAGAGCCTTGAACGAAGTAACGATAAAAAACAAGTATCCACTGCCACGCATCGACGATTTATTCGATCAGCTAAATGGATCTTGCGTTTTCTCCAAGTTAGATCTTCGTTCGGGTTATCATCAGGTGAAGGTCAAAGAATCTGATATCCATAAAACAGCATTCAGAACTCGCTATGGTCATTACGAATTTCTTGTGATGCTATTTGGAGTGACCAACGCACCAGCTATATTCATGAACCTAATAAATCAAGTTTTCCAAGAGTAGCTAGACAGGTTTGTTGTCATATTCATCGACGACATCCTGATGTATTCAAAGAGTCGGAAAGAACACGCCGAACACCTACGAATTGTCCTGAAAACTTTGTGACGGCATCAACTCTATGCCAAATACAGCAAGTGTGAGTTTAGGCTAGATCAAGTCGGTTTCCTCGGACACATTGTATCAGGCGAAGGAATCTTTGTAGATCCAGGGAAAGTATCAGCAGTAAGCGAATGGCCGACGCCAAAGTCAGTGAAGGACATTCGAAGTTTCTTGGGTCTAGCAGGATATTACAGAAGGTTCATTGAAGGATTTTCGAAGATTGTGACACCCCTGACCAAGCTCACACGTAAGGATGAAGAATTCGTGTGGTCAGAAGCATGGGAACAAGCTTTCGTAGAACTCAAGTCAAGATTGACATCAGCGCCTATTCTCGTCATACCGGACCTATCTGGAGATTTTGAAGTGCATTGTGATGCCTCCGGTAAGGGATTAAGATGTGTTCTGCATCAGCACGGTAAGGTTGTGGCTTATGCTTCAAGACAGCTGAAAATTTATGAGCGCAATTACCCAACGTATGATTTGGAGTTGGCAGCCGTAATCTTTGCTTTTAAGATTTGGCGCCATCATATTCTTGGTGAACGAGTGAACATATACAAAGATCACAAGAGTCTGAAATATGTGTTGCCCAGAAAGAGTTGAATATGCGGCAGAGAAGATGGTTAGAACTCATGGCGGACTTCGACATCAACCTGCAATATCACCCAGGGAAGATGAATGTGGTACCTGATGCCCTTAGTCGCCAAACATTAGCAATGAATCTCACCACACAGTGAAAGCTTCAACAAGACTTGTATCAGATGGAGATTGAAGTGGTCATGACAGATAACGCTTCAAGTTTGATGAACTTACAAGTTCAATCTATCATTGTCGATCAGATCAAAGCAGCTCAAGAAAGTGACGCTAAGTTGCAAAAGATCATAGAATAAGTGGAAAGTGGATTTCGAACAGAATTCATCATCCATGAAGACGGATCTTTGAGGTACGGCAGCAAATTTTGTGTACCAAAAGGTTCTGTGCGGGAAGAGTTAATGAAAGAAGTTCACGGCTCTCTTTACTCAGTACACCCTGGAGAGACAAAGATATACAAGGATCTGCGTCAAAATTACTTGTGGTATGGAATGAAGCGTGAAGTAGCCAGAAGCGTCGCTAAATGCTTGGTGTGTCAGCAAGTAAAGGCTGAACATCACAGGACTGCTGGATTACTTCAACCGTTACCTATCCCAGAATAGAAGTGGCAACACATCACAATGGATTTCATGACTGCACTTCCTCGCAGCACGAAAGGTAACGATGTGGTATGGGTTATTGTGGATCGACTCACAAAGTCGGTTCATTTTATTCCATTTCAAGTTGGCCAATCTACTGAGATACTAGCAAAGAATTACATGGAGGTAAGAATCTAAGTAAGATTTAAACTCTTCAATATGTACTATCTTTGATGCCCATGAACTCATGCAGGAAATCGTGAAATTACATGGAGTACCGGTTTGCATTGTCTCCGATCGTGACACCAGATTCCGATCGCAATTTTGGCAGAGTCTGCAAGCGAGCTTGGGAATAAGTCTGAACTTCAGCACAGCTTATCATCCAAAAACAGATGGTCGGTCTGAGCGAACTATTCAGATCTTAAAAGATATGCTCAAAGCGTGTATGCTAGACTTCGGAGGATCGTGGGAAGATCACCAACATCTTATGGAGTTTTCATACAACAACAGCTACCAAGCAAGTATAGGAATGACACCTTTTGCAGCGCTATATGGAAGGAAGTGTCGATCGCCATTAAGTTGGGACGACATCGGAGATAGAGAACTTCTTGGACCTGAGATGATAGTAGCAACTGTCGATGTGGTTCGTACTATCAGAGAACGCATATGCATAGCCCGAGATCGACAGAAGCACTGGGCTGATGCAAAGCACCGTCACTTGGAGTTCCAACCGGGAGAACGTGTATTCTTGAAGATATATCCAAACAGTGGAGTGATTCGTTTTGGAAGACGGGATAAATTTAGTCCAAGATACATTGGACCGTTCGACATACTCGAATGAGTCGGTGAAGTGGCTTATCGCTTGGCACTTCCACCCTCATTGAAAGAAGTGCACAATGTGTTCCACATATCCCAACTCAGAAGGTATGTGAGTGACCCCAGCCATATTCTTGATCACTCCGAGCTCACTGTACAGCCAGATTTATCATGTGAGCATCAACCTGTTGAGATCCTAGATAGAAAGGTGAAGTCACTTCGGAAAAAGGAAGTCAATTTGGTTCGAGTGATGTGGAGAAAAGACACACCAGGAGATTCGACTTGGGAAAGGGAAGATGAGATGCGTGCAAAATACCCTCATTTATTTATAAACTAGTCCTCAAAATAAATTGAAAATTTCGAGGACGAAATTTTTGTAAGGAGGGTAGACTGTAACAACTCCAATTTCAATGTACATAATTTTTTTTAAAAGTTAATGTACAATTGGGATATTTACAATCATGTGTATACTATAAGTATTTGTTTTAATTTAGAACAGCAAGAAAGTATTTGTAGCACATTGGTAAAGCCTTGCACTGCTACGACGTAGCCCTGCGATCGAATCCCATCAGCTACATTAACTTTTTATTTAAATTTTCTTTTAATCTTTTAGAAGCCCAAGGGTTTGCACGTACACTACACGTAATATGTTAAGTTACAAATTAATCAAACACGTGCACTAGGTTATACCAAGCGACAGGGACACGTGGCGAGCATCCGAGCCCCATCCCACCGGATTGGACCGGCGAGATTCGCTTAGGGGACTGGCACCGCCGGTTTAGACCGTCGGTACTGCTCTCAAATTTTAACCCTTGCAACCTTTCAGCTACCCCACTCCTCTCACACTGTTTGTTTTCTCTGCATTCATACAGAGAACAAATAAATGCTCATTTAATCCAATCTTAATGCAAATTTTAATGCATTCTTCATCACCCCTAAACCCTAATTTCCCGTATAGATACCACACTCTATTTCACTCATCCTCACTCAGAATTCTATTACAAAAACTATACAAAATTCCCAAGTCCTAATTGTGTGCAAGTGGAGTTAGCAAAGGGTGAAGTTCTGACGACGATCCAAGGAGTTTCCGGCGACGAAACGACGCACCGGCGCTTCCCTACTCTTCCCTCTTCTCCCCTCTACCTTAAAATCCAGTAAGTCTCCTCTCCCCCTCTCTTCTCCTATTATAAAAACATTCATTTCTAAAACCCGATGGAAGCGGAGTTAATCCGACTTCCGATTCGGTGTTTTCTATTAAACTCTATTTTTCTTAATCAATAAAATTCCATACTCTCACATAATATTTAACAAAGATTAACCAACACTTTAAAACAAGTTTCATCTCAAAATATTCTTTAATTTATGCAATTTTTGTTGTATTTTTACAGTAAAATACCACATACTTTAGTTTCGACATAAAATAACATAAAAATTGTATTACCTTTAGATAACTCACGAGGTAACGACCTACCTCATCACAACATACATCTTTAACATAGCACGATGAAGTTTTGGGAATATATTCATGGGATAACACGACTTTACAAATAAATAGCATCAACTTATAAAACCATTTTTATAAAAAGATGTATTAAACAATTCCTTGCAATTGCGCCTCTACAACCCACTTTTGGGGACCCCGTTCGGGATGGTGCGGATTATCGCACATCCTCGGGCCTAGTAGAGCGAGATGCAGACCTCCGAAAGGTGCATTCGATCTCGATGGAATTTTTATGCATTTTTATTTAGAAATGAGATTTCTACAAGAAAATAAATAAAATTACTTTTATTAAATATATATATATATATATATAATCAAAATATCTACTTTAATTATATTATATAAATATTCCAAGTTTTCAAAAGGAATCACCACTACATGAAAATACCATGCAAATACAAAACAATACCGATATTTCAATAAAATACTCTATACTATGAAAATTAGGTTTTACTCACTAGAAATTTCATTTTTATAAAATATACATCTATAAAAACCCTAAAGACGATAACTAAATACTTGAGGTGTATTTTGAAAATTATATCAAACTATTTTTACATAAACCCCCCTCAAGTTATGCTAAATTACAATAAGGACCTTAGTAAACATAGGTTTAAGTGGGACCGGTCTCTTGAGCCTCAGGGAGCCGGAGATATAGGTGCTTGCCTATCAATCTAACAAACAGTGTTATCAACACGGTAATTGTCTTGGGAAAAGACACAAATCTTGCCGTCCATGTGCAGCAGTTACCGATAACATCAAAACTAATTCAGGATTTCAAGTTCTTTTTAAAGTGTCTAACTCAGACCGAATCTCAATCTAATCAATCTGATTTGAATGTGATTCAAGTATAAACTATAATTCAACATGAATCCGTCTATTCAATCTATATTGACCGAACCGAACCATAGATATACTCCATCTACATGTACATCCATTATATCCGTTCCATTTACTGATATCATGGTTTCGGAAAGTCGTCCATTTACAACTTACAATACAAGATAATACAATACAATCAAGATATCGCGGGGTTTATAAGGGGTAGATTGGTACGGAAGGTGTTAAAAGTGGCACGAGACTGTAACCATAATACACCTAACCTGAATATCCATTGTCGTTGTACCGTGGCTGAACGGTTCCTTGTGCTCCGTATACCTTAGTCTCCGGAATACTGGGACTCCAATCGTATACATTGTCATTTTCTGTACCAAGCTACAAACAACAACGTTAATAATATAATAAAACATTAAAACTTATATTCTCCTCCTGTCTATTCTATCTCTACTCACCTTTGGTACTTACCGAGCGATTGTTCGCTGACGACATTCTTTTTCTTCTTTGTTTGGAATGTTGTCAGGTGGATCGGACTCACTGGACATCGAGCCCAGCACCGAGGATTTGGAGCAGTTAGCATTCGACCCGGAGCTTTAAATACTTGTACATATTTCATTTTCATTTTCTGTTATGGCATTGTTTAGGCATTGCTTTCATTCCATGTATTTAGATTTCAGTTGTACTGTAAAAGAATGTTAAATAAATAAAGTTGATGTTCATTTGCATTCCTGTCTCTTATGTGCTTTTACTTTATATTGCTTAGATACGCTTAGCGTGTTTACTTCTAAGTAAATACGTAGCGGCCTCGTCGCATTTCATTGCCCGTACACTGGGAAGCGGGGAGTGACAGGTTTTGTTGGTGGCCCATGTAGGTCAGCTCTGTGTGGACATGCAGGTCAGTTCTGCATGGACATGCGAGTTAATTCTGCATGAAATCCTAAGCAATATAACACAAGAACCAGCAACTAAAAATATTCTTTATATATTCCTTGAATCTTCCAATTTCATATATTTTGAATCTGTCCTAACCAAATTTTTCTTTCAACGTTATAGATTCCCCAAACAACACTAGCACCAATGTCAACAACACACCTCCACCTCTACCGCTTACACCTGCCGTAGCTGCTCCGATCAATGAGCAGACGTACTCTTGTGTAACTCATAACCCAATGAGCACATGTATACTATCTCCAGTACGACGTACTAATGGTTGTGGGACAGACCATCTCCCCTGCTGGGATGAGAAGCGTATACACTAATCTACTCTGGAGTATCGATACCCCGTCTCGATAATCCTACGACTAGGGACCTGTATAAGGATGCGCTTATAGACTACCCAGCCCCCACTAGTATGACTGTCATCACAACGCTGGTAGTCAAGTAAAGATCCTAAGGGCTCTACCAATATGTATAAGCGATATGCTAAAAGAAACATATGCACATATTGAGGTAGAAACAAACCAAATAGCATACTACCATTTTGAGCAAGACTGTTATTATAACTGTGAATATCCCAAGGTTCCAATATATAATATACAATCTAGTATGATACAATAATGGCCTTTAGGGCATATATCACTAACACCATCTTCCTTCATATCAAGGATTTATATGGAGAGCAATATCGTATCACAAGATACGAGACCTCGAAGAAGTTATTTCAGGCGAGATTGGCTATCGGGTCATCTGTAGGGAACCACGTCCTTAAGATATTCAGCTATATTGAAGTGCTCGCGGACCATGGGACCACGTTGGAGAACGAGTTGTATACAGACGATTCTACAGTCCCTCCCCTCTACCTATGGCTAGTTTATCTTGAATTTCAATATTCAAGATAAGAAAGTTACACTTCTCGAACTCCTCAATATGTTGAGGAGTGTAGAGGGTACCCTAAAGAAAACCAGGGAGACACCCGCTCTGTTTATTAGGGAACATTCCTCCTCTAGATCCAAGGCGAAAGCCAAGGGGAAAAAGAAGAAGGCCCCCACCAAGCCAAAAGGCGGTGTCAGTAAGGTATAGGGGAAGGGCAAGGCAAAAGTTAGGGGGCCGACAATAGAGAAAGATGAATGCTTCTATTGTCATGGGAAAGACCATTGGAAGAAAGACTGCAGGGCTTGGAAAGCCAACAACAGGATTCGAAGCAAGTTGTGGCTTCGGCTTCAGGTGTGTTTATGATTGAAAACTGTCTGTCAATCAACTCTATTTCTTGGGTATTGGATACTAGATCAGGATCTCATATCTATAATTCATTGCAGGCACTGAGAAACCATAGAGTTTTGAAGGCAGATGATATGACCCTCAGGGTTGCTAACGGAATGAGCGTGGATGATGTTTCCGTAGGGGAATATTACATAGGATTGACAAGTGGACACATTTTGGTTTTGCGTAACTATTTTTGTGTACCTAGTTTGACATGTAATATCATCTTTGTTTCTTTACTATCTAAAGAAGGTTATGATTTTACATTTGTATTGTAAATATTCACCGTAATCATGGTTTGATTGGGTCAGGTATACTAGACAACGGTATATACATATTAAATCAACATCAGGTTTTCAATGTCCAGAACACACTTAAAAGAAAGTCTCCAGAATTAAATCAAGCTTTCTTATGGCATTGTATACTAGGTCACATCAATAAAACACGGTTGACGAACTTACATATAGATGGATATTTGGATCCGTTTGAATATGTGTCCTATGCAACTTGTCAATCTTGTCTCAAAGGAAAGATGACAACGACTCTGCTCACTGGACACGGAGTAAGAGCCACGGAGCTCTTGGTACTCATACACAGAGATGTGTGTGGTCAATTTGTAAGAAGTGGTTATTCCTACTTCATTACTTTTACGGATGATTTCTCAAGATATGGATATGTATTCTTGATGAAACATAAATCCGAGGCCTTTGAAAAATTCCAAGAATACAAGAATAAAGTAGAAAAACAAACGGGCAAAAGTATCAAGACACTTCGATCTGATCGAGGTGGTGAATACTTAAGTACCGAGTTCCTAGATTATTTCAAAGAGAATGGAATTCTCTCTCGGCTTACTCCTCCATACACATCTCAGCACAACGGTGTAACGGAAAGACGGAACCGCACCTTGTTAGATATGGTACGTTCAATGATAAGTAAAGCTGAGTTGCCGCGATCCTTTTAGGGTTATGCACTAGAATCTGCTGCATATCTTTTGAACAAAGTTCCTACTAAGTCTGTGCCTACCACACCATATAAAATGTGGAGTGGGAAGAAACCCTATCTTAAGTATCTTAAGATATGAAGATGTCCAGCTTTCGTCAAAAAGCAGCATACGGACAAACTTGAGACACGATCAGTACTGTGTAAGTTTGTGGGATACCCAAGGAACTCCAAGGGGTATCTTTTTTATTATGCAAAAAAACAAAAGGTTTTTGTTTCTTGGCATGCCCACTTTCTGGAGACTCAATTTCTTGAAAAAGAAATAAGTTGGAGCGTAATAGAACTGGAAGAAATTCCAGAACCACAAATTATTACTGAAAGTATGGTAGAACCAGAAGTTTCAAAAGAACCGGACGTCCCCGCGCCACTCCGCAGATCTAGTAGGCAGTCTCATCCGCCCGAGAGATACTATGGTTTTCTCGTAGACGGGGATAGAGAGGATTGCATTATCAATGATGATGAGCCAACTAGTTTCCAGCAAGCCATTACGAGAAGAGACTCGGTAAAATGGCTGGATGCAATGAGAACCGAAATAGAATCCATGTACACCAACAAAGTTTATATTTTGGACATTGCACCTCAAGGGGTAAAACCCGTAGGCTGCAAATGGATTTTCAGAAAGAAGATTGGTGCAGATGGACATGTTGAAACCTATAAGACTAGACTTGTAGCAAAAGGTTTTCGTTAAAGACCTAGTTTGGACTATGATGAAACCTTTTCCCCTGTGGCTATAGTTAAATCCATTCGGATCCTACTTGCCATTACTGCCTTCCATGATTATGAAATTTGGCAGATTGACGTAAAGACCGCTTTTCTGAATGGATAATTGGAAGAGTGTGTTTATATGGATCAGCCAGAGGGTTTTATAGAGAGTGGGAGCAGCGGAAGAGTGTGCAAGTTGCTTAAATCCATTTATGGATTAAAGCAGACATCGCGGAATTGGAACATCTGCTTTGATGAGACGGTCAAAGAATTTGAATTTATCAAAAATCCAGATGAACCATACATTTATAGTAAGATTGTAGCAAGAACTGTAGTATTCCTCATCTTGTATGTGGATGACATTCTACTGATAGGAAATGTCATTCTTATGCTACAGTCAGTCAAACGATTCTTGTCACAGTAGTTCTCCATGAAAGGCCTGGGTGATGCCTCCTACATTCTGGAGATCCAGATCTATCGTGATAGATCTAAAAGGATGTTGGGACTTTCAGAGCCCAGGTATATCGACACCATACTGAAAAGATTTAGTATGGAAGATTCCAAGCGCGGTAATCTATCGGCTTGTCACGGGATCACCCTCTCCAAAGAGATGTCTCCCAAGACTGATTTGGAAAGGGATCATATGAGTATTATATCCTACTCTTCTGCGATAGGATCTATAATGTATGCGATATTGTATACCAGACCAGATGTTGCTTACGCACTGAGCGTAGTAAGCAGGTATCAGTCAAATCCTGAGGAGAAGCACTGGATAGCAGTTCAGAACATTCTCAAGTACCTGAGAAGGACTAAGGAGGTGTTCTTGGTGTAGGCAGTAAAGACCTCCAGATCAAGGCCTTCGCTGACTCCAGCTTCCAGAGTGACAAGGATGACTCCAAATCCATGTCGAGTTATGTTTTTACCCTCAATAGAGGGGCGATCTATTGGAAGAGCTTCAAGCAGGATGTCGTTGCTGACTCGACGATGGAGGCAGAATATATCGCTGCAAGTGACGCCGCGAAAGAAGCAATCTAGATGAGGAAGTTCGTTACAGAACTTCAAATGGTTTCGTCCATTGTTGATCCAATACCTTTGTATTGTGACAACAACGGGGCTATAACTTTAGCGAAGGAACCAAGGTCCCATCAGAAGTCCAGACATATCTTGAGGCGGTATCACCTGATCAGGGAGATCGTGGATTGCCGGGAGATCGAGGTGCGGAGAGTAGACACGGAGAACAACACTGCAGATGTAACATTTTTAAAATTAAATAAGTAAATAATTAGATAAATAAAATCCTTTCGGTGAATTTTCTGATAATCGGTAAAATAAACCGTATTTTTCGTAAAACTCAACTACAATTATTTTTCAATATAAATTTAAATATGCCTATTTTAACTATATAATTGCTAGTAATTGATATTATTTAGTGACTTATAAATTATTAGTTTACTAAAATATTTTCCGTAATTAATTAATTTTCAATATTTACATAAGCTTTTAATTATATATTTAATTAATGATAAATACAAATTTGAATGGGTTAATTTTTCAAAAGTGAACCATGACAATTTAAAACAAGTGTGTATCATGCAAAATTCTTTCTCAAAATCTCTCCATGGTTTTAGAGATTTCTAGGAAAAGGGTTAAATTGAAAAATTAGATAATTAAGGGTTAAGTGAAGAGATGCATTATTAATGAACTTTCTACACAATACCACACATTTTTCTCTCTCTCCTTCCCTCATAGTGGTCGAGCCTCATCAAGGAGCAGCCCCAAAATTTTGCTCTCTCATTTCCACTTCATTTCAACACAAAAATCCATTCAAAAATCACACAAAATCCTAATAATTCCTAAAGTTAATCATGACCTATTATTCTTTGATCAATCTTGCTTGAATTCTTGGAGCAAACAGATCATTTTGGAGACAAGTTTGTATGTTTGGATCTCAAGTTGGAGGTATAATCCTAAACCATATTCAAATTGTTGCTAAATTACTTTAGTCTAGCTTAATTAGAAGTTTAATTATGGTTTTAATTTTATGATTCAAAATTCAAGAAAGGGTTTTAAATCAAATTAGGGTTTTTATCATTAAGTTATGGTTTTAATGAGTAGTTTAATATATTAATGGAATGCAAAACCTAATCTAGTTACTAGTTGCAAATTGTTAGTTTAAAATTATGCTAATTATGCTAATTTTGCAAACTAAGTTTTTGGAAATTGATTAAATAATTGAGATTAAAATCTAATTAGGGTTTCATGACATTATTAACATTATAAATTGTAGTTTAATATTTTTGATCATGCAAAACCAAACTTAGTTGTTGATTTGTGAATTTTTGCTTTAAAAGTGTTAAAATTGGATATTTTTGCAAACTAGAATTTTGGATTTAATACAAATTGATGGGATTAAATTATAGAAATGGTTTATATGACCTAGTTATGATATTTAGTGAATATTATGGCCATTAGTTTTGTTAAAACATCAAATTTCGAATTAAAACGGTAATTAAGTGCTTTCTAGGTTTTTGCAAAATAAAACGATTTGATTAATTTTAAGGTTTTGATGATTTAAACCCTATTTATATTATAATTAGTGAGTTTTGGAACTACGATTTGTACGTTTGTGTTTTATCTCGATCAATCGGCGTTTGTACGCCGATGTCGAGAGTTATTTGGTTCTTTTGCATGAGCGGGTCATAGGCTTTAACCTATGCACGTTTCGTGCGCCGTTTTTGTTTTGTCCATGATTTAGGTTTACGATATTATATATGTTTGCGTATAGGTACCCCTCACGTGGACTTCGAATGATGAAGAAGAGGATGGCGGCATCGACTTCGGCAGACAAGGACCAGGTGAGTAGATGTATATCTACGGGGGAAGTCGGGTGGATGGCGTATAGCACCCCCGCAAACATAGAATAAGGATATTATGTACTATTATTAGGAAGTCGGATGTGACCTTAGATTCTTGACAAGTAGGGTACTATTGAAGACTTTAAGTTGGATTAGACTGATTTAGAAAGACTTAACCAGAGGATGATTGCCTTGGAGGGAATTCATAGGTTTTGTGTAGACATACACACACACGCACACACATAAACTTGACTTGGTGTATGTGTGTGTGTGTGTGTGTGTGTATAGGAGTGTGTATAGGGGTGTGTGTGTATACACACACACACACAACATATACATGTGATATGAGGATATTATATGATATTTGGGGATGAGTCGATATGATCGGGCATGATGCCGTGAGATATTGGATATATGATCGAGATATGATATGAAATGTGTTACGATATTAGCGGATCGTTGAGTAATGAGAAAATATATAAACGATGATATGTGTAGATGACATTGAAATAAACGAGACTCTAGAATAAAACCCAGATCGTAATATGTGACTTAATCACGATATGATATATGACATGATATTTTAGTGGATCATTTGACAATGTATATTTACACAGATGATGATATATGTTTAATAATATTGGAATGTATGCGATTATAGTACAGTTCCCTTGATCATGATATTGTTTGATGATGATACTATACGAACGATGATGTATATATATATGATAGTTGACCCGTACCCCGATTTTGGGATGCCGTACGATAGATTTTACCGTACGAGGCATAGATGTGATGATTGATGCGCACTCTTGACTCGAGGAAGTCGTACTACGTACGTGACGCTATTGAGGTTGGATCGCCGACTGCTAGAGATACCGACTCAGATTTTAGGAGGATTCTTCTTACCTTTCGGCTAGTGTCTTTTGTTAGTTCCTAGTTGGTTAGGTAGATCTTAGTTTAGACTCGAGTTATACTTATTTTCACAAGTAACGAATCGTGCGCATTTTTAAAGGCAGCCTGAGGGATACTACGGATTTTTCAAAGGACGCATATTTTCTTAAAAACCCCATAGCCCCTAATTTTCTAAAAACCACGGTCCGTGCTTTTCAAACAACAAACTGTATGACTCGTAATTAGTACGTATTCGCTAGTTGTACGTTTACTTCACATTCACCATTATATTCATGTTGTATTCATCGCGTTGCATGTTCATACATATGTTTCTTTAGCTAATATGAAACTCTGCCTGTTAGGACACCAGCACCATTACCGATGATGTGCATGTTCCACGTGCACTTATTTGCCGGCTCACACACATTATCATCGGTAATTGCCATGTCACGTACACTTTAGAACATATTATCTTATTGATATAATCAGCCAAATGCTAGTCCAATATAATATTGTGTGATTACTCTCATGTGCTAGTTTAGACATTGCATTTATTACTTAGACACATCATGTATTCACATATTCATATTATCATGCAGTATTGTGGGGTTTATGCCGATACTCATTATTTACTTATTCATGATTTTAGGATTTTAGATTTTTATGAGATTTCTGGATTTTGGGGGAAAACCGCAAAAATTTAATAAAAGCTTGGTATCGTCATTTTTTTAAATGCAAGTTGCGGTTTTCTCGTGATGTATGTGTCATCCACTATGAGATTTCATGTTTTCTGTTGGATTTGGAGATCCGATTCGAGGAGTGGATGAACCGTCTCGGGTACATGGTGGTCCCGGTAAGGTACCCCGGGGCAAGAAGCTCGAGTTGTAGACGATGAGCCTGGCAGCGGAAGACTACCTACCGGTGATGTCTGGCACGGCGGATATCCGAAAGATACCGACCGTTGTCGTGAGATTTGATGATATGGGCCGATCCGGACTGACGGAGCCCGAGATATTGAGATTTTGAGATATTGAGACTTTGAGATATTGAGACATTGAGATATATATGTTTTGTGTCGATGCTTGACACGGATTTCCATGGATTTCATTGATGATGTTTCAGATTACCATATAAATTTTATTATGATAAAAGTTAAAGATTTTATTATAGAGATATGTCCAGATTTCATGGTTGATTGTTTCATTCATGATGCATTCATACATTACATACATACATGATATGTTGCCACTTAGTGACACTGACACGAGCACTGAGTATTACACTTAGGCATAACCTATTACCCTATCACTACTAGTTGTCTAGTGTTATGTTAAGTATATTATATGACCTAGGAGAGCGTCGTGCATGCGATTTCTACTCGCAGATGTCTTCTACTCACGAGTTGGCAACTCACCCCCGTTGTGCCAAATTTTTCTTACAGGTTTAGATGTACAGGTTTCCTTGGCGGCTTGCTGGCACAACACTTCATTCAGGGTGATTGCTTTGGTAGGTTGGTTCACTTGCATCGTGACCGCCGTTGTACTTTTATTTATTTCAGTTGTATCTAGTAAACTCCATCAACCAGAATTGTATTACTTGATAGATTTAGAAGACCAGTTGTTTATTCTTTCGACCTTAGAGTCGCGCTTGTACTATTATGGTTTTCTGGTGGTTTTGATGGTTTTCTTTGAGTTTTGTTTCTCGCCCTTCGGCGTTGTATATTATATTACTTGTGTGGTTGTGACCGCCAATTGGCGAAGAGCTAGCTCCCGCTTGGGGATGCCTTTTTATTATTGCTTATGTATATATTCTTATTTGTACCCGATTAGGGCCAGTTTTACAAAGGAGACTCTGCCAAAATTTTTGAGAAAATTTGATGTTGCTTTTAAATATGTTTTCCTTTACTTTTTCTTTTAAATGGTTTAGATTTCTGGCCTTCGGCTTGCTTAGATTACGTTACACCTCTAGACGTTTCGTAATTTAAGTGTCGGTCACGTTCCGTACTTCCGGGTCATAACAAAGTTGGTATCAGAGCGCTAGGTTTAACCTTTGTCCGAGTCTAGGTTGACCTTAGTTGATGGAGTATGTGACTTAGGTAGAATGACGTACCGTGTGTATGATCCGCGACATACTTACGATACGCTACTCTGCTTAAGAAACCTTAGAATGTACATTTCCTTGCATCGTATTCTATTCGTTCCTATGATCTATCTTCGTCAATGTCGGATGGTGGTTTCCGTTACCACGATTAAACAAGCAGAGTGAGCTGCAGCTAGAGTTGCGGTCAGCATGGGCGTTTCGATATGTCGTTTACTACGTTTTCTCGTGGACGCGAGCGTTTGATATCTGCACCAGGTGATCGGGCCACTGCTAGAGACCGGCTAGAATGTGTTGACCGTTAATGTATTGTCTATTCTGGAGGATTGAAGTATTGTTTAGCGTGCGGATGAAGGGTATTCACATGTCATCCAGACGAAATTAAAAGGATCGAACGAATGTCAGAAACCCATTTTCCCAAGTTTAAGGTATTCGGAAGAACATGCAGGTAATTCTATGGACCCTCTAGAAGAATGAAACCCTAACTCGACATAATGACCATGAGAACGCCTTTGAACCTTAGGGTTTGCGACAGTTCTGCGGTGCCATTAGTGAGGGTTGGGTTTGCCCTTCTACGGCTGGTCCGCAGGTACTGTGGCATGTACTGGATATTTTTAAACTGTACTCGAGTGTTGAGCTCTCGGGGAATTATGGGACTTTGATGAATCGATCAAAAAGTTTAACGTAGTCCGGATATCATGTGATGGGATACATTACTTGGGAGACTCTAGATATGAGTATATCCATTTGTAGCACAGTTCATACAGCTATGAAGAGATGAGTTCGAATCAGTCGACACCAAAGGGAAAGAGGAGCACATTGACGTCAGTGTTACGATTTGCGATCTGGTGATTTGAATATCACATTTCCGTTGTTTGGATTTTGGTATCTTGAGGATTTTATTTTATGATTGGTTTTCCTATGTACTCATTCTTTGCACTCGATTCGTGTTCCATGTATAAGTGGTATTGATGTTTGTTTTGTGCATACCCAGTGCACTTGATTTGGTTTTATACATTTTGAGATATTGATATGATTTCGTGCACATGGGTTGCACATGATTTTGACGTATGTTTCGGCATAGTTTGCATACACTTTTTATACTGTGATTTCGATTATGATATTCGGTATATGTTTTCGTGCACCATGTGCACTTGATTGAGATTTTTGCGTACACTTGGCGCACTTGATGCGATTTCGTGCACACCAGATACACTAAATCGGAATTTTGTGCAAATTTGATGCATCTGATATCATTGTCGTGCACGCCCGTTGCACTTGACAGATGTTTTTGGTGCACATCCGTTGCACTCAGTTTTGTTTCTGTGCATATTCGTGGCATTTGTATTTGGTTTCGATTTCAGTGCGCACCGGACGCACATGGTATTTTTTTTATGCTGTAATTGGGATTGATTTCATTTTGAGCAGTATATTTTTATAATAATTACTATTCGGTTTAGTAACCAGGCGGGACGTGTATGTTAAATAAAAGATATATATGTATAGCTATTTTTTTAAAATGAACGCCCGCTACTTATGCCGTGATACGAGCATCGCACTGAGATTTGAAAAAGGGTTTTGCATGCATTTTTTTTCCGATGTTGGACGATTTTACTACGATACGTACTATATGTACATGTTATAGTTTTGAATATATCATGTTGATTTCGTATTGGACCATGATATTGTATTTTCACCATAACTCCGATGATTGCGTTATGCTTGGCGGAGTTTTGATTTTGAGTTATGTACCTGTTTTTCATGCGCATGCATTTCGCTAAAATGTGTTTTAAATATTGATGATTTCGGAGCCCCGACGCTTTGAGTGTTTTGCTAAATGTCTTAGTATTTGGGGGAGTTTTGATTTAAATTCGGGGACCGAATTTCTTTAAGGGGGGAAGACTGTAACATTTTTAAAATTAAATAAATAAATAATTGGATATATAATATCCTTTAGGTGAATTTTCTGATAATCGTAAAATAAACCGTATTTTCCGTAAAACTCAACTACAATTATTTTTCAATATAAATTTAAATATGCCTATTTTAACTATATAATTGCTAGTAATTGATATTATTTTGTGACTTATAAATTATTAGTTTACTAAAATATTTTCCGTAATTAATTAATTTTCAATATTTACATAAGCTTTTAATTATATATTTAATTAGTGATAAATACAAATTTGAATGGGTTAATTTTTCAAAAGTGAACCATGACAATTTAAAACAAGTATGTATCATGCAAAATTCTTTCTCAAAATCGCTCCATGGTTCTAGAGATTTCTAGAAAAAGGGTTAAATTGAAAAATTAGATAATTAAGGGTTAAGTGAAAAGATGCATTATTAATGAACTTTCTACACAATACCACACATTTTTGTCTCTCTCCTTCCCTCATAGTGGCCGAGCCTCGTCAAGGAGCAGCCCCAAAATTTTGCTCTCTCATTCCCACTTCATTTCAACACAAAAATCCATTCAAAAATCACACAAAATCCTAATAATTCTTAAAGTTAATCATGGCCTATTATTCTTTGATCAATCTTGCTTGAATTCTTTGAGCAAAGAGATCATTTTGGAGACAAGTTTGCATGTTTGGATCTCAAGTGGGAGGTATAATCCTAAACCATGTTCAAATTGTTGCTAAATTACTTTAGTCTAGCTTAATTAGAAGTTTAATTATGGTTTTAATTTTATGATTCAAAATTCAAGAAAGGGTTTTAAATCAAATTAAGGTTTTTATCATTAGGTTATGGTTTTAATGAGTAGTTTAACATGTTAATAGAATGCAAAACCTAATCTAGTTACTAGTTGCAAATTGTTAGTTTAAAATTATGCTAATTTTGCTAATTTTGCAAACTAGGTTTTTGGAAATTGATTAAATAATTGAGATTAAAATCTAATTAGGGTTTCATGACATTATTAACATTATAAATTGCAGTTTAATATTTTAGATCATGCAAAACCAGGCTTAGTTGTTGATTTGTGAATTTTTGCTTTAAAAGTGTTAAAATTGGATATTTTTGCAAACTAGAATTTTGGATTTAAAACAAATTGATGAGATTAAATTATATAAATGGTTTATATGACCTAATTATGATATTCAGTGAATATTATAGCCATTAGTTTTGTTAAAATATCAAGTTTCGAATTAAAACGGTAATTAAGTGCTTTCTAGGTTTTTGCGAAATAAAATGATTTGATTAATTTTAAGATTTTGATGATTTAAACCTTATTTATATTATAATTAGTGAGTTTTGGAACTACGATTTGTACGTTTGTGTTTTATCTCGATCAATCGGCGTTTGTACGCCGATATTGAGGGTTATTTGGTTGTTTTGCATGAACGGGTCATAGGTTTTAACCTATGTGCGTTTCGTGGGTCGTTTTGGTTTTGTCCGCGATTTCGGTTTACGATATTATATATGTTTGCGTATAGGTACCTCTCACGTGGACTTCGGACGATGAAGAACAGGATGGCAGCATCGATTTCGGCAGACAAGGACCAGGTGAGTAGATGTATATCTACTGGGGAAGTCGGGTGGATGGCGTATATCACCTCCGCAAACGTAGAATAAGGATATTATGTACTATTATTAGGAAATCGGACGTGACCTTAGACAAGTAGGGTACTATTGAAGACTTTAAGTAAGATTAGACCGATTTAGAAAGACTTAATCAGAGGATGATTGCCTTGGAGGGAATTCATAGGTTTCGTGTAGACACACACGCACGCACACATATAAACTTGACTTGGTGTATATGTATGTGTGTGTCTGTGTGTGTGTGTATATATAGGAGTGTTTGTAGGTGTGTGTATATATATATATATATATATATATATATATACACATGTGATATGAGGATATTATATGATACTTGGGGATGAGTCGATATGATCGGGTATGATGCCGTGAGATATTGGATATATGATCGAGATATGATATGAAATGTGTTACGATATTAGCGGATCGTTGGGTAATGAGAAAATATATAAACGATGATATGTGTAGATGACAATGAAATAAACGAGACTCTAGAATAAAACCCAGATCGTAATATGTGACTTAATCACGATATGATATATGACATGATATTTTAGTGGATCGTTTGACGATGTATATTTACACAGACGATGATATATGTTTGATAATATTGGAATGTATGCGATTATAGTACAGTACCCTTGATCATGATATTGTTTGATGATGATACTATACGAACGATGATGTATATATATGTGATAGTTGACCCGTACCCCGATTTTGGGATGCCGTACAATAGATTTTACCGTACGAGGCATAGATGTGATGATTGATCCATACTATTGACTCGAGGAAGTCTTACTACGTACGTGACGCTATTAAGTCTGGATCGCCAACTGCTAGAGATACCGACTCATACTTTAGGAGGATTCTTCTTACCTTTCGGCTAGTGTCTTTTGTTAGTTCCTAGTTGGTTAGGTAGATCTTAGTTTAGGCTCGAGTCATACTTATTTTCAAAACTAACGAATCGTGCGCATTTTTAAAGGCAGACTAAGAGATACTATGGATTTTTCAAAGGACATAATTTTTCTTAAAAACCTCGTAGCCCCTAATTTTCTAAAAACCACGGTCCGTGCTTTTTCAAATAACAAACTGTATAACTCGTAATTAGTATGTATTCGCTAGTTGTGCGTTTACTTCATATTCACTGTTATATTCATGTTGTATTCATCGCGTTGCATGTTCATACATATGTTTCTTTAGCTAATATGAAACTCTGCCTGTTAGGACACCAGCACCATTACCGATGATGCGTATGTTTCACATGCACTTATTTGCCGGCTCACATACATCATCATCGGTAATTGCCATATCACGTACACTTTAGAACATATTATCTTATTGATATAATCAGCTAAATGCTAGTCCAATATAATATTGTGTGATTACTCTCTTGTGCTAGTTTAGACATTGCATTTATTACTTAGACACTTCATGCATTCACATATTCATATTATCATGCAGTATTGTGGGGCTTATGCCGATACTCATTATTTACTTACTCATGATTTTGGGATTTTGGATTTCTATGAGATTTCTGGATTTTGGGGGGAAACCGCAAAAATTTAATAAAAGCTTAGTATCATCATTTTTTTAAATGCAAGTTGCGGTTTTCTCGTGATGTATGTGTCGTTTACCATGAGATTTCATGTTTTCTGTTGGATTTCGAGACCCGATTCGAGAAGTGGATGAACCGTCTCAGGTACATGGTGGGCCCGGTAAGGTACCCCGGGGCAAGAAGCTCGAGTTGTAGATGATGAGGCTGGCAGCGGAAGACTACCTACCGGTGATGTCTGGCGCGGCGGATATCCGGAGGATACCGACCGTTGTCGTGAGATTTGATGATATGGGCCGATCCGGACTGACGGAGCCCGAGATATTGAGATTTCGAGATATTGAGACTTTGAGATATTGAGACATTGAGATATATATGTTTTGTGTCGATACTTGACACGGATTTCCATGGAATTCATTGATGATGTTTCAGATTACCATATAAATTTTATTATGATAAAAGTTAAAGATTTTCTTATACAGATATGTCCAGATTTCATGGTTGATTGTTTCATTCATGATGCATTCATACATCACATACATACATGATATGTTTCCACTTAGTGACACTGACACGAGCACTGAGTATTACACTTAGGCATAGCCTATTACCTTATCACTACTAGTTATCTAGTGTTATGTTAAGTATATTATATGACCTAGGAGAGCGTCGCGCATGCGATTTCTACTCGCAGATGTCTTCTACTCACGAGTTGGCAACTCACCCCTGTTGTGTCAAATTTTTCTTACAGGTTTAGATGTACAGGTTTCCTTGGCGGCTTGCTGGCACAACACTTCATTCAGGGTGATTGCTTTGGTAGGTTGGTTCACTTGCATCGTGACCGCCGTTGTACTTTTATTTATTTCAGTTGTATCTAGTAAACTCCATCAACCAGACTTGTATTATTTGATAGATTTAGAAGACCAGTTGTTTATTCTTTCGACCTTAGAGTCACGCTTGTACTATTATGGTTTTCTGGTGGTTTTGATAGTTTCTTTGAGTTTTGTTCCTCGCCATTCGGCGTTGTATATCATATTTCTTGCATGGTTGTGACCGCCAATTGGCGAAAAGCTAACTCCCTCTTGGAGATGCCTTTTTATTATTGCTTATGTATATATTCTTATTTGTACCCGTTTGGGGCCAGTTTTACAAAGGAGACTCTGCTAAAAATTTTGAGAAAATTTGATGTTGCTTTTAAACATGTTTTCCTTTACTTCTTCTTTTAAATGGTTTAAATTTCTGGGCTTCGGCTTGCTTAGATTACGTTACGCCTCTAGACGTTTCGTAATTTAAGTGCCGGTCACGTTCCGTACTTTCGGATCGTGACAGCAAATCCACTCACAAAGGTCATCTCTCAAACACAGTTCGAGAGGCTATTCGAGATGATATGTCTACGATATGCCAATACATGGCCTTAGTGCAAGTGGGGGATTGTTAGTGAAATATGCCCTAAAGGCAATTATTGTATAGTACTGGATTGTCTATTACATTTTGGAAACTTAGGATATACACAGATATAATAACAGTCTTGCTCAATATGAAAGTATGCTATCTGGTTTGATTCTATCTTAATATGTGTAGATGTTTCTTTTGACATATCGCTAATCCATATTGATAGAGCCCTTAGGATGTTTGCTTGACTACCAGCATTGTGATTGCAGTCACACTAGTGGGGGCTGGATAGTCTATAAGCATATCCTTAAGCTTGTCCCTAGTCGTAGGATTATCGAGACAGGGTATCGATACTCCAGAGTAGACTGGTGTATACGCTTCTTATCCCCGTCAAGGGAGGTGGCATGTCCCGCATCCATTGGTATACGATACCAGAGTAGTATACAGGTACTTATTGGGTTATGAGTTACACTGGATGGACTCGCTGGGATCTGTTGGTTGGTATTATACCTATCGTCGGTTAGCAGTTCCCCGGTGACATGAGTACAGGTTAGTCCGTTGACTTGACATCACTATTCGTCTCGATTGTGTTCCTACTGTACTTAGATTACTACCCTACCACGGCTCAAATGAGTCGTGCAAACAGATAGTGGTTGGGTGCAATTCCAAAGCACTTAGAGGCGGTAGGGGTTAAAAGGGATTCGTCTCTCCTGGTATTAGGAGTTGATATCGCGCTATGTTCGGTTAGCTAATACATAAAATTCCTAGTCAGGACAAGTGAGATTTACTGGTAAGTACACCAGTCGTTTTTCAGGATGTATTGGGCTCTACACCGACACGAATTATTACGCTATTAGGGGTCTGACGTTTACCATCCCCTAGACCCGATATGCAATACTCTTAGACGAACAGACCGGACTGTATAGAGATTGTCACAGATAGGCTTAGTAGGGGTTCGGATGAGTTCGCTCGTTGGCCTTCTTTTCGACAGGTACCTGGGTAGCCGTTACGTAGAGCTAGTGACGCTGACGGGTTTGTGGTTAAACCCACTACCAGCATACTGTCGAGTCTCTAGAGTCCCACACAGAGCGTTTCCCTGGTTCAGGCGAAACGATATAGAGGCCGTATGGTTTTACGTGCAGGGTTCCAATCATATACGTGTACTGGCTACACGGATGTTGTTTAGACGGATAATACTAGTGGGCTTAGGATTAAACCGGATTCTAATATTATATTATTGGATTATTTTTATCTCTTTGTATTCGTATTTTTTGCAGTACGAATACGGGTATGTATACGGTGGGGGCATTCTTGTAATTTTTACAAGAGATGCTTCTATAAGGTGACATCTCATTTAGGTTTAATCTATTTTTAGAAAATAGATTAATGATGTGGAAAATGGAGATATTTGTGGCATGGGTGAAACATGGCTGATTCTTTAGTTTATTGGTTTGCACTTACTATTCAAGCAAGGCTACAATTTTCTATTGAAAATAATGCATGTTTGATGTGAGAAAAAGAATGAGTCATTCTTCACTTGCCTCAACACCTGATCATTTTGCATTTTCTCATTCTATTTCCATTTTGCTCTCTCCCTTCTTCCTCAAACCCTACTCCTCACATGTGTTGTGAATCATAGGGTTCTATGAGATAATATAGTCCAATTAACTCTCCACATCTCCTAAGCCATCTAAATTGGCGAAGTGGGTACTTTAGTTATCTCGGTTTTGAGGTTAGAGCTTGAACCATAGATTCTCGGGTGGATCATCTTCGATACGATGAGGCCGACGACCGAGCTAGATCTGCACCTTCAAGAAGCTCAAGAAAAGGAGAAGAAGACCCGAAGGACTTATATCTAGGAGGTATAAAACTCTATCATAGTAGTTTAGAATCTTTTAGTGTTTAGCTAGTTAGGGTTTCTAAACAATCCTGGAAGTTTAGTCGATGTTGCTTGACTTAAAAATCGTTTTTGTAAATTCCGTCTCTCTACAAACCTTGTGGGGTGTGCGACATTGACTTACAGATAAAACAACGAAGTTTTAGTGGGCCAGGGGTTTTTTTACCAAAGAAAAGGCACAGGGTTTGACATGCCTAGAATGGACCAGAGTTTTTTGTCAATTTACCCAAGAGAATATTATGTCGATAGACCAAGGCTGTTTACTTCATACTAAACGATAAAAGCTTGCGAGGCTAACAGTTTCATCGGTCGTTTTGTGTTGCGGTTATGGGCCGCAAGCAACCAAAAAACTAGAGATTGATTTTGTTCTGATTATTAGGTTGATTAATCATGAGAGCACCTCTACCGGATTTGCTAAGATGATGTTGGAGATATATGGGAATGGAGCAGGTCGTTCGAAGTTTTTCGAGTATCTCACATAATTATAAAGGGGAATAATGGAGCAGGTTTTTTGATTGATGCTAAAGCATTAGATGGCGATGTAAGATATATCGAAACGATACTTCTAAAGACTTTATTGCAGTTCATCCATAATTATCGAAAGGAATACTTTTTTGTAGGAGCTTTTAGACGCTTTTTGAACTGTGAAAGAGGGGGGAGGGAGAGAGAAGAAGACCAAAGGACCAATATCCATGATTTGAGGATGTGCTGTAAAAAATTTGTTGTTATGGTGGTTTGTGATGTTTTCTGGGTTTTTTCTTTTTATCCTGTTCTTTTTCCTCTTTTTTCATTGTACTATTTTCATCAAAATTTACATTTAATGAAACACGGTTATTTATTTTTGTTTTAATCAAAAAAGAAGATCAAAGGTGGTGCAAAGATTGCAATTATTAGAGAAGTGTTGCGACTTTTTTGGTTATTTTAATCAAATTCTGCACAGTTAGATCAAAATGCTTCCCGATTCAACTGGTTAAGAGTTAACATTCATCGTCTTGTACTTACTATAGAACGGCAAATATTGTGAGATAATTTGATTCTTGAAAACAGCATGGGCTATATCCTACACAAAAGGAAAAATGTATGTAGAACACAAAAGCAATAGAGTCCAGTCTCTTGGTCAAAAAACCTTATTAACAACTTCAACATAACTGAAAAATCCATAAGCAACCTGATGGTTCGACAGAACTGTAGTATCAAACAAAAAAGATGTCGTTCAAAGACGGAACAAATATTATAGTGCACATCAACAAATGGATCTGCGCACATTATTAGACTGCTTCAAACAAGGAAATTTTTACAATTTTGTTGATTTTTAAATTGACAAAAATTGAATATTCCACATGCATTTTCCCGCGGTTATGAAGGCCTAATGATGCTTGACTTCAAACAAACCATCAGGACCTGATAGTAAGATACCAAGAAAGCAAAAAGTTAGACTGAGGTTGGGAAAACATATCGGGCATAAAAAGTTTAAGAGAGATGACTATCGGAAAAAGAAGCAGAAACAGAAAAAATATAAGGACTGTTAGGATTGATGGTGATGTGTAGCTTTCTACTGGTTTGGGGAGCATCCTGCTATATGAACAAGGAGAGGAGGGGGGGGGGGGGTTGGCAAGTTAACCTTTTCCAAGAGAAACATTTTATTAAGGAGCAGTGGAAGCATCAAAGCATATTTCTTCCTAAAATAAACAAACTATATATGCTAGAATATTATTGTGCCAACACTATAAGAACTAACAAGCAAACTATATCAAAAAATGTAGGACTAAAAGCAGACAACAAAAATTATACATTGATGCTTGTGTTCATTGAAGAAAAGAAAATCTAGTCAAAAAAAATGATAATCATAAATATAGATGCATCCAAAGAAAAGCATAGCACCCATATACCAGGATAATAACATTATTAAGACAACTACAAGCTGACAATAATGGTGACCTAAAATCAAATTATACAAAAATCAAGTTTATCAACCATACGTATAAATAAATGAAGTAACAAAATCAACCTAATTTATACATGAATCAAGCTCCAAGATTTAACAAAATAAAATATGTCATGGCATTTTACTAGAGCCACATATACAAGACATAGTACATGCATCCGACATGCTTGTAATATGTGTCCGACATGTATACAGTATACGACATGTTTGATTCATGTCGGGCAAGTGTCCTATCAGATATCTATATCTATCGGACACGAGCACAACATCCCGTCGGAAGTGTTCTTGCTTCATAGATGGTGGCTATAAGGTCATAGATGGTGGCTATAAGGCCCAGTGGTCTAGAGAAGCAAGACTTTTCCCAATAATCAAAAGAAAAATTTGATAGGATATGTATATTTAGACGTAAAGGTCATTTATCTTTACAAGAATCTACACCGTAATATTGAGGAGAGAGAATTGCAGTTGGCTAAGGCATATGATTCAAAAAAAAACCACCTCCCCCATCTAAGTTGTTCCCCCGGTAACAACTACTGCTTTTCTAAACAACTATAAACTCATATGATAATTAGGGTACTCAAAAACAAAAATATTTGCGCTTCAACAGCCCAACACAAACCAAATTAGAAAATTATTTAAACATATCTGACATATCATACTTTGAAATCCTATTACCAGCTTCTCAGGCGCTGCTATTGCAAAATAGCAATCAACACTGTTTAGAAAGTGAGAAAACATCTTGGATCAAGGAGGCATATGGAATCTTTTATTAAAATATTACATTTATGATTGTTGGATTGAAAGTCAGTCTATAATAGATCTATTCTATCAACCCACTGACACTGAAATTTTGAAGGATCGAAAACCGTATGTGCTACTAGGACTAAACTAATATTATATGGTCACTTATAGGTTGAATCAAGATCAAGAGGGTACTATTAGCTGATTATGACGCAAAAATGATTTCTCTCAATCAAGATCATGTAGTTTTGTGTAGGATTTGACAGCAACGGCATCACTTCTTAACAAGATTTGTGCTGAAACATAAACATTATTGCAAATGTTCAGGTTTTCTGAATCATAAATCAAATGACCCATCCTGAGTTAACAGAATCCAAACCCTGCTCTCATTCAAAGCAAAACATGATCGAGCCACATTTTTCAACCCAAACTTACAGTTAACTTCCAAGTATCATGAATAACAAAGCTAACACCAAAGTCAACTGAAACTCTTTTTCGCCTTAGGGAATCTAACCAATTCGATCAAACTAAAAGTTGGCCTCATAGTGAATGCCCAATTATTCATTCCATCATTACCTAATTAACTAAAACCCTTCTAAACTAAGATAACTAACAAAATCAATCAAACATATTAAATAATGATTAACCATAGTATTAAATCATCATTATCAATCCAAAGTAGCAACTAAAGTTTCCCTAACAAGACTATACCCATTTGGCATTAGTCATAATAAATGAAAAGGAAGCCTGCTCAGAAACACCGTCCTTGATCCCTACATATGATGATACACCACATAAAAGGAAGCATCTAGATAGTCAAGTGGATCTTCAATTTGATTGCATCATAATCTTAAGTAGTTAACTCTTTTTAATATCTCAACACTACAAAAGTATACAACAAAACAAATGTATCAACATACCAGGCAATGACAAAACAAACAGAGACAATTATAGAAAACAAAGAAAACTTAATGGCAGCAATGCATAAGGGTTTCCATCAAGCACCATTTTTGCTTTCGGTTGAAACATAATACCATTCGAAATATCTACATTCATGACAACATAGAACGGAACAATCATTGGAACGAAAAATGCACGATCAAGAAAACTCCACAAGTTCACATTTTTAGGGTGTGTTAAGCCTACGATTCCCATAACTACTGTAATCGGAAAAAAATCAATAACCTTCATGTCTCAATTCAGAACATACAAAAACAAAGTTTAGATCATCTTACCCCATGGGAACTCCTTGTTCCGGACATGGAGATACGGATAAGCCTGCAAGAAATCAACAAATTATTTACAATCATAACATCATCAAAAAGAAAACATATACAAATTCTTCAAAAAAGAAAAAAAGAAACAAACTTTAATGGAAAATTACCGGGGGCTCGTCCTAATGAGGATGACCCTTGGAGAGATTGTAGATCGCGAGGATCGTGCAGCTCACGATCCCGGCGTACGTGATCTTCTCCCATTTCCCAGTCTCATCTGATCAAATGAACCAAAGCAATCAAATTTATCAAAATCGAGCACAATAAAACAGTAACCCTGTTCCTAGACCTAACTGAGGATGAGGGAAAGTTACAAGCATCGTCGTGATGAGCGGAGGCGGAGAACTTCTTCTTGTTGGTGAAGCTAGGGCTTGAGCTCGTGATCGATCCTCCGCGGCGGAGGAATCGAAGGCCGGATCTCGCCGCCGTTGTGGTTGCCATAGCCGATCGTCGCCTGCGATTTTTTCTCGTTGATCGAGATCGAGATTGAAAGCTAGGGTTTTGTTCTTGATCTCAAAATGGAACGATAAGGGGCTGTTTGGGTGCAAGATTATGAAATTTGGATTACAAAACTGTGCAGTTCAAAATTTCTGGATTTGGTAATTTGTTATTTTGTTGGTATTAGATTTATATATTTTCCTAATCCTTGTTGGGTTGTTGGAAAGAGAATGATATTTGGATTTGAAAATTTTAGAGAGTGATAGATAGAGAGGGTATTATTAAATAAATAAAGTATTCCGGTCCCATCTAAAAGTATAATGAATAGTGCAAAATACTTATAAATTCTCCAAATTTTTGAGGTTTCAAGGATTCCTTTTTTGTGGTGCCCCCCATAAAAAACAAAGTAATCCTATAAATCAAAATCCTTCAACCAAACACAAAATTGTGGAATCCACATTTTTTTGGATTCTACAATCCAATTCTTTAATAATCTTGCAACCAAACTGGCCTAAAATTACCCAAAAAAAAAGGATTCCGGTTGGGTGCTGTTTGGAGGGATACTATTGGTGCTATTCACGATCCAAAGTTCTTTGGATCATGTGATCTTGATGCTTGGTTAGTATTCTTAAAATAGCATCAAAAGGCATGGAAGCAATAGCACCCGTCCCAAATCCCAAAAATATCATGTAAGGTGGTCTACATAAACTATTTTTTTAAGGATTTTACTGGAAAAAGAGACAGTTAACGGTATTTTAGTGTAATTTACCCTCTATTTATAGAGGAAACGGTAGACTGTAGGGCCCTTATTCACTTAGTTATATCCCATCCAAAAGATTTGCCATCACCATATAAGCTCTTAGGCCTCGTTCGGTAGTGAGGTATGGTTTCTGACACCGGTTTTTGTGGAGTTTAAAGCCTAAATTTCGAAAATTATAAATGATGGCCGTAATTTCCCATATTGCCCCATTTTTTTGGGCCATGTTTGGGAATGGTGTAAAATTTTTAAACTGCGGTTTCATGAGGTTAGGAGAATTAACCCCAAAATGTTAACTTTGTGAAATGTGTTTTTATGAAACCACGACTTGTATATATGTAAACCGGAATTCAGTTTTAACTTAAACGAAATTGACTTTTTGGAAACCTTGTTTTGCATTAGCAAGTTCACTGCTATTTCTTCACAAATATTTCTAGTCCCAAATAATTTTCTGTGTAATCAATTATGAAATAATGATGACACGTGGCACAATACAATGGCAATAAACCTTTACCTACAATACTTGGCATCGACTTTATGAAAACTTTTCTTCCATTATGTTTACTAGCATTTTAGGCACGTGTGTTGCACGTAATTATAAAAAAGTTTGTGTAAATTTCTATATAAATTTAACTACGTTCATCACACTTATAAAATAATAATGAAATGGCAGTTTTATAACGTGCATCGCACTTGTAAATTAATAATGATGTGTTATGTGCATTGCACATAAATCTGTTATTTTGGTTTGATTTCTTTAAAAAAAAAACAAGAAGAAACCACATCACCAATCAATTTCAAAATTAAATGACCGCCTTCCTTTTGTCCTATAATAATAGAGATAGAGATGTTCCGTTAAAAGGTAATTGTTCATATCAGAATTTTGCATTATTATATCGCCTATTCCTAATCACATTACATATAAATAGGTGCTTTTGATCGATATCTGCTAAATAGTTGCGGATTGCAGGTTCTCAGATTATTACAGTGAAATTCGTGAAAAATCGTTACAAATATGAGACTACGACCAACAAGAGATGAATCCGTATGATGCCGCCTACTAGTTCAAGGAGCAAATGAAATTAGTAGACAGTTCAATACACAAAGCACAATGGCGGCACAAGATTCAAGACTTCAACGTGAAGCTCAAGGCAAAAGTCCAAATCATTCTGCACTGTTGGAAATCTGGAAGAAAATAGAAGAGATTCTGAGGAACTAAGTGAAGAAAACAGAAGATAAAAGCAACATGAAACAACCCTAAAAGATTGAGACCAAGAACCCACAAAATGGCCGCGGAACCGAGGCCAAACAGGGCTTTCTGCCGCGGTTCCGCGGCCGTATGATACACGTGTCGGTGCATGTGTCGGTGCTTTGACCCGGTTTTCTTAGGGTAGTTTTGTAATTTCATGTATAAATCAGAATGTAAATCTAGAATTTTTCCTATCTATAAATAGGAGAGCTCAAGGCCTTTCTTAGTGTGCCTCTTTTAGGGTGTCTTTCATAGGATGGCTCTCTTTAGTTTTCTCTTTGAATTCTTAGATCTAGATTTTAATTCATTTGTAATGTTGAGAGGATATCAATAAAGTAAGTTTTCTTTTTCTATCTTGTATTTTTTTATCTGCAATTTATTACCTGCAATTTTTTTTACCTGTTCTTTTATTATCTGCAATTTAGTTTGTCTATTAAAAATAAAACAAAAATGAATTTTATTTTCACTTTCCTAATGAGTGAGTAATTCCTCACATGTTAGGGTTAGAATAGAGAAGGTTTGAGAGAAGAAAATCTCTCTCACTCCTTTCCTTACCCATATAATTTTTAAAATACGGACTCCCTTTAAATCAACCATAATCCGCTCACTACGGCACTCTATCCTATAAGGTAGCGGTGATTCCCTAGTTAGATCGGTTGTGGTTGAATTAACCGGAGGTTAAGGCTAAGAGCCAAGAACGGACGGATAAGGACCAAAAGGAAGAAGCTTAGTTTCTTCCCAGTCGTGCTAATCCCCGTTGTTGACTATTATCCTAACACCTATATTCTTAATTAGGGCATTGATAGAAGTGAGAAGAATCCATTTTTCGAACTAATCTAATCCTAACCCTAGCAAGCCTTTAAATCAATTTATTCTCATTCTTAGATCGTAAAACAAAACCTATCAAAGATAGGACTTAACTTCTTAGAACTTAAAAAAAGAACACTATTTCCCTGTGGATCAACTCGTACTCAACCGGCTAGCTACCAAGCAACACCGTCTTGATTGCGCTATTCTTAAATTTAAAATGCATACGTAAAATCTCTATCAATCAAATGGCGCCGTTGCCGGGAAACCGGTAGTCTCTTTTTTTGTGTAATTTCGGGTTAATAAAAAAAATTATAAAAATTATAAAAATTGAAAAATTTTAAAACAAAAAAAATATAAAATAAAAATTATCTTATTATTTTTGAAAGGTTTTTGTGCAAGTATGCAGGTTTGGAGCAAACTCTGTTTTAGATCTGGAGCAAACTCAGTGAACAAATCCAGAAACAGGAGATCTGAACAGGTAGAAGAAAACCAACTCAGCACAGAGACAAAGTCAGAAAATCCAAACTCACTGATCCGCCGCGGAACCGCGACAGAAGAAAGGGTTTGACCGCGGAACCGCGGTCAACTGGTGACGTCAGCATCCAATTTTCTCTGTAAATATTTCTTTTCTCCTCTTCTCCGCATTCCACTGAAAAAATTTCCTGCAGCTTTCTTTGCACAGATTCTCTCTCCTATCCAATAAATTGTTTTTGTGCAGGATTCTTTGCACTGCCAAATAAAAAAAAGTTTGCAAGTATTTTAGATTTTTGGTGTGTTAACCGCTTTGCATAATTAATACGGAATTTAAGAGGCTATAACACCAATCAAGATTGGGTGGGGATTTCATTACCCTTCCTAAGACCCCAAAAATCACTAAAAGCATATGCATCACCCTTAAGTTAATTTAAAAATATCTAGACTCAGCCAACTAAGAACTGTCGTGCTCATTAGGACAGAGGAAGGTTGTAGGCATTCAATCGTTTATCTAAACTTGACTTTGTAGTACGTAGGCTAGACAAGTGAGAAAGCTAATTTTAAAATGCCCGTCATGATGATTCGTGAGCGGAACCCTCCTTTCTTCATTTGTGCTTATCTGGCCACAATTGGCAGTGAAGAGACGATTTGAGAGATATCTCACAACTTGTCACTTTGGAACAGTTAGAGCGGTCTAATGGACTTAGAAGACCATAGCTCTAGATTTGATTGTGTATGTTTTAACTGTGATTGTTTGAAATAAGTCCGTACACATTTTTGCAAAAAACTCTTTAAAAAAAACACTTTCAAAAAAAAATTCTAAACTCCAAAAAAAAAAAAAATTTACAAAAAAAAATCACATTCTTTTTCTTCTCCTTTCTCTCATTACATCATGAGTACCCCACCTCGCAAAACTCTTGCCGAACTTTGGTACCCACAATCAGACATTACTTCTTACGGTTCTTGTTTTGGTCGAATTTCGAACGACCCCTCCATGCCCAAAATTTCTTTGAAAGATCGGATAGACGCGTTTAGGACAACCAATTGGACTCCGCAATCCACCTTGTATCAACCATTTCAATCTTCACCACCTTCTTACGTTGATACTCCTTTTTCGAGTCCTATTGTATCTCCGAAACCCATGTCTATTGCTGAACATATTGAACAATCTCGTAACCGATCTTTCACTCCTTTCACAACTGCAAATTCTTGGGATCAACAATTCCATTCTTCTTCTTATCCAAATATTGATCCTACCCCTGTCAAACCATTCTATTCCTATCCATCCTACCCAACTTTTACACCTTCTCTGGGTATTGTTTCTATACAGCCATTTGGGAGTTTTCAGTATCCAAACAACTTTGAATGTTTTACTGAAACTCCTTCACACCCCATGTCTAGTTTGGAACAGGCGTTGGAAGAGTTTATAGTGGCGTCATGCCAACAGATGATGGATTTGAATGCGTCCATGGCCGCCCTCATACAACCTAGTGACCCGGTAGCTGGTTTCCAACTAGCTCCAAATTTTCCAATGTATGATGAGGCGGTTGGACAGATTGAGAATTTGAGTGGTAAGAGTGAGCTGTACACCCCTCCAAATCAAATCTACCCATCCCCAATTGAATCCCATAATTCCGGTTTTGAATGTCTATCAAGTGTTCCAAATAATTCACCAGTTGAAGATAAAATGTTTAATGAGTTGTGCGACTTTGTAGTGTTTGATTTACCTGATTGTGAAGGGTCCCATTTGAGTGAAACCATCACCAATCCCTTTAACCTCTACACCTCCACTCTAGAACCTGAATTGATTAATATCCATGCTTTTGATGAAGTGTCTAAAAAAATTGATTTTCACTTGATTAAGGATATTGATGTCTGTCCGCGGCGGCGCCCCGGGCGTCGATCCGACGCCGGAAATGCGGAAACGAAAAACTTTGCAAACTAGCAAACCGGCACCACCGCGCACTTTTAACCCGGATCGGGCCATTAACCTAGCTATTAGCAAACTAGAAAAGAGTGGAGAAGCTATACCAAGCGATCCATGTCCTTCGGTCTTTGTCTCCACTCCGATCTCCCGCGGAATCTCCATCTGTCACGTTCTCGTCGGAAAGGGCACCACGTAGCCGGGTTCGTTTACGGGCTCCCACTTCTGGACCGAGGCAATTCGGGCGCGAAATTGGCTAGCCGACGCGTCCAAGGGATGCTGTAGGCAAGTGTAGAAAACATGTCTCTTGGGGTTTATAGAAGCTGCCATGGATGTGGAGGAGAAAAGAACTTTGGAGAGACTTGTGAACTTTTGACACAAAATGAGAATGAGAATCAATTTCCATACACCAAATGAAATCTCTCTCTTTCTCTCCATGAAGTGGCCGGCCCCTAATTGGAATGAGGAGGGAATCAAAACCAAGGCAGGTGAGTGTAGGAGATCAAGGATGGTGACCAGATCAAAAGCAAGCTTCACACCAAACACATAATCAATCTTTTACAAATCCAATCTCAAAAAGCAAAAGAAAAGACCAATAAAGAATCTCATGATGAATAACTATCATGAAGACACACATATGCAAGAAAACCCCTCCACAAATGTTATTTGCAAATGTGCAAATAACCCCCTCCACCGAAAAGTCTGGCCGTGAAGGAACAAAGGAAAAACGGCCGGAACGGAATGCAAACTGGCAACTCCAGAAAACCGATCCCGTAATAAATTACAGGAAAACCCCGCTACTGCAAATACATGCCCGCATTTGTATTCCCACTGAACACAAATGCAAAGAGACAAAATCTACACTATCTAATACTAGGATCCGGCTTAAGCCAAAGCCGGCTAGTAAAAACCGTCCGATCATGATCCGTGCAATACCGCACGTATCTGATCGAACCCTGCCATATCTCCATACGGCCTCTACAGCGTTTCGCCCGAAACCTGAGTAACTGAGTGTGGTGGACTCTAAAGACTCGTCAATACTATGGCTGTGGATTTAACCACTAGCACGTCAGAGGTATCAGCCATACGTGACGGGCCACCAGCTATTGACCAAAGGGACGTCGATGAGCGCACTCATCCTGACACCCTACTGAGCCTGTCAGTGACAATATCCGTACAGTCCGGTCCGTTCGTTTATGAGCATCGCATGGCGGGCCTAGGGGGTTGGTAAAAGTCAGACTCCCAATAGCGGTACAAGTCGTGTCGGAGTGAAGCCCAGAACACCCTGAGATACTACCGGAATACCTACCAGCAAATCTCCTGCCTTGGCCAAGGACTTTTCATGTACTGGCTCTCCTAGACACAGCGCGACCTCACCCCCAATACCGGGAGAGACGAACCCCTGCAGATCCGCTCACTGCCTCCATGTGGCTCGGGACTGTACCCAACTAAAACCTGTTTGCACGACTCCTTTGAGCCATGGTAGGGTAGTAATCAAAGCACAGTGGGAACTCACACGAGACAAATGACGATCTCAGGTCGATGAACTAACCTGTACACATGTCACCAGGGAACTGCTATCTGACGTCTGGTATAATCCCAACTAGCAGGTTCCCGGCGAGTCCTGTCCGGTGTACTCATAACCCAATGAGCACCTGTATATATCTTAGGTGAACCAACTGACACCAGTGGCTTGTGAGACCAGCCACCGCCTCTCGTCGGGGTCTCGACTGTATACACTAGTCTACTCCGGAGTATCGATGCCCTGTCCGAAACTCTCACGACTAGGGACCTTTTAAGTATGTGCTTATGGACTCCAGCTCTCACGTATATGATCGCCCTCATACTGCTGGTAGTCAAGCAAGAATCCTAGGGGCTCTATCAACGTGTAATAGCGACTCGTAAGGTCACCTAAAGCAGTACACGATGATAAAGATAAACCAGATAGCATACTATCATCTCGAGTATGACTGTCCTACCGGCATAGGTCCTTCTCAATCATTGCAATCACGTGCCTGTGATCCAATAATTGACTCTGAGGGCACTATATCCAACAATTGACGCTAGGAATATTTTGGATGATGAACCCGCAGATTTGACTGAATTTTTCTCTCCAATTCATCATCCCGAGTCATTAAATGTTTCTCCCGAACTTCATATGTGTCTTGATTTTGATGAGAATTGCATGGATAAGCTAAATTTTGAGAAGAGTATTGAGCAAATTATTGAGGATGAAGCAGTTTTACTTGAGGAGTCGGATTTTCCAATTCATTCTATCCCTTTCATTGATTGCGCACACCCTCCTGAACCTTTAACCGATACCCTTCCTCAATCACTTCCTTCCATCCTCGCTCCGACCTTGCAAGAAACCGTTACACTTTCATTTTCAATGTCTGGTTTACCAAGTTCGACGTACCCATATTTTCTCATGACTCTTGAGGGATTTGACCTCATTTCTCAGTGGGTTGATAGATTGGCACAATCGTTTTTTACACATCGGTCATTACAAATTGTGCTAATTTATACACTCCATCTCCACCCTCAAGTTCGTATTCAACTTATTTCTCCCACTTTCTCTAGTTCTTCTTCTAATCTTCCTTTAATGATAGCGAGTGTTAATGAATCACAATCCGATATTTTGAGTTCGATAATTCTAGAAATAACAACTTGATTTAGACTCTTTTGAGAATAAGGCAAATGAGCCTTACGAGTCTCCTACCTCCATAATTTTTGAAAAATCAAGTGTGTTGAATTCTGGCGCGACACTTATTGACATTGAAACGTTCAATCGGACCATCGATGAAAGTTTTGAAATATTTTCGCCGACGAATTCGCATTCCTAAACGACACGGATTTTTTGATTAATCAACCTCCACCTGAAGAAGTCAAACCACCACCATTTCTTCTTATCCCATACGAGAATGTGACCATTCTTCTGTTAGTGTGATATGCCCTAGAGGCCATTATTGTATAGTACTAGTTTGTATATTACATTTTGGAAGGTTGGGATATATTACGGATTGACATTCTTGCTCAATATGGTAGTATGCTACTTAGTTTGTATCTATCTTAATATGTGTATGTGTTTCTTTTTTGACATATTGCTAATACATATTGATAGAGCCCTTAGGATCTTTTGGTTGACTACCAGCATTGTGATGGCAGTCACACTGGTGGGGGCTGGGTAGTCTATAAGCGCATCCTTATATAGGTCCCTGGTCGTAGGATTATCGAGACAGGGCATCGATACTCCAGAGTAGACTAGTGTATACGCTTCTCATCCTAGAAGGGGAGATGGTCTGTCCCACAGCCATCAGTACGTCGTACTGGAGATAGTATGCAGGTGCTCGTTAGGTTACGAGTACACTGGACAGGACTCGCTGGGAACTGTTGGTTAGTATTATACCTATCGTCAGTTATCAGTTCCCAGGTGACATGAGTACAGCTTAGTCCGTTGACTTGACACTGTCACTTCGCCTCGAGTGTGTTCCCACTGTTCTTAGATTACTACCCTACCACGGCTCTATTGAGTCGTGCAAACAGGTAGTAGTTGGGTGCAGTCCCGAAGCACTTGGAGGCAGTGACAGTTAGATAGGATTTGACTCTCCCGATATTGGGAGTTGATATCGCGCTGTGTCTAGGAGAGCCATTATACAAAGTCCTTAGCCAGGGCAAGCGAGATTTACTGGTAGTATTTCCAGCATTTTCTCAGGGTGTTCTGGGCTACACTCCAACACGACTTATACCGCTATTAGGGGACTGACGTTTACCGCCCCTAGGCCCGACATGCGATACTCTCAGACGAACAGACCGGACTGTACGGAGATTGTCATATTCAGGCTCAGTAGGAGTTCGGATGAGTTCACCTCATCGGTCTTCTTATCGGCATCTACCTGGGGACCGTTACGTACAACTAGTACCGCTTACGGCCTGTGGTTAAACCCACTGCCAGCGTAATATCGAGTCTTTAGAATCCTACACAGAGGGTTATTCACCTTTGGGCAAAACAGAGTAGAGCTCGTATGGTTTTATGACGGGGTTCGTTCATACACCCGCACTTGTGCACGTTTGGTGTCCGGGCAGTTATTACTAGTAGGTTTTGGTTTAAGCCAGATCCTAGTATTTGTTTTGGGATTGGTCTTGTTTCATTGTATTCGTGTTTCTTCGGAAAACGAATGCGGGTACGTACGTACAGTTGACAGAGGCGGAGAGGGAGAAACCTCATTAGGGTTTTTGACCATTGACTTTTTCAAAACCCTAATGAGAATGAGAAATATGATAAATAATATTATTTAAGGAATATTGTGCCATGGTTAGGGTTGGGTTGACCATTTGACTTGTTGACTTTCATTGACCTTGATAGTTTCTTTTGTTAAGCAAAAGATGCTTCTTGAAGCTTGCTTAGCATTAAATGTGAAATGATAATGGTCAAATCAACTAACCATCATAATTTTCTTAATTATTATTATTATCATCATATATCTCTAATATGAGAGCAAGGTTCATTCTAGACTCTCATTCTCTCATATATTTTCTCTCTCATGGTTTGCTTTCCCTCTTCCTCTCTCTCAAATAGCTTAAGTGTTTCATGTGTTGAAAATCCAAGGTTTGAGACTAAACCATCAAAACACCCCCCTACTCATTCTAGGGTTCTTAGTCTAGCAAGCCAAGCACTCTAGTTACTTCTTGGTTGAGGTAGGAGCTCAAGGTAGAGGCCTTCGGGTGGATCTTTCTTTGGCAAAGAGAAAACGAAGAGGAGGAGCCGTCTACACCACTCAAAGGAGCACACAAGAAAAGGAAGCAACACAAGAAGAGAAGGAGTTCAAGCTTTTGGTATAAGCTTCTAACCTAGTAGTTAGAACTTGTAGATAGTTTGTTAGTTCATGTTTAGCCAAGATCCTTCGTGGTATGTCTATGTTTCCTTATGATAAAAATTTGATTTTTACTCTTTCCGCCTCCCCGTAAGTACCGGGGTGGGTAATATAGATTTACAGTGGTATCAGAGCCTGGCTAAACAACAACTAACATGTTAGCAAAGTATTTAGAACTTCGATCCCGAAAAAAATCGCAAAAAACATCAAAATATAGTGTTTTCTGCCGATTTTAAAAACTGGTCTAAAAATATTTCCACAGACCTGAAAAATACGTGCAGGGTTTTTTAAGGACACCCAAGAAAAACGAGCTCGTGACTCGGTCAGACAGCCGCGGAAGCGCGGTGAAACCATGCGTTTCGCCGCGGATCCGCGGCCGAGTCGACTCGGAGTCAACTCGTTTTTCCTGCAGTATGTCCAGCTTGATGTTTTGTGATTTTTCAGATGCTTTGTTTGTGCCCAGATTCTTCTGAGAACAGTGTTGTATTTGGGGTAGTTTCAAATTGGAATATTGATCGAAATTCTATAAACTTTAGCTACTTGATTATATTTGTAATGTGATATATGTACTGAACGTCGACTAATCGCTATACGTCGATTAGTGGGGGTTGTACATATTTATGATCTGTGATGTTGGATTGTGTATATGAATTTGTTGGATTGTCGCGGATGAATAGCCGGGGTTGTGAGATGAGTGTTTATTTATCTTTCATTTGTTGTAAATTGTAAATTGATATAATATTATTTTTTGGTCGCACATCTGGGTTGAGATTGTAGCCACCATTGTATATTATTTCTTTTACTGTTTTATGCTCTTAAGATAGACCCATGGTGGGGTGCACAGACTACCGGGTACTTTGAAGTGCTAAGTGGCCTACTCACGTTGTTGAGGGAAGCTGCTTCATTTCAGGTATTTGGCGGGTAGTTTGCCGCACCCGTAGGGGTCTAGGGTGGGGTTTGGTTATTCATCGCGACCGTGTAATTCGTCTTTCGTTGCAGCCTCGAACGAAACGCGGATTCCTAGCATATCCAATGTGTTCATCTGTGATCTGGAATGGCTATCATTGCGTCTGACGAATGTATATATCTATATATGATATCTAGTAGGCGTTGCTTATGTTTTGCATCCGCGCTAGTCCAGCCTCCACTCTGTCGTTAGTTAAGTAACCTAACGGGTGATGACGGGGCCCCGTGGCGAACGCGGATGGCATAAGCGTACGTCATATTTTCGTTGTTTTCTGCAATGGTAGGATTAATTGATGGGACGCATTATATTAATGCAAAGAAAATAAACCAAAGTTAAATCGTTGGAACAATTTCAAAACCACTCGGTTTTTTCCAAAACAGAAAACTTTTAAAAAGCGGAGCTTAAACCACTCCTTTTAAAAGCTATCAGGTTACTTCGATTATATCAAGTTCACTACGTTCACGGTTTCGCCAAAACCATTCGTCGCCTTCCGTCATTTCATATGGATAGTCAATAGTATTCAAGCTATATTTGTTGGCCAAAGTCAAGGCATAGTAATTGGTAGCTATTGGATATTCATATGTAGCATAGATAGATGCGTTGGTTTGGGACAGTCGTACTGCTTTATTGGCCAAAGTCAAGCGTAGTTACGGGTGGGTTCAAATTAACCTGGAAAATGACAGGTAGAACTTGACATGTGACTTATGATTTGTTGGCCAAAGTCAAGGTCATAAGAGCTTGGGGCAAAAATCCACATCGGGGGTTTCTAAAGAAACTGAAACTTGCTAGTGTTGCATACCATTTGGAGTGTGATGATTTTGGTAGGATTCCTTCAGCTTTATCACATGATGATATTTGGATCCCGATCCTACTGTGAGTATATGCTACCCCTCGGGAAACTTTTTCACTTAACGATCAATGCTATAAACCAAGTAGGTGTCTAGAAAGGTGTTAGCGGGGCTACGCCCACAGGGAAAAGAGGTTATTTAATTAAGGAACTTCGCGAAAGCGTCGTAAAACCTCTCTCGAAGTACCGACACTGGCCTGGCCGAACGGTTAAGCAAGTATTGTACGGTGAGATCAATCCCGACTAATTCTTCTTTTATGGTTTGAGGAAGTATTCGAGAAACAGTGGGAGCCATCCTATTTAGACAAACTAAAAACCACTCTAAGCTTGCAAGAGCATCATGCTAAAGTGTCTCTTCTCTCTCTCCTAATTGCAGCGACCAAACATCATGACCGGCCTTAAGTTACTATTAGATAAAAATATACTGACATGGCCAAATTACAAAGATTGGCTCAGGAATGTCAAAATGGCAATCACTTATGACAAGTTGGGGTATCTCCTTACCACTAAAGCCCCGCCGTCCCAGGTCCAGAATCCAGTGTCGCGGATAAGGAAATCCGTAAGACCTGGGAAATTGACTGCGAGAAGGCCAAGTGCCTCGTGCTTGCCTCTATGGACAATGAACATCAGAGGAGGCACGAGAATATGGACCTTGAATCCATATTTCTCCATACTAAGGATCTATATGGAGAGCAATCCCGTATCGCTAGATACAAAACCTCGAAAAAGCTGTTTCAAGCGAGGTTGGCCGTCGGATCATTTGTAGTGGAACATGTGCTTAAGATGATTGGCTACATTGAGGAGCTCGCGGACCTCGGGACCACGTTAGAGAACGAGCTCTACACTGATTTGATTCTCCAGTCCCTTCCTTCCATCTACGCCCAGTTTATCTTGAACTTCAACATGCAAAGAAAAGAAGTTGAAATTCCGGAACTTCTCAACATGTTGAGGAGTGCAGAGGGCACCCTACAGAAAGTCAGGGAAACACCCGCTTTGTTTGTTGGAGGAGCTTTCTCTTCTAGGTCCAAGGCGAAAGCTAAAGGAAAGAAGAAGAAGGTCTCCACCAAACCAAGGGGCGGTGTTAGTAAGGTGGAAGCCAAGGGAAAGGCAAAGGTAACAAAGATAGCGGAACAGATTGTGAGGAAGGAAGAATGCTTTTATTATGATAAGAAAGACACTGGAAGAAAGATTGCAGGGCTTGGAAGGCCAAGAACCAGTACCCGAAGCAAGTTGTGGCTTCGGCTTCAGGTGTGTATGTTATTGAAGACTGTCTGTCAATCAACTCTACTTCCTGGGTATTGGATACCGGATCAGGATCTCATATCTGTAATTCTTTGCAGGCACTGAGAAGGCGTAGTGTTTTGAAGGCAGATGATATGACCGACCATTCATCGGCATGACTTATTGAGTTATTAGGGTCGGCGTTACCATCCCTAGACTCGATATGCAGCATATCTGACGAAGAGACCGGACTGTACGGTAGTGTTGCCGGTTGGCTCGACGGGAGTTGTAACAGGTTCGCTTGTTTTCTTCTGATCGCTCAATACCCGGGTGGCCGTTACGTTTAGCTGACCGCTTGCGGCTTGGGGGTGCTTGATATGATCATCACCCACTGCCGGCGTATTGACGAGTCTTAGAGTCCCACAATGGAGTTACCTAGTCCAGGCGAAACGATGTGGTGCGCATATGCGATATGCGCGTGGACCCGGTCAAAATGCGCGTATGAGATACCGCATATTAATCGGGCGGTTTGCTTTTGGTCGGGTCGTATGCGATATGACCGGTTTGTTAAATCAAGTGTTGATTTATCATTGACCATTAGTTTCTCACTTCAAATCCTTTCTTGTCTTTTTGTATGCATGCATGTATGCATTTATTCTCATTCATGCACATAGGATGTGTATGCACACATACATGCATACATAATGTTATCATGGTTGTTGATATAGTGGATGGTGGCAATATAAGACTCACACCCTTTATAAAATATATGGATATTATTTTTGGAAAAGAAAAATGGAAATGAAAATTGTTTCATGGTTTAATATTTTATTCTTGCACTAAACCCTTGGATTAACCATGATTCATTTTATATGGCCATTTTTGTTCCAAACTAAAATATCTAGATATTTTATAACTATGGTTAAGAATGAGAGAGTGAAAATATATATATTTTTTCATTTCTCATTTTTATTTACAACCTTATCATTATCTTGAGCTCTTAAAAAAAAGCCATCATCTTCTTCCTCATTTCTCTCTTGCTCTCTAGTTTTCTTAAGTGAGCAAAAGAGTCACCAAGTTAGGATTTTGAAGTGAGAAAACAAACTACATCATCATTCTACACTAGTCTTGCCCATTAGTGTAGAGTGTTAGCTTCCATTTCTTCTTTTGATCTAGTGAAGCTTCAAGCTTGGACAAAGAGGACTCCGGGTGGATCGTCGTGAACCTAGAGGATCTCAAGCGGACCTTTTTCCAACCCTCAAGTAGTCAAGGAGTCTAGCATAGAGAGCTACAAAGGTTGTACTCTCAAAACCCTAGCTTTTACTACTTGTGTTTGTGTTAAAGTTTAGTTGCCCTAATTTTTCTAGCATGATCCTTAAGATAGTTTCTTTAGCACCATGTAAATTTTAAATATGGCATGTGTGTTGCCTCCAAACCCTTGTAATGGTGCCGTAGGAAACCCTTCATGGTATCAGAGCCAAGCTAGAACCTTAGGCGACGTTTAGGCGAAGTTAAAACTCCGATCGAACCCCGAAATACGCATTTTAACCCTTCTCTGGACATTTTTTTAAAACTGTGTTTTTTCATAATTAAAAATACTTAAAAAATTCAGCAGGCAAATCTAAGCAATACTGTAAAAAACGACGCCATAATCCATACATACCGCCGCGGAACCGCGGCCATACCTCGCTTGGGCCGCGGATCCGCGGCCGTACAGAAGAGATATGGCCTCGTTTTTGTACAGTAATGTTCTTGTCTGCTTCTACATATTTTGGGGTATTTTTAATCTGACTCAAGTGTTGAGTGTTCTGGGGATTATTTTGGATTCGTTGATTCGATCGGAATATTTAATTTCGTGCTGTTTTCGGGTAATTTAGAAAGTATTAAAAAGTTCGAACGGATATCATTAACTCACTTTTTCCCGGCACGAAAAACTTTCATGTGTTGAATTTTTTCTCAAGTTTAAATCTTTCGAAAATACGTGCAAGTAACGTGGTGGACCCTCTAGAAGAACACAAATCTTAACTCGATTATGTGACCGTCTGAACTGCCTCTAAACCTTAGGGTTTGGGGCAGTACGGCGTGCCACATATGAGGCGTTGGCTTGACCCTTCTACGGCTGGACCGCTGCTACTGTGACATGTTCCGGGATTTTTGAACTCCGCTCAAGTGTTGAGATATTTAGGAAATCTTGGGTATTTGATTATTCGATCGGAAAGTTTAATATTGTCTATTTATCTGGAATGTGATACAATATGTGGAATTCATATAGTTAGGCATGAAATGCGAAGTATGTGATATTTCGGATTTACGATGTCTAAAGTGATTGTGGATTCCAAATGCTGTAGTTTTACACTTTCTTTTCTGTGACCGTAAGTGTAGTATGTCGCATATCGTCGGTTTCGTTGCTATACATCAACGACAATCGGGGTACGCATACTTACTTACGTTGATGATATATGATATTATGTGTTGTTGAGATGTGCAGGAATTGTCGCGATTGAGTAGCCGGTTTTTTTTATGTGAGATGAGAGTTTTCTTTTCATTCATGTAAAATTCAAATGTAATGTAATATTCTTTTATTTGGGACACTTCCGGGTTGAGGTTGAGGTTGATGTCACCAGTGTTGTATATTATTTACTTTTCCGCATTAGGATAGACCCAAGGAGGGGAGCATAAGTGACCGGGTTCTGGGGTTCAGTGGGAGACCATCTCGAGGAGTCGAGACCGGGTCTCCTAAACTCCAGAATTGGTAGGGTCACTTGCCGCTCTCGTAGGGGTCTAGGGGTGTGGGCTTGGCTATTCATCGCGACTGTGGAATCCGTATTTTCTATTATTGGCTAAATACTAAATACGGACGTCCTAGTATATTCTGTATTATCATATGTGTGTTTCTGTTGCCTGTATTCTGTGATGTGATATCTGAGACGAATGATATATTATATATATGATATATAGTAGACGTTGCTTATGCTTTACACCCGCGCTAGTCCCGTCCCGGTATGCCGTTAGTTAAGTAACCTAACGGTGCATAACGGAACATTGCGGCGAATGCGGATGGCATAAGCGTACGTTGTATTTTCGTTTCTTTTCTGTGATTGGCTTAAGGACTTAAATGATGGGGCTACATTAATATGATTAATGTAAAAAAAATAAACCTAAAATGATGTTGTAGAATCGGATTTGAAAACCACTCGGCTCTTTATGAAAAAGCTACATTTCAAAACTGCGGAGCTCAAGCCACTCCTTTTGAAAACCATTTGATTCTACGACGATATCAAGTTCAAAGCGTTAAAGATTTTCTTAAAAATCATCCGCAACCCTCCGTCATTTTAGGAAGTAGAGTACTTAGTATTCGTGCTACGTTTGTTGACCTTAACCAAGGCGTAGTGTACGGTAGCTAAGTGATGTCTTCCTACAATGCATATGATGCAGATTAATTGGGACGGGCATGTGACTTTGTTGACCTTAGCCAAGGGTCATGTGAACGGGTCTAATTAATCAAGAAATGACGGGTTGAACTTGACTAGTGCTTGTAATTTGTTGACCATAGCCAAGGTCATAGGTACTAAGGGTAAAAGCCATATCGGGAATTTCAATAGTTGAAATTTGCAATGAGATTGCATACCTTCCATATGATGGTTGGATCCCGATCCCACTGTGGGCAATAGTTGCTCCAAGGAGTGTTTTGCAGTTTACAATTAGCTAACCCATTAGGTGTCTAGAAAGGTGTTAACGGGGCTACGCCTCTGGGAAAACGAGGTTTACTTTAATTAGGTCCGTGCGAAAGCATGGGGAACCTCCCTCAAGTACCGACACTGGCCTGGCTGAACGGTTAGCGAAGTTGTAGACTGTAATTAATCCTGGCTAGTTTTCTTTTTAAGGTTTGAAAGAAAAACTTGATTAAAGCAGTGGGAGACATCGATTAGACAAGATAATAACCAATCTGATCTTTACAAGAGCTTTCGCTGAGTGTATTCTTTTCTCTCTCTTAATGGCAGATACCAATGACAGGACTCAAGCTTCTACTAGATAAAAATAAACTGAATGGGACCAATTATAAAGACTGGCTGAGCAATCTGAAAATTGCCTTGACTTATGATAAAGTATCATATGTCCTCACGGCTCCAGCCCCGCCCGTCCCAGGTCCAAAATCCTCAGTTGCGGATATTGAAGTCCGCAAGACATGGGGCGCTGACTGTGCCACGGCCAAATGCCTCGCGCTTGCATCGATGGACAACACACATCAAAAGCAGTACAAGAATATGGACATTCACGACATATTCCTCCATACAAAGGAGTTGTATGGAGAGTAATCCCGCGTATTACGATACGAAGCATCAAAGAAATTGTTTCAGAAGCGAATGGCTCCTGGCACACCAGTAGGAGACCATGTTCTGAAGATGATAGCTCTTATAGAAGAGCTTGAGGACTTTGGATGGACGATGGACAATGAACAATATACGGATATTATTATGCAGTCCCTCCCCTCCACCTTTGCTCAATTTATAGTTAACTTCAACATGCACAACATGGAGAAGGAACTGCCTGAACTCCTTAATATGTTAAGGAGTGCAGAGAGCACACTGAAATCAGTGAAAACTCCCATTTTGAGTGTTGGGCAATCTTCCTCTTCTCGCCCAAAGGCTAAGGCTAAGGGAAAGATGAAGAAGAAGCCCACCAAGCCTAGGGGTGGAGTTAAAAAGGTTAAGGGGAAGGACAAGTCCAAAGCTGGAGAATCGGGGAAAGGTGAATGTTTTCATTGCCACAAAACATGACATTGGAAGCGCAACTGCACGGAGTACTTAAATCTCAAGAAGAAGCATGGGGATACTTCCGCTTCAGGTGTGTTTGTGATAGAAAACTGTTTTTCAATAAACTCTGCTTCCTGGGTATTAGATACCGATTCAGGTTCTCACATTTGCAATTCCATGCAGGGGCTGAGAAATAGCAAGGTTTTGAAGACAGGTGACCATACTCTCCGCATTGGAAATGGTTCCAATGTACATACAGTGCAGTGGGAGAGTATCATTTGGGGTTGCCGTCTGGGTGTATATTGGTTTTGAACCCATGTTATTTTGTACCAAGTATGCTTTGTAATATAATATTGTTAGTTGTATGTATGCCCTAGAGGCCAGTATTGTACAGATGATGTATATTATATCGGATGCTTGGACATATATAGAGATGACTTTCTTGCTCGATATGATAGTATGCTATCTGGTTGCTCTTTATCTTAACATGTACACTTGTCTCTTTAAACTGTCTTATAGTTACATGTTGGTAAAGCCCTTAGGATGTGTACTTGACTACCTGGACTATGATGCAGATCATATTAGTGGGGACATGGTAGTCCATAGGTACATCCTTCAAGGTCCCTAGTCATGGGTGTATCGAGACGGGGCATCGATATACCAGTATAGACTAGCGTATACGTTTCTCGACCCATGAGATGGGTGATGGATGATCCCATATCCATTGGTGTTTGACATCAAAGATGGTATACGGGTGCTCAGTGGAGACTGGGTACACTGGACGGACTCACCGAGAACTCCCAGATGGTATTATACCTTACGTCAGATGGCAGTTCTCAGGTGACACTTGTACAGGTTAGTCTGTAGACCCGAGATCGTCATAGAGTCTTGTGTGATTCCCACTGTGCTTTGATCTCCACCTTACCACGTCCATGAGGGCGTGCAAAACGGTGGTCTTTGGGTACAGTCCCGAGTCACATGGAGGCAATGAGCGATAGGAGGGGTTTCGTCTCTCCCGGTATTGGGGGTTGATGTTGCGCAGTGCTCGATTGGCCGTAACAGGGAAGTCCCTGGCCAGGGCTGATCAGAGATTTGCTGGTAAGTGTTACCAGTAGTTTCTCGACCCGTTATGAGCCTCACATCGGCACGACTTATCGGTTATTGGGGTCTGACGTTTACCACCCCTAGACTTGATATGCGACATATCAGACGAACAGACCGGACTGTACGATAAGTGTTACTGATTGGATTCACAGGAGTGTGAGCGGGCTAGCTCGTCGATCTTCTGATCGCTCAATACCCGGATGGCCGTTACGTTTAGCAGACCGCTTGCGGCTTGTAGGTGCTTGATATGATCATCATCTGCTACCGGCGTATTGACGAGTCTTTAGAGTCCTACACAGAGGTTTCCTGGCTCAAGCGAAACGAAATAGGAGCGCATATGGGATATGTGCAGGACCGAGAATAATGCATGTATGTGATACCGTATTCCGTTCTCGCGATGAATGTATCGATTGGTTATATTCGATATAACCTAGATATCGAATCAAGGATTGATTCGATAAGTCGATACATAGGATACTAGTCGGTTATATGCGATATGACCGGATCGTTAAATCAAGTGTTGATTTAATGATTTAATGTATAATTATATATTTGATATATTACTTTGCATTAACTAGTATTGGTTCACTTTAAATGGATTTTCTCACTTGATGTGCAAGTTGTATATGTGATATATTTTTGTGCACATGTTTGTATCATGTTTGAAGATGCTTGTTTAATTGGTTAAGTGTAAAGAATCAAACCATGGTTAAAAAGATGATTAGGGTTGTGCTTATTCATTTATTTATTTATTCATTTATTTGGAAAAGATTTTGGAGAGAATGGTGGCTTTCTTTGTTTCTAGTTGAAGCTTCATGAAGCTTTGACTTTGTAACCATTCTTGTCTTCATGCTTAACCCTAACCATTCCAAGTAACCATGGTCTATTCTCTACACTCTACCATAGTTAGTATATGATAAGTATCTATTTTCTTTTCTATTTTAAATAAGACTTATCATATTCTAGCTTCATCTTCAAAGAAAAAGCTTAAGTCCATTAATGGCAACTTGCGCTAAAGTGTGAGAAATCCAATTCTAAAGTGAACCCACCTCCTATTTCTTCACCCTCTACCTCTTGCCAAGGAGTATAGGGTGTTTTCTTCACAAGTTTCACAACTTGATGGAGTTGGAGCTTGAACTTGTGATGCCTCGACGTAGATCATCTTCGGCACGAAGCCGACGACCTAGCCCGCCCATTTCTCCGATCAAGCCGACGATTGAGTCCGGGATTCGAGATGGACAGTGAGAGGATGCCTACGTGGAGCTAAGGAAGTGGAGAACCGGATCTACAAAGGTTGTAGCCTCTCTCTTTTAGTTAAATTGTTAACTAGTTTCGTTTTTCGCCTAAACTTCTAGTCAACGATCCGTATTAGGGTTTCTCGGCACCCGTAAAATATGAAATTGGCATGGTTGATGCCTTGTGAGACCTCATTAGCATGCCTAGGAACCCTACAGTGGTATCAGAGCCTAGCTAGAGCCTTAGGCGAAGTGTAGACGACGTTTGAAACCCGATCGAACCCGAAACCCTAATTTTTCCATGCTCTCTGGACTTTTTTCAAAAACTGGGATTTTTCCAGATTAAAAATGCTTTAAAAATTCAGCAGGGAATTCTAAGAATTACGGTGCAAAAATTATCTCATGATGCCTCTAAAGCGCGGCGGAATCGCGGCAGAAGCCTGGCTTCTGCGGCGGTTCCGCGGCCACTTGATAGGATTTGCCTCTATACTTTGCACAGTAATTCATGGTTTTAGCAGCTGAGTTTTCTGGGAATTTTTAAATTTAACTCAAGAGTTGAGTGTTTTGGGTTGTATTGGGAGTTCGAAGATTCGATCGGATTATCAGACTTCGTCTATGTGTTTTTCCGGATATTTTAGAATATGTTAAAAGGTTCGACCGGATGTAAATACCCAATCTTTCCCCTGCCGGGAAATTTCCAATTGTTGGACTTTTCCGCTGTTTAAGGACGTTCTGAGTAGTGCAAGTAACGCGATGGTCCCTCTAGAAGACAACAAACCTTAACTCGATTATGTGACCGTCTTGAACTGCCCTTTGAACCTTCGGGTTTGGGGCAGTACGGCGTGCCACATGTGAGGCGTTGGCTTGACCCTTCTACGGCTGGACCGTTGGTACTGAGGCATGAAGTGAATGTCTTTGAACCTATTTCATGTGTTGAACGGTTTCGGGAAAACTTGGGTGTTCGAATGTTCGATCGGAAAGTTTAATATTTTCTATTTATCCGGAATGGGATACAATAATTGGAATTCACAAACAGTTATGAGATAACTGAATGAATGTTATAAATCTAGCGGTTTAGTCTCACTTGATATTGAAAAGAGTTTTCGATAATGGGACTAAAATGCGGGGTTTATAATTGTTAGGCATGTGATGTCTAAGTATTTCATTTGATTAGGCATGCGATGTATAAGGAGGTTGCGGATTCCAACTGTTGTAGTTTTACACTTTCTTTTCTGTGACCATAAGTGTAATGTGTGATATCGCCGGTTTCGTTGCTATATGTCAACGACAATTGGGATGCGCATATTTACTTACGTTGATGACATGTGATGTTATGTGTTGCTGGATATGTTATATTGGATTGTCGTGTTCGAATAGCCGGGGTTTTTTATATGAGATGAGTGTTTTTCATTTTCATTCATGTAAAAACTTGTATGTAATATTCTTTTATTGGGACACTTCCAGGTTGCGGAAGATGTCACCCTTTGTATATTATTTACTTTTCTGCATTAGGATAGACCCAAGGAGGGGAGCACAGGTAACCGGGTTCTAGGGTTCAGTGGGAGACCATCTCGAGGAGTCGAGTCCCGGTCTCCTAACCCTAGAATTGGTAGGGTTGCTTGCCGCTCTCGTAGGGGTCTAGGGGTGTGGGATTAGCTATTCATCACGACCGTGGAATCCGTGTTTTATACTGGCTCGTATTGAAAACACGGACGTCCTAGTATATCCAATGTTTCATATGTTTCTTCTGCTGCGATATCTGTGATGTGATCATGTGATGTTCTGTGATAGATACAGTATATAGTATATATGGTATATTATATAGACGTTACTTATGTTTTGCACCCGCACTAGCCCTGCCCTGCTCTGTCGTTAGTTACCTAACCTAACGGTGCACGAGGGGACATCGAGGCGAATGCGGATGGCATAAGTGTACGTCGTATTTATCTGTGATGTTTAGGTGAATTAAATGATGGGACTTCATTAATGTGATTAATGAAAGAAAAGAAACCTAAGATGTTGTAGAATCAAATTTTAAACAAAAAAGGTAGCTACAGTTCTTGCTTTGCATAGCGGTATATATGATATACCCTGCACCTTATTCGATGAGGAAAGGACCGAGATCCCTTCACCGGGAGTGACTCCTTTAGCAATAACTGGCAGATGCTACACACTCGGTTTGTTTTTGATTGCTTCTATAGTTTCTGCTTTGCACAGTGATATATATGATATATCCCGCACCTCATTCGACGAGGAAAGGGCCGACGATCCCTTCACCGGGAGTGACCTCTTTAGCAAAACTAGAAAAGCCTCAAAATCACTCCATTTCAAAACTTAATTTGATTCTACAACGATATCAAGTTCATTACGCAATAGGTTTTCAGAAAAACCTGTCGTAGCCCTCCGTCATTTCAGATAAAGACTATTTAGTATTCGTGCTGCGTTTGTTGACCTCTGTCAAGGCGTAGTGTGCGGTAGCTAACTAGTAATTATCTGTAAAGCATGTGATGTGATTGGATTAGGGTAGTCGTATGACCTTGTTGACCTCTGTCAAGGGTCGTGCGAGTGGATTTGATTCAATCAAGAAATGACGGGTTGAACTTGACTAGTGTACTATGGTTTGTTGACCTCTGTCAAGGTCATGGCACACTAGGGGCAAAATATTATCGGGAATTTCAAGTGTTGAAATTTGCAATGAGATTGCATACCTTCTATGAGATAGTTGGATCCCGATACCCGCTGCGAGTAAGAGTTACTCTTGGGAGAGTTTTACACATTACAATTAGCCGATCAAGTAGGTGTCTAGAAAGGTGTCAACGGGGTTACGCCTCTGGGAAAACGAGGTTTACAGTAATTAGGTTCGTGCGAAAGCACGGGGGACCTCCCTCAAAGTACCGACACTGGCCTGGCTGAAAGATTGGCGAACTTGTAGTGTGTAATTAATCCCGGCTAGTCTTTCCTTTTAGGGTTTGAAGGAAGATTTGATAAAAACCAGTGGGAGCCATCCTGATTAGATAAGATAATAACCAATCTGATCTTGCACGAGCATACGCTAAAGTGTTTTCTTCTCTCTCTCTCCTAGTAACGACCATTTCATGCCCTAATAAAGATAATAATATGGATGTATTGACCGAACCCGCTTATTATATTGAGCAGGGGAACGTTGGACCCGTTCTTTCTTATAAGAGTTATAAGACTGAACAGGAAACAGGAGAATATCTGGATACTCACGCCGCCCAAAAGAACATGCATGTTGATGCATCTTCTTCAGGTGTGTTAGTTATTGAGAACTGTTTCTCAGTTCACCCTACGTCCTGGGTATTGGATACCGGATCAGGATCCCATATATGTAAATTGTTATATGGGCTACGTAAAGGTAGAGAACTGGGAAAAGGTGATCATTCCGTTCAAGTAGGGAACGGTGCAAGTATTGCAGCCAAAGCTGTTGGCGAATATCACCTTGTATTGCCAAGTCGTAATACACTGATTCTAAATGAGTGCTATTATATACCGAACATGATGTGCAACATTATATCAGTTTCTTTATTAAGTAAAGAAGGATATAATTTTGTAGTAAAGGATAATGTTATGAACATATTCCAAAATCAAAAGCTGATTGCATCAGGCTCGTTACATAATGGCATATTCATTCTAAATCAGAATACAGTCCTCAATATACAAAACACACACAAGAGGAAAAGTTCAGAAATGAACGAATCCTACTTGTGGCACTGTAGACTTGGTCATATCAATGCGACACGACTGGCTAAGTTACATAAGGATGGTTATTTGAATTCATTTGAATTATCATCTTATGATACTTGCCATTCATGTCTCAAAGGAAAAATGACCAAAACTCCGTTTAGTGGACACGGAGAAAGAGTTAATGAACTCTTAGGGCTGATACATAGTGATGTATGCGGTCCCATGTCTACGCATGCCAGGAACGGTTCTTCCTACTTCATTACATTCACTGACGATCTCTCTAGATTCGGACATGTATTCCTGATGAAACACAAGTCTGAAGCTTTTGAGAAATTCAGAGAATATAAGCACGAAGTAGAAAGAAAAACAAACAGGCAAAACTATTAAGATCCTTTGATCTGATCGAGGAGGAGAATACTTAAGCAATGAGTTTCTAGATTATCTAAAAGAGAATGGGATTCTTTCTCAGCTTACTCCTCCTTATACACCACAGCACAACGGTGTATCGGAGCGGAGGAATCGCACCCTATTAGATATGGTGCGCTCTATGATGAGTACGGCTGAGTTACCTATTTCCTTCTGGGGGTATGCGCTTGAGACAGCAGCATACCTATTGAATAAAGTTCCAACTAAATCTGTACCTACCACACCATATGAGATATGGAGTGGGAAGAGACCATGTCTTAAACGAGTTAAGATATGGGGTTGTCTGGCCTATGTCAAAAGGCAAAATCCAGATAAACTCGAGGCACGGTCAGTTCTATGTAAGTTTGTGGGATATCCTAAACATTCAAATGCATATTTATTCTACCACAGTGAACAATAAAAAGTGTTTATTGCTCAACATGCCACCTTTTTAGAAAAGGAATTTCTTGCAAAAGAGATTAGTGGCTCTGAGGTAGAACTGGAAGAAGTTCCAGAAACACAAACTATAACTGAAGATTTAGTGGAACCAGAAGATTCGGTAGTACCCGACGAACCCCAGCCTCTCCGCCGATCTAGTAGGGTTTCTCGTCCACCTGAGAGATACTACGGTTTTCTCATTGATGGTGGAAGCGAGGATTGCATCATGGAAGATGATGACCCGACTAGTTTCGAGCAGGCCATCACGAGTGGTGACTCTGTGAAATGGCTGGATGCAATGCGGTCCGAGATGGAATCCATGTACACCAACAAAGTATGGACTTTGGAAGTTGCTCCTGAAGGGGTAAAACCCATTGGGAGCAAGTGGATCTTCAAGAAAAAACTTGGTGTAGATGGGAAAGTGGAGACTTTCAAAGCTAGACTTGTTGCAAAAGGTTTTCGTCAAAGACCAGGTGTGGACTATGACGAAACCTTTTCTCCAGTGGCTATGCTTAAATCCATCCGGATCATGCTTGCCATCGCTGCATATCATGACTACGAAATCTGGCAAATGGATGTTAAGACCGCCTTTCTAAATGGTGATTTAGAAGAGTGCGTGTACATGACTCAGCCAGAGGGCTTCGTAGACAGTGGGAGCAGCGGGAAGGTGTGCAAGCTGATTAAATCCATTTATGGATTAAAGCAAGCATCGCGGAGTTAGAACATCTGCTTTGACGTCGTTATCAAAGAGTTTGATTTCGTCAAAAACCCAGATGAACTTTGTATCTACAAGAAGGTAGCAGAGAGTAAGGTTGTCTTCCTCGTATTGTACGTGGACGACATACTCTTGATAGGAAGTGATATTCCTATGCTGCAATCGGTCAAGCTCTTCTTATCACAAAGATTCTCAATGAAAGATCTTGGTGATGCCTCCTGCATATTGGGAATCATGATCTATAGAGATAGATCCAAACGGATATTGGGATTGTCCCAATCCAGGTACATTGACACCATACTAAAGAGGTTTAGTATGGAAGAATCCAAGCGTGGGAACTTGCCCACGATCTCTGGAGTCACTCTCTCCAAAGAGATGTCTCCCAAGACTGATTTGGAGAGAGCTCGCATGCAAGGGATACCCTATGCTTCGGCTGTAGGCTCTATCATGTACGCAATGCTATGTACCAGACCCGATGTAGCATACTCACTAAGTGTAGTGAGCAGGTATCAAGCTGATCCTGGAGAGAGTCACTGGACAGCTGTGAAGAGCATTCTCAAGTACTTACGAAGGACTAAAGAGATGCTCTTGGTGTATGGTAACGGAGAACTCCAAGTGGAGTCCTTTACCGATTCGAGCTTCCAGAGTGATAAGGACGACTCTAAGTCGCAGTCGGGATTTGTCTTTACCCTTTACGGAGGGGCGGTTAGCTGGAAGAGTTCCAAGCAGGAAACCGTGGCAGACTCGACGATGGAGGCTGAATACATCGCTGCCAACGATGCTGCTAAAGAGGCTGTCTGGATCAAGAAGTTCATTATTGAACTTGGAGTGGTTCCATCCATTGAGCATCCAATACCTTTGTATTACGATAACAATGGAGCGGTGGCTTTGGCCAAGGAACCTAGGTCCCATCAGCGATCCAGGCATATTCTGAGGCGGTATCACCTGATCCAGGAGATAGTTGATCGCCGGGAGATCGAGGTCAGGAGGGTTGACACGAAGAACAACACAGCGGATCCACTCACGAAGGCCATTCCCCAGATACAGTTTGAGAGACTCTTCGGGATGCTCGGTATGCAATACTACAGCAGCTGGCCCTAGTGCAAGTGGGAGATTGTTAGTTGTATGTATGCCCTAGAGGCCAGTATTGTACAGATGATGTATATTATATTGGATGCTTGGACATATATAGAGATGACTTTCTTGCTCGATATGATAGTATGCTATCTGGTTGCTCTTTATCTTAACATGTACACTTGTCTCTTTAAACTGTTTTATAGTTACATGTTGGTAAAGCCCTTAGGATGTGTACTTGACTACCTGGACTATGATGCAGATCATACTAGTGGGGACATGGTAGTCCATAGGTACATCCTTCAAGGTCCCTAGTTGTGGGTGTATCGAGACGGGGCATCGATATACCAATGTAGACTAGCGTATACGTTTCTCGACCCATGAGATGGGCGATGGATGATCCCATATCCATTGGTGTTTGACATCAGAGATGGTATACGGGTGCTCAGTGGAGACTGGGTACACTGGACGGACTCGCCGAGAACTCCCAGATGGTATTATACCTTACGTCAGATGGCAGTTCTCAGGTGACACTTGTACAGGTTAGTCTATAGACCCGAGATCGTCATAGAGTCTTGTGTGATTCCCACTGTGCTTTGATCTCCACCTTACCACGTCCATGAGGGCGTGCAAAACGGTGGTCTTTGGGTATAGTCCCGAGTCACATGGAGGCAATGAGCGATAGGAGGGGTTTCGTCTCTCCCGGTATTGGGGGTTGATGTTGCGCAGTGCTCGATTGGCCGTAACAGGGAAGTCCCTGGCCAGGGCTGATCAGAGATTTGCTGGTAAGTGTTACCAGTAGTTTCTCGACCCGTTATGAGCCTCACATCGGCACGACTTATCGGTTATTGGGGTCTGACGTTTACCACCCCTAGACTTGATATGCGACATATCAGACGAACAGACCGGACTGTACGATAAGTGTTACTGATTGGATTCACAGGAGTGTGAGCGGGCTAGCTCGTCGATCTTCTGATCGCTCAATACCTGGATGGCCGTTACGTTTAGCAGACCGCTTGCGGCTTGTAGGTGCTTGATATGATCATCATCTGCTACCGGCGTATTGACGAGTCTTTAGAGTCCTACACAGAGGTTTCCTGGCTCAAGCGAAACGAAATAGGAGCGCATATGGGATATGTGCAGGACCGAGAATAATGCGTGTATGTGATACCGTATTCCGTTCTCGCGATGAATGTATCGATTGGTTATATTCGATATAACCTAGATATCGAATCAAGGATTGATTCGATAAGTCGATACATAGGATACTAGTCGGTTATATGCGATATGACCGGATCGTTAAATCAAGTGTTGATTTAATGATTTAATGTATAATTATATATTTGATATATTACTTTGCATTAACTAGTATTGGTTCACTTTAAATGGATTTTCTCACTTGATGTGCAAGTTGTATATGTGATATACTTTTGTGCACATGTTTGTATCATGTTTGAAGATGCATGTTTAATTGGTTAAGTGTAAAGAATCAAACCATGGTTAAAAAGATGATTAGGGTTGTGCTTATTCATTTATTTATTTATTCATTTATTTGGAAAAGATTTTGGAGAGAATGGTGGCTTTCTTTGTTTCTAGTTGAAGCTTCATGAAGCTTTGACTTTGTAACCATTCTTGTCTTCATGCTTAACCCTAACCATTCCAAGTAACCATGGTCTATTCTCTACACTCTACCATAGTTAGTATATGATAAGTATCTATTTTCTTTTCTATTTTAAATAAGACTTATCATATTCTAGCTTCATCTTCTTCTTCATCTTCAAAGAAAAAGCTTAATCCATTAATGGCAACTTGAGCTAAAGTGTGAGAAATCCAATTCTAAAGTGAACCCACCTCCTATTTCTTCACCCTCTACCTCTTGCCAAGTAGTATAGGGTGTTTTCTTCACAAGTTTCACAACTTGATGGAGTTGGAGCTTGAACTTGTGATGCCTCGACGTAGATCATCTTCGGCACGAAGCCGACAACCTAGCCCGTCCATTTCTCCGATCAAGCCGACGATTGAGTCCGGGATTCGAGATGGACAGCGAGAGGATGCCTACGTGGAGCTAAGGAAGTGGAGAACCGGATCTACAAAGGTTGTAGCCTCTCTCTTTTAGTTAAATTGTTAACTAGTTTCGTTTTTCGCTTAAACTTCTAGTCAACGATCCGTATTAGGGTTTCTCGGCACCCATAAAATATGAAATTGGCATGGTTGATGCCTTGTGAGACCTCATTAGCGTGCCTAGGAACCCTACAAATATCTGTTTCTTTGTTAGACAATGAAGGATATAATTTTGTATTGCAGAACAATGTTATGAACATTTACCTGAATCAAATGTTGGTTGAGTATGGTACGTTTAATAACGGGATATACGTCCTAAATCAACACACAGTTTTCAGCATACAACACACTAATAAAAGAAAACTTTCAGAAATAAATGAAGCTTTTCTTTGGCACTGTAGACTTGGTCATATTAACGAAACAAGACTAAACAAGTTACACAAAGATAGATATTTAAACTCTTTTGAATATAAATCTTATGCGACTTGCCAGTCTTGTATCAAGGGTAAAATGACCAAAACTCCGTTTACCGGACACGGAGAAAGAGCTACTGAGCTCCTAGGCCTCATACATAGTGATGTATGTAAGCCAATGTCTACACAGGCTAGAGGCGGTTTTTCATATTTCATTACTTTCATTGACGATTTCTCAAGATTCGGTCATGTATTTTTATTAAAGCACAAATCCGAAGCTTTCGAGAAATTCACTGAATATAAACTCGAAGTAGAAAAACAAACCGGCTTGAGTATCAAAATGCTTCGATCAGATCGAGGTGGGGAGTACCTCAGTACAGAATTTGCAAACTTCCTAAAAGAGAATGGGATTCTTTCTCACCTCACTCCTCCTTACACACCACAGCACAATGGTGTGTCTGAACGACGGAATCGGACCCTATTACATATGGTCCGATCCATGATGAGTGATGCTGAGTTACCCGTCTCATTTTGGGGGCATGCATTGGAGACTGCAGCGTTTCTACTGAACAGGGTTCCAACCAAAACTGTGTCTACCACGCCGTATGAGATATGGTATGGGAAGAGACCATATCTTAAGAGAATTAAGATTTAGGGTTGTCCGGCCTATGTTAAAAAGCAGAATCCGGACAAACTCGAGACACGGTCGGTCATGTGTAATTTTGTGGGATATCCAAAGAACTCTTATGGATATCTTTTCTACCACAAGGAGGAACAAAAGGTGTTTGTTTCTCAGCATGCCATATTCTTGGAAAAAGAGTTTTTCACAGATGAAACCGATGGCAATGTGGTGGATCTAGAAGAGGTTCTAGAGATACAAACTACAAATGACGACTTGGTTGAATCGGCTGTTGCAATAGAAACTGAGGAACCTCGACCACTCCGTAGGTCTGGTAGGACTTCTCGTCTACCGGAGAGATACTACGGTTTCCTCATTGATGGTGACAGAGAAGACTGCATCATGGAGGATGATGATCCTACCAGTTTTCAGCAAGCTATCACGAGTGGAGACTCTGTGAAGTGGCTGGATGCCATGAGATCCGAAATGGAGTCTATGTATACCAACAAAGTATGGAATTTGGACGTTGTACCCCCTGGGGTAAAACCTGTAGGGTGCAAATGGATCTTTAAAAGAAAGATTGGTGTAGATGGGCAGGTAGAGACCTATAAGGCAAGACTTGTGGCGAAGGGTTTTCGTCAAAGACCAGGTTTGGACTATGACGAGGCTTTTTCGCCCGTAGCCATGCTTAAATCCATTCGGATCCTACTTGCTATTGCTGCTCACTACGACTATGAAATCTGGCAGATGGACGTTAAAACGGCATTTCTAAATGGGGATTTAGAAGAATGCGTTTATATGGATCAGCGGGAGGGCTTCGTTGACAGTGGGAGCAGCGGGAAAGCATGTAGATTGCTTAAATCCATATATGGGTTAAAGCAGGCATCACGGAGTTAGAACATCTGTTTCGATGATGTTATTAAAGAGTTTGATTTTATCAAAAATCCAGATGAACCTTGTGTTTATAAGAAGGTTGTAGGGAGAGCTGTCACATTCCTCGTATTGTACGTGGATGACATTCTTCTGATAGGAAATGATATTCCTATGCTACAGTCGGTCAAATCTTTCTTATCACTAAGGTTCTCCATGAAGGACCTGGGTGATGCCACATACATTCTGGGCATTAGGATCTATAGGGATAGATCCAAGAGGTTATTGGGATTGTCCTAAACTAGGTACATCAACACCATCCTAAAAAGGTTTAGTATGGAAGACTCCAAGCGGGGTGCCTTACCCGCTTGCCATGGGGTCACTCTCTCCAAGGACTCTTGCCCAAAGACTGATGAAGAGAGAGCTCGCATGAGCATTATACCCTATGCGTCGGCAGTAGGATCTATAATGTATGTGATGTTATGTACACGCCCATATGTAGCTTATGCACTCAGTGTTGTAAGCAGGTATCAATCCAACCCAGGGGAGAATCACTGGATAGCTGTGAAGAACATTCTTAAGTACTTGCGAAGGACTAAAGAATTGTTCTTGGTATATGGTAATGGAGATCTCCAAATGGAGGCCTTTACCGATTCGAGCTTTCAGAGCGATAAGGACGACAGCAAATCTATCTCCGGGTTTGTATTTACCCTCAATGGAGGGGCGGTAAGTTGGAAGAGTTCCAAACAGGATACCGTTGCAGACTCTATGATGGAGGCTGAGTACATTGCTGCGAATGATGCCGCCAAGGAAGTCGTCTGGATGAAGAAGTTCGTCTCGGAGCTAGGAGTAGTTCCAACCATTATTGATCCAATACCATTGTATTGTGATAATAATGGGGCTATGGCGTTAGCTAAGGAGCCCAGATCCCATCAGCGGTCCAGACACATCCTGAGGCGTTTTCATTTGATCCGGGAGATTGTAGATCGCCGCGAGATCGAGATTAGGAGAGTAGACACAAAGAATAACACCGCGGATCCATTCACCAAGGCCCTTCCTCAGCCGCAGCATGAGCGACTTTTTGAGATGTTGGGTATGAGATACTCCAATAACTGGCCTTAGTGCAAGTGGGAGATTGTTGGATATATGTATGCCCTAGAGGCCATTATATGATAGTGGATGTATTTATACATGTGTGTGTGTGTGTGTGTGTGTGTATTCAGTGTACATTCTTGCTCGACATGATAGTATGCTATCCGGTTCTTCTTTATCTGACATGTTGATTTGATCATACTTTTATTCATTCACACATGTTGATAAAGCCCTGAGGATATAGGCTTGACTACTGTGATTATGATAGAGATCATACTAGTGGGACATCTGTAGTTTATAAGCATATCCTAGAATGTCCCTAGTTGTAGGTGTATCGAGACGGGGCATCGATATACCAGAGTAGACTAGCGTATATGATACTAGACCCATATGATAGGCGATGGATGTTCCCACATTCATCGATGTTTGACATCGAGATCGTATACGGGTGCTCAGTGGTGACTGGGTACACTGGACGGACTCACCGAGAACTCCTATATGGAATTATATCTATCGTCGGATAGCAGTTCTCAGGTGACACTGGTGCAGGTTAGTCTGTAGACCCGAGATCGTCATAAAGTCTTGTATGTTATCCCACTGTACTTTGATTACCACCCTACCACGGCTCTACTGAGTCGTACAAACAGGTGGCCGTTGGGTACAGTCCCGAGACACATGAAGGCGATGAGCGATAGGAGGGGTTTCGTCTCTCCCGGTATTGGGAGTTGATGCTGTGCTGTGCTCGATTGGCTATATCAGTAAGTCCCTGGCCAGGGCTGCTGAGATTTACTGATAAGTGTTATCAGTAGTTTCTCGATCTGTTATAGACCATTCATCGGCATGACTTATTGAGTTGTTAGGGTCGGCGTTACCATCCCTAGACTCGATATGCAGCATATCTGACGAAAAGACCGGACTGTACGGTAGTGTTGCCGGTTGGCTCGACGGGAGTTGTGACAGGTTCGCTTGTTTTCTTCTGATCGCTCAATACCCGGGTGGCCGTTACGTTTAGTTAACCGCTTGCGGCTTGGGGGTGCTTGATATGATCATCGCCCACTGCCGGCGTATTGACGAGTCTTAAAGTCCCACAATGGAGTTACCTAGTCCAGGCGAAACGGTGTGGTGCGCATATGCGATATGCGCGTGGACCCGGTCAAAATGCGCGTATGAGATACCGCATATTAATCGGGCGGTTTGCTTTTGGTCGGGTCGTATGCGATATGACCGGTTTGTTAAATTAAGTGTTGATTTATCATTGACCATTAGTTTCTCACTTTAAATCCTTTCTTGTCTTTTTGTATGCATGCATGTATGCATTTATTCTCATTCATGCACATAGGATGTGCATGCACACATACATGCATACATAATGTTATCATGGTTGTTGATATAGTGGATGGTGGCAATATAAGACTCACACCCTTTATAAAATATATGGATATTATTTTTGGAAAAGAAAAATGGAAATGAAAATTGTTTCATGGTTTAATATTTTATTCTTGCACTAAACCCTTGGATTAACCATGATTCATTTTATATGGCCATTTTTGTTCCAAACTAAAATATCTAGATATTTTATAACTATGGTTAAGAATGAGAGAGTAAAAATATATATATTTTCATTTCTCATTTTTATTTATAACCTTATTATTATCTTGAGCTCTTAAAAAAAAGGCATCATCTTCTTCCTCATTTCTCTCTTGCTCTCTAGTTTTCTCAAGTGAGCAAAAGAGTCACAAAGTTAGGATTTTGAAGTGAGAAAACAAACCACATCATCATTCTACACTAGTCTTGCCCATTAGTATAGCGTGTTAGCTTCCATTTCTTCTCTTGATCTAGTGAAGCTTCAAGCTTGGACAAAGAGGACTCCGGGTGGATCGTCGTGGACCTAGAGGATCTCAAGCGGACCTTTTTCCAACCCTCAAGTAGCCAAGGAGTCTAGCGTAGGGAGCTACAAAGGTTGTACTCTCAAAACCCTAGTTTTTACTACTTGTGTTTGTGTTAAAGTTTGGTTGCCCTAATTTTTCTAGCATGATCCTTAAGATAGTTTCTTTAGCACCATGTAAATTTTAAATATGGCATGTGTGTTGCCTCCAAACCCTTGTAGTGGTGCCGTAGGAAACCCTTCAACACCAACAATGTATGGACTTTGGACGTTACTCCAGAAGGGGTAAAACCCGTAGGCTGCAAATGGATTTTTAAAAGGAAGATTGGTGTAGATGGACAGGTTGAGACCTATAAGGCTAGACTTGTTGCAAAGGGTTTTCGTCAAAGACCTAGTTTGGACTATGATGAAACCTTTTCTCCAGTGGCCATGCTCAAATCCATTCGGATCCTTCTTGCCATTGCTGCCTTCCACAATTATGAGATTTGGCAGATGGACGTAAAAACCGCTTTTCTAAATGGTAATTTAGAGGAGTGTGTCTATATGGACCAGCCAGAGGGTTTCATTCAGAGTGGGAGCAGCGGGAAGGTGTGCAAGTTGGTTAAGTCTATTTATGGACTGAAACAGGCATCGCGGAGTTGGAACATCTGTTTTGATAAGACGGTCAAAAAATTTGGCTTTATCAAAAATCCAGATGAACCATATATTTATAGTAAGACTGTAGCGCGAACTGTCGTATTCTTCGTTTTATACGTGGATGACATTCTCTTGATAGGAAATGGTATTCCTATACTACAATCTGTCAAAGGGTTCTTGTCACACAGGTTCTCCATGAAAGACCTGGGTGATTGTTCAGTTGATAAAACTGCACATTTGTTATTACATTTTTCCTACCATTTCCATATTAAAAAAGGTCTTTATTATAATATATCATACATATGAGGGTTTATCTGTAAAAATAATATTTTCCATGTGTTGATATATTATAATTAGCATTTGGTAGGAAAATGTATGCAAATAATATCATTGACCAAATCCTAGTAGAACAAAGACTACTAAATATTATTTAAGTTGTTGTGCAGAATTTTTCTAAGTTGTTGTGCAGAATTTTTCCAAGAAATCAAGCTGTTAAAGAAAACTTGCCTAATTAAGAAAGCAAAACTTGGAGATCAAGTCTGGCAGCGACTACGAGAAGATTTCAAAGATCCAAAGATTCCAGAAAAGTCCACATGCCAAGTAGAGAGAAGCCCCAAAAAGAAAATCAACGGCTATGATTATATGGCCGCGGATCCGCGGCCATACCCCCCTTGGGCCGCGGATCCACAGCAAGATTGATGAGTTAGGGGCTGCGCAATTTGTGGGAGATTCTCTACTATTATTTCCGTAATTTGGAAGCAAGGATTCTGGCTTTGGGACTATAAATAGAGACCGAGAGCCTCTTGGAAAAATTATCAAGCCCACGAGATCACGAAGTCCAAGACGGCTCACGCATCCAGGCTGATCATCAACGGTTCATCTACCTCCTTAGAAGAGATCGAGAAGCAAACTGGTATTTGTAATCATTTTCTAAGGAATCAAAGTGTAATGAATATTGTTGATTAATAAAGGTAGTTCTTTTTCCTATTCGATTTCTTTATAGTTTCATTATGATTTCTCTCTCCATCTCTTCTTCTCCCAACATGTGCGAGTAATCCTCCGCTTGTTAGGGTTCGTAGGATTAGGATAGGCTAATGGATGATGAACATCCCTAAACCCTTTTTAACTCCTATAAAGTTTATGAACTTTATCAAAAGAATCATTAACATCCTAATCGGGCACGCTAACAATTCTTTGTTAGTTCCGACCGCGATTAGAGATTAGATTAATGATTGTTTTGGTAAAGGCTAGATATGAACGGAGTTCCGTGTCGAGATAGGGGTTAAGAGTGGGATTCCTTTTCCCTCCAGAAACCCTAATCTGCATGCATCACTGTCGTTCTAGTTTTAAATCTATTAAAGAATAAAAAGGGTAATCTTTAATTAATCATCCATAACTACTAAATCCTAACGAACCCTACAAGCCCCCTTCTTATATAAACTTAGATCCGTAGTTAATCTAGATCTATATTTTTATATCAGTGTTTAACGTAGATCTAGATCTTACAACCATTTTCCAATATTCTTTATCCCTCCTCTCTTTCTTTCTCAACACATCTAAGGTAAGAGTAAAAGGTTCAACGTTTCCCAGAGGACGACCCGTACTCATCTCGGTCTAACTACACGCGACACCGTTATTGATTGCGGTTACTTTAACTACAAACATAATTTCACATCAATCAAATTGCGCCGTTGCCGGGGACACGTGCGTAATTTTTTATTCTTACTATTTGTGTTGAATTCTTATACGATCTGTATCATAAATAAAACAAAACTGCAAATTGTATATTTAACGATTATTGTGTGAATTTTGCGAGGGAATCTGGAGTCACAGACTTGAGGAAATAGGAGACAGATACATTCATTGAGATCCAGAGAAGTAGAGAAGGCCACAGAAAAAAAATTCATCAATTGATCTCTCCCTCTTGCGGCGGAACCACGGCCGGAAGTGCACATCGGCGGCGGAAGCGCAGCCAGTTAGGAGATCTAGGGCTTCATTCTTCTCTTGTAAGATTCTAACCTCCTTCTCTCTCCTCTGAAATCCAATAAAATATCTTTTCTGCAGGATTCTTTGCAAAATATCGCCGCTCAAAAATCTTTTTGCAAAGTTTTATTTTGCGGTTTGTTTTTGCATATTTTAATACGGATTTTTAAGGGGCAAGACCAAAATCCAGATTAGGTGGAGATTTCATCACCCTTCCTAAGCCCCACAAATCACAAACCGAGCATCTGCATCAACCCTTCATTAATTTAAAAAAATATCTAGACCAGACTCTAAGGACTGTCGCGCTCAATAAGGACAGAGAAAGGTCGTGGGTAATCTATCGCTTATCTGCATTACTTTTGTAATGTCTAAGCAAGTGTGACAAAGGCTAGTGGTTTTTAATTAGGCCCACTACTGTGGTTCCTTCTCACTTACCTGGCACTTATCTGGCTACAAGGGTAGTAAAGAGGCGGTAGAGGATTGATCCTACGGCTTGTCCTTTGGAAGTCTAGGAGCGGTCTAGAGACTGGACCTAGGTAACCTTAGTTCTAGGGTTGTTTGTGTATTTTTGTGTGCTTTGTCTAAATCCGTCATTTTTCAAAACAAACCAATTATTTTCTCCCCTTTTTACCCCTTCCCCCTTCTTCTCTTCTTATAATGGGTGACCTAAACAGACGATCACTTGCCGAGCTTTGCTGTCCACAACCAGATATCTCTTGTTTTCGTAATCCCTTCGGTATACCGTCCGGCTCTTCCATGTCCTTAAGAGATCATATAGAACAAGCAGGAAGAAATAGTTGGCCACCTCAGTCTAGGTCTTATCAACCGTATCCTAATGCTACACCTGTTTCAGTTGATACCCAGAGTGAGGAAGCCCCTAGACGAATGTCCATTGCTGAGCACATAGCTAGGGCTAGAGGCCAAAGTTTCAACCTGGACCAATATCAACCATCACCACCACTGTCCAGAGAAGAGTTTGATATGCGGTTTGTGGCATATAAGATGTCTATTGAAAATAGCCAACCAACCAACCCATATCAATATTCTTCTTATCATAATATTGATCCTACTCCTACCCAAGTTTCGCAACCATTCTATTCCTATCAATCCAATCCGACTTTTCCACCTACTCTAGACAGTTCTTCTAATCAGTCATTTGGGAGTTTTAATTATCCACAGGAATTTCAATCTTATACTGAAACCCCTTATCAACTCAAGACTAGTCTGGAGCAGACATTAGAAAAATTTCTGGAACTGTCGAACCAAATTATGAAGGATTTGGGTAGTGAAACTAAACTGTACACCCTTCCTAATCAAACCTCCCCATTCCAAACTGAAATCCACAACTCCAATTTCATAGATTCATCAAGTACACCAAATAGAATGACTGATAAGTTGTGTGACTTTGTAGTGTTTGATTTACCCGGCTGTGAAGGATCCATTTCAAGTGAAACCATACCCAACCCTTGTGATCTCTACATCTTCACTCTTGAACCAAAACTGATTGAAAACCATACTTTTGATGAGGTGTTTGAGAATTTTAACCTTCACTTGAATGAGGTGATTGAAGTTGGGGATATATTGATTGATGAATCCGAAATTTTGGATGATTTTGTTCCACCAATTCATCAAATCCTTTCACTTCCTTGTGGTCATCATCTTGAGCCTTTAATTCTTCCCGAACCCCAAATATGTCTTGAAGTTGATGATAAAGGTATACCCGAAGAAATACAGCCTCCATCTTCCACATCTGGTTCAGCAACACTCGACACACCAATTTGTTCACCCATTTCACCTTCTATTTTCTCCGGTTCTTCTTCTGTTCTTATAGTTTCAGTGAGTTTTGATGAATCACAATCCGTTAACTCAAGTTCAATAATACCAGAAATTCAACTTGATTTGGATATTTTTGAAAATGAGGTAGATGAGTTTTTCGAGTCCTCTACCTCAATGATGTTTGATGAATCAAGTAGAATAAATTCTGGCACAAAACTCTTTGACAGCAAAATGTTCAATCACACCATTGATAAAAGTTTCGAAGAACTTTTTGCTGACGAACTTGACTTTTTAAACAATACGGATTTTATGATTGATCAATCTCCACCTATAGAGGTTGAACTGTCACCATTCCTTCTTCCTAATCATTCACATTCATCCTCATTCTTTCTTTTCTCTAATTTCAAACCCTTTCCAGACCACCTCTTATCCCTTCCCCATTTTTTCTTGACTCGATACAACACATTCTTCCACCGACCTATACGCTATACTGATAAAATCTTTGAATGGTTAGTGTTAATTTTTGGTCTTTGTAAAGTCTTACTTTGACCAAATGACTCACCCCTCTTAAAAAGCTTCGTATTGTCTAACTCATGTTTGAGGGGGGGGTATATTTTTGGCTCTTGAACATAACTTCTGTCCTCAAATTTGTGAGCCAAATATAAGTTTGGGGGAGGATTTTCACTTTCATATATTCTTGCCCCCATTAATAATGTCCTCCCAAGCTTACAGGTTTTTGTGATCCAGCAGATAGCAACAGTGAGGACACTGTTGAAAACAGGTTTGGGGGAGGTTTGTGCTTATTTACGCATACTTTGCATTATACTATATTTAAGCACAAAATTTTTTTTTATAAAAAAAGAGTAGAAAGTGAAAAATTACATCCAAAAGATAGGAATAGTTTAAGAAAACCAAGAAAATTAGAAGTTTTCTTAAACGAACTAGTAATAAGTAGTTATGAGCTGTTGTCCCAAGGGTTAGTAAGATGAAAGAAGTCACTAATCTGAGGATAAAAATAAGTCTGAAAAATAGTTTCCATTCTGGAAGCCAAACATTTGAATGTTGATACCCTATAATATGCACTTACACACGTCTTGAAACTCGGGATAGTAGAGGATACCTTGAAATGCTCTTGTCTAAAAGCCAAAGTATGAAGGAAATAATAAATGAAGAAAATATAAAAATGGTGAAAAGAGAAAAATGAACACTGGTTTTGTTATCTCCAAGGCAGCAATAAAAAAATATAGCGAAGGTGCCTCTTCACCTAGTGCCCTAAGGACAACTGGTCTGGGAGTCACTGCTAAGCCTTAGATGGTGCAAGACGAGGAAAATATTATCACCGAATCAGCAAGCACATAAGTAATCGGTCAGTTAGTACCTCAAGAAGTATTAACGGTCGCATGAAAATGTGTGAGCAATCTAAATATTCATCAAATTAAAAAGTACTGAGGTAGATGGACAAGAGTACGATAGCTTGCATTGAATTCTCCGAGTGTAGAGATGTTCTATTCACACACGTAGGGTTATATGATCGATGTTTGGATGAAAGGTAGGAATGAAGAATAAAGACGATGTTTTATTGAGGGATAATGTGATTTCTAACATCTTTTCATGACTATTAAGATAGGGCTCATGACAACTAAAAAGCTAGTGTAGTTGGAAACTCTAAATTTTCAAAGTATATCTTTTATGGTTCTTATCTTTATATGTAAATTTCACCATCTCTCTTTTATTATAGGATTTTATGGGTGTAATCCGCCGAAAACCCTCAGGAGACAACACTCCTACTACTAAGGACACCTAGAGATTTAACGGCTTGTTGCACGTGCTCAGTGCAATCGTGCTTGCCTACGAAAGTGTGCTTAGTTTTCTCCTTTCTTTTTTCTCCTTCTCTTGAATAAACTAGTTTGCTCGGGACGATCAAAGATAAGTTTGGGGGTATTTGTTCAGTTGATAAAACTGCACATTTGTTATTACATTTTTCCTACCATTTCCATATTAAAAAAGGTCTTTATTATAATATATCATACATATGAGGGCTTATGTGTAAAAATAATATTTTCCATGTGTGGATATATTATAATTAGCATTTGGTAGGAAAATGTATATAATGTTATTGACCTAATCCTAGTAGAACTAAGTCTACTAAATATTATCCAAATTGTTGTGCAGAATTTTTCCAAGACTAAAATCAAGGAAATCAAGTTGTTGAAGAAAACTTGCCTAATTAAGAAAGCAAAACTTGGAGACTAAGTCTGGCAGCAACCACGAGAAGATTTTCATGTTACAAAGGTTCCAAGGATCGCCAAATGTCACAACGAGCCAGCCCCAGAAATTTGATCAACGGACCTGATCATCAGGCCGCGGATCCGCGGCCCGAGCCCCTTGATGCCGCGGATCCGCCGCGTTGGTGAGGAATTAGATGGTGGGATTTCTCTGGTGGAATCCTAACTAAAGGTTTCCAATTTAGGAGACTACATTTCTGGCCTTTGGACTATAAATAGGGACCGAGAGCCTTTTGGAAAATTTATCAAGTCGACGCGATCACGAAGTCCAAGACGGCTCACGCATCCAGACTGATCATCAACTGTTCGTCTACCTCCTTGGAAAAGATCGAGAAGCAAACTAGTCTTTGTAATCATTTTGTAAGGAATCAAAGTGTAATGAATATTGTTGATTAATAAAGGTAGCTTTCTTTTTCTTATTCTATTTCTTCGTAGTTTAATTATGCAATTTCTTTCCATCTCTTTTTCTCCCAACATGCGCGAGTAATTCTCCGCTTGTTAGGATTCGTAGGATTAGGGTAGGCTAATGGATGATGAACATCCCTAAACCCTTTTTAAGTCCTATAAAGTTTATGAACTTTATCAAAAGAATCATTAACATCCTAATCGGGCGCGCTAACAATTCTTTGTTAGTTCCGACCGCGATTAGAGATTAGATTAATGATTGTTTTAGTAAAGGCTAGATATGAAAGAAGTTCCGTGTCGAGATAAGGGTTAAGAGTGGGATTCCTTTTCCCTCCAGAAACCCTAATCTACACGCATCACCGTCGTTCTAGTTTTAAATCTGTTAAAGAATAAAAAGGGTAACTTTTAATTAATCGTCCATAACTACTAAATCGTAACGAACCCTACAAGCCCCCTTATCATATTAACTACATCCCTAAAATAATCTAGATCTATATTTTTGCATTCTTGCTTAACGTAGATCTAGAAACCTTTCTATAAAATTCTTTATTCTCCCCTTTCTCAACACATCTAAAGTAAGAGTAAAAGGTTCAACGTTTCCCTGAGGACGACCCGTACTCATCTCGGTCTAGCTACGCGCGACACCGTTATTGATTGCGGTTAACTACTACAAACACACTCTTTCGTACCAATCAATGATGCCTCTTATATTCTGGGGATTCGGATCTATCGTGATAGGTCCAAAAGGATATTAGGACTTTCACAGTCCAGGTACATCGACACCATACTGAAAAGATTCAGTATGGAAGATTCCAAGCGCGGTAATTTACCGGCTTGTCACGGGATCACCCTCTCCAAAGAGATGTCTCCCAAGACTGATTTGGAAAGGGATCGCATGTCTATTATACCCTACACCTCTGCGGTAGACTCTATAATGTATACGATGTTATGTACCAGACCAAATGTAGCTTATGCACTGAGTGTAGTAAGCCGGTATCAGTCAAACCCTGGGGAGAAGCACTGAATAGCGGTAAAGAACATTCTGAAGTACCTGAGAAGGATTAAGGATATGTTTTTGGTTTACGGCGGAAAAGACCTCCAGATTGAGGCCTTTGCTGACTCCAGCTTCCAGAGTGACAAGGATGACTCCAAATTCATGTCGGGTTATGTCTTTACTCTCAATGGAGGGGCGGTGTGTTGGAAGAGTTCCAAGCAGGAAACCGTTGCTGACTTGACGATGGAAGCGGAGTATATTGCAGCATCTGATGCCGTAAAAGAAGCCGTCTGGATGAGGAAGTTCTTGACAGAACTTCAGGTGGTTCCGTCCATTGTTGATCCAATACCTCTGTATTGTGACAACAACGGGGCTATAGCTTTAGCAAAGGAACCCAGGTCCCATCAGAAATCCAGACACATCTTGAGGCGGTATCACCTGATCAGGGAGATCGTGGATCGCCAGGAGATCGAGGTTTGGAAGGTTGCTACAGAAGATAATAATGCAGATCCATTCACAAAGGTCATTCCTTAGACGCAGTTCGAGAGGTTATTCGAGATGATAGGTCTGCGATATGCCAGCACATGGTCTTAGTGCAAGTGGGAGATTGTTAGTGTGATATGCTCTAGAGGACATTGTTCCCCTTCGAAAGACGGCGACGACGTGAAGACGTCTTGCCTGAGATTCGGGGCAGATGCTATTTGGTTTTATCCGTCTACCTCTCCGAAGATGCCAAGTTGATTTATGGCACCATGTATCGGAGGTTTAGACGGATGCGGCCGATGTAGCAGACTTCGTCAGATTCCCCCTCGCTTGAGGGGTTTTTGATTGTGGGGATGCTCTTCCCTGCAGGCGCAAGCCCCTGCAGTTAATTACGCTACCGCATCGCGGTAACAACTTTCTCCTTCTCCAGAATTTCACTTCATGTCGTGTGTGTTTGTTTTGTTTGTGGTTGCCCGTGGATTGTATACGGAGACTAATTTATGTTGTCGCCCGTAGGACGTGGATTAGTCCAAATCCATATTTACTTAGATTTGGATTTGGGGTTTTGGTTTAAGGATACATTAGCCATATTTGAGGCTAAGATCGACTTAAACGTTTGTTAAGGATACGTTAATTCGATTTGAGACTAAGATCGACTTCACTGGATCGTTTAGATCCGACAAAAGAGCATTTGGGCTCTATTGTTCCAGTTTAGGGACATAGTGGTCCATATTCCAGTTTAGGGACATGGGGGTCTATTGGTAGTTTAAGGACATTGCGGTCCAACATTGTATGGCCGTTGGGACCCATCACCTCTCTAACGACGTTGAAGGATTACAACGACAGATGTCAGAGGAGTTCAGAGATGTACCCTTGAATCAGGTGTAAATTGATTTAAGAGAGCAGCCATGCTCAGTCAATTTTAATTTGAGGACTTACGGCCAGAATTGGGCTAAGTCCAGTTGAAAATGTTCAACGTTTTTATTTGTAGTTGGCCTGTTAAGCCTTTATTAGGGCTCTGCCCCTGCACTGTATTTTATTCTGGCCTGTTAGGCCTTTTAAGTTGGGCTCTGTCCCCTTTTTATAATGCAGAGCATTTGTTTTGGTCCATTGGGCCTCTTAATTGGGTTTTGCCCCTTAATAATGCGTTGCATTAATTAATCTGACAGAGCGCCACGTGGCTTGTCAGGCGCTTTGAGGCAATTGAGGAGCGCAAGGCGCAAGTCCATGGGGAGGTGACACGTGTCACGCTCTGGTGAGCGCAAGCGCAGTGCGCTGTGCCAGTGCGCTGCGCTGTTGCATTTCTGATACGTGGCGCGCTCTGCTGGGTTGCGCCAATTCATGAGAGCAGTGCTCTATTTTAACAGCGCATAGCGCAGATCGTTCTGGAGCTGACACGTGGCGCTTTCTGGTGGCTTGCGCCAACCCAGTAGCGCAACAGTGTAGGTTTACAAGTGCAAGGCACTGTTTTAATAACTTAATCCAATTTTGGATTTAAGAGGAGAATCTCTAAGATTCCAGAACCATTGGTTCATAAAAAAGTGCAAGGCACTGTTATTATTATATTTTTTATTGAAGATCATTGATCTTGTTCTTAGATCAATGATCTATTCAGAAGAAATTCTTCTTTTTAAAAGGTCTTTACCTTTTTCTTTTTCTTTTTTGTTCTTCTCCAAATTCTTCAGAGTTCTCTCTATTCTCTGTGTTGTTGTTTTTGATTTTGATCTCGATGTTGATAATCTTTGAATTGGGGTCTAGGGGTCTTTATATAGTGTCCATTAATTTGTTAAATTTGTTAAAAAGATCATTCTCTGAGTGATTTGGGGAATTTTCCCCACCGTTGGATCTTTGATCCAAGAGCTTCTGTTTTACAGAAGACAATCTTCTTGTTTTAACAAGAACAGAAAGATCTTACTGGAATTTTAATTCTGTTTGGCGCAAGCGCACCTGCGCTTGACACGTGTCGCGCAGCGCAGAGCGCAGCGCAACTGCGCTGCCACGTGTCGCGCAGGGCAGAGCGCAGCGCGCTGCGCTGCCACGTGTCGCGCAGCGCAGCTGCGCTAGCGTAGCTGCGCAGTCTGCCATGTGTCGCGCAGCGCAGAACGCAAGTTAGCTGAAGCGTTGCTTCTTTATTTTAAGATTTGATTTTTATTATCTTTTAAAACAGAAGTTTGCTCTGATTGGGGGAAACAGAAGCATTGCTTCATTTCTCGCCTTGGGATTTGAACAGAGCTTTGCTCTGAAAGGGAGGTTTTCTCCTTTATTATTATTATTTATTTATTTATTTATTTTTATTTTATTGAAACGAGTTTTGAGCCAAAATTTTGGCGGGAACAAATGCCCCCCACTACTTTGCCCACGTAAGTATGTACGTGGGTGAAGTAGTGCAAAGTTAGGAGTAGCCATGAAATCGAGGGCTTAGGAGACAAGTTTAGGGTCCTTGTAGCCTAAGGTTTTTTAACTTTATGAACCGTAAGGGTCTCACAAAGACTTTTCTCCCTACGGATCGTGAGGATCTCGTAGGTGTATTTTCTCCTTAGGGGTCGGGAGGACTCCTAAGTGTGTTTTCTCTTATAAGTCGTAGGGAGCTTATAAGAGCATTTTCCCTCTTACGAGTCGAGAGGACTCGTAAGCGGTTGTTTCCGTCCTTGTCGAGATTCGACTTTGGAGAGTGTGACCCGTGGATAGTATGCAAGAGACCGTTTTGGATCGACTTGCAGGGCCTCAGTGCTTAGGAAACAGGTTTTTTAATCCCTACTGCCTAAGGCTTTTTCTCACGAGTCGAGCCACATCGAGAAGTTCTCGCAAAGACATAAATTTCTTCACAAGTCGAGACGAATCGAGCATTTCTCGCAAGAACATCCTAACGTCACAGTTAACCTCTGCTCTTTACAACAGAAGTCCGTTAGGGTCTGTGGTACTTAGGATTTTGGCCGTCATACCATCGCATAAGCTGATATATTCCTCGATAGGCAATCGTGCTGTTCTAGTAGCCCTGCAACTGCCGTGTCTCTGATCCCTTCGGGGGCTGGACAAGACGTCTTCAAGCAATCCTCCTTGGCAGTTTGACTGTCGGAAGAGCAAGCGTTAGGTATTTTGCCATGCCGCTTTTTACTTGAGATTAGGCTCATTTTGGAGAGCCCCGATGAGTCATAACCACTCCGCGCTGGTGTGGGATGATCTCCGATAGTCTTTCAGGTTTTATGTGAGTTGCCGTCAAGACCCTGAAACTAGGAATTTGGCCTTTGCTTTGTTTGTTGGCATCGCGCCTGCTGTATCGAGACGAATGTCGCGGTTGTCTCTAAGTTGCTGGTGAACCGTCGAGGTTTGGAACTAGGGATTTTGCCGTGGCTCCGTTTGTTTGATTGTCGCATCTGAACCCTGCTGGAGGAAGAACGCTGGGGTGACAACTCGTCTGCTGTATCGAGACGAACGTTGCGGTTGTCTCTAGGTTGCTGGTGAACCGTCGAGGTTTGGAACTAGGGATTTTGCCGTGGCTCCATTTGTTTGATTGTCGCGTCTGAACCCTGCTGGAGGAAGAACGCTGGGGTGACAACTCGTCTGCTGTATCGAGACGAACGTCGCGGTTGTCTCTAGGTTGTTGGTGAACCGTCGAGGTTTGGAACTAGGGATTTTGCCGTGGCTCCATTTGTTTGATGATGTTGCGTCTGCTGTGTCGAGACGAACGTCGGAGTGGTGACCATTCCGCACTGGTGTGAGATGATCTCCAGTTGTCTTTCAGGCTTTATATGACTCGCCGTTAAGACCTTGAAGCTAGGAATTTGGCTTTCGCTTCGTTTGCTTTGTCACGTCCGAATCCTGTTGGAGGAAGAACGCTGTCGTGACATCTCGTCTGCTGTATCGAGACGAATGCCGAGGTGGAGCTGGGATTTTGTCGTTATCCCACTTGTTTGACCATGGGGTCTTTCGTTGGCGTTGTATCTGCATCTTGATGGACTACGGAGGAACGCCGTTGTTAACATCTCGTATGTTGTATCGAGACGATTGTTGAGACGAAGCTGGGATTTCGCCGTCGCTTCGCTTTGCTGACCATGGGGTCTTCTGTTGACATTGCATCTGCATCCTGCCGGACTGCGGAGGAACGCCGTGATTGATATCTCGTCTTCTGTATTGAGACGAATGCTGAGGTGGAGCTGGGAATTTGCCGTCGCTCCGTTTGATGGTGTAACCTCTGTGTCATGCTGGAATGAGGAGGCCCACCGTTGTTGGTCTCTAGGCTGTAGATGTGGCCATTAAGATTTGGAACTAGGGACTTTGCCATGGTTCCGTTTCGTTGCGACTCTGAGGTCGATTGTTGACATCACGTCTGCATCTGATTGGAGTGCAGAGAAACGCCGTTGGTGATCTCTAAGTTGTCGATGTGGACGTCGAGACCCTGAAGCTAGGGATCTTCCTTTACTTCCTTTGTTGGCATTGTGTCTGCAATATTGCGAAAAATGTTGAGATCGTCTCTAGGTTGTCTATGAACCGTTGAGATTTGGCTTCGCTTTCTGATGGAGCCTGTTGGGAAGGTATAGTTCCCTCTCGGTTTGTGCCCCTGGATTGTATACAGGGATCGATGTGATCTCACCTGTAGGGCAAAAGTTTCATTCATTCATTTTTTTTATTATTTTCTTTCCGCGATGCTCTATCATTTCAGCTTTTATATCGCGAAAGTCGTGATTGCCCAATCATTTTGGCTATTTTTCGCGGTGCCCAATCATTTCGGCTATTTTTCTTTTTACTCGCTGCTTTTTATTGCGAGTTGCCCAATCATTTCGGCTGTTTTATTTACTCGCTGCTTCTTATTGCGAGTTGCCCAATCATTTCGGCTGTTTTTGTATGCATACATTTTTACTTGCTGATTTTGTTGCAAGTTGCCTCATCATTTCGGCTATTTCATATGCATTTTTTTGCGAGTAGGGGATTTGGGATCCGATACCAATCTTAGCATCAGTATCGCTGCGACTGGAATATTGCCAGGAGCGAATCATCATTTGCAATGAAAGGACTTGGAATTTGATACTGGTTTAGGCATCAGCATCGCTACAACTGGAATATTGCCAAGAGCGAATCATCATTTGCCTTTGTCGATGTTAAACAAAGGCGGCTTAGTAAACAGGGTTAGGATCCTGTCGACTAAGGCTTTTGACTTTATGAGTCGTAAGGGTCTCACAAAGGTATTTCTCCCTACGAGTCGTGAGGATCTCGTATGTGTATTTTTCTCCTTAGGGATCGTGAGGATTCCTAAGTGTATGTTCCCCTGTAAGTCGTAAGGATTTTACAAAAGGGTTTTCTCCTTATAAGTCGAGAGGACTTACAAGGGTTGTTCACCGTATGGACATATCCCCAGTCATGGATGGGACTTGGTTAGGGAAATGTTTATTCGCACCCGTGGATTGTATACAAGGGTCAGTATTGAACCACTTGTAGGGCAATATCGAAGGCTGTGGGGGTTGCTTAAGAACATGTTCAGGTCTCTGTAACTTAAGACTTTCAAATCTTATGAGCCGTGAGGGTCCCATAAGAAAGTTCTCCTTACGAGTCGTGAGGATCTCGCAAGTGTAATTTCTCCTTAGGAATCGTGAGGATCCCTAAGTGTGTTGCTTCCCTGTGAGTTGTAAGGATCTCACGCGGGTGGTTTCTCCTTACAAGGTCGAGAGGACCCTCTAAGTGTCTTTTAACGAGGTTGCGCCCTTTCGGGTTTTCACGAACACTCGCCGGTAGCCCTGCTGTTTTTACTCACGGAGCCCTTTCGGGTTTTCATCCGTGCCCATTTCGCTTATGGACATACCGTCTTTTTTTTATATTCTTTTTATTCTTTTTTCTAATGAGGTCGCGCCCTTTCGGGTTTTCACGAACACTCGCCGGTAGCCCTGCTGTTTTTGCTCACGGAGCCCTTTCGGGTTTTCATCCGTGCCCATTTCGCTTATGGACATACCGTCTTTATTATCTTTGTTTTTATTATTATATTTTTTTTATTTTTTTTATTTTTTATTTTTTATTTTTTGTCAGCCTGAGGATGCTGCTGTAGTAGTTTAAAGACGTTTCGGTCGTCAGCTAGTTTTAGGACGTAGTGGTCCGTCGTTAGTTTAAGGACGTTTCGGTCCGCCGTCGCCGTATTTGAGGCGAATCTCTAGTTTACTGACTTTTCGGTCTATGGGGCTTTCCCTATGAATGAGCAGGATGCCTCCGGCGTATCCATCTTTCTCGGAGCATGTGGTTGTGGCGGGTTCACCTTCCAGTTTTCGGACAACGCGAACTCGCCCTGTTGGTATTGATCTTCAACCCAGTTTTTGAAAACGTAGCAATCCTCGATCGGATGGCCCAATACTTGGTGGTAAGGGCAATAATTAGAACTATTAACATCATCCAGTTGTAGTTGGTGTTTCGGCTCCGGTAGAGTGATAAGCCTGTTATGCACTGCCACTTCGAACAGCCTCCTTGTTTCATCCTGGGGAAATGAGTAAGGACGTTTCAACCTCTCTTCGAGGGATGGGCGTGGTCGCACATTGTTTTGGCGAACAACTGGTTTAGGGCCACTCGACTGCTGTTGAGTGTTGGTTACAAGGGCTGTTTTTCCCTTCCCTTTATCCTTTTTGCTCGATCCTTTGTTTTCGGGGCCGAGATTTTTTCCGAGTAGCGTGCGATTGCACGGCTGAATGTTCTCGCAACTCCTCAATTCTTTCATTTTTGAAATGGATTCCTTGAGGAGAGGGTTGAGGGCAGCTTCTTCGTCAGAGTCGCTTCCAAAGGTGATAATTTGCGATCCCTTGGAGTCGGCTATATGACAGTCGTCGGCGGCTCTTCTACGCTCATCTATCGCATTTTTCTGATGTCTACGAGCTTCACGCTTTGTCCTGTTGCAGTGTTGCTTTTGAGCGACATACCCTTGCCACCAACACTTAAAGGAGTCGCAGTCTTCGGTAGGATGTATGATCTTCTGATGATATAAGCAGAAGTTAGGATGCATCTCTACTCCACCGAGAGTATTTTCTTAAGAGGGCGGTAGCTTCATTCCTACTGATAGGGCTTTGGCGAACCTTTTCCTCGTCTTGAATTTGTTTTTATCCGCAGCGGATGACTTTTGATTTGACGGAAGTGCCTCGACTCTTTGGTCTAGTAGTCGGTGTTTGACTCCTTCCAGTATGGCCATCTCACGCTCCTGATTGGCTTTAACTTTCAGACAAATTTCATTCAGGAAGGCATCGATCAACTCGTCTGACGGCCGCAGAATTTCCGATTCAGGGTCCGCCCTCGGTTTCTCAGCGCAAGGAGCCTCTTTATCATCTGCCAATGAGTGAGAGATCACATGACAAGTTGCCCCCGGTGTGTCCGTCTTCTTTGGAGTGTGCGGCTGTGGTGGGTTTACCTTCCACTTTTCAGACAGCGCAAACTTGCCTTATAGGTACTGATCCTCGATCCATCCCTTAAAGACGAAGCAATCCTCGATCCGGTGACTTACCGTTTGGTGGTAAGCGCAATAATTAGGATTATTGAGATCGCCTGGCTGCAACAGATATTTTGGACTCGGCAGATTGATGAGTCTGTTGCGCACTACCAGCTCAAACAGTTTTCTTGTTTTATTCTGAGGAAACGAGTAAGGACGTCCCAGTCTCTCCTCGAGGGATGGGCGTGGACGCACGTCGTTTTGGCGAACGACCGGCTTTGAGTTGCTCGGCTGCTGTTGAGCATTGGCGACGACGATCGCTTTCCCTTTTCCTTTCTCATTTCGAGAGTCTGGTTTTGGAGGAGACGGTCCATGGCCCATCTGGTCCATTTGGGCTAATTTGTCGATCAAGGCCTGGAAGGTGGTCGGCCGGAAGAAAATCATGAATTGCGAGATGGTCACTTGCGGATCAAGAGTGCCTACAAACATACTGTTTCCCCCAACCAGAGCAAAGCTCTGTTTGAATTTCAAAATTCAAAAATTTGAAGCAACGCTTCAAATCCCGTGCGCTGCGCACAACGCGCCACGTGTCAGAAGCTGATACGTCAGCGCAGCGCCCAAGGCAGCGCGCCCAATCAGAGCAAAGCTCTATTTAAAGCAAAAATTAAAGGAAGCAGTGCTTCAGTCGCGCAAGCGCTGCACTGCGCGACACGTGTCAGCGCAGTTGCGCTGCGCTGTGCGCCGTGCGACACGTGTCAAGCGCTGGTGCATTTGCGCCAAACAGAATTAAAATTCTAATAAGATCTTTCTGTTCTTGTTAAAACAAGAAGATTGTTTTCTGTAAAACAGAAGCCCTTAGATCAAAGATCCAACGGTGAGGAAAATTCCCCAAATCACTCAGAGAAACATCTCTTTAACAAATTTAACTAATTAATGGGCACTATATAAAGACCCCCAAACCCCAATTCAGAGATCATCAAGATCAATCAATCAACATCATCATCAAGATCGAGAAGAAAAAAAAGAACTCTGAAGAATTTGAGAGAAATCTTCAAAAACAAAAAAAAAGGTGAAAAAACCTTTAGAAAAAGAGGAGATTCTCTTATGAATAGATCATTGATCTAAGAAGAAGATCAATGATCTTCAATAAAAAAGAAAAAAAAAATAAGAACAATGCCTTGCACTTTTTATGAACCACTAGTTCTTTGAAAACAAGAAAAAACTTGTTTTCTTTGATCTAAAATTGATCCAAAGATAAAACAGTGCCCTGCACTTGCAAAAACTGCACTGTTGCGCTCTTGCGTTGGCGCAAGCCACCAGGGAGCGCCACGTGTCAGCAGCGCAGCGGCGCAGCGCACTGACATAACGCATTGCGCTGCTGCGCTCGCGTTCATCAGAACGCGACACGTGTCAGCAGCGCAAGCGCAGCGCACTGGCGCAGCGCACTGCGCTTGCGTGACACGTGTCACTACCGCAAGCGCTTGCGCTCAATGATTGGCGCAAAGCGCCTGACAAATGCACTGTATTGTTTACTGAAGGGCCAAGCCCAAATTAAAAAGGCCTAGCAGGCCAAAATAAATAGCAATGCAATAAAAAGGCAAAGCCCAAATAAAATTGATGTTCTGCATCATTTATAAATGGGCGGAGCCCAAACAAAACAAAATGCAGTGCATTATTAAAAAGGGGGCAAAGCCCTAGCACAGGCCTAATAGGCCAAAGACAAATAAAAATGTTGAACATTTTTTTTACTGGACTTAGCCCAATCATGGCCGTAAGTTCTCAAATTAAATTGACTGAGTAAGGCTGCTCCCTTAAATCAATTTACATCCGGTTCAAGGGTACATCTCTGAACTCCTCTGACCCCTATCGTTGTAATCCCTCAACGACGTCAGAGAGGTGACGGGTCCCGACAACCACATATTAATACGGACTGTGGGGTCCTTAAACTCGTGGACCGAAATGTCCCTAAACTAATGTTGGACCGAAACGTCCCTAAACTAATATTCGTCCCAAAATGGGAATGTTGGACCGAAATGTCCTTAAACTAATCCTCGTCCCCAAATGGGAATGTTGGACCACCATGTCCCTAAACTGGAACAATAGAGCCAATTGCTCTCTTGTCAGATCCAAACAATCCCGTTAAGTCGATCTTAGTCTGGAAATTAGGCTAGCGTATCCTTAACAAAAGTTTAGGTTGAACTTAGCCTTAAATAGAGCTAACGTATCCTTAAACTAAAACACCAAACCCAAATCTAAGTAAATACGGATTTGGACTAATCCACGTCCTACGGGCGACGGCATCACTTAGTCTCCATATACAATCGACGGGCAACCACAAATAAAACAAACACACACGACACGAAGTGAAATTCTGGAGAAGGAGAAAGTTGTTACCGCGACGCGGTAGCGTAATTAACTGCAGGGGCTTGCGCCTGCAGGGAAGAGCGTCCCCACAATCAAAAACCCCTCAGGCGAGGGGGAATCTGACGAAGTCTACTAAATCAGCCGCATCTGTCTAAACCTCCGATACACGGTGCCATAAATCAACTTGGCATCTTTGGAGAGGTAGACGGATAAAACCAAAAAGCATCTGCCCCGAATCTCAGTGTCAGGACTTCGCAGTCCTGTGCGCCGTCTTTCGGAGGGGAACAGATTCTGGCACGCCCGGTGGGACCTTTTCCTCTTTCCACTCCACATTTCGTGTGTCGTCTTCGCGAACTGTAGGGTTCCTAGGCACTCTTAAGAGGTCTCACAAGGCATCAACCATGCCAATTTCAAAAATACGGTGCCGAGAAACCCTAATACGGATCGTTGGCTAGAAGTTTAGGCGAAAACAAGAACTAGTAAACTACTTTACTAAGAGTAAACGGAAATACAACCTTTGTAGATCCGGTTCTCCACCTCCATGGCTCCGCGATGATGTCTCCTCGCTGTACAAATCAGATCTTGGGCTCTAGCGTCGGCTTCATCGGAGAAAAAGCGGGCTAGGTCATCGACGACGATGCCGAAGATGATCTACGTCGAGGCATCGCTAGATCAAGCTCCAACTTCACCAAGTCATGAAACTTGTGAAGAAAACACACTCTACTACTTGGCAAGAGGTAGAGGATGAAGAAATAGGAAGTGGGTTCACTTTAGAATTGGATTTCTCACTCATTTTCAAGAGTTGCCATTGATGGAAGAAGCTTTCTTCAAGTGAAGAAGAAGGAGAAGAGAAAGAATATGATAAGTTATTTTTAAAAAGGAAAAGAAAATGAATACTTATCATAATGTAAACCATGGTCAAGTGTAGAGATTAAACTAGGGTTAGTGGGAATGGTTAGGGTTAAGCATGAGACAAAATGGTCACTAAGTCAAAGCTTCATGAAGCTTCATAATACAAACAAAGTTAGCAACCATTTTTCTCTTTATGCTTTTCATTTTCCATAAAGAATAAATCAATAAATAAATAAATAAGAAAATGAAAGGAAAACCCTAACCATTACACAACCATGGTTTAATCTTTACACATGCTCAAGTTAGCATGTATCATCAAACATGATACAAACTTGTGTACAAAAGTATATCACATATACAATGTGCACAATCCAAGTGAGAAAATCCATTTAAAGTGAACCAATACTAGTTAATGCAAAGTAATATATCAAATATATAATTATACATTAAATCATTAAATCAACACTTGATTTAACGATCCGGTCATATCGCATATCACCGACTAGTATCCAATGTATCGGCTTATCGAATCAATCCTTGAATCGATAATTAGGTTATATCGCATACAACCAATCGATACATTCATCGCGAGAATGGAATACGGTATCACATACACGCATTATTCTCGGTCCCGCACATATCTCATATGCGCTCCTATTTCGTTTCGCTTGAGCCAGGAAACCTCTGTGTAGGACTCTAAAGACTCGTCAATACGCCGGCAGCAGGTGATGATCATATCAAACACCCACAAGCCGCAAGCGGTCTGCTAAACGTAACGGCCACCCGGGTATTGAGCGATCAGAAGATCGACGAGCAAGCCCGCTCATACTCCAGTGAATCCAACCAGTAACACTACCGTACAGTCCGGTCTCGTCGTCTGATATGTCGCATACCTCGCCTAGGGGTGGTAAACGTCAGACCCCAATAGCTCGATAAGTCGTGTCGATATGAGGTCTATAACAGTTCGAGAAACTATAGGTAACACTTACCAGTAAATCTCAGCAACCCTGGCCAGGGATTTCCGGTTATAGCCAATCGAACACAGCGCAACATCAACTCCCTATACCGGGAGAGACGAATCCCCTCCTATCGCTCATTGCCTCCATGTGATTCGGGACTGTACCCAAAAACCACCGTTTTGCACGCCCTCTTGGACGTGGTAAGATGGAAATCAAAGCACAGTGGGAACCACACAAGACTCTATGACGATCTCGGGTCAACAGACTACTCTGTACCAGTGTCACCAGAGAACTGCCATCTGACGTAAGGTATAATACCATCTGGGAGTTCTCGGCGAGTCCGTCCAGTGTACCCAGTCTCCATTGAGCACCCGTATATTATCTCTGATGTCAAACACCAATGGATATGGGATCATCCATCGCCCATCTGTATGGGTCGAGAAGGTATACGCTAGTCTACTCTGGTATATCGATACCCCGTCTCGATACACCCACGACTAGGGACTTTGAAGGATGTACTTATAGACTACCATGTCCCCACTAGTATGATCCGCATCATAGTCCAGGTAGTCAAGTACACATCCTAAGGGCTTTACCAACATGTAACAGAGAGACAATTAGTATACACGTTAAGGTAAAGTGTAACCAGATAGCATACTATTATGTCGAGCAAGAAAGTCCTCCCTATATATGTCCAAGCATCCACTACAATATACATCCTATGTATAGTAATGGCCTCTAGGGCATACATATAACTAACAATCTCCCACTTGCACTAGGGCCATCTGACAGCAGTGGTTGTAGTATCTCATACTCAACCATCCCATAAAAGTCTCTCTCTGGGAAAAGGCCTTTGTGAGTGGATCCGCCGTGTTGTCCTCTGTCTCTACTCTCCTAACCTCGATCACCCTGGAGATCAACTATCTCCATGATCAGGTGACACTGCCTTAGAATATGTCTGGATCACTGATGGGACGGGTGTTCCTTGGCATAAGCCACAACTCCATTGTCACACAATGGGAGGAACGAAGTTCATCTCATGAACCAATATACACCCAGACTGCCTCTTTGGTAGCATCTTAAGTAGCGATGTATCCAGCCTTTATCGTCTAGTATGCCACGGTATCTAGCTTGGAACTCTTCCAACATACCGTCCCTTTACTGAGGGTAAAGACAATGCCTGTGACTGACTCTCAGTCGTCCTTATCATCCTGGAACCCTTCCAGTGATTCTCCCCAGGATCGGTTGATACCATTTCACTACAACTAGTGACAATCCTAACATCCAATTAGATCTATTTTATAGATCCAAAATCCAGGATTTAGGAGGTATCATCTTGATCCTTTATGGAGAATCATTGTAATAAGCGGAGATTGACCGAGCGTAGCATAGGAAACTCCTTTCTTATCAAGAGTATGTCATCCACGTACTCTACGAGGATCGTCACCATACTCCCTACTACCTTTTTGTTTATACAAGGTTCATCTACCATTTTGATGATGTCAACTTCTTTGATTAATCCATCAAAACAGATGTTCCAACTCCGCGATGCCTGCTTTATCCTATAAAGCATCTTGCACACGTTTCCGCTGCTCCCACTGTCTACGAAGCCCTCTGGCTGTGTACTTATAGACGTTCTCTTCTAAAACATCATTTAGAAAAGCAGTCATGACACCCAAACATCCAGATATCGTAGTCATGGTATGTAGCCGTGGCAAGTAGGATCTGGATGGACTTAAGCATAGCCACTTGAAAAGGTTTCATCATTATCCACGCCTGATCGATGACGAAAAGTTTTAACAAGTCTAGCTTTGAAAGTCTCAACTTTTCCATCTATACCAAGCAATCTTCTCAAGATATACTTGCTCCTGATGGGGATTTAACCCTTCAGATATAGCAACCAAAGTCCATACTTTGTTGGTGTACATGGATTCCATCTCAGATCGCTAAGCATCCAGCCATTCTTACAGAGTCTTACTCCTGATAGCCAGCTCGAAACTAGTTAGGTCATCATCTCATGATGCAATCCTCGCTCCCACTGTCATCGAGAAACCGAAGTATCTCTCAGGTGGGTGAGGAACCCTACTAGATCGGCGGAGAGACTGAGGTTCGTTGGAATCTACTGAATCCTTCGGTTCTACCAAATCATCAGCTGCAGTTTGTATAGTTGGAACCTTTCCAGTTCTACATAACTTACATTGCCTCGAGCTTGTCCGGATTTTGCTTTTAGGCATAGGCCGGACAACCCCAAATCTTAACCAACTTAAGACATGGGCTCTTCCCTTTCTATATCACATATGAAATGGTAGGCAACTGATTTGACTGGAACCCTATTCAATAGGTATGCAACTTCATAAGTGCATAACTCCCAAAAGGAAAAAGGTAACTCAGCAGTACTCATCATAGAGCACACCATATCAAATAGGGTGTATCTGCTCCGTCCCGATATACCATCGTGCTATGGTGTATTTGGAGGAGTAATGCTGAGAGAGAATCTCATTCTCCTTTAGAATAGACCAGGAATTCCGTGCTCAAGTATTCTCCTCCTTGATCTCATCATAGGACATAATACTTATACCCGTATTTTGGTTCTCTACTTCTAACTTATATTCTATGAATATCTCAAAAGGTTCAGACTCATGTTTCAACAAGAACATATGTCTGAATCTAAAGAGATCATCAGAGAACGTAATGAAGTATAAAGAACCAGTCCTGGCATGTGTAGACAGGGGACCTACATACATCAACATGTATCATCCCAAGAGTTCACTAACTCTTTCTCTGTTTCCAATAAACAGAGCTGGTGTCATTATATCTTTGTGACATGACTGGAAAGTTTCACAAGATGTAAATTCAAACTGATTTAAATATGCATCTACATGTAACTTCAGCTAGTCGGGTCGCATTGATATGACCTAGTCTACAATGCCTCAAGAAGGATTCGTTCATTTCTGAACTCTTCCTCTTGTGTGTGTTCTGTATACTAAGAACTGTAGTTTGATTTAGAACATCAACGCTTTTAGATAACGTGCCTGAACCGATCAACTTTTGATATAGGAAATGTTCAAAACATTATCCAACTATACAAAATTTTATCATTTCTTTACTAATAAAGAAAGTGATATGATTTTGTATATCAGGTTCGGTATCTAATAACATTCGTTCAGAATCAATGTATTGGTAATACAGGGTGACAGTGACCAACAGACTTGGCTGCAACACTTGCCCCATTTTCTGTCTCATGAAACTTATCATCCGTTCTCAGTCCTCTACCTTTCTGTAGCCCTATGTAACAGATTACATATCTGGGATCCTGATCTGGTATCAGATACCCAGGACGTAAAGGATACTGAGAAACAGTTCTCTGTAATGAACACACCCGAAGATGATGCATCATCATGCATTCTCTTTGTTTGGGCGGCACGGGAATTCTGGTAATCCCCAATTTCCTGCTCTGTCTTATAACAATTATAAGTTGGAGCGGGACTAACGTTCCCCAGCTCAGTATAACAAGCGGGTTCGGTCAATAATCCGTATTATTATCTTGATTAAGGCGTGATATGGTCGCTACCTGGAGAGAGAGAGAAGAAAACACTCAGCGTGCGCTCTTGCAAGAATAGATTGGTTTTATTTTATCTAATCAGGATGGCTCCCACTGCTTTTTATCAAATCTTCCTTCAAACCCTAAAAGGAAAGACTAGCCGGGATTAATTACACGCTACAAGTTCGCCAATCTTTCAGCCAGGCCAGTGTCGGTACTTTGAGGGAGGTCCCCCGTGCTTTCGCACGAACCTAATTACTGTAAACCTCGTTTTCCCAGAGGCGTAACCCCGTTGACACCTTTCTAGACACCTACTTGATCGGCTAATTGTAATGTGTAAAACTCTCCCAGGAGTAACAATTACTCGCAGCGGGTATCGGGATCCAACTATCTCATAGAAGGTATGCAATCTCATTGCAAATTTCAACACTTGAAATTCCCGATAATATTTTGCCCCTAACGTGCTATGACCTTGACGAAAGCCAACAAACCATAGCCCGCTAGTCAAGTTCAACCCGTACATTTCTTGATTGAATTAAACCCACCCGCACGACCCTTGACGAAAGCCAACAAAGCCGCACGACTACCCTAATCCAATCGCATCGTATGCTGCAGATAAGCAGCATATAGCTACCGCACACTGCACCTTGACGAAAGCCAACAAATGCAGCACGAATACTATATACAACTTATCTGAAATGACGGAGGGCTACGACAGGTTTTTCTGAAAACCTATTGCGTAATGAACTTGATATCGTTGTAGAATCAAATGATTTTAAAAATGGAGTGTTTTTTAGGCTTTTCTAGTTTTGCTAAAGGAGTCACTCCCGGTGAAGGGATCGTCGGTCCTTTCCTCGTCGAATGAGGTGCGGGATATATCATATATATCACTGTGCAAAGCAAAAACACTTAAAAAGCAATCAAAAGACAAACCGAGTGTGTAGCATCAGCCAGTTATTGCTAAAGGAGTCACTCCCGGTGAAGGGATCTCGGTCCTTTCCTCATCGAATAAGGTGCAGGATATATCACATATACCGCTGTGCAAAGCAAGAACTGTAGCTACCTGTTTTATTTTGAAATTCGATTCTACAACATCTTAGGTTTCTTTTATTTCATTAATCACATTAATGAAATCCCATCATTTAAGTACCTAAACATCACAGATAAATACGACGTACACTTATGCCATCCGCATTCGCCTCGATGTCCCCTCGTGCACCGTTAGGTTAGGTAACTAACGGCAGAGCGGGGCAGGGCTAGCGCGGGTGTAAAACATAAGTAACGTCTATATAATATATCATATATACTATATACTATATCTATCACAGAACATCACATGATCACATCACAGATATCGCAGCAGAAGAATCATATGAAATATTAGATATACTAGGACGTCCGTGTTTTCAATACGAGCCAGTATAAAACACGGATTCCATGGTCGTGATGAATAGCCAAACCCATACCCCTAGACCCCTACGAGAGCGGCAAGCAACCCTACCAATTCTAGAGTTAGGAGACCCAGACTCGACTCCTCGAGTTGGTCTCCCACTGGACTCCAGAACCCGGTTACTTGTGCTCCCCTCCTTGGGTCTATCCTAGTGCGGAAAAGAAAATAATATACAAAGGGTGACATCTTCCGCAACCTGGAAGTGCCCCAATAAAAGAATATTACATACAAGTTTTTACATGAATGAAAATGAAAAACACTCATCTCACATAAAAACCCCCGGCTATTCAAACACGACGATCCAATATAACATATCCAGCAACACATAACATCACATGTCATCAACGTAAGTAAATATGCGCATCCCAATTGTCGTTGACATATAGCAACGAAACCGGCGATATCACATATTACACTTACGGTCACAGAAAAGAAAGTGTAAAACTACAACAGTTGGAATCCGCAACCACCTCAGACATCACATGCCTGACCAAATGAATTTCTTAGACATCGCATGCCTAACAATTATAAACCCCGCATTTTAGTCTCAAAATCGAAAACACTTTTCAATATCAAGTCGGGCAATTCAACAAGATTCCCGACATCCTGATCGAATGCTCATCGCAAGCTTCAGTAGACGGCTGCACCCCTGATACCGTCGACGAAGTGCACCAAGGCGGAACACCGCTGCCACGAGCACCCGAACGGATGCTTTCGGCGACGGGGTTCTCCTACAGTTACTTGGTCGGGGCTATGGAGTGAGGCTGTCTATTAAGTTTACCCGGCGAGTATCCGCGTACGCTACGTGATTGCGACGGACTTTTGATCACATCAAAATTCCGTGGCAACCGATCAAGTGAGACTAAAGTGCTATGTTTATAACATTCAAATTAGTTATCTCATAACTGCTTGTGAATTCCAATTATTGTATCACATTCCGGATAAATAGAAAATGTTAAACTTTCCGATCGAACATTCGAACACCCAAGTTTTTCCGATACAGATCAACACATGAAACAAGTTTAAAAACATCCAGTTCATGCCTCAGTACCGACGGTCCAGCCGTAGAAGGGTCAAGCCAACGCCTCACATGTGGCACGCCGTACTGCCCCAAACCCGAAGGTTCAAAGGGCAGTTCAAGACGGTCACATAATCGAGTTAAGGTTTGTTGTCTTCTAAAGGGTCCATCGCGTTACTTGCACTACTTAGAATGTCGTTAAACTACGGAAAAATCCAACACTTGGAAATTTCCCGGCAGGGGAAAAGTTGGGTATTTATATCCGGTCGAACTTTTTAACATAATCTAAAATTTATCCGGAAAGCCACATAGACAAAATCTGAAACTCCGATCGAAACACCGAATCCCCAAAACAGCCCCAGAAAATTCAACTCTTGAATAAATATTAAAAATTCCCAGAAAATCCAGCATAATAAAATAGGAGTTACTGTGCAAACAGGGGATGATGATGTCATACTTTAGCCGCGGAACCGCCGCATAAGGCATGCTTATGCCGCGGTTCCGCCGCTCTTTGTACTGTTCATGAGTCAAATTTTGCACCGTAATTCTTATAATTCCCTGCTGAATTTTTTAAGCATTTTTAATGTGGAAAAATCCCAGTTTTTAGAAAAAGTCCAGAGAGCATGTTTCGGGTTAGGGTTTTGGTTCGATCGGACTTCAAACATCGTCAAGACTTCGCCTAAGGCTCTAGCTAGGCTCTGATACCACTGTAGGGTTCCTAGGCACTCTTAAGAGGTCTCACAAGGCATCAACCATGCCAATTTCAAAAATACGGTGCCGAGAAACCCTAATACGGATCGTTGGCTAGAAGTTTAGGCGAAAACAAGAACTAGTAAACTACTTTACTAAGAGTAAACGGAAATACAACCTTTGTAGATCCGGTTCTCCACCTCCATGGCTCTGCGATGATGTCTCCTCGCTGTACAAATCGGATCTTGGGCTCTAGCGTCGGCTTCATCGGAGAAAAAGCGGGCTAGGTCATCGACGACGATGCCGAAGATGATCTACTTCGAGGCATCGCTAGATCAAGCTCCAACTTCACCAAGTCATGAAACTTGTGAAGAAAACACACTCTACTACTTGGCAAGAGATAGAGGATGAAGAAATAGGAAGTGGGTTCACTTTAGAATTGGATTTCTCACTCATTTTCAAGAGTTGCCATTGATGGAGGAAGCTTTCTTCAAGTGAAGAAGAAGAAGAAGAGAAAGAATATGATAAGTTATTTTTAAAAAGGAAAAGAAAATGAATACTTATCATAATGTAAACCATGGTCAAGTGTAGAGATTAAACTAGGGTTAGTGGGAATGGTTAGGGTTAAGCATGAGACAAAATGGTCACTAAGTCAAAGCTTCATGAAGCTTCATAATACAAACAAAGTTAGCAACCATTTTTCTCTTTATGCTTTTCATTTTCCATAAAGAATAAATCAATAAATAAATGAATAAGAAAATGAAAGGAAAACCCTAACCATTACACAACCATGGTTTAATCTTTACACATGCTCAAGTTAGCATGTATCATCAAACATGATACAAACTTGTGTACAAAAGTATATCACATATACAATGTGCACAATCCAAGTGAGAAAATCCATTTAAAGTGAACCAATACTAGTTAATGCAAAGTAATATATCAAATATATAATTATACATTAAATCATTAAATCAACACTTGATTTAACGATCCGGTCATATCGCATATCACCGACTAGTATCCAATGTATCGGCTTATCGAATCAATCCTTGAATCGATAATTAGGTTATATCGCATACAACCAATCGATACATTCATCGCGAGAATGGAATACGGTATCACATACACGCATTATTCTCGGTCCCGCACATATCTCATATGCGCTCCTATTTCGTTTCGCTTGAGCCAGGAAACCTCTGTGTAGGACTCTAAAGACTCGTCAATACGCCGGCAGCAGGTGATAATCATATCAAACACCCACAAGCCGCAAGCGGTCTGCTAAACATAACGGCCATCCGGGTATTGAGCGATCAGAAGATCAACGAGCAAGCCCGCTCATACTCTAGTGAATCCGACCAGTAACACTACCGTACAGTCCGGTCTCGTCGTCTGATATGTCGCATACCTCACCCAACGTCAGACCCCAATAGCTCGATAAGTCGTGTCGATATGAGGTCTATAACAGTTCGAGAAACTACAGGTAACACTTACCAGTAAATCTCAGCAACCCTGGCCAGGGATTTCCGGTTATAGCCAATCGAACACAGCGCAACATCAACTCCCTATACCGGGAGAGACGAATCCCCTCCTATCGCTCATTGCCTCCATGTGATTCGGGACTGTACCCAAAAACCACCGTTTTGCACGCCCTCTTGGACGTGGTAAGATGGAAATCAAAGCACAGTGGGAACCACACAAGACTCTATGACGATCTCGGGTCAACAGACTACTCTGTACCAGTGTCACCAGAGAACTGCCATCTGGCGTAAGGTATAATACCATCTGGGAGTTCTCGGCGAGTCCGTCCAGTGTACCCAGTCTCCACTGAGCACCCGTATATCATCTCTGATGTCAAACACCAATGGATATGGGATCATCCATCGCCCATCTGTATGGGTCGAGAAGGTATACGCTAGTCTACTCTGGTATATCGATGCCCCGTCTCGATACACCCACGACTAGGGACTTTGAAGGATGTACTTATAGACTACCATGTCCCCACTAGTATGATCCGCATCATAGTCCAGGTAGTCAAGTACACATCCTAAGGGCTTTACCAACATGTAACAGAGAGACAATTAGTATACACGTTAAGGTAAAGTGTAACCAGATAGCATACTATTATGTCGAGCAAGAAAGTCCTCCCTATATATGTCCAAGCATCCACTACAATATACATCCTATGTATAGTAATGGCCTCTAGGTCATACATATAACTAACACGAACGAATCGCGGTTTGTTAATGGTTGCCTTTGGATTTCAAGTTACTAAGATTTGGTCTTTTGCCTGGCGCAGAAATCAAGCATCAATGGCCTCTAACTGCTCGAACTTCTCGAAGTGCCAATGCAACCGACGCTCCACCTCACCTGGAGGTGTAGCATATGGGCCTCAAGCGGCCTCCATCCTTGCCCTGCCGGTAGAACAGGTGACCCAGGCCACCACCGGCCTGTTTTTCGGGACCATGATCCCTCCTGCAAGCTTAACCCTGCCAATACCCGTACCGGAAGCTTTGAAGAAGTCAGTCTTTGATCGACTTGCTACTCCCACGGCCCCTATCAACGGGTCGTCCAACTCCTCGGTCTTCACCAGACTGAGTCTGAACTCCAAAGGGCTCGCCAAAAAGCCTATGATACCTGAGAAGGCCATCCCAGAGAAGACGGCCGCTCCCGAAGTCGCCAAGGTGGCTCCTCCTGTCAAATAGTCAGTCTTTTCAAGGTTGACTATTCCTGCTCCTGCCACTGCTCGAGGATCTGTCTTTGACAGATTGAATATCACCCCTCAAAGAACAACCTCAGTCTTTAAAAGGTTAACACCAGCAGCGCCTCATTCGGACAGGGGGCAAAAAGAAGCTGTCTCTATCGCTGAGCCAGTCCCAGCGGCTTGTCATGCTCGACATCGCCATTAGCGACGAGTGGGGAAGGCAGGGGGCAACTCCCCCTCAGGGCTAACTCCACCTGCTCCAGTGGTGGAAGTCAATGCTGCTGTTCCAACTGGGAACAGTTTTGAACCACTTAGGAGGGTACGTAAGAACTCTCCAACCGCTACACTGAAGAGATCTCGTCCACCTGCGGAGAGAGTTCCGGAAACGAAGCAAGAGCAGACCCCTCAACGGCTGTCTTCAAAAATTTATAGAGTTTGGCGGAGAGTTCAAGACTCCGTAATTGACCCAGATCACTCTCGTCAACAGAAAAAGGCGAAGGTGCAAGAAGAAAAGGACCGTCCTATTAAACAACAAAGGACAGCAATATCAAAGGTGGTGAACCTTCAACTTCAACGGCCTATAAGAGAAGAAGGCCGGAGAAAGTCCTCACGCCGACGGCGAATATCAAAGGTGGTGAACCCAAACGCCCTAAGTCAGGGGGCATCGTAGTTCATACAGTCTATATGGCGTCTGGTAAAGAGGACAGTCGCATATCTATGGGTCATCGACCGCTCACGCGATCGGTGACCAAAGCGCAGGAGCAGCAGCAGAAGCTCCAAGAGATGATGAACGCGATGGCCGCACTTACTGGGCCAAAAGAAAGCCCTGAAACGTCCTCGGATGAACGCCAGGAGCAAGAAACTGACGCCGAATTCCTTCGTCAGATATTGGAGAAGAAGGATAAAGAGGCTGCTGAACAAGCAGCCAACATAAAGCATATGGGCCTCCTGTTCCATGACATGGTGGGGATGATGATCCAACAAGATCCTCCGGCCGAAGATCCCCCGATCGTCCTTAGAGACGATAGGGGAGAAACGTCGAATCCTCCGCCAGCTCTGTCAACAGCTAAGGAGGACACAATCTCCAAAGCTGACTTGGACGAGTACATAGCCCAACAAATACGGGTTCATCAATCGACCGAAGTAGCCGGCCAGGTCGTAAAAACATGACGACCATATCCGAGCTGGTACGACCAGATCAAGTACCCGCCGGGCTACACGATTCCCAAGTTCCATGTCTATAAGGGGACAGACAATCCCCACCAGCATGTTGCCCAGTTCAGGGCACTCTGCGGCAACACCGGCAGTGATGACAAACTGTTGCTTCGCCAGTTCGTTAGAAGCTTATCAGATACGGCGTTCGAGTGGTACTCTGAGCTGCCGAACGACTCTATCAAGACCTTCGCGGAGATGGAGCTGTTGTTTACCCAGCGTTTTGCAAGCGCCAGTGAACGCACCCCGATGACGGCACTGATTAACGCCAGGGTAAAGCCAGGCGAGACATGGGTCCAATACGCTATAAGGTGGCAGAACTTATGGTCAAAATGCGAGCAACGCATTGAAGAAGCTCCTGCAGTGGGTATGTTTATGAGAACCCTTGATCCGCAAGCAATCATCTCGCAATTTATGATGTTCTTCAAGCCTACTACCTTCCAGGCCCTGATCGACAAGCTAGCGCAAATGGATCAGATGGGCCATAGACCACCTCTTCCGAAGCCAGACTCCCGAAATGAAAAGGGGAAGGGGAAGGCGATCGTTGTCGCTCATGCTCAACAACAGCCGAGCAACTCAAAGCCGGTCGTTCGTCAAAATAACATGCGTCCACACGTACCCCTTGAAGAGAGGTTAGGACGTCCTTACTCGTTTCCCCGAGATAAAATGAGAAGATTATTCGAGCTGGCGTTGCGCAACCGACTCATAAATCTGTCGGATCCAAAACGTCCGTCGCAACCAAATGATGTCAATGAGCCCAACTACTGTCCCTATCACCGAGTACTGGGTCATCCGATCGAAGATTGCTACGTCTTCAAAAATTGGCTTGAAGACCAGTACCAACAGGGCAAGTTCGCATTATCTGACAGATGGAAGGTGAATCCACCGCAACCTCATGTCTCTAAAAGGATGAATATGCCGGGGGCAACATGCTCTCTCATCGAAGAAGCCCCATGGGAGGCTGTGCTGTCAGCCAAGACAAGGAGGATGCTGAACGATCTTCAAACATGCCCAGCGATCAAGTGGAAGAACCCGTTGGAACCTCAGATCATTGAGGGGATGTTGAAGCCGCGTCCAACTCCAAAGACCAATGGTGGTGGCCCAAGCACTCACAACCAGCCGTCAAAATCTTCGAAGAAGAAGAAGAAGAAGAAGAAATCCAAGAAGCCCGTGAAGCCTGGCGACAAGCGCACGGACTTGCAAAAGCAAATTGACGCGCTGGAGGAATATAACCAGAAAGCACGGACTCCCATCACACTCCAAGAACTCCTCAAACATGTCTTTCAAGAGGAAGATGAGGAGGAAAGTTCGTCGGATGAGTCTGAGGAATACGTGGCGAGCTGCCATATGATCTCCCATTCGCTGACGGACGATGAGGAGACTCCTTGCATTGAAAAGCTGGGGGCAGATCCCGAACCAAAAATTCTGGGTCCATCAGATGAAGTAATTGACGCATTCCTCAACGAAGCTCTGTTGAAAAGTAAAGCTGATCGGGAACGTGAGACAGCTATATTTGAAAGGACCAAGCGCCAGCGACTTGACGAAAGAGCTGAGACACTCCCGCCAGAGCAGAATACATCCACCGCGGATAGAAGCAAATTCAAGACGAGGAAAAGGTTCGCTAAGGCCATATCAATGGGTATGAAGCTACCTTCCTCTGAAAGAAGCATTACTGGTAAATGCACCCCTCGTACTGCTTGTATCATCAGAAGATTTCGCACCCCACTGAAGAGTGCAAAGCTTTCGATAGATGGTGGCAAGGATATGTTGCTCATCGACAACATTTTAGGCGGGAGAAGCGCAAAACTCGTCGGGAGCAGAAAAATACGACCGAAGGGCTTAACAGAACTACCGGCGATTGTCGCATGGTTAAAGCCGGGGGATCACAAGTGGTTACATTCGGGAGCGATTCCGACGAGGAGCTGGCTCTTAGCCCTCTCTTTAAAGAGTTCACCTCGGGAAAAGAAGAAGAGCAGAAGGTCTGTGAAAATATCCGGCTGCGTAATCGTACGCTTCCCGAAAAGAATCTCGGACCCTCAAATAAAAAAGATAAAGGGAAAGAAAAGGTCCCTGAGGAGATCGCCCTGGATGACCAAATTGTAGGGGAGCTAAGTGCCAAAGACCCGCCGAAGAGAAATAAGGTGGATAACAACGTCTTAGCGCATCTAAGGAAGCTACCGTCGCAGCTCAGCATTCTTGACGCCCTTTTACTATCAAAAGAGGCGAGAGACTCGTTAATCAAAACACTACAGGAGCCGAAGCAATTCCAAGCTTTTCTGGCTAAAGAAAAGATGAAGGATGAATTGGAGGAAGTACGCACGGCCGATGTCACTTTCGGCGACGAGGACCTTCTTCTTGGGACGTGTGAACACAATCGCCCCCTCTATGTCTCAGGATATTGCCACGATATAAAAATAGGTAAAATCCTGGTCGACAATGGATCCTCCGTTAATCTCCTCAACGTGCGGGTGTTAAAAGAAATCTGCATGAGCGTCCAGCACCTTGCTAAGGACAAGATCACCATCTCCGGGTTCGACTCCCAGTCATCAAGAACTCTTGGGTCTGTAATACTGACGCTACGCTTTGGGCTACTCGTCATGGACATTAAGTTCCACGTCATAGACGCCAAGACTTGCTACAACGCTCTACTCGGCCGACTATGGTTACACGAGTACAACATCATCCCTTCTACACAACATCAGTGTATGAAGTATTTTAAGGATGGTTTCGAGTATACCGTGACGGGAGAACTGAACCCATTCTCTGTGAACGAGGTCCGCAAATATGAAGATGCCAAATACTTCTTACTGGATTTCGAGGACACGGAGAGGTGTCACAAGCCGAAGAACAAAGCTAACGCCACCATCCCTGTCTTCGGCAGTGATACCGAGGAGGAAGAGGAGATAGTTTATTCGGGTCCGCCCCAATACAACAAGCCGGGACCATCTTCTCCTACATTGATCTTTGGCAGTGACTCGGAAGATAAGGTCCATGCTGTATTCTCTGCTCGGCCTTCAATACAAACATCCGCTGATGAAGAGCAAAGTCTGCGAGTCGCCATGGTGCCACCCAAACACTATAAAGAACTGGATGCACTCGATATCTACAGTGTAGAAGAGCTGCAGACGTTTTATGTCCCTCCCAGGCGAGAAGGCGAAAAGGCAATTCTATTCTACCGCTCTGAAAAAACCAAAGTGGAGAAAGAAATTTGGCACGGTGCGGATCCTACGCTGGACAGGCTTCAACCCATCCGTCTACCCAGATATTATACAGAAGGCTTGAAGAGGCTGTTGAAGCGCCAAGGGATACCCTTCAAACAGACCGCTCGAAAGGCCAAATTCTATGACAGGGTCTGGAACGTCCCCGGAACTCAGCACAAGCTGCCTAGTGGGAGAATGGAAACAATCGGGCTCAGATACATTCAGTCCAAGAAACGAGAGCTGCTCCGCGACTGTTACATCGTGCATGACTTCAATGAAGAAGGGGATGCTCAACGGGAGGACGCTAATCCTGAACTAGTAAAAGTTCCTGATGCAAAAGTGCCCAGTCCATCGTTTGAAGAACAAATGGACAGGCTTATAAGGGAAGCTGGTCAAAAAGTCCGAGATGACCACAACCGCAAAATGGCAATCTACGAGAAAGCAAAAACGCAACGCCTCCTCCAACAGGCCGTGAAAGACGAAAATGCTGCCCCCTGTCAACCTGTTATAAAAAAGACTCGACACAGAGGCAGAAACAAGTCGAAAGGCCAAAGAAGTGCTCAACAGCAACAAAGAGGGACTAAGAAGCCACGCAAGCGGGAATCGAGCGGTCCTGATCTATCCCTTGTGAAGAAAATGGGTCGAGCGTACTCGTTTCCTCGGGACAAGACGAAGAAGATACTTGATCTTGCTCTAAAACATCAGATACTTACACTGCCGGAGTCTAAACACCCCGAACAAGCAGGCGAAGTCTCAAACCCAGACTATTTCTCTTATCACCGAGTAATAGGGCATCCTCTCGAAGACTGCTTCACCTTCAAGAATTAGGTCGAAGATCAGTATCAGCTTGGCAAGTTCGCTCTGTCTGACAACTGGAGGGTAATGCCGCCACAGAAGCACGAACCCAAAGCCACGAGAACAGAACCAACTCCACATTAGGATTGGAAGCGGATTCGCACTTGTCACATGATAACAATATTAAAAGAAGAGCCCGAGAACGTGGATAACCTTCCCTGGTGCTTTGAAAACAGCAACGATGAGGTGATCTCAGAATTTCCGCCAGCACCGAAAGAGTTGGAGGATGGAATACATACCACTGCGGATAACCTCAAGAAAATTGAGTTGGGGATGGCGAATGACCCGCTACCGACATTCGTCAGCGAGCTGCTATCTGAAGAAAGGGTGGCTACGCTAAAAGACTTGCTTGTACAGCATAAAGATTGCTTCGCATGGAACTATTCCGAAATGCCGGGACTAGATCCAGAAATTGCTGTGCATAAATTGGCGATATCTCCGGACGTCAAGCCGGTCAAACAGGCGCCAAGAAGAATGTGGCTCGAGCTTGAGATGAGTATCAACGCCGAGGTCAAGAAGCTGATCGACTCTGGCTTCATCCAGGAAGTTCAATACCCTGAATGGATCGCCAACATCGTCCCGGTGATGAAGAAAAATGGGACAGTGCGCATATGCGTGGACTTCCGGGATCTCAATAAAGCTTGCCCGAAAGACGATTTCCCAGTGCCAGTCACCGAACTGATGATAGACAATACGTCCACTCACGAGGTTTTCTCCTTCATGGATGGCTCATCAGGGTATAACCAGATAAAGATGCATCCCGAAGACTAGAAGCACACCGCCTTCAGGACTCCTTTGGGTATATTCTGCTATAAGGTGATGCCCTTCGGTCTAAAGAACGCCGGTGCCACTTATCAGAGAGCCATGACGCAGATCTTTGATGACCTTATACACAAAATCGTCGAATGCTATATCGACGATCTCGTGGTTAAAAGCAAATCATACGAGGAACATCTCGAGCATCTGAAGACCGTATTTCAACGCCTTCGATAATACAACTTGAAGATGAACCCGCTCAAGTGTGCATTCGGAGTTTCCTCGGGCAAATTCCTGGGATTCATCGTCCGACACCGAGGTATTGAGAAAGATCCGTCGAAGATCAAGGCGATCATGGAAATGCCTCCGCCAAGAACTCTCAAACAGCCGCGGTCTCTCCAAGGAAAGCTTGCGTATATACGGCGATTTATAGTCAACCTTTCAAGAAAGTGTCGTCCTTACAGCCACCTGATGAAGAAGGGAACCCCATTCGTATGGGACCAAAAATGCCAAAGCGCACTGGACGAGATCAAGCAATACCTGCAGAACCCGCCAGTGTTGGCTGCTCCGGTTAAGGGAAAGCCTCTCATTCTTTATACAACTGCCCTCGAAGGTTCCTTAGGCGCATTATGGGCGTAAGAGAACGACCAAGGGAAGGAAAGATCACTCTACTACTTAAGTCGAGTTCTACTGGGGGCAGAAAGCAACTACTCCCCCATTGAAAAACACTGTCTGGCGTTGATCTTCGCGATAACAAAGCTCAGGCACTATGCGTTGGCGCATGAAGTCCGTCTCATTTCGAAGGTAAACCCACTTAAATATTTAATGTCGAAGGCCATATTGACGGGACGACTCGCTAAATTGGCCCTGCTTTTGATGGAGTTCTCGATAATCTATCATCCTCTCAAGGCAGTGAAAGGCCAGGCCATCGCCGATTTCCTCGCTGAGCATCCAATACCTGCTGATTCTCCTCTGAATTGCGATCTGCCAGACGAACATGCGTTTGACGCGATCGACGGAGGTGATACTCGATGGGAGCTTTATTTCGATGGAGCATCTTCCGTGAAGAAGCGCAAACAAAATACCCCTATAATCAAATCGGGGGTAGGACTCATCTTTGTAACTCCACAAGGAGGGATAATGCGCTTTGCTTTCTCCCTAACAGAGCCGAGGACGAATAATGAGGCCGAATATGAAGCTTTGATAGCAGGCCTCGAGATCGCCATCGACATGGGAATTGAAAACCTCCTCATATACGGAGACTCCCAACGGGTCATTAGTCAAGTAAACGGCGACTACCAGACGTGCAAGCCAGAGTTGGTGAAGTACGGCGAAAAGGTGCAACAACTGTTGACCCAAATTCCTTCCTACACTTTGGAAAACATACCGCGTGCGGAAAACAGTAAAGCGGATGCGTTGGCCAAGCTCGCTAAAGAACTGGCTGACGAGAACCTCGATGACGTCAGAATCGTGGTACAAAGCCGTCGGGTGCTTGCCCCAGTAGAAATATCTCCGGAATCATCCAAAGAAATAGGAGCGACTGAGTAGACGACCTTGCAAATAAAAGACCGGGAAAAGGCCGAGGATTAGAGAGAAGTCTTTATAGACTACTTCAAATACCGTCGAACGCCCGAAGATGCGTCCTCAAGACATCAGCTTATGAAACGAGCTCTGTCTTTCGCCTTCGTCAATGATACTCTATACAAGAGATCGTTTGACTCTCTGTAGTTGAGATGCCTGGGACCTGACGAAGCGAAAAGAGTCGTTCAGGAAGTTCACGACGGACTCTGCGGTTCTCACCAAGCAGGCCCGAAGATGAAGTTGAAGATAAAACGGATGGGTTACTACTGGCCCACGATGATTCAGGACTGCCTCGAATATGCGAAGCAATGCCACTCATGCCAAATCCATGGGGATTTCATCCACCAACATCCAAATCCGCTACATCCAACGGTGGCTAGCTGGCCGTTCGAAATGTGGGGAACTGACATAGTCGGCCCTATCGAACCAGTATCGTTCAGGGGACACCGTTTCATCTTGGCGACAACTGACTACTTCTCCAAATGGGCAGAAGCAATACCGTTGAGGGAAGTGAAGACGGAGAATATCCTCCATTTCTTCAAGACGCACGTCATATATCGGTTTGGAACTCCGAGACGGATCATCTCCGATAACGGGCCAGCTTACAGAAGCCATAAAATCAGTCGCTTCGCGCAACAACACAATATAGACTGAAGATATTCCTCGGTTTATAATCCGCGAGCTAATGGTCTAGCTGAGGCCTTCAATAAAACCTTGACAAAGATCATGAAGAAGACGGTATCCCGAAATAAGAAGGACTGGCACGAGAGACTGCAAGAAGCTCTCTGGGCGTATCGAACTACGTTCAAGACAGCCACGAACACAACGCCATATACGTTGGTATTCGGTACAGAAGCAGTACTCCCCCTCGAGATAGAGTTACCCTTTCTATGAGTGGCGGTCCACTACGAGCTGACGGACGAAGAAAATGCTCACCTTCGGCTTGAGGAGCTTCATGCCCTTGATGAAACCCGGCTCATAGCGCAATAAAATCTGGAGGCCTATAAAGCAAAGATGACGCGCTCATATGAAAAATTGACCCGGCCGAGGACATTCCGCCATGGCGAACTCGTGCTAGTGGTCAAAAGGCCTATGATCCCCAATCGCGCCAAGCGGGGAAAATTCGAACCAAACTATGAAGGCCCGGATATCATAGACAAGGTCTACCAGGGTGGAGCCTATCTACTCATGGATATGCACGGTGAAAGGCCTTACAGGCCAATAAACGGTCGTTTCCTGAAGAAATACTACGCTTGATGAGCCACAGCCTAGGTCAATGATAGATGACGACGACTATGTCCGCTCGCTATCTTCCTAAGCTCAAGCTCTGTAAGTAGTAGCCGGCCTTCTCCTGAACGGACCGAAACGTCCTTAAACTAATGACGGACCGAGACGTTCTTAAACTAATGACTGACCGAAACGTCCTTAAACTACTACCGCGGCATCCTTAGGCTGACGAGATGAATAAAAAAAAGGAATATAAAAAATAATAATAAAAAATAAATAAATAATAATAATAAACGGTATGTACATAAGCAAAATGGGCACGGATGAAAACCCGAAAGGGCTCCGTGAGTAAAAACAGCAGGACTACCGGCGAGTGTTCGTGAAAACCTGAAAAGGCGCGACCTTGTAAAAAAAAAGAATAAAAAGAATAAAAAGGAAACGGTACATCCATAAGCAAAATGGGCACGGATGAAAACCCGAAAGGGCCTCGTGAGTAAAAATAGCAGGACTACCGGCGAGTGTTTGTGAAAACCCGGAAGGGCGCAACCTCGTTAAAGGACACTTACAAGGTCCTCTCGACCTTGTAAGGAGAAATCACCCGCGTGAGATCCTTACGACTCACTGGGGAGCAACACACTTAGGGATCCTCACGATTCCTAAGGAGAAAATACGCTTGCGAGATCCTCACGACTCGTAAGGAGAACTCTCTTATGGGACCCTCACGGCTCATAAGATTTGAAAGTCTTAAGTTACAGAGACCTAAACCTGTGCTTAAGCAAACCCCCCACAACCTTCGATATTGCCCTACAAGTGGCTCAATACTGACCCTTGTATACAATCCATGGGCGCGAATAAACATTTCCCTAACCAAGTCCCATCTGTGACTGGGGATATGTTCGCATGGTGAACAACCCTTGTAAGTCTTCTCGATTTACAAGGAGAAAACCTTCTTGTAGGATCCTTACGACTTACAGAGGAACACGCACTTAGGAATCCTCACGATTCCTAAGGAGAAGATACACCTACAAGATCCTCACGACTTGTAGGGAGAATACCTTTGTGAGACCCTTACGGCTCATGAAGTTAAAAGCCTTAGTCGACAGGACCTTAACCCTGTTCGCTAAGCGACCTTTGTTCGACATCGACGGAGGCAAATGATGATTCACTCCTGGCAATATCCCAGTCGTAGCGGTGCTGATGCCGAAATCGGTGTCTAATTTCAGGTTTACGGTGAAAAGCCGGTGGGCCGCACATGCATACGAAATAGCCGAAATGATGGGGCAACTTGCAATAAAAAGCAGCAAGTAAAAACGTATGCATACAAAACAGCCGAAATGATTGGGCAACTCGCAATAAAAAGCAGCGAGTAAAAATAAAATAAAATAAATAGCCGAAATGATTGGGCACCGCGAAAAATAGCCGAAATGATTGGGCAGTCGCGACTTTCGCGATCAAAAGCTGAAATGATAGAGCATCGCGGAAATAAAACAATAACAATGAATGAAACTTTTGCCCTACAGTTGAGATCACATCGATCCCTGTATACAATCCAAGGGCACAAACAAAAAGGGGACTACATTTCCCCACCAGGCTGCGTCAAAGAGAAGTCAGATCTCGACGACCACATCTACAGCCTGGAGACCAACAGCGACGTTCCTCCTCATTCCAGCAGGAAACGGACGTGACATCACCAATCGGAGCCACGACAAAGTCCCCAGTTCCAAGACTCTACGGTTCACAGACAACCTAGAGTCAGCAAATGACCTCCGTCTCGGAAACAAGTCAGCCAATGACCTCCGTCGCGGAAACAAGTCAGCAAATGACCTCCATCTCAGAAACAAGTCAGCCAATGACCTCCGTCTCGGAAAAAAGTCGGCCAATGACCTCCGTCTCGGAAACAAGTCAGCCAAAGACCTCCGTCTCGGAAACAAGTCAACCAACGACCTCCGTCTTGGAAACAAGTCAGCAAATGACCTCCGCCTCGGAAACAAGTCAACCAACGACCTCCGCCTCGGAAACAAGTCAGCCAACGACCTCCGTCTCGGAAACAAGTCAGCCAACGACCTCCGTCTCGGAAACAAGTCGGCCAACGACCTCCATCTCAGAAATAAGTCAGCCAAGGACCTCCATCTCGGAAACAAGTCAACCAACGACCTCCGTCTCGGAAACAAGTCAGCAAATGACCTCCGTCTCGGAAACAAGTCAGCAAATGACCTTCGTCTCGGAAACAAGTCAGCAAATGACCTCCGTCGCGGAAACAAGTCAGCCAACGACCTCTGTCTCGGAAACAAGTCAATCAAAGACCTCCGTCTCGGAAACAAGTCAATCAACAACATCCGTCTCGGAAACAAGTCAATCAAAGACCTCCGACCCGGAAACAAGTCAGCCAACGACCTCCGTCTCGGAAACAAGTCAATCAACGACCTCCGTCTCGGAAACAAACAAGTCAATCAACGACCTCCGACCCGAAAACAAGTCAGCCAACTACCTCCCCGTCGGAGCAATACTTCGACTTAGAAACAAGTCAACTCACCAACCACTTACGAGTCCTTACGACTTGTAAGGGAGAAAATTCTCTTATAAGATCCTTATGACTTATAAGAGAAAACACACTTAGGAATCCTCACGATTCCTAAGGAGAAAATCCACGTACGAGATCCTCTCGATCCGTAAGGAGAAAAGTCTCTATAAGACCCTCACAGCTCATAGAGTTGAAAAGTCTTAGGCAGCAGATCTGAAACTGCGGCCTAAGCCATCGTTATCTCTTGGAAGAAATCTAGATGCTTACTCTATTATCTGTTTATCAAGACAGCCTGCTGATAATAAGAGAAAGGAGAGAGCAAAGAAATAGTACAAGACATTGCAAAGAAAAATGTATATCTTTATTTATTGAACTTAATCAAATACAAGGGGAAGCGTACAAAAGAATAAAGAATGGATACATATTATTTAAAAGAAATTTTTTTACAAATACATTGATACAAATGCAGTTACTGGGAAGGAAGCGTTTTAAATAGCTTTATCAGTTGTTCGCACACTTCCTTCCATGCATTTTCCTGATAGGCCACCACCGCCAGTTCTGCCTCTACTTGAGCCCGCTGCTGCAAAACAGATGCAAGCTGCTCCCTAACGGCCTGATGAGCAGCTTCATGGCCTGGGATGTCACGCTCGGCGACATCAAGCTTTCGCTTCAAGTTTAGCCCATGAGAGATGCGTTCCAGGAGGCCCTCAAAGATAGCCTTCACCTCGGCAGCGTTTGCCTCAAGTTCGGCACGTAGGCGAGCAGTTTCGCTTGAAGACTCGTGACACTCCTTCAGCCTTAAAGCTGCTTCTTGTTTCAAATGGCGGAAATGAGAAGTGCTTTGCTCGAGCCATGCTGCCCGTTGAGTGCTCACGGCCAAAACCTCAGGGGCAGGACACATCGACTCCAGCTGATGCAGGCGAGCCTCGATCTCTCTGCAGTGGTTAACCCAAGACGCAACGATGCCCTCATCATGGAAATTTACGAGTATCACCGGCATCGGGTTAACCGCCGTAGCGAATTCTGCAGCAGATGTAGGAGTCTCGACGTCGAGTTCCTCAATGTAGTCGCTCAACATGCGCAGACTATTCGCGGCGCTTTTCATTATGACACGAGGCTCGAAGGGCGCCGAGACCGGAACGACAGCTAAAAAAAACAAAAAAAACAAGATATGATCAAATAACAGTTCAAGAAATAAAAAAAAGGGAATTATCAATGTGATAGTTACTGTACCAGCTGCGGCAGGTGGCAAGGCCGGAAGGGTCGGTGGCGCGGCCGATCTTTCATCCCCTCCTTCAATTTGTAGCACTGCAGTCGGGACGAGAAAAAGTTAGAAATAATTCCATCACTGAAAAAGAAAGATATCAATTGGAAACCATACTCACCAGCGCCACCGGAGGAAGAAGCGAGTTCAGATGGGAAGGAGAAGTGTAGGAGCAACACCTGATAAAGATGGTCAAAAAGCACTCCTGAAAAGACACAACAGTACGACTTTAGTACATAAATTATGCGTCTGAAAGATAAGACTAATAAGTTGCAAACCCATACCTTCCAACATCTTCGATGGTATAAAGGAGGGCTGAGAGGTGACCACCGCCAAGGCAGTATTTGACGGCGCTCCCTCGAGCAATGGAGCATCGGCACTGGCCGCACCTGGTTTAAAACAAGGATAAACCTGTCAGGAAAGATTGCAAGATAAAAAAAATGACAGTAATCCGAAATTTACCTGATGAGCCGCCGGACGAAACGGAGGCGTCTCCCTCCTCCATCGATACGAGTCCACCTCTTGTGGCCTCATCACCAGACTCGACAGGAGCTGTCGTCGTACTCGCCCGGCCAGGAGACGGCGGAAGACCGTAGACAGGGAGAGCAATGATGGGAGCATTGCCGGACTCTTGAGAAAGAGCGGCTGGCTTTTCCCTAAGAGTCGTACCCATCTCACCCGCTACTTCTTCGGGCTCGGCGGTCGCTATTGTCTCATCCGCCGTCACCATAGGGTCGGCGGTCTCAGGCGCCTCGTCCGCCGCTGCCTCGGGCTCAATCATGGCGATCGTCTCATTTACCGCCACCTTGGGCTCGGCATCAACGACCCTTTCCGGTATAGTTTCCTCGGCCCCCACTTCGGGTTCGGCAACTTCGGCAACGTCGCCCACCGTCGGCTCGGCTTCGGCCGGTGCCTCTCCCTCCGTCCCCTTAGGTTCGACGGTTTCTGCCTCCCCTTCGGTTGGACTTGGCCCTGCAAGACAGGATATATAAGAACCGATAGGTTGACAATTCTTACAATGAAATCTTGAAAGGTACATTACCTGAAATGGACTTATCATTAGCTTCCCGAACTGCACGCGCCACCTTTCTGCGTGCGGTAGATAGACCGGCCGGGAGCTCTTCAGAAGGAGAAGCAGAGAGAATAATGGTGCTTGGGCCCGCTCCCGTGGCCAAAGCAGACCTGCGCGCTTTCGCCTCGCGCCTCAGCCGCTTCCTCTCCTCCCGGACAGTTGAAATAGACCTCACCAGAGCCTCTTTCATTGAGGCGTCCTCGTCCGTGAACAGGGATGCCTCCAAATTCTTCAAGGCATCCTTCGTCGACTTGTCGAGTCGAGGCTCTCGCAGCAGTCCCGACGAAACTGGGATTTCAGTAACAGGCCCGGGGAGAGTCCCCGCATCAACTGGTATAGCCCCTGCAAAGAAACAAAGGAAGAAGATTAGGTTGACCATCAGAAAAGATAACAAAATTTTTTAAAGGTGAGACGTACCAACGCCCATTAAAGCGCGCTTCTCCTCCTCTTCCTGGAAGGTTTTTAAAGAAGCAGCAATGGCTTCTTTAGTAGTGACACCTGTTGAAAAATGGGGGAAAGTATTAGTCAAAAATAATAATAAGAAAATGCGATAAAATGACGAAGAAAGCAGCTAATAGTTACCTGACTCAACGAGTTTATTCAACATCGCTTCGAGCCTCGCTGATCGCTCAGAAGCTGCAATAGCGGCCGCCAAATCGGTGTCTGCGGGGTCTGCCGAGAAGCCCTTATTGCTACCATATTCGCTTATTCCTTTGGTAAGAGGGGCTTCAGGCTCTAAACCGAGGATCGCGTCGAGGGAGAGGAGCGACTTCTTCTTCTTTTGCCCACCAACTCTGGATGCACCCGGGGCTGATTTACGCTTGGCAGGCACCTTGGGGCGGCGGGTCCCGATATCCGCGCCTGCGCCGGACTCCGCGATACCATATTTACCGCCTCCGCTGGAGCACGAGAGGCTGATGGCGCATCCACAGTATCGCGAAGCGGCAATCTGCGCCGAGGGCTCAACACGCGCGGAAGTCTAACTCCAGCACCTTTCAATGGAGGAATGACCGGGGTCCTCGGCTTCAGAGGAGCCTTGCGATCGCCGCCGGGAGGCGCACCCTTACGGTCGACCAGCATGCACTTTTCCATTTGGATGACTGGACCCATAGCATGCGCGTACCAAGCCATGTACGCATTGAGAACCTTGGGGACGCAGCTCGGCTCGCTAATGAAGAAATAGGAACCCGTGTTAAGCCGCATGAAATGGTGCATTGCGTTCTTTATCCCCTCTCGGCTGACCACGAGCTTTTCCAAGAAAGCTTCCATCGGGATCCCTTGGTTGTAGCTCAATTGCTGAGCAAACCGGTGAGGGTTATACCTCATAAAGTGTGCTGTCTCATTCTTCCTGAATACCAGGTAGCCCGGCCGAATAGAGTAGAGATGGAGGATTTCCCGAGCCTTCAATATGGAAGCCCCGTCTTTAAAATCATTGCGTAGCGACACTACCGACTTGGTGGTCTATGAGCCTATTGTTATGACCTTATCCAAGAAGGAAACCTTCACTCCGACCAGGTGTGGACGAAGGAGTAGCCCCCTAGCCTCCCGCGGAGGTGCGACTATGATCGAAGCCCCGACCAACTGTATGACCCTCGGGAGTCTGCATTTCTCAAAAAAGGGAGGAATCTTATGGGCGCCAAACACCCCGTGCACATGCATTTCCATCCAAGAGGTGAAGTAGTGCATCGGGAAGTTAGCGGGTTGCACCCCAGGCTCACTAGCGTCCGCCGCTACGCTAAGTCCATTATAAAGATAAGCCAGCCCGGCGATTCCTACTGACAACTGCAAACCAGCCACCATCCGATGCACTAGGTAGAAAACAGATGACCGCATATGGCGCGGGTGCATGGGCAGCGCAAAGCTGCACAGCCACAAGCCCAGGAACCCTACAAAAAAGGTCTCCTCATCCATGCCTGAGACGGCAATTTCTGAAAAGGGGACGACGGCGGCACCGGGGAGATAAAAGTCTTTGTGGTCATCCTCCGATGTGGGTCGGCGATCCAAACCGAATCCAAAAGGGTCGTCGAGCTGGGCGAACTTCTCGCTCTGCTCCGATAGGAACTCCGGTCGAATGAAGCGGGCAATAAAATCTGCGAAACTGACGCCCCGGACGCCCGATTCCAGATAAATTCCTTCATAGATCTCCAACACCTTCACCAAGCCCGGGAACTGGTGTTGAATAGCGTTCTCCGGCGTCAGATCAAACACCAGCGGCTTGGTGGCAAAAACGTATTCATCAGGAGGAAGCAGCTCCTCATAAGGCTCCCCCCTCATCGGCATACCCGAGATTTCAGCAAACTCCTCTAAGGAGATAGAGACCTCCCTGTCCGTCATCAGGAAGGTGTGGGTGGGGATGTTCCATTGCTCGATAAAAGCCTTAATCCACCATGTTGGAGGAGAAGCATACTCAAAGAGCGAGACGTAAATGGCCGAGTATAAACCAATCCTTATCAGATGAGTCATTTTCGCTGATAGGATGTACCGGGCCCATTGCAAATATCCGGCAGGCGGTCGTGAGATCAATCCAATGTTATAGGCCTATCCCCAAGGGCGTGCTTCACCCTGACAGATTCACCTCCCTAAAATATCTATTGCTGGCGGCGGCTGCACACCAATTGTAGGCTGGAGGATGTCATCTGAATTCCAATTTTTGACCTCCACGGCATACTTCACCGGGGGTTCATCTGCGTAGGGGAGTGAAGATGTTGGCTCGGACGGCGTGGCGGAACTGAAACTTCGGCGACCCTGAATGATCTCATTGTACCACCTACCCCACAAGTGAAGGCTTTTGTGCTCGGGGTCATGATCCTTGATGAGAGCGAGCACCACTTGGTCTACTGGTGCCTGGGGAAACCCTCCCTCCGAGCGAACAAACGGAAAAGATAAATTGGCAGACATGTTTCCTGCAAAGGGACAAAAATTAACCGTCAATGTTGTACTTCCAACGCTTGGCGTTTTAAAAAAATTCTTTTTCACCGCATTGCAATGCAATGGGTAGGGGACCAAAAGGGGACCCCACAAAATCTGGATGACAGTGCATCATTTAATAAGACAGCCCCACCATTGGGTGAGGCTGTCAATTAATGAAAAGATTCCCAAGAGAATGTTCTCATTAATGGGAATCTCTAGAGACAAGGAGAAAATCTCCTCTTTCAGAGCAAAGCTCAGTCACAGAGTAACATTTGTCAAATTCTGGTCTTTAGGGAATAAAATTTCTTAAAAAGAGCCTAGCTCTGTGGTAATAATGGAAAGATCCATCAAAAAATTTTAACACTTGAAAGAACTAAAATTTTGGGATCTTGAAAAATCCATGAAAACTTATAAAAAGTTCTTTATTTTCAGATCTAAAAGATCTGCATTTGATCCAAGACCAAAACTCTATTCATGGGTTAAAACCTATGAACGAGATCTCTGTAGATCTGTAAGCTTTTGAGAGCAAGGCTCTGTTAATTAAATTTAATTTAATTCAATTTTAAAAAAAAAATTACCTAAGATGATTCTAGGGTCTGAACTTTGAAGTTCTTAGAAAGAAACAAGAGCAAGGCTCTAAAATTCTTAAGCAAGAGCAAGGCTCTGAAAATCAAAATTCTTGAAAGTTATAAAGAATTTTCTAAGGACCAAGGGTCCTATTTATAGGCGCTTGCGCCCTTTCAACTTATCAGTTGATCCAACAGCTGGGATCTTACCACCGCTGCACTCACGTGTGCGCCACGTGAGCGCAACGGTGGGGGGGCATTTGTTTCCCCCAACCAGAACAAAGCTCTGTTTGAATTTCAAAATTCAAAAATTTGAAGCAACGCTTCAAATCCCGTGCGCTGCGCGCAACGCGCCACGTGTCAGAAACTGATACGTCAGCGCAGCGCCCAAGGCAGCGCGCCCAATCAGAGCAAAGCTCTATTTAAAGCAAAAATTAAAGGAAGCAGTGCTTCAGTCGCACAAGCGCTGCGCTGCGCGACACGTGTCAGCAAAGTTGCGCAAGCGCTGCGCTGCGCGTCACGTGTCAGCGCAGTTGCGCTGCGCTGTGCGCTGCGCGACACGTGTCAGCGCAGTTGCGCAAGCACAGTTGCGCTGCGCTGTGCGCTGCGTGACACGTGTCAAGCGCTGGTGCATTTGCGCCAAACAGAATTAAAATTCTAATAAGATCTTTCTGTTCTTGTTAAAATAAGAAGATTGTCTTCTGTAAAACAGAAACTCTTGGATCAAAGATCCAACGGTGGGGAAAATTCCCCAAATCACTCAGAGAAAAATCTCTTTAACAAATTTAACTAATTAATGGGCACTATATGAAGACCCCCAAACCCCAATTCAGAGATCATCAAGATCAATCAATCAACATCATCATCAAGATCGAGAAGAAAAAAAAGAACTCTGAGGAATTTGAGAGAACTCTTCAAAAACAAAAAGAAAAGGTAAAATAACCTTTAGAAAAAGAGGAGATTCTCTTATGAACAGATCATTGATCTAAGAAGAAGATCAATGATCTTCAATAAAAAAGAAAAAGAAATAAGAATAGTGCCTTGCACTTTTTATGAACCACTGGTTCTTTGAAAATAAGAAAAAACTTGTTTTCTTTGATCTAAAATTGATCCAAAGATAAAACAGTGCCCTGCACTTGCAAAAACTGCACTGTTGCGCTCCTGCGTTGGCGCAAGCCACCAGGGAGCGCCACGTGTCAGCAGCACAGCGGCGCAGCGCACTGACACAACGCATTGCGCTGCTGTGCTTGCGCTCATCAGAGTGCGACACGTGTTAGCAGCGCAAGCGCAGCGCACTGGCGCAGCGCACTGCGCTTGCGTGACACGTGTCACTACCACAAGCGCTTGTGCTCAATGATTGGCGCAAAGCGCCTGACAAATGCACTGCATTGTTTACTGAAGGGCCAAGCCCAAATTAAAAAGGCCTAGCAAGCCAAAATAAATTGCAATGCAATAAAAAGGCAAAGCCCAAATAAAATTGATGCTCTGCATCATTTATAAAAGGGCAGAGCCCAAACAAAACAAAATGCAGTGCATTATTAAAAAAGGGGCAAAGCCCTAGCACAGGCCTAATAGGCCAAAGATAAATAAAATGTTGAACATTTTTTTTACTGGACTTAGCCCAATCATGGCCATAAGTCCTCAAATTAAATTGACTGAGCAAGGCTGCTCCCTTAAATCAATTTACATCCGGTTCAAGGGTACATCTCTGACCTCCTCTGACCCCTATCGTTGTAATCCCTCAACGACGTCAGAGAGGTGACGGGTCCCGACAACCACATATTAATACGGACTGCGGGGTCCTTAAACTCGTGAACCGAAACGTTCCTAAACTAATGTTGGACCGAAATGTCCCTAAACTAATGTTGGACCGAAACATCCCTAAACTAATATTCATCCCAAAATGGGAATGTTGGACCGAAATGTACTTAAACTAATTCTCGTCCCCAAATAGGAATGTTGGACCATCATTTCCCTAAACTGGAACAATAGAGCCAATTGCTCTCTTGTCGGATCCAAACGATCCCGTTAAGTCGATCTTAGTCTGGAAATTAGGCTAACGTATCCTTAACAAAAGTTTAAGTTGATCTTAGCCTTAAATAGAGCTAACGTATCCTTAAACTAAAACACTAAACCCAAATCTAAGTAAATACGGATTTGGACTAATCCACGTCCTACGGATGACGGCATCACTTAGTCTCCGTATACAATCCACGGGCAACCACAAATAAAACAAACACACACGACACGAAGTGAAATTCTTAAGAAGGAGAAAGTTGTTACCGCGACGCGGTAGCGTAATTAACTGCAGGGGCTTGCGCCTGCAGGGAAGAGCGTCCCCACAATCAAAAACCCCTCAGGCGAGGGGGAATCTGACGAAGTCTGCTAATCGGCCGCATCCGTCTAAACCTCCGATACACGGTGCCATAAATCAACTTGGCATCTTCGGAGAGGTAGACGGATAAAACCAAAAAGCATCTGTCCCGAATCTCAGTGTCAGGACTTCGCAATCCTGTGCGCCGTCTTTCGGAGGGGAACACATACCTACCGCAGGTGCCTCTTCTATGCGTTGTTCGCATTTCGACCATAGGTTCTGCCATCGTGTTGCGTATTGGACTCACGTTTCGCCGGGCCTTATCCTGGCGTTAATCAGTACTGTTATCGGGGTGCGTCCACTAGCACCCACGAATCTTTGTGTAAACAGTAGCTCCATCTCCGCAAATGTTTTGACAGAGTTGTTAGGTAGCTCCGAATACCATTCAAAAGCTGTTTCTGCTAAGCTGCCGACGAATTGGCGAAGCAACAATTTGTCATCGCCTCCAGTATTGCCGCATAAGGCCCTGAATTGAGCGACATGCTGATGCGGATTCCCTGTCCCTTTATATACGTGGAACTTAGGGATCGTATATCCCGGCGGGTAACTGATTTGGTCATACCAGCTTAGATAGGGTCGTCCCTTTCTAACAATTTGCGCAGCCATTTCATTCGCTTGACGAACTCGTATTTGCTGAGCTATATAGTCGTCTAGTACGGCTTTGGAAATGGTTTCCTCCTTGGCTGCTGAAAGTGCCGGAGGAGGATTAAATGTTTCCCCTCCGTCGTTTCCGACAATGATTGGAGGGTCTTCAGCTGGAGGGTCCGGCTGTAACATCATCCCTACCATATCTTAGAAGAGGAGCACCATTTGTTTTATGTTAGCCGCTTGCTCTGCGGCTTCTTTGTCCTTCTTTTCGAGGACTCTGCGTAGGTAGTCAGCGTCAGTTTCTTGTTCGTGACGCAGTTCTGACGATGCCTCCGAGTTTTCTTTTGGCCTGGTAAGTGCGGCCATAGCAGTCATCATCTCTTGAAGCTTCTGTTGCTGCTTCTGGGCTTTCTTCACGAGTCGGGTGAGCGGTTGGTGACCCGTCGATGCACGGATTTCCTCCTTTCCGGAAGCCATATAAACAGTGGTTGAAGTTTGTGCTCAGTGCGTTTACGGTTCGCCATATTCACAGGGGTTTTTGCGGCCTCCTTTTCTTTTGAGTGGTTGAAGTTTAGGGGGTCGTTGAAGTGGGCACCGAAGTAGCTGTTGCTTTTTATGGTTTGACGGAGTAACCCTTCTCCTGTCGAACCTTCATATTTTTCTGTCGGCGGAGATAGTCTTGATCAATCACTGACTCCTGAACCTATCGCCAGACCTTGTAAATTTTAGAGGACAGCCGTTGAGGGGGCTGCTCCAGCTTCTTCTCTGGAGTATTCTCCACAGGTGAAGGAGTTTGCTTCAGCACCGCAGTAGGAGAGTTTCTGCGCACCATGTTCAGCAATTCAAAGCTATTCCCGGTTGGAACAGCAGCATCGATCCCCACCGTCGGAGCTGGCGGAGTTATCCCAGAGGGGGAGTTGCCTCCAGCCTTCCTCACTCGGCGCCAGTGGCGATGACGAGCGTGTCTCGCGGATGGAGTTGTTTCAGCTATAAGGGTGACTTCGTCATGCCCCCCTGTGTTGGTCAGAATTTGCTGGTATCAGACTCTTAAAGACCGACGTCCGTTGGATAGGGACGGCCAACCTATCAAAAGCAGACTTCCGAGTAGAGGAAGCAATTTTGGTGATTTCTCCTGGAGTAGCAACCGGAATGGCCAGCCCTGTAAAAACTGACTTCTTAGAAGGAGGAGCCTTTCCAATGATTTCGTCCGCCTGAGCCGGGATGGCTATCCGCTCTGGGATGGCAGCTTCGGGTATCGCTGGCTTGTAGACGTTCTGGCCCAGACTGTTGAAAACTGAGGTATTGAAGTTGGGCGACCCGTTGAGAGGGGTCGCGGCAGTGGTAAGTCGATCAAAGACTGACTTCTTTGGGGCTTCTTGCAACGTCATTGGGGCATTGAAGCTCATCGGTGGGAGCATAGTCCCGAAAAACTGTCCAGTGGTGGCCTGAGTTACCTGCTCCACTGGCATCTTAAAAAGGGAGGCCGCTTGGGGCCCGTAAGTCACTCCTCCAGCAGGGACGGAGGGAGAGTCACAGTTGCAGGTAGTGCAGTTTGAATCCATTGATCTTCTGTTTTCTGCACGGAGCAAGACACCAAATCTTAGTACCTCGAATCCACAGGCAACCACAGCAAACCACGATTTGTTTGCGAACACGACACACGAAGTGTGGAGTGGAAAGAGGAAAAGGTCCCACCGGGCGTGCCAGAATCTGTTCCCCTCCAAAAGACGGCGGCGACGTGAAGACGTCTTGCCAGAGATTCGGGGCAGATGCTATTTGGTTTTATCCGTCTACCTCTCCGAAGATGCCAAGTTGATTTATGGCACCATGTATCGGAGGTTTAGACGGATGCGGCCGATGTAGCAGATTTCGTCAGATTCCCCCTCGCTTGAGGGGTTTTTGATTGTGGGGACGCTCTTCCCTGCAGGCGCAAGCCCCTGCAGTTAACTACGCTACCGCATCGCGGTAACAACTTTCTCCTTCTCCAGAATTTCACTTCGTGTCGTGTGTGTTTGTTTTGTTTGTGGTTGCCCGTGGATTGTATACGGAGACTAATTTATGTCGTCGCCCGTAGGACGTGGATTAGTCCAAATCCGTATTTACTTAGATTTGGGTTTGGGGTTTTGGTTTAAGGATACATTAGCCATATTTGAGGCTAAGATCGACTTAAACGTTTGTTAAGGATACGTTAGTTCGATTTGAGACTAAGATCGACTTCACTGGATTGTTTAGATCCGACAAAAGAGCATTTAGGCTCTATTGTTCCAGTTTAGGGACATAGTGGTCCATGTTCCAGTTTAGGGACATGGGGGTCTATTGGTAGTTTAAGGACATTGCAGTCCAACATTGTATGGCCGTTGGGACCCATCACCTCTCTGACGACGTTGAAGGATTACAACGACAGATGTCAGAGGAGTTCAGAGATGTACCCTTGAACCAGGTGTAAATTGATTTAAGAGAGCAGCCGTGCTCAGTCAATTTTAATTTGAGAACTTACGGCCAGAATTGGGCTAAGTCCAGTTGAAAATGTTCAACGTTTTTATTTGTAGTTGGCCTGTTAAGCCTTTATTAGGGCTCTGCCCCTGCACTATATTTTATTCTGGCCTGTTAGGACTTTTAAGTTGGGCTCTGTCCCTTTTTTATAATGCAGAGTATTTGTTTTGGTCCATTGGGCCTCTTAATTGGGTTTTGCCCCTTAATAATGCGTTGCATTAATTAATCTGACAGAGCGCCACGTGGCTTGTCAGGCGCTTTGCGCCAATTGAGGAGCGCAAGGCGCAAGTCCATGGGGAGGTGACATGTGTCACGCTCTGGTGAGCGCAAGCGCAAGCGCAGTGCGCTGTGCCAGTGCGCTGCGCTGTTGCGCTTCTGAAACGTGGCGCGCTCTGCTGGGTTGCGCCAATTCATGAGAGCAGTGCTCTATTTTAACAGCGCATAGCGCAGATCGTTCTGGAGCTGACACGTGGTGCTTTCTGGTGGCTTGCGCCAACCCAGTAGCGCAACAGTGCAGATTTACAAGTGCAACTGTTTTAATAACTTAATCCAATTTTGGATTTAAGAGGAGAATCTCTAAGATTCCAGAACCAATGGTTCATAAAAAAGTGCAAGGCACTGTTATTATTATATTTTTTTTATTGAAAATCATTGATCTTGTTCTTAGATCAATGATCTATTCAGAAGAAATTCTTCTTTTTAAAAGGACTTTACCTTTTTCTTTTTTTTTTGTTCTTCTCCAAATTCTTCAGAGTTCTCTCTATTCTCTGTGTTGTTTTTGATTTTGATCTCGATGTTGATGATCTTTGAATTGGGGTCTAGGGGCCTTTATATAGTGCCCATTAATTTGTTAAATTTGTTCAAAAGATCATTCTCTGAGTGATTTGGGGAATTTCCCCACCGTTGGATTTTTGATCCAAGGGCTTCTGTTTTACAGAAGACAATTTTCTTGTTTTAATAAGAACAGAAAGATCTTACTGGAATTTTAATTCTGTTTGGCGCAAGCGCACCTGCGCTTGACACGTGTCGCGCAGCGCACCTGTGCTAGCGCAGCTGCGCTGCCACGTGTCGCGCAGCGCAGAACGCAGCGCGCTGCGCTAGCGCAGCTGCGCTGCCACGTGTCGCGCAGCGCAGAGCGCAAATTAGCTGAAGCGTTGCTTCTTTATTTTAAGATTTGATTTTTATTATCTTTTAAAACAGAGTTTTGCTCTGATTGGGGAAAACAGAAGCATTGCTTCATTTCCCGTCTTGGGATTTGAACAGAGTTTTGCTCTGAAAGAGAGGTTTTCTCCTTTATTATTATTATTTATTTATTTATTTATTTTTATTTTATTGGAACGGGTTTTGAGCCAAAATTTTGGCGGGAACAGCCATTATTGTATAGTACTAGTTTGTAAATTACATTTTGGAAGGTTGGGATATATACACGGATTGACATTCTTGCTCAATATGGTAGTATGCTACTTGGTTTGTATCTATCTTAATATGTGTATGTATTTCTTTTTTGACATATTGCTAATACATATTGATAGAGCCCTTAGGATCTTTTGCTTGACTACCAGCGTTGTGATGGCAGTCACACTGGTGGGGGCTGGGTAGTCTATAAGCATATCCTTATACAGGTCCCTGGTCGTAGGATTATCGAGACAGGACATCGATACTCCAGAGTAGACTAGTGTATACGCTTCTCATCCCAGGAGGGGAGATGGTCTGTCCCACAGCCATCAGTACGTCGTACTGGAGATAGTATGCAGGTGCTCGTTAGGTTACGAGTACACTGGACAGGACTCGCTGGGAACTGTTGGTTGGTATTATACCTATCGTCAGTTATCAGTTCTTGGATGACATGAGTACAGCTTAGTCCGTTGACTTGACACTGTCACTTCGCCTCGAGTGTGTTCCCACTGTTCTTAGATTACTACCCTACCACGGCTCTATTGAGTCGTGTAAATAAGTAGTAGTTGGGTGCAGTCCCGAAGCACTTGGAGGCAGTGATGGCTAGACAGGATTCGTCTCTCCCGGTATTGGGAGTTGATATCGCGATGTGTCTAGGAGAGCCATTACACAAAGTCCCTGGCCAGGGCAAGCGAGATTTACTGGTAGTGTTTCCAGCATTTTCTCAGGGTGTTCTGGGCTACACTCCAACACGACTTGTACCACTATTAGGGGACTGACGTTTACCGCCCCCTAGGCCCGACATGCGATACTCTCAGACGAATAGACCGGACTGTACGAAGATTGTCACATTCAGGCTCAGTAGGAGTTCGGATGGGTTCACCTCATCGGTCTTCTTATCGGCGTCTACCTTGGGGACCGTTACGTACAGCTAGTACCGCTTGCGGCCTGTGGTTAAACCCACTGCCAGCGTAGTGTCGAGTTTTTAGAGTCCCACACAGAAGGTTGTTCACCTTTGGGCAAAACAGAGTAGAGGTCGTATGGTTTTACGACGGGGTTCGTTCACATACGCGCACTTGTGCACGTTTGGTGTCCGGGCAGTTATTATTAGTAGGCTTTGGTTTAAGCCAGATCCTAGTATTTGTTTTGGGATTGGTCTTGTCTCATTGTATTCGTGTTTCTTCGGAACACGAATGCGGGTACGTACGTACAGTTGACAGAGGCGGAAAGAGAGAAACCTCATTAGGGTTTTTGACCATTGACTTTTTCAAAACCCTAATGAGAATGAGAAATATGATAAATAATATTATTTAAGGATAATTGTGCCATGGTTAGGGTTGGGTTGATCATTTGACTTGTTGATTTTCATTGACCTCGATATTTTCTTTTGTTAAGCAAAAGATACTTCTTGAAGCTTGCTTAGCATTAAATGTGAAATGATAATGGTCAAATCAACTAACCATCACAATATTCTTAATTATTATTATTATCATCATATATCTCTAATATGAGAGCAAGGTTCATTCTAGACTCTCATTCTCTCATATGTTTTCTCTCTCATGGTTTGCTCTCCCTCTTCCTCTCTCTTAAAAAGCTTAAGTGTTTCATGTGTTGAAAATCCAAGCTTTGAGACTAAACCATCAAAACACCTCTCTACTCATTCTAGGGTTCTTAGTCTAGCAAGCTAAGCACTCTAGTTACTTCTTGGTTGAGATAGGAGCTCAAGGTAGAGGCCTTCGGGTGGATCTTTCCTTGGAAAAGAGAAGACGAAGAGGAGGAGCCGTCTACACCACTCAAAGGAGCACACAAGAAAAGGAAGCAACACAAGAAGAGAAGGAGTTCAAGCTTTTGGTATAACCTTCTAACCTAGTAGTTAGAACTTGTAGATAGTTTGTTAGTTCATGTTTAGCCAAGATCCTTCGTGGTATGTCTATATTTTCTTGTGATAAAAATTTGATTTTTACTCTTTCCGCCTCCCCGTAAGTACCGGGGTAGGTAACATAGACTTACATCTTCCCATTCCTAATCATCCACATTCTCGTTTCCGTTCACCATTATTGTTTCGTCTCTATAAATCGAGACGTAAACCTTTTCTTTTACACCACTTATCTCTTCCCCACTTCTTTCTGGATCCACACAACATGTTCTTTCACCAACCACACCATTATAACGATAAATTTTTTGAATGGTTGGTGCTAACCTTTGGCCTGTGTAAGGCCGTGTATAGCTTGATACTGTGTTTTTCTCCCCCCTAACTCTGAACTTTAACGCTTAAACAGTGGAAACACTGTTTCACTTAAGTTTGGGGGGAACCTTTTTGTGTATATATATTTTGTTTTCTTTTTCTGTTAATAATAATAATAATAAAAATAAAAACAGGGGAGTGCCGACAATTTTGACCATCTTGGTGTAGCCTGACAGTGAGGGCACTGTCAAGTTTAAGTTTGGGGGTGTGCTCGGTAAGCTTTCTTCCTTCGCATTCATGTGTATATTTTTTGCATTTGCATACTTATTTTAAAATCCATAAAAATGAAAAAATTAAAAAATTAAAAAAATTGAAAAGTTCAATTTTGGTCATATTTGACTTAAGTTCAATATGACGATTGACTAGTTAGGAAAAACTAGATACAAAACTTAGTAAATTAAAAACCTTAAAAAATCCTTTCTTAAAGTTTAACTGTAGAAAATATACGTCCTTATAATTTATTTAGAAATAGGCAGATTTTGAGTTCAGTTCTTGGGCTAAATCGAAATAAGGGAAGAGTATTGAAAGCTCTATTTGAAATATAAGTCTGAAAAATAATTCTGAACCTTAAGTCCAAATTCTGAAAATATATACCCTTCAACATAAATTCTACTTGTAAGATAAATTATACGCACTTACATGCATCTTGAAATTTGGGATAGTAGATGATACCTTGAAATGCTCTTGTCTAAAATCCTTAGTATGAAGGAAAATAAAATAAAAATATAAATGGTGAATAAAGAGATAAAAAAATGAATACTGGTTTTGTAATTACTTAAGGCAGCATAAATAAAAAATATAGCGAGGGTGCTTTATCATCTAGTGTCTTAGACTAACTGGTTTGGGAGTCACTGCTAAGTCTTAGGTATTGCAAGACGAGGAATTACGCCTAAATGCGCAAGCATAATTTGTAATCGATCGTTTAGTACCTCAAGAAGTATCAACGGTCGCATGAAAGATGTGTGAGCAATTTCATCTAAAATTCACCAACTAAAAGTGTAACATTTCAAAAAAATAAAATATTATTTTTGAGAATTTTCATAATTTAATATTAATTGTTAATGAATATTTTAATAGTCGGTATAATTAATTACCGATAAATGGTGAAAATTCCGGAGGAAAATTTTGGAAATTCTAAGGTAGGGTATTTTGTGGAAATATGTCATTTTTAAGTGTTTATGATGGATCAAATGCTATTTTGGTGTTAACCGCGATTAAAAATCGCTAATTGGATTTTTTGGCTTTTGTGCAAAAATGTGTACATAACATTTTCTACACTTGTCATACTTGTTTCATGTTTTGGACCCATGTTAAGCCTAGGGTTGAACCTTGTAGATGACCATGATGGGTTAATCTTTTGGTTAAGATAATTAGTTTAATTAAGGGTGTAGTTTTGTTTAAATTTGATTAAGGTAGGGGTTGACTTGTAGGTAGGTGAGAGAGGGAGAGCCTTGATGGCTTGAGCAAGCAACATTAAGAGAGAGAGAGAGATGGTTAGGGTATGCCATGATCCATCTCATTCCATAATCCCTTGTGTTCTTTCACCCCCCCCCCTCTCACTCATACCAATCCCTCTCATTTATCACATCTTTCCTCACATCACTCACTCTCACACTCAAAAACCATTACAACAGCACCATCATGAGCTGCAACAGCAGCTGATGTAAACATCAGCCTACCCTCAGCACACTTCAGCCCCCATATACACCATAGCCCAACACCTACACACTCACCATCAACACTTTTCAGCCCCTATTCACTCACATCAGCCACAAAACAGCCCCCCTACATCTGCAGCTACATCAGCTGCTGAACCCATACACCAGCTCAACACATTTCAGCCCATTGCATCAAACATCTGCAGACATCAGCAGCTGCTGTGAAAACAGCCACAGCAGCAACAACTTTATTCAAACCAACACCCCACAACACCATCATCAAACCACAACTACAACACTTCATCTCACCACAAAAACAACTTCAGCCCTGCAGTAGCTGCTGCAAACAGCAACTAAGAAAAAGAGAGAGTAACAAGCAGCAGCAGCAGGAAACAGCATCGGCTCCAGGAACAAAAGAAAACAGCACCTGCAGCAGCAACATCAGTAGCATTTGAAGCAGCTCATCAGCAGCAACAAACCTTTCTCCTCCTCCTTCTTCCCTTCTCCTTCGATCTAGGACCCACTTGAGGTATAAACTCTTCCTTTTAGCTTAAATTTGGTTCGATGTCGTGTTTTGGTGTTGTTTTATGACATGGATGACCTGCTTTGACCCGAGACCATACTAGAAAAACAAACATGGTGAGAATGTTGTGCAGGTAGCCCTAGGAGACCAACTGAAACCCCACCCCCTACCCACCGGTTTTGGCCGGCGGCCAATGAAGAGATTGCCAGCGAGGCCGGCCCAATAAAAAAGCTAGGGTTTGGTTTCTTTGGAGGAGTTATCTGATGATACTTAGGGTAGTTTGGTCCCGCTTGATTTTTGTACAATGACTGTAGGAAGAATCTGGAGGATATTATGGGTAATTACTTGACTTGGTGACATGATCCCTGACCTGAACCATGGACTTCAACCAGATGCACTGTCTCAGGAATTGACCATACCAGTTTAGTGTGACTTTTAGGGTGCTTACCAAGAATCTGGGATGAACTGGAGGAAAAACAAGACAATCAAACAATATCAGAGACCTATTTATGAACCTAGGGACCCCTGTAGCCAGACCAACCCCAGTGGAGCCAAGGGGGCCGGCGAGGCCGGTTGGGCATCTGTGAGGGATCGGCCGCTTTGTGTGGTGTGGAATCCAGGTTTCTGCTGTAGGCTACTGAGACCCTATACATCACTATAGACCTGTTTACTTACCTTGTTTTGACCTAGGATGGAATCTAGGACCAATTTCCTACAGTGTAGTATTACGACATCGACACGACTTAGACTTTGTGACCCAAGCCCTGGTTCATGTGTTAGATCTGTAGCCTACCTAGGATCTGGAGTGACCCTAGAGGCTTAATGGAAAAACTAGCAAGACCATTGCCCTGTATTGACTACTAGGAGGTTTCCCTATGAACCTGACACCCCAGACCCCTACCAGGGCCGGCGAGGCCGGAATTCCAGTATAAGGGGGCCGGCCACCTTGTAGGCTTAGAAGCCCAGTTTGCCTCCATAGCTCACATGTATCCTATATATGACCCTGGACTTGTTTGCTTAGAATTGACTGACCTAAACCTGAGTCTGGAAACACTTGTGTGGGAATTAGGATATGTTTTCCGTATTTGAATGATGAGTTTTGGATATTTGAAGTCGTTTTGGTTGTCGCATGTTTGTACATCGACAACAAGGGTTGTTTGACTTATTTGGTACGTATAAGCTATAGGTTCTAACCTACGAGCTATACGCATGTAGTTTCGGTTTCTGGACTTGATGTTATAGCAATGGCGATTGTTTATTATATGCAGGTACCCTCGTGAAGACTTGAGGCGACAAGCTAGCGCGTGGAGATATCGACATCGGCAAGTAAAGGTGAGTAGATTTATATCTACGGGGAGAAGTCGGGTGGATGGCGTATAGCACCCCCGCAGTCCGTGGTGATGTATACGGATGCGTATACACACCTACAATTATTATATTGTTGTTTGGGAAATTATTGATGCTTAGGATGGATATTTGTGTGTTGGACTAGTTTAGTGTTGCGGACCCTAGGGGAGTGGGTGCACTACACATACATATACACACATACATACTTGCATACATCCTTATTTCATATATGCTTATTGGATTCTATATAGTTATGTGGTCACATGGGTATGGGACTATGTGTTCACATACGGATTTGAGGATGGTACTTGGGATTGAGATGAGTCGATGATATTTGATCCGAGATTATGATATCGGTGATATAGTGAAATTCGTATTTGAGATACGTCCTGATATGATAGCGGGTCTTGGATGACGATGCCATGTGCATAGTGATTTATACATATAAAATGATCGACATGTGATTATGTTACAAGATATGATATGATATGACAAGATAATTAGGATAGGCCGCATTCGGCGTTGTTTACTCCTTGTGATGATATATGATGATGATATCGATTTATACGAGACTGTCGATCAGTAGTTAGATCATGGTTATAGTGATGATATTAGTATTGTACTAGACGTATGTTAGTACCCAGATTATGATATTTGATTAAGAGAATACCAGATGAATGATATGACAAATGTGATATTGACTCGTACCCAGATTTGGGGATGCCGTACGACGGATTACGTACGAGCTATATTTTGATATTTGATCCGCACTCTAAACTTGGGATGTCTGATCATAGATATTATATCGGATGTGATATGATTGAGGCGGGATCACCGACTGTATATATATATATATATATATATATATATATATCGACTCAGAGGTTAGGCGGTTTCCCTTACCTGCAGTTAGCTTATTAGCTCAGCCTTATAGCTGGCGTAGCTGTATGACTCTTATGACATTAGATGCAGTTTTGCTATCACTGTGTTTAGTATTCAGCTCCCATACATTATTGTTGTTGCTCTGCATCGCATACTTATTGTGATTCATATTCTATTTTTGATATCATGCTGTTAGGACCCCAGCACCATTACCGATGATGCGTATGTACCACGTACACTTATTTGCCGGCGCACACACATCTTTATCGGTAATTTCCATGTCACGTACACTTAGAGAATATTATTTTCTGATTTAGCTTGTTAGCTAGTAGTGACATGATATTAGTGTACTTGTCTTATATGCCAGCTTGACATTGTAGTTATTACTTGTCACTTCATCCATAATGTTACTCATTATATGCCGCATTCATGGATTCTCATGCCTATATTCATGATTTTACATGCTATTGATGATTTAGATTCGGATTTCCATGATGTTTTCTGGATTTGGAGGAAAACCGCAAAACATATATAAACTACTTTCTCTCTTTTTAAATAAAAATGCGGTTTTCCCATGATGTATGAGTCGTCCACCATGAGTTTGCTGATGGATTTCGAGACCCGATTCGAGGAGACGGATGAACCGTTTCGGGTACATGGTGGGCCCGGTGCGGTACCCCGGGGCAAGAAGATCGCAGGAGATGGCGTTGAGCCTGGCAGAGGGAGCACTACCGACCAGTGATATTACCCGACACGTCGGATATCCGGAGGATACCGTCGTGGTCATGAGATGGATGGTAGGGGCCGATCTGGACTGACGGCGCCCTGGATATTATGATTGAGACATTGAGATTTTGAGATATTGAGGTACAGAGATTTTGTTACAGAGATATCGAGATATTGGGATTTATGTTTTGTGCCGATGCTAGGCACTGTTTATGCTGATTTCATTTATGATACCTCATTTTAAAAATACAGAAATCTCACAATTTATGAAAGCAGTTTTCTTCTGTACATGCATTCTGTTCCATGCATTCATACATCATCCATATGATACATTGCCACCTGATGCACTGACATGGGCATATGGGATTACACTTGGGTTAGATATGTACCCTAGCCACTGTTATAGGCTGTTGGTTATATATTTGAGGATTATATATTATGATCGTATGACCTAGGATTGCGTCATACATACAATTTTCTGTTCGTAGATCTTTTTCTACTCACGAGTTGGCAACTCACCCCCGTTGTGCCCCAGGTTCTTGCAGGTTTTGCCGTACAGGTTTCATTACGGCTTTGCTGGCTCTGCTTCTTTCGGGTGACTTGCTAGTAGATGGGTTTATTTGTATCTTACCCATCATTATACATTGTATATTATATTTCAGTTGTATCTAGAAGTTCCGTCAACCAAACATGTATTTTATTTGAGATAGAGACCAGTGATGTTTATTCTTTCGACCTTCGAATCGCGCATTATATTTCCTTGGGTTTCTTGCTGTTGAGCTTCCTTTTCTGTTGTGATCCTCGCCTTTAGGCGTTGTATATTATGTTGCATACAGGTTGATTTAATATGGTTCTTCCTACTCCCTACTACTTTTCTTGGTTTGGATTTCTGGGTTGCGGCTTACTTCGATTACGTACGCCTTGAGACGTTCGTAGTCTAAGTGCCGGTCATGTTCCGTAATTTCGGGACGTGACAAAAAGTACTTTGGAAGATGGACAAGAGTATGATAGCTTGAATTGAATTTCCAAGTGTAGGGGTGATAATTACAGACACGTAGGGGTATATAATTGGAGTTTGGAGGAGAGATAGGAATAAAAGATAGGGCTTATATCTTCAGTAGAGATGATAAAAATTCCTGAGTTAAGATTGCACCTTAAAAGGACAATTTAGGAGATGCTGAAAGCTTTATAAACTTGGAAAACGTATATGATCTTAAATTAAATGAAAAGAAAGTGCGAAAAATACGGGTTGATGATTTCTAAGTTGAAGATGATAGATTTTCTTGCTAGAATACTGAATTGAAAAATTAGAGTCAACGGCCAAATTGATCGGATTTTGTGGGTCTAATCCACTGAAAACTCTCAGGAGACAACACTCCTCCTGCTAGGAACACCCAGAGGTTTAACGGCTTATTGCATGAGCTCAGTGCAATCGCGTTCCCTGCGAAAGTGAGATTAGGATTTTTTTTTAGAATAAAATTAGTTTTGCTCGGGACGAGCAAAAGATAAGTTTGGGGGTATTTGTTCATATTAAAATTTTGCATTATTATATCGCCCATTTTTAATTACATTACACATAAATAAGTGCTTTTGATCTATGTCTGCTAAATAGTTGCAGGTTACAGGTTCTCATATTGTTACAGTGAAATTCGTGAAAAGTCATTACAAATGTGAGACTACGACCAACAAGAGATGAATCCGTATGATGTCGTCTACCAGTTCAAGCAACAAATGAAATCAGTAGACAGTTCAATACACAAAGCACAAGGGCGGCACAAGATTCAAGACTTCAACACGAAACTCAAGGCAAAAGTCCACATCATTCTGCACTGTTGAAAATCTGAAAGAAAATAGAAGAGATTCTGAGGAACTAGGTGAAGAAAACAGAAGATAAAAGTAATATGAAGCAACCCTGAAAGATTGAGACCAAGAACCCACTAAATGGCCGCAGAACCGCGGCCAAACAGGGCTTTCTGTCGCGGTTCCGCGGCTGTATGATGCACGTGTCGGTGGGTGTCGATGTTTTGACCCGACTTTTTTAGGGTAGTTTTATAATTTTATGTATGGATCAGAATGCAAACCGGGGTTTTTGCTATCTATAAATAGGAGAGCTCAAGGCCTTTCTTAGTGTGCCTCTTTTAGGGTGCCTTTCTTAGGATGCCTCTCTTTAGTTTTTACTCTTTTAATTCTTAGATCTAGATTTTAATTCATTTGTAATGCGTTGTTGAGAGGATATCAATAAAGTAAGTTTTCTTTTTCCATCTTGCATTTTTTATCTGCAATTTATCCTGCAATTTTTTTTACCTGTTCTTTTATTATCTGCAATTTAGTTTGTCTATTAAAAATAAAACAAAAATGAATTTTATTTTCACTTTCCTAATGAGTGAGTAATTCCTCACTTGTTAGGGTTAGAATAGAGAAGGTTTGAGAGAAGGAAATCTCTCTCACTCCTTTCCTTGCCCATATAATTTTTAAAATACGGACTCCCTTTAAATCAACCATAATCCGCTCACTACGGCACCCTATCCTATAAGGTAGCGGTGATTCCATAGTTAGACCGGTTATGGTTGAATTAACCGAAGATTAGGGCTAAGAGCCAAGAACGGACGGATAAGGACCAAAAGGAAGAAACTTAGTTTCTTTCCAGTCGAGCAAATCCCCGTTGTTGACTATTACCCTAACACCTATATTCTTAACTAGGGCATTGATAAAAGCGAGAAGACTCCCTTTTTCGAACCAACCTAATCCTAACCCTGACAAGCCTTTAAATCAATTTATTCTCATTTTTAGATCGTAAAACAAAACCTATCAAAGATAGGACTTAACTCGTTAGAATTTAAAGAAAAGAACACCATTTCCCTGTGGATCGACTCGTACTCAACCGGCTAGCTACCAAGCGACACCGTCTTGATTGCGGTATTCTTAAATTTAAAAAGCATACGCAAAATCTCTATCAATCAATAATCATCTCAATTATACTAACAACTAGAATATTATTTTTATAGCTTCTTTCCATATTCATTTAATTCTTCCCATATTCATTTAATTCTTTCCCTCCTTTTCGTTGCACGGTTAACAACAATTTTATTGTGTTCCCTTCATAGAAATCTGACTATATTTTACATTAGCTTTCGTCAAACTTAACCTTTTTCCTCGACTTAAGACAAATAATGAAAGAATAAGATATTCTTGCGGAGTTACGGGCTTGATGCAGATTATATAAACTTTTTCCCTAAAGAATACTTTTATATAGTTAAAATTGCAGTTTTCGAAAGAAAATGAATCATATTTCATAACCATAGTTGAAATTTGAAGCCTAACCAGAGTCATTATTCAAGTAAAAAAGTTACAAAGAAAGGAAAATTAAAGAGCAGACAAAGGAAGAGCAATGATTGTTATCTTTCGCTTACGAATGATAAGTCCCATCCAAGCATCACTTTAAAGCAGATATAAATGATGGATCAAATCTTTCCTTTCTAGGCAAAACCGATGTTCCAAGAATGACAAATAAACACATTTAAATTCGGTCATACATTTAAACAACAGGAAAAAAATATTCCTAACTATCGTTGTAAGTTGAAATCTTACTTTCGATAAGGACTTCATCAAGAAGAGCTAATGCAGAAAAGAGAACTATATGACAAGGAAAAAAAATAAGTAACATGTCAATCATACCACAAAGATCAACAGGAAGATGATTACAGACATCATACAGATTGAAGATAACAAAAAACTACCTCCAATCTTTAAACAGATTCAAAAAAGAACCAAATAAACAACAAAAGGTGGCATAAGTAATTTTATTTTATAAAAAAGTTCATATATCAACAAATCAGTTAGCTTCTTCTTCTTTTCCTTCAACGTCATGGATTAAAAATCATGTCACCACACTTGCACTTCCAATTCATGGGCTTGTAGTTGGAACTGTACTCATCGCCTCTGGAGTTGACCCCAGCATAAGAATACTTCACCATTCTCTTCTCCTTCTTTGATGGGACTAATGGCATTTGAACCGCCTCACAATGCCCACAGGTGCTGCACCTCCCTAAACAACTCGGCGGCCTCGATCCGAGCATTGCTCCCTCCACCATCATCTCCTTGCCTTCACCCTTATGTTGCCAATAGAGTTATCTAAACTTAAACTTCAAATTTCTAACTTCATCCTATATGGCTTTGATTTTACGGTATAGCTCTAGCAGCCATCTGACCGCAAATTTTAAGCTAATCAGAGTTATATAAAATCCATTTTAATCTCATTTACCTTAACTCCAACGAAAAAGGTTAATTGCACGAAAAAAACCATGTAGTTTACCCCATATTGGATTTCTACCCCAAAATTCCATTACTTTTAAGGGCTTTATGATGTTCGGCAGGGCGTTTGTGCTAATAATTCACTTCAAGAGGTATATATAAGTGCTATACACTACAATAGGGTTTTGTAAAATCAACCAAAAAGGGAAACTAAAGACAGCCCTCTTGGAGTTGAGGTAACTTCACATCCAAACAACAAAACAAAATTTAAAAACAACTCCTTGTAAATTTGCTTCCAAAGCCAAACAAGAACAAAGACTTTAAAAGTTCTAACCTTGGCGGAAGATTCTGAAACCTCAGCCAATTGTCTGCTACCTGCATCACGACAATGTTTCAACTTTCAGGTGTTAATAAAAGAGAAGTCATCAAAAATTCTTAAAGAAACTCATTGAGCTATATAAACTAAACCCTACATTCAGCTGAGCTCTTCATTTGAGATGAACTCAAGAGGAGGAGCATTGAAAGAGAGAAAAGCTGAGCATGTCTTGCTCCTGAGTAGGAAAAACAGCCACCCATTTCTTAAAGCAGCAGTGACTGAATGAAAAAATTATGAATGCAGTGCTGGTAAATGAGATGGGGGTCTCAATAAAAGATTTATAGATGAATCAGATATGATTGCCACTGAGGAAATGTGTACTACAAGCTCAGGTATTAAATGCACTATAACAGAGAAAATCAAAAGGACACGACAGTTGGAAGCAGAGATTACAAGATACAAATGAATGGGACCAAAGTTTCAAAGAAATCACAAAAGCTGAACACTCAACAACTTCAACAGCATTTATTGAAAAGAAGTTCCAGGTATAACAAGGAGTAAATACAAAAGAGTCTCCATCACATGAAAAGATAAAATAAAGAGAGAGGGCATGAAGGAATAGCCTAAAAAGGCAAAGAACCCAAAACCCATGGCAGTAGATATTGGGATTCTTACCACAAAACAAGAGAAATGCTTTTTCTACTGAAAATTAAAAAAGAGAGTACTGCAAGATAAAAAGCAGCTGTGAAATCTTACTTCCCTCTTGTGATGAGCTGTTTCCTTGCTTGTGTTTCTTTTGTCAAACCTACACGCAACTTCTGAAGCCTGATCACTTGTAAGATAAAAGAATCAAAATGGTCAATTTTGGAGTTAGGCCAATAGAAAATAAAAAGGATTTATTTTATTTCTACAAAGAATATTTCATTGCAACACTGTTGATATTTACATCAGATCATGATAAACATCCATTCTCTTGCCTTCCTTCTATCATAATTTACATATGAATCATAGGTTACAAGTTGCCTCTCATTATACAAGGAGAAATTTGTGTCTCCATGATTTTCCTAGTTACAAAAAATAATGAAACATAAAGAAAGAAAAACAAAAAAAAGAGTCACACATCCTTTGATCATAAAACAAAATTGTCAATCATGTGGCAGATCACATCTGCACCATCCGAATTTATCGCGTATGACTTAACCTGCATAGAATTAAAACCATGATTTAGTCCTTTAATAAACATTGATAAATTACTTGGTAATGAAAACCATATGCATTCATTAGATTCTGTAATGTTTTGATGTTTCAGCTATTAAACTTTTTAGATTCACTTTTGCTTAAAAATTGCCCTCATCTATAATTATCTAGCATTTCATCACCCTCCCGAGTTGGTCAACGATAGTGTCAAATTTCATCTTCCAACTCATAGGAAGACTGGATCCATAGGTGCTATGTGATGATAAACCGTATATGATAAGTGAAAATGAGACGCGCATCAAGGGTACCCGAAAAATTTATTCCACGAGACCACAAAGATTGTAGAGGTTCACTGTCAACCCATCAACGCTTGAATCCACCGATTACTTCACTTTTGCTTTGAAGTTTTTTTTATGAGTAAAAAAGGTATATAAAGGTTCATTCACCTTTTAAAATTGAATTTATTGATGGGGGCATTCCATTGTGCAAATTCCTCACAATATGCTAGTTAAGGCAAGATACAAATACAAACTAGTGACATCTCATTTCCCAGTTGTATTCACTTTTCATGCCTCTTACAATGCTTCTCATTTCAGTTATACTTTAGCAATACACTCCAATATTAAAAAATAGAAATCTTTTTATTTCATTTCCAAAATAGTAGACCAGATCAAACAATGGCCTGTATATATTTAACATCTTACTTACGTATACATATAAAAGATAATCAGTAGACATGTACTTATAAATATAGTGAAAAAGCCATCAGAATGCTCACAATATAATATCCATTGATTTCTAAAGATTAATCAGCTATTCAAGGGTTACCTATATACCTGAATAGTACTATGAGCAAAAATCTTTTGTTTACTTTCGCGAAAACTGACATCAACTCTTTCCCAAGGGGATCTGTTCAGACCTTTCATCATCGCTTCTGTGCTTTGTTAAAGGCAAGCATGAATTAATCATTTGATGTATGATAAAATGAAAGTGGATAAGAGTACAAAAAGAAGTAAAAAATTCTAGAGCTAATATGTTTGTTTTCAGAAACAATAAGTAGCCAGAAAAATATTTAAGCAACAGAAATTAGTAACAAATACCATGAAAAGCTTCGTGATTGCTATGATGGATTCTATATCTAAATGAAGTCTGAGCATACATCAAAATCGTATTTGGAACCCCACTCACTTTTGGTCCAAAAACAAGAAACATTCCTGATTTAACTGGTACTAATTTTTGCATCCATAAACTATCACGTGCCTAACAAAACACTCTAAAGAGAAGAAATCAGGAAGAATATTGTAAGGAAACGGCACTGATGAGTTTTGAATTGAAAATGAAACACAGCAAAAGAGGGAAGAGATAAATCAGGAAGAACATTGTAGGGATTTAACAGCACGTGATGAGTTTTGAACGGAAAATGAAATACAACAAAAGAGGGAAGAGATAAATCAGGAAGAACATTGTAGGGATTTAACGGCACATGATGAGTTTTGAACGGAAAATGAAACAGGGTTAAGTCAGGGGGACAAAGTGCGTTTTTTAAAACTCAGAGGAGTTTCCTGGTTTTGAGCCAAAATTGAAAGGAATTTCCTGCAAGTTATTTTTTATATTTAGAAATCAAGCATGACAATTAGATTTCACTGAAACGATGTGATGACAAACCTTCCATCTCATCTGTAGTCATTGGTTGATAAACAAATATTGGAACAAATTCTTCATGTCCCAAATCAGCAGGTTTTGCTTTCTCCTCGTACACAATGTGTGGATATCTCTCATTCTTCCTAAAATCTTGGCGCTGGATCAAGGCACAGTAACATGTATGAGTCGTGAGATAACCATTGAAAGTTCAGAATTTTAGTAGCAGCGTTTAAAATGTTTACCTTGGGCAACTCGTGAAGACGCCGTATTGATGAAGTCCTCCATCCAACAATGACTACAATGAGTTAAGCCTTTATACAAGTATCTATATAGGCTAAATTTCTTCAACAGTCGCTGTTTTTCACAAGGCAACCTTAAAGTTTTTTTTATAAGAGTAAGCTCCATTGAATTGCTAGAAGGGTATTTTGCAGTAAAATTTTCCTTAACCAAAGTTTAAGGGAGTTTATTGTAATAAAAAAACTATTAAGGTAGTTCAGTGAAAACAGCAAGTGCCAAGGGTATTTTAGTGTAATTTAGCCATAACATTATTTAAGATGGTAGAATAATAAATTAAGAGCTTCATACGGCATACATATGTGTCCAAGCATAAAGTTAATTTCTCAAACAGGATACTGTCGAAGCACACATTTGAGTAAGCAACACGGCGCTTAAAAGACTGCAAAGCCGAGCTGCAAAAATAAATTACAAACAATCATAAGTCAATATCTTCGTTAAAAAGTGATTTTGAAATGAAAATTCACCGGTTATAGAGACAAACATGAATTTGAGATCTCCATAGTCATTGACCATTTGAAGGAGAAGAGGCGGCTTGCCCTCGTGATGATCTTTGAGAAAGAGATGATTTCCAGTTCTCTTAGCAACAATCCAAGAAATGTGATATGCCATCTTTTCGAATGCACGTGAGCCACGGAAAAGTGGGATCTGGAAAATATCTTCATTCTCGATAAATAATAACATGAAAGTGCCATGTCATTGGCCAGTTCACACTACATATCTTTTCTAGGTAAATATGAGGCTAAAATGCAGATATACACCTCACTTTTGACAGTACAGCAGGAAAAAAAAACCTCTTTGCAACTCTGCAATCTGCCTCTTATTCTTAGAAGCCATTAAACTTTTCCATTAAAGTCAGTTTTTTTATTCCAGAAAATACCCCCAAGTAAGAATATTAATTACTAACTGTTAAAGATACAATTGCAGAAAAATAATAGAGGTTCAGACGTATTTGTTATGAAAAAATATTTTATGCAAGTAATGACATTGTTAAACTCGGAGGGGGCAACGTAATAGATTTTATGAAGGGAAGGGGTATTTCCCACTTATGGCCAAAAGTGTGGGTATTTCCTGTGGCCTAAATATAATAATAGGATAAAATCATCTTATTGTAAATCAATTATTAAATTTATTTTCATAAGGAGAAGAAATATAACATCTAATTTCGGCCTTTTCCCATCAAAACAGGGGTGGCTACGAAGACAAGGCTCATGAAATGTTAAGAAATTCTAGCAATTGGATTGTTGTTATTTTTTTTGGGAAAAAGGTGGATAATTAGCCACCTGATATCATTAGAAAGGTTTTAATGGTTCATAAAAACACCACCAATTGGATTGTTGTCGCCATCAATTGGGGGAAATAAAAGGTTATAGATGAAACAAGTTTACAAATGGCATGGCATTAGAAACTATGAATGGATAAATGATAAATGCTTTGAAACTGACCTGCTTGTGAGACCTCGAACCAAGGTGAGGAGTTGCGAATGTAATAAAATTAACAGGCTCAAGTCCAGCAATTTTTCCTTTCGTTTTGTGTGGTTCCAGGCATACAGCTCCACATTGACAAGCCTTGCAGTCTTCATTTTCTTTACTCTCTGTGTATAGTCTACCAATTGCATATCTTGCTGTTAAGCCACCAAGTGAATGAGCAAGGAAAGAGATCTTCTGAAGCGCCGGCCTTTGTGCAACAACTTCTAATACCTGGATACATAAAGTAATCCGCTTGGTCAACTGTAAAGATTGCGCAATGAAAGTCTATAATAAGGGCTAATAGCACAAATAACCTCTATAGCACTTATACACCCCTCTCAGGGCCTCTTTTCAGCAACCAAAACCTTAAAAGTCGAACTTGAGTTCTGCTCTAAACAACATAAGCAGCTTCTGGAGTTACTTTAGACAATCATTTTAGTAGCTTAGAGTCGAATTTGAATGTTTCAACTGCTTTGGTCAATGAAGGGGGGTTGCACGTATCAGTTTTCAATCAAAACAAACTTATGTCCAAAGGGCATATCATTGCAATATAAGGTTAAGGCTGGACTATATTTCCTAGGGCTCCATTAGATAGTACGAAATAAAAGTGTGGATATCAGACAAGTCATTTGTATATGCACCTCTTTCGCTAGCCTCTCCCCCGTTATATCAACACCATCAAAAGTCAAGCTTGAATGATTTGCTTCACTGCCTGCATCGTAGAAAGTTATGCACCAGATTAAAAAAAACAGCAATTAAAAAGACAGCATTATGATTCATATATAACTCTAAGGCCCCATATTATGGCCAAATGTAATTAATTCTGACTGTATAACAAGCCTATGGGAATATGTGATGGTGTGTCAACAAAAAGGAATAGATGCAGCACAATCTATATTGAGTTACACATTAGTCTTTTCTGGCTAGTATATTATCATAGTCCAGTATGATCAGGGTTGGAAAGTATCGAAATGTACATTTATAAAAATCCATTCTTGTAACTACTTAAGAAGATAGTTCCTCCTCTTGGCCTGTATAACTTGCAGAGCGCTTCAAATTCAGCTTTAGTATAATGTACCGAGCGTTTTCTTCTTTTTTGGAACATCATGTAAAGCTTTGTAAGAAAAGACAAGACATTCATTGTATGGTCCATTAACAAACCGTTCAATTTGAGAGTTTTTGCTAATCTCGACATACTAGAAGGAAAAGGCTATGCAAACTCACAGTGGACAATGAGATCTTCAGGGTACCTTTCTACAAATCGCTCTGCGGCGTATCTCCAATTATCAGCGCTGCAGATAAAGGGAAAATGTAAGCAACATTGATAAAGGGTATGCTATTTCATTTAAGACAACTCCGCCGTCTTTCACTGTTTATACCCAAAAAAAATACACCGGTTTGCAAAAACATACTGCAAATCCATGGTATTAGTCACCAGCATCAATCTCAACTTAGTGAGATCATATAGATATTCATGCATATTCAATCGTGAATTCATTGCTGCAAAAAAATTCCAATAACACTTCTTTTACAACTGAGGTGGAGCCCAGCAGAAAATCGCTTCAGATTAGTACTGATCATCGCCAATTTCAGCCTATAATCTACTAAAAATTCCTCGAAGACATCCATAATTATCCCTAATTTTCAACATGAGCATTGAACAACCCAATCATCCCCAATATTTATGGTGGGTCCCACACAGCGTTTGATTGAAAATTAGGGCACGCAAAGCAGTTAGACACGAAATTAGATTACAAATCCAAGAAAAGGCGATACCTTCCGACGATTCCGTTGACGGTGACGACGAGATGCGTCGGGATCCGCCGCACGCCGCCGTGGAACAGCGATCCGCCGTTCATCGACGCCGTCATCGTGGGTTGGAAGCAGACGCAGGCGGTGGCGTGGTGGGCATCCTTCATCTTGGTCCTTCTCCCCTCTTGTGCCATCTCTCGATCTAGATTTGGTTTCGATTTGGGGATTGAATTTGAGAGCGATTCTTGAATTTAGGGTTTGTGTCAATGGCGAGGGTTTTTTAATGTTGGGTTTGGTTAAGGATTCTCCAAGCATTTGAATAAAAATCCCCCCACTCTCTCTCCTCTTTCTCTCTCTTAAAAAGTTGACTGACTTTTTAAAAATATTTTCGCCCTGCATTATTTCAATTTATTAGTTCTCTCTCTCTCTCATCAAAACGGCGCTGTTGACCAACGGAAACCCGTCGCTTCTGGAACTCTTCGAAGAAGTCTACCTGTGTTTTTCTACAAATACGTCCCAGGAATATTCAATTTAGCATTTTTAACATTTTAAAATAAATTAATGAAATTAACATTTTCATACAACCTTGTTACTTCAAGGGAGTTTCATGGCATTTTTAAAGTTGGATGGTGTCTCAAAAACCCTGAATATCCGATGGTGTTTATAAAGTTCGTTGTGATGTGGCTTGTTACAGTATAAGAATCTAATTGAAAGGGTCGATTTATTTTCACTTTAGTTCGAACATCACATATTTAAGAGACAAAATGTTGTAATTTACATACTCAACAAATTATGTCCAACAGTCCAAGAAAACATGTTTTAGTTTTTGGTGTGGTATCATGCCGAATTCGTGAATACTACTTCTATAATTGATATTTAACATGGAAGATTGTGTACGTATTGAATTGTCTTGTAAGATACAGGTTGCAGCCTTTTTCCAGAACAGAAAGTTAATACAATATTTAAGAAAAGAAGGTTCGCTCATTTTTATTTTATTTTTGCTTCCTTGTAGGCCTTATTGTATATATTATATTTTTAAAGTGAAAATAGATTCAAATCGAGTTACGTGTCTATCATCTCAAGATGAAGAGAAATACTCGTATTTCTGAATGTATTTGAATCTATTCATAATGCAAGTTTTAAGGAGAAAAGAAGTGGTGCAAATATAAACTTTTGGAGGGGGTATGTAGGCTAAAACCTCTTTCTCTATTACGTGACGCACAAGCGTAATACCTTCCCAACACGCTTACGTTTGTAATTACCGCATAAGGAAATTTAATATGCGGAAACTTACCGAGTAATTATGCGACCGCCGCGAATCTGGTGGGGCCCACTCTCTATGCGTCTTAGTCTCGTAACGGTTGGGTGAGCCACCAGATCAAAAGCAGACAAAAGCCCATTAGTGGTGGTTAGGTTTAAACGTTTTGAGACCCGATTCATGTGCACCCATATTTACACATGCGTGAGGCGGTGGGTCCCACGGGATGATGATTTTTTTTGGCAACGCAAGGAGATGCAACCTCACTGGCTGCGTCATTGGCCGTTTTTATTAATAACCGCTGCCGCTGATGTTGACCGACCATATCGGATATACGTTTTACCGCATGGCAACCGATATTTGACGTCCGTTGAGGACTAGAGTTATTTAGAAGTTTTGAGCTTGAACCCTGGTATGTTAGTGAAAAATCAATACGTATATTGCGGAAATGCGGAAATACGAGACGTCTGTCTCGACGTTTAGAATTATTTGTCTACATCGTACACTTTACTTTAGGTCGGGCCAGATATAGGAAGCATGCTTAGGGCTGTCTTTCCGATCGAATTTTGGCTGGCGCTGGCGTTGAGTCTGGATGAAGTCGAGATCAGATCAAGCTCAACCGGACTTGCACCATCTGCACAATGTCCATCATTCAAATAACAGGAAGATCAAATTTCCAACAAAATACCCTCTTTCATTGCCAAAATGAGAACGCCCAACCCTGACTGCTCCCAGCCCATTTTGAGGTCCCCATTTGGTCAATAATATGCATCACCTGTGCCAAGCTGGCATCATACCATCCACACCTCAATTGTGGCACAAGTTACATGATCCAAATCCTTTTCCATATGTGTAGGCACGTGCTTTCCAAAGCCTTTGGTCTTGCATTCAGACTTCGCACAAACCTTTCACACCCTTTGATTTGATTGTTAAATGTTGCTCTTGTTTTGCTGGAGGGTTGGAAGTCAGCTTGTCTAGAATCATAACAAGGTCTGTACATTCCATCTATTTCGTCGCTAATCATCTGGAACGCTTGGATTCAATTTATTCTTTTCTCCCTTGATGACTATTATGAGATCTATTTGTTTTCAATGAACAGTGTTTTCGAGATCTCATGTCCTATAACTTTCTGGGCTTGACCAGAAAACTCGGCAAGTGGCAGACGGTATAAGAGTCGATTTGTTTTTCTAACATTGAGAAGACTTAGTTTGGGATGATAGCCGAGAACGATGTTGAAGGGCAACATTAACGGCAATCATACTGGTCAGGAAAACAAAACCCGTGATAGTCAACGTCATCAATGATGTACACTTTTAATTTGATGAATTTGATTGGAAGCTTATCTTTCAATTTTCTTATATCTTATTATTTTCTAATGGTGGAACCGAAAAATGCTAGATTCTACCGCCACTCAACTTACATATCGTGATTAATAAATAATTTGAGAGTGATCTATTATATAAAATTTAAAATTTTGAAATGATTTGAGACTGCATGTCAATTTGAAAAATAAAAAAGAGAGTGTAGTAACCCCGACAACAAGAAATAGGTTTATTTCTGAAAAAGAGAGTGAAGTAACCGAGCTATGTTAATGACCATTTTACTCTTTTTTAATAAATACAATCAATTATATAAATATCTATTAATCATTTTAGTAATAATTTTATTACTAACTAATTAATAATGGCCGTGAATGTAGGAGGGGGGCAGCAGCGAATGGAGAACCTCGCTGGCCGAAGGAAATCGGCGACGATGATGAGAGGATGACGAGGGCCAATACGAGGTAGGCGTTGCACCGGTAAGGCTGAAGCTAGGACCAGAATTATAGTATGGAAGGTGAAGAAGATGGTATGTATTTTAGGGATTTTTGTAAATCCGTTGCTGATGTGGCATTTTAAATGCCTATGCCGATGTGGCGATGACGTGCTGCTGTTAGTACTGACATGCCATCGCTTGTTTAGGTGGTTTTCTTCTTTTTCTGGTTATGACACTATAAGATAGTTTCTTGGAGAACCAGAAAACCACATGCGAGTTTTTTTTAAAAGTAGGTCATAAGAAATATGAATAGCAAATTCTTACTATATGCAATGAGCAATGCAATATACCTGGTCATTGTATTATGTTGTAAAAGCCATACAATTCCTGGTTAAACAAATGATAAGGTTTGTCATATATTTAAAGAGAACAATTGTCAGCAGATTTCTTGGCTAAAGATGCTCAAGAACGAAAGCTCGGCTGGACTTGACTTGCATTTTCAGTTTCTTTCTTGCTTTCAAATACTTGCAAAGCTGGATTTATAAATTCTGCCCAGGTTAGAAATGTACATTAGATCATGTTGCCGATAATTTTATGTCTCTACTTGATGATACCCGTAAGTGGGAACTCCCCAGATCCTTATATGTAGTAGATGACGTGTCCCGGGACTTACAGAAACAGGGCAAGCAACACACATTAGAGGCGTCCCCCGGGCTATCGTCCCGTGGCAAGACCCGGCCTCCGAGGAATCCCTGAACACTCCTGTGCTCACCATGTAAATAGCCATTGGCTCGCCTCCGAGCCTTCCTACACGCCGAGCTTCCCGGCCTCCTGCTCGCCTCCGAGCTATCATGGAACCGAGCTTTCTCGGCCTCCCGCTCGCCTTCGAGCCTCCCACTGAGCTAAGCCTTTTCGGTTCTACCGAGCAACCAAGAACGCAGAGCCCAAGCGCCTCCGCCACGGCTCCGCGTATCTCACCAGAAGCAAGATATCCGCCGCCCTACAATCCCGCGTTCCACGCCGTCGTATCCCCCATTAACGAGCGTATCCCGTCATTAACAGGGGGATCCCGTCATTCACATAGGCGTAACGCCAGGGGCGTAACTGACGGCTGATATCTCGCGCCAGCCCGCTCCAAGCGACCGCTATAAAAAAACCCTCTCTCAGACGACTCAGGTAACGCAATTTTACTCTAATAAGCCGCTACTCTGCCCAAATACCTCGGCTAACTTGATCGTCAGAGGGTCCATGGTGGTACAACCACCCTGAGAATTCTTTTGCAGATTGCTCGGCTTCGCCTCAAAACAAGCCCACTGAAATCCACACGCTCAAAAAGGCAACTCTCAACACCAATCTCAACCGTTCATCCACGATCGCGACAGATCGACGGAGGACAACATCTGAAGGAGATCCTGACCTCCATCATTTGGCACCGTCTGTGAGAATAACGAAAATTCCACTCATCGAAAGTTAATCTTCCGATCTCGAACTCATGGAGAGTGAACACCGTGATGATCCAAGCACCAGCCGCCGCCCTCCCCACAATGAAGGCGCGGGTGGATCCACTCCTCCCCCTAACGCCTTCATGCCCTCTTTGCACGGATCGACAGGCCCGCATCCATAGTGGATGCCCTTGTCCGCGTCCAAACGACGGGGCAAGCCCCCCAGGTCACCGTTCCCCCATCTGGAGATCACGACCTCCGCAGAGAGGGAGATGACGCTGCCCGCGCTGGCACTACTGAACGTCTTGCTATCTCTGGCGGCCACAGGTCCCCCGTGGCGACCGATTCAGTGACCCGTTCGGCGCCTCACAGCTCCACGCTGAGGTCTTGTGAAAGAGCGTCCCACGCCAAGGCCCATCGCGCTCCCGTCCCTCCCGAAGAGGTGTCGGTCAGCTCGCCAGCTCCCAAGCATGGCCGGCACCCTCTCCCTCAACGGGGTCGCACGGGCGGCACTCGCCGTGATGACTCGAGAATGACCTCGCCAGGGGACCTGAGGAACGTGATAGAACGGAACCGGAGCCGCAGTCAGGCGCAGGCCGCCAGCAGAAAAGGCCATAACTCCGTCTATGCCGAATCTTTGGGATACCACGACCGGCTCGATGTCACGACCCGAAATTGGCACGCGACGACCCTTAAACTACGCAACGTCTACAGGCGTAACACAATTTAAGTAAGCCGAAAACCCAGCAATCTAAACCATCAAAAGTAGTAAGAAATAATAGCATTTTCGAAACATTTGAAATCTCAACCCAAATTCTTGAAAAGTCCAACTTTATTTCCTTTAAAATTTTGGCAGCACCTCTTTTGTAAAAACCAGCCCCAAAAATGGGTACAACATAAATATAAGTAAGCATCCACAAATGGGAGAAAAACACGCCCAAAGGCGTAAAATAACCACCATAATAGATATACGACGCCGTAGCGAAGAAATAAAAGACGATATAAATAAAACTGCATAAAGGACATCCAAGTCACCAAAATAATATACAATATCGTCCTCACATCAAGTCTCTAAGTCATACAAGATAATGGTAGATGAAGAGTTTATGATACAACGAATATACAATGAACAACATGAACGGATAACCACAAAACCCACCTAAAGCAAAACCGCACACTGTGAGCCGAAGCGGTATCCGCAGCAAAAGATAATATGATAGGAGATAATAGCCCTGCCTCTGACTACCGTGAGGATCAACCTGCAAAACACTGTGGCACAACGGGGGTGAGTTGTCAACCCGTGAATAGTAAATAACATATACAGGTAATCTCAAGTATGCACGTACAGCGCGAATCTAACATATGCAACTAATAGCTGTAAAAGGTCATATGAATGCAGTAGTCATGAAAGGTGCACTAGCAAGTATAACTAATACATGAAGCAATAATATGATAATCTGCATGCAACAGTCATGTAATGCACCCCATCAGGTACAACTAGTACATGAAACAATGATATGTCAATGTATATATGCAACAGTCAAGAAAGGTACTCTAGCAGGTACAACTAAAATATGAAGCAATGCATATAAAATAAAGTATGTAAATGCAACAGTCATGGAAGGTACTCTATCAGGTACTACTAATACATGAAGCAGTGCATAAACAATAAATATGGAGTATGGGATGAAACATGTCATTTCCACGGAATCCTGATATCGTGGTAGGACCAAAATCCATCAAGACAAACCAAATCCCAATTTCCTCAAATCAGCCCCCAAATTGGCTCTCATATCATGTAAGTCTCACCAACCCTGAATGTACAATATCAACAAATCTCATATGTCCTGAATGTACAAAATCAAGTGAATCTCATATATCCTGTATCCAATACCAAGTGAATCTCATATAAATTCTGTATCCAATATCAAGTGAATCTCATATATCCTGAATCCAATATCAAGTGAATCCCATATGTCCTAAATATATTTGCATGAATAATTATGATGATGTATATAATTGATATGTATACATATATATTAGCGTCCCATTCCACTAATATATATATATATATATATATATATATATATATTAGCGTCCCATTCCACTAATATATATATATATATATATATATATATATAACAGCGTCTCATTTCACTGTTATATATACTTAGGAGTAAAAATATCATGAAAACCTGTGTCAAGCATCGACACATAAAGGCTGATCTATCAGGTGCTGTCACCACGACTGGCACCCTGATAGGTACGTATCATACGCTATACCGAAAGCTCGAGTGCCTAGCTCTGACCCTCGCCTCTCGACGTATCCATACGTACATGACTCCCGTCGGTATCTCCACGATAACCGCCGAGTTATAGGTACTGTCACCGGAAGGTATGGTTCCCCTGTCAGGCCTCATCGGCATGTTACATCGACATCCCTTTCTTTCCCCACGGTACCTCCGGGCCCCACCATGTACCCTCATACGGCCCACGACACTCCTTGCATGGGGTATATATATCAGAACCGATAAAACTCATGGTGGCTGCTGAAATATCATATCAAGAGACACCGGGTTTTTCAAATAATGCATAATTTCATGAAACTACCACGGTCTTCAAATCCAGGAAATATCATGAAAAATCCATATCTCAATGCGAAAATTCATGAATATAATATATGCAACATAAAACTGAAATGCGAGCATATAAAGGAAAAGCCACTATTAACTGCAATAAGTTAATATAAATATCATGCGGTTCCTAATTTCTCCTAACCTATATAACATCAAATAAAGGTAAACATGTAGCTATAGCCAGATATATATGTAGACATAAAGGTATAGCAAAATATAAGTATCTACCTATCAGTAATGGTATAATACCCTATAGGTATACAGATAACTAGCATGTAAGCATGTCAAGGCATATGTGTAAGCATGTAGGTATACATGTATGCTATATGTCATATGCATAAAGAAATATGAATTAATGTCTCAATGTCCCTAACCAATCAATATCATATCTATATATGTGTTGTGCGTGTCATGGCAATTATTGACGGTGTGTGTGGCATACAATCAGTACTCGTGCAATATGAGCCGTCAATAATAGTGCAATGTCCTAAAGGTACCAGTCCAAGCACAACAAGTAACTAAGCAATAAGGTATATGCGCAACTCTATATATGAAATAGAATATGCGATAATTCATAACATCTCTAGCCCAGATGCATAACGCCGTGCGGGCGATTCCCCTGTAGATGTTAAATTTACTCACCAACGCTTTTGGCTAAGTAAAACCAACCACCTGTTTCCTCTTCTTTGCAGCGTCCGAAGTCCCCGCCTATGAACCTAAAGCATAACACAAGAAAACAAGTATATATATATTAGCAATAGACCTAAAACACGTACAAACTACACTAACCAACGCGACAACACAAACGTACTCTCAAGTGTTCGTATTGCAGCTAACGTGCATAGCGATACTACGAAACCAACTCAAGAGCAACAGAACACAGAACACGAACCGTATCGGATAACGTAACGCGTGAAATGAAACGCAAGAAATCAAGCAAGTGATCCCAGATTTTTCTGTACCAAAAATCTGTAAAAGTTGCAAGTACCATGAGAGCACAAACAATCCCAGAGACCCCTACACCAAAATCCACACCCTAACTCCCTAGTCTGGCCGCAATTTGAGGCCAGAAGCAATAAATTTGCGGCCGTACGGAAAGGAAAGGGGCTCGTATTTTGAGGGTAGTTTCTAGGTCACTACACCAGATTACTGTGATGGGAACTTTTACAACAATTACCTGGTTTGATAGCAGATCATCCCAGACCCAAAATTACACTAAAAGTACGATATTTACCCGAAACGATACGATACGCGATCTAAACTGTAACGACTAAGCTACGCAACACAATAATTACCTACATAACAGAAAGAGATCATTACCTAACCAAAAGAACTCAAAGATCCTGGCTTCTCAAGCTCCAAGGCATCCAAGAGGCAAATCAAGGTAAAACATGTGATTTTGTGAATATTTGAGATGGATTTGTGAAGGATGATGAAATGTTCAGTTTGAAAAGATAGAGGAATGAGAAAAATGAAAAGAGATAGAGAAACGAGAGAGCGTGTGAGGATAAGAAAGAGGGAGGTGAGTGTAGGGTGAGAGTGAGGTGAGTGCAACCCTTTGCATTAACTCACCATTAATGCATTCACACACACCATGCCACCTCCTCACTTTCAAAACAAATATCTCTCTCTTCTCACACAAAAGATCTAGGAGTTTAGGGTTAAGGATTAGATTAAAACACGGATTAGGATAAAGTAAAGGATTGAATTAAGGGTTAAGTTGTCATGGTTGCTAAAAACAAGATTAACACAAAACAAACCCTCACATTAACGTGCACACGTGCATGCATGCCATAACAAATAATAATAAATTATTAATTAAATGTTATAAAATGTGAGGAACCCAAATTAGTAAACTTTTTACAGTAAACCCGCACTAACGTCTAAACTAACACTAACCAAAATCTAAGGCGTTACAATCTCCCCCCCCTTATAAAAATTCGTCCCCGAATTTAAAATTCTCACTAAGCGTACCTTCAAAGAGAAGAGTATAAAACTCCCAAATCTCGCGTGCAGCCTCCCACGTGATTACCTCACTATACGGCTACGCCCAAGAAAACCCTCCACAGATGGCAAGACCCTTGACCAAAGTTTCTCCACCTGCCGAACCACTAACACAATTGGCTGCCGGTGAATGAAAAGACCGCGTTCCAAATTAAATGGTCTGGTGCTGAATCATGTGAGAAAGGTCAAGAAGGTATTTGCAAAGTATCGACACTAGGAATACGGGGTGAATACTCAATAATCTGGACGGAAGTGCCAAATTATAGGCAACGGAACTAACTCGCTTGAAGATCTCAAAAGGACCTACAATCCTGGGATAAGCTTCCCAAAACTCAACACGTCATTCATCAGAAAATCCGTAGGAATACATGATCTCCCACTGCGAACTCAAGTCTGCGACCACCACGATCGGCATAAGACCTCTGTCTGCACTGGGCTACTCTCATCCTGACCTGAATCAACTGGATCATCTCCGAAGTCTCTAGACTAGTTGGATCCAAAAATCCTACTCACGCAGAGTCAGAAAAACAGACTGGCGATCGACACGACCTACCAAACAAAACCTAAAGGTTGCCAATTGGAATGTCTCCTGATAACAGCTATCGAAGGAGAACCCTAATAATGGCAAGTGACGATCCCAACTGCCGACAACAATTAGTATGTACGCACAAGCATATCCTCCAGAGTCTGTATAGCCCGCTCTCACGAACGCTCGTCCTGTGGATGGAAAAGCGGAGCTAAAGCTCAACCAGTACTCAAGGCTTCCTGAAGTTTCTGCCAAAGACGGTAAGCGAAAAGGGTGCCTCTATTGGATACAACGCATGAAGGAACTCCGTGCAAACACACAAACTTAACAAAGAACAACTGAGCAAACTGAGCATAACCGGATAATAAACACCCAAATGGAGTCACACCCTGTCTAGACCGGGGTAGACACCACAACGAAATTCATGGAGATTCTGCTCCCATTCCCACTCCGGAACGGTTGAAGATTGCAACTCTCCAGCCGGTCTCAGATGCTCAACCTTAGCTCACAACAAGACAGACACCTTGAAATGAAATCCGAAACTTCACTCTTCATACCTGCCCACCCGTAACTATCTCACAAGTCACGTCATAATTTGATGAAACTTGAATGAACACTGAAAGCTGACTGATGTGCCTGCTCTAGGATTTCTCGTCTCTATCCAACAACATCAGGTACACACAAACGCATCCCTAAACGTAGCACATCCTGGTCACAAATTAAGGACTCCGAATCTTTACCCAGCCGAGTGTGCTCAAGAATCTCAGACGAACGAGCTTCGGCGGGCTGTGTCTCGCAAAAACGATTAAGGAAAAGTGGACGGGGGCGGACATGGGCAAGCTGTCCCCTCAGTAGAGGTGAACTTAAGCTGTACTCAACGATCGCACAAGAACTATAAATCTGCAGAAGTCTGTCACAACAATCAAAAACCCGCTGCAGGAAGATGTACATTAAGCTCTGGTGGTCCGTGAAAATCTGACACGACTCTCCGAACAAGTAGTGTTTCCAAATCTCCAACGCACGACCACCGCGGCCATCTCCAGATTAGGAGTGGGATATCCTGCTCATACTTCCTCCAACTGTAGGGAAGCATAAGAAATAACTCTATAGTGTTACATCAGTACACAATCGAGCCCCACTCGCGAAACATCACAGTTAAACAACAAAATCGCCCAAACTAGAAAGCAAAGAAAGAACTGGTGCAGTTGTCAACCGAGTCTTCAACTGCTGAAAAACTCTGCACACATGCCTCAGTCCAAAGAAAAAGAACCTCCTTTCCGGTCAATTCAGTCAACGGTGCAGCGATACACTAGCAATCCTGCACGAAACGGCGGCAAAAACCTGCTAAGCCCAAAAATCTGCGGACCTCCATCCCGTACACCAGTCTGGGCCAAAGCTGTATGGCCTCGATCTTCCTCGGGACCATACGAAAACCGTCTCCCGTAACTACAAGACCTAGGAGTCAACACAATCAAGCCTGAAGGAACACTCCGAGAATTTAGCAAACAGCTGGTGCTCTCCCAGTATCTGCAAAACAAATTCTCAAGTGCTGCTCACGTTCCTCACGACTCTTGGAATAGACCAGAATGTCATTAATGACACAACAATAAACCGGTCGAGGAACGGCTTGAAGAAATTTGGTTCATCACATCCACGAATGCTGCTAGGGCATTGGTGAGTCCAACGACACCACCCAAAACTCATAAAGCCCGTAGCACGCACAAAAGCAGTCTTCGGAATGTCATCACTCCGAACCCGCAACAATGATGACCTGATCCCAAACAAACTTAGAAAAAGTCTCGCACTCTGGAGCTGATCGAAGAAATCGTCAATGCGAGGTAAAGGATACCTATCCGCACCGTAAGCCAGTTCAATTGACGATCCATCAATACACAACCTTAAACTGCCGTCCTTCTCCTTAAAGAACAGAAATGGAGCTCCCCATAGCGAAATACTCTGACGCACAAGCCCCCCAACAAACAACTCTGCAGCTGATCCTTAAGTTCCCTAAGCTCCGCCGGCTCATCTGGAACAACGTCGGAAAACTCTCGCACGAAAGGAACCCGGTCCAACACACCCACGGTGGCTCCGGCATCCCGAATGAAAGCCAAGAATCCACGACATCCTCTCCTCTAAAACCGACTTGCGAAAAATTCTGAATTCAAGCTGTGAGAGGCAGCACCACAGTCCCCCTGCACAACAAGAACTGACTCGCCGGGAAAACAAAACCTGACTGTTTTCTCGCGGCAGTCCACAGACGCCTAGCATGTAGCTAACCAGTCCGTGCCCAGGAGAACATCAAATCCAACATCTCTAGAAGGATCAAAACGACGGACGAATCTCTATCTCCTATCCGATTGGTACACAACCGAAATACGTGTCGCGCAACAAAAGAATCGCTGACGGAAATTAACACAACAACGGCTGATCTAGCTAACACGGCTCTCATCCCAACCACGGCACAAAGTGTGTAAAACAAATAAGTGCATCAAAAGAACATATGAATTAAGAATACCTGAAAACTCTGCATTGGACGCCCGTGCGTCCCGATGAGTAGAAGCAAACTTTGGTGTCTGCCCTCTACCCGCAACTGGCTGAACTGCTCCTCTGCCAACCTGTTCCCTCTGAGCGAATCCTCCGCGACCACGACCTCTCCGAACACGAGTCTGACGCGGTGCTAAGAAACAATCCCCGATGAGGTGATGAAGGCTCCCGCACCAGAAACATCCACGCGGCGACTGCTGACCCTCCTGGGGATGAGAGCTGAACGACTGTCCTCGTCCCGAGCCTCCGCTACTCCCGCGAAGTGCACGAAATCTGTCTCGACGGCTAGGCCTCCGTCTCTGGGCTGGTACACCGGTACGAGTCCTCCACTATTCCGGAACTCCCAAAGTCTCTAGAAGACGTGCCTCGTCAACTGGAGCTGCATCTATTGGTGCTATGTAGGTGACAGAATGCTGTGTGCTGATTGCAAGGAACAACTGGGTAACATGGGTGACAACCTCCTGTCGCTGCGCTCTGTCAGCCTCAACAAAAGACCTCATCGTCTGGCGCAAATCCTGCATCTCTGCCACAAACCTATCAATACAATCTGTCGAAGGCGGATCCATCTGCTCCAGTGCAACGAGCATGCCATCCTGGTCAGTCCTCATCCCACCCGAGTCAACTCTGACCTCGGCCCTCGCTGCATCACTCTGAGTCTCCATAGTCATCGGCGGCAAAGGCTATAAATGGAAATAAGATTCGATAAGAAACGGAAATCGAATCACAAGGATATATCATCAAGGAAGGACTTTCAAGCAATTTGTACTTAGGTCACTTTAGGCGAAATACCGTGTCGTGAGTATGCCGCGGACATACACACACTACGTTACTCTGCTTAAGCTACCTACTCCATCATACCAAGGTCATCCTACACTCCGAAAGGTAAAACCTAGCGCTCTGATACCAACTTTGTCACGATCCGAAATTGGCACGTGACGACCCTTAAACTACGCAACGTCTACAGACGTAACACAATTTAAGTAAGCCAAAAACCCAGCAATCTAAACCATCAAAAGTAGTAAGAAATAATAGCATTTTCAAAACCTTTGAAATCTCAACCCAAATTCTTTAAAAGTCCAACTTTATTTCCTTTAAAATTTTGGCAGCACCTCTTTTGTAAAAACCAGCCCCAAAAATGGGTACAACATAAATATAAGTAAGCATCCCCAAATGGGAGAAAAACACGCCAAAAGGCGAAAAACAACCACCACAACAGATATACGACGCCGTAGCGAAGAAATAAAAGACGATATAAATAAAACTGCATAAAGGACATCCAAGTCACCAAAATAATATACAATATCGTCCTCACATCAAGTCTCTAAGTCATACAAGATAATGGTAGATGGAAAGTACAGAATACAACGAATATACAACGAACAACATGAACGGATAACCACAAAACCCATCTAAAGCAAAACTGCACACTGTGAGCCGAAGCGGTATCCGCAGCAAAAAATAATATGATAGATGATAATAGCCCTGCCTCTGACTACCGTGAGGATCAACCTGCAAAACACTATGGCACAACGGGGGTGAGTTGCCAACTCGTGAATAGTAAATAACATATGCAGGTAATCGCAAGTATGCACGTACAACGCGAATCTAACATATGCAACTAATAGCCGTAAAAGGTCATATGAATGCAGTAGTCATGAAAGGTACACTAGCAGGTATAACTAATACATGAAGCAATAATATGACAATCTGCATGCAACAGTCATGTAATGTACCCCATCAGGTACAACTAGTACATGAAACAATGATATGACAATGTATATATGCAACAGTCATGAAAGGTACTCTAGCAGGTACAACTAATACATGAAGCAATGCATATAAAATAAAGTATGTAAATGCAACAGTCATGGAAGGTACTCTATCAGGTACTACTAATACATGAAGCAGTGCATAAACAATAAATGTGGAGTATAGAATGAAACATGTCATTTCCACGGAATCCTGACATCGTGGTAGGACCAAAATCCATCAAGACAAACCAAATCCCAATTTCCTCAAATCAGCCCCCAAATTGGCTCTCATATCATGTAAGTCTCACAAACCCTGAATGTACAATATCAACAAATCTCATATGTCCTGAATATACAAAATCACGTAAATCTCATATATCCTGTATCCAATATCAAGTGAATCTCATATAAATCCTGTATCCAATATCAAGTGAATCTCATATATCCTGAATCCAATATCAAGTGAATCCCATATGTCCTAAATATATTTTCATGAATAATTATGATGATGTATATAATTGATATGTATACATATATATTAGCGTCCCATTCCACTAATATATATATATATATATAACAGCGTCTTATTCCACTGTTATATGTACTTAGGAGTAAAAATATCATGAAAACCTGTGTCAAGTATCGACACATAAAGGCTGATCTATCAGGTGCTGTCACCACGACTGGCACCCTGATAGGTACGTATCATACGCTATACCGAAAGCTCGAGTGCCTAGCTCTGACCCTCGCCTCTCGACGTATCCATACGTATATGACTCCCGTCGGTATCCCCATGATAACCGCCGAGTCATAGGTACTGTTACCCGAAGGTATGGTTCCCCTGTCAGGCCTCATCGGCATGTTACATCGACATCCCTTTCTTGCCCCACGGTACCTCCGGGCCCCACCATGTACCCTCATACGGCCCACGATGCTCCTCGCATGGGGTATATATATCAGAACCGATAAAACTCATGGTGGCTGCTGAAATATCATATCAAGAGACACCGGGTTTTTCAAATAATGCATAATTTTATGAAACTACTACGATCCTCAAATCCAGAATATATTATGAAAAATCCATATCTCAATGCGAAAATCCATGAATATAATATATGCAACATAAAACTGAAATGCAAGCATATAAAGGAAAAGCCGCTATTAACTGCAATAAGTTAATATAAATATCATGCGGTTCCTAACTTCTCCAAGTCTATATAACATCAAATAAAGGTAAACATGTAGCTATAGCCAGATATATGTGTAGATATAAAGGTATAGCAAAGTATAAGTATTTACCTATCAGTAATGGTATAATACCCTATAGGTATACAGATAATTAGCATGTAAGCATGTCAAGGCATATGTGTAAGCATGTAGGTATACAGGTATGCTATATGTCATATGCATAAAGAAATATGAATCAATGTCTCAATGTCCCTAACCAATCAATATCATATCTATATGTGTGTTGTGCGTGTCATGACAATTATTGACGGTGTGTGTGGCATACAATCAGTGCTCGTGCAATATGAACCGTCAATAATAGTGCAGTATCCTAAAGGTACTAGTCCAAGCACAACAAGTAACCAAGTAATAAGGTGTATGCGCAACTCTATATATGAAATAGAATATGCGTCATTTCATAACATCTCTAGCCCAGACGCATAACGCCATGCTGACGATTCCCCTGTAGATGTTAAATCTACTCACCAACACTCCTGGCTAAGTAAAGCCAACCACCTGTTTCCCCTTCTTCGCAGCGTCCGAAGTCCCCGCCTGCGAACCTAAAGCATAACACAACAAAACAAGTATATATTAGCAATAGACCCAAAACACGTACAAACTACACTGACCAACGCGACAACACAAACGAACTCTCAAGTGTTCGTATTGTAGCTAACGTGCATAGCGACACTACGAAACCAACTCAAGAGCAACAGAACACAGAACACGAACCGTATCGGATAACGTAACGCGTGAAACGAAACGCAAGAAATCAAGCAAGTGATCCCAGATTTTTCTGTACCAAAAATCCGTAAAAGTTGCAAGTACCATGAGACCACAAACAACCCTAGAGACCCCTATACCAAAATCCACACCAAGAGTGCCAGCGCTGAAGAGTCAAAGACTCTGAGGTAGCGCCTCACGTACAAAGCACGAGAGCGCTAGCCCAGGAACGCCATCGCTAAGAGTCAAAGACTCTGAGGCAGCGCCTCACGTGCAAAGCACGAGAGCGCCAAGTGCTAGAACTAAATGTTCTCCACCATTGGATCAAAGATCCAACTAAGATGAATAAATTATCAAATTATAGAATAAAATTCTGTCGAGGAAATACTCCTCAAATCTTTCCAAACAGGAAAGATTGTGCTCTGTAAATCAGAGCACCGTTGGATCAAAGATCCAATGATGATTAAAAATCACTAAGATATAGAATGAGTTCTGTATGGGAAAATATTTCTCCAATCTTGTTAAAAAATAAGAAAATTGTCTTCTGTAAAACAGAAGCCCTTGGATCAAGGATCCAACGGTGGGAAACATTCCCTAAATCAATCAGAGATCTCTCAATGAGAGATTTTCCTAACTGATTCAACAAATCAGCCTCTCCTATATAAAGGACCCAAGACTTCTAGTCTTGTACAAAGGACCCCCCCAAACTTTGAGAAATTTCAAAAAAAGAAGAGCAAGCTCTAAAAAGAAGAACTTCTTCAAGACAAATAAAACAGAGAGATCAAAGTATCTCATCAAAGAAGAAGAACTTAGTTCTTTTTCTAGATCATAGATCTATAAAACAGAGGTTTTTCACAAAAAGAGATCATAGCATCTCATCATGAAAGGGGGGAGAAGAACTTAATTCTCTTCAGATCACAGATCCATAAAGACAAAGTCTTTTACAAAAACATAAGAGATTGTAACATCTCCTATAAAAATAAGAACCTAGTTCTTAGAGCCATGGGGTAAAGTCTCTTATAAACGAGAACTCAATTCTTAGAGCACAAAATTTCACAAGGAGCGCTATGCACTCATTGACTGGCGCTCAGCGCCAAGCGCGCCACGTGCTCCTCACATGGACGCTACTTAATAAAGAGCGCTCTGCACTCATTGACTGACGCTCAGCGCCAAGCGCGCCACGTGCTCCTTACGTGTGCGCTATCTCACAGGAAGCTCCTTAGCGCTCTAAGTCTAGTGCTCAGCGCCAAGCGCGCCACGTGCTCCTTACGTATGCGCTGAGGGAACATAAACCGTTCTTTAAATAAAACCACAGAGCCATAATGAGTGCTCAACACTCTATAAAAGACAAAAAAAGTTTTCAAAACCCAAACCAATGCTCAGCATTGTTAAATAAAAAAGGACCGAGCCTAATTAAATGTTCAACATTTTAACTGAGTGGGCCGAGCCCAAATTGGCCACAGATCCCTAATTCAGATTAATTGAGCCCATATGCTCATAAGTCATTTTAACTGATCTTAGTCCCAAACTTGACTACAGATCTCCCAACCAACATTGGTTCAAGGGTACATCTCTTCATACCTTTGATATATGTCGTTGTAATTCCTCAACGTCTTCAGAGAGATGGAGGGTCCCAATAATCAATAACTTTTGGTGCATCCCCAAACGGTTGAACCAAAACCACACAGACTATGACGTCTTTAAACTGACTATAATGTCCTTAAACTTTACGGACTGTGGGGTCCTTAAACTCATGGACTATGATGTCCTTAAACTTTACGGACTATGAGGTCCCTAAACTCATGGACTATGATGTCCTTAAACTTATGGACCGCAACGTCCCTAAACTAAACCCCACAGACTATGAGATCTTTAAACTAGACTATGATGTCTTTAAACTGGACTATGAGGTCCTTAAACTCATGGACTATGATGTCCTTAAATTTTATGGACTATGAGGTCCTTAAACTCATGGACTATGACGTCCTTAAACTTTGCAGACTATGAGGTCTTTAAACTAGACCATGATGTCTTTAAACTGGACTATGAGGTCCTTAAACTCATGATCTATAATGTCCTTAAACTCCATGGACTATGATATCCTTAAACTTATGGACCGCAGCGTCCCTAAACTAAGACGATAGAGTCTAAATACTCTTTCGTTGGATCTAAATGATCCCAAAATCTTGTTGAGTAGATCTTAGTCTAAAATTAGACTAACGTATTCTTAACAAACGTTTAAGTTGATCTTAATCTCAATGAGAATAACGATCCTTAAACCTAAACCAAAACTAAATCTAAGAAAATACGGATTTGGACTAATCTACGCCTTGCGGGCGACAACATATATTAGTCTTCGTATACGATCCACGGGCAACCAAAAATAAAATAAACATACACGACACGAAGTGACCATCTGAAGAAGGAGAAAGTTGTTACCGCGATGCGGTAGCGTAATTAACTGCAGGGGCTTGCGCCTGCAGGGAAGAGCGTCCCTATAATCAAATACCTCTCAAATGAGGGGGAATCTAACGAAGTCTGCTACAACGGCCGTATCTGTCTAAACCTCCAATACACGGTACCATAACAACTTGGCATCTTCGGAGAGGTGGACGGATAAAACCAAATAGCATCTGCCCCCAAATTCAGGCAAGATGTTTATCTTCCCAGTTTTCGGCGGAGAACACTCCCGGTATTGGGGTTTGATGTTGCGGTGTGCACGGGTGGTCATCACCAGAAATCCTTGGCCAAGGTAGTCGAGAATTACTGATTTGGATCAGTAGTTTCTCAGGTGGTGATGGGCTTTATACCGATACTAAATGTCGCGTTATTAGGGGTCTGACTTTATCCACCCCCTGACTCGATATGCGATACTCATAGGCGAACGGACCGGACTGTACGAATATTGTCACTATCAGGCTCAGTAGGGGTTCATGATGAGTTTGCTCGTCGGCCTCCCTTTCACTCAATACCTGGGTAGCCGTTACGTACAGCTAGTTTCGCTGACGTGCTTATGGTTAAACCCACTGCCAGCGTATTGACGAGTCTTTAGAGTCCCACACAGAGGGCTTCCCTGCTTCGGGCAAAACGGTGTAGAGGCCGTATGGTTTTACGACAGGGTTCGATCATATACGTGTACTTGTGCACGCATGATGTTCGGACGGATAATTCTATTGGGCTTTGGTTTAAGCCGGATCCTAGTATTATATTTGTTGGATTATTTTCGTCTCTTTGTATTCGTATTCTTCGGAATACGGATGCGGCTATGTATATACGGTTAATGGGTATTCTTGTAATTTATTACAAGATTACTTTTAGAAGATTGCACCTCATCATGGTTTAGACCTTTTTGGATTAAAAGGTTATTGAGCTGTAGGATGAGGTGTTTATTGCATTTTTGGTGGCATAGCTAATTAGTGACCCATGGTTACTATTCTAGCATGCTTAGGGTTTTTGTTTGTTGTGAGATTATGTTGACTTGAGATATTTTTTGTTGACTAAGATATTTTGGAGACATGGACATTCATGTCATGGCTCCATTATTTCTTATCACACTCACACAAAAAACAAAAATACAAGCCATTATTTATTTCTTTTTCTCTCTCTTGAGTTGCTCTCAACACCTCATTCTCATGGCATCTTTTTCTTCCTCTAGCTTCACCCAAACCCTCTCATGAGTTGAGAATCCTTGGGTGTCTTGAGACAAATTAATCCTTCATCACTCTCTACTTCATCTACGGCATCTAGAGTAGCGATCTAGGTGTCCTAGTTTCCTCAGATATGAGGTTGGAGCTCGTTGCATAGACTCTCGGGTGGATCATCTTCGATGGAGGGAGACCGGAGATCAATCTTGATCAAGGAAACCCCTAGGAGCTTGGGATGATGATTGAAGACCGAAGGACACGGATCTATTCGGTATAACCATTCTAACTCCTTTGCATGTTTTGTTATCTATGGCTTATGGGTGATCCGGGTAATTGGTTGTGGTAGCGCCAAGTTTTATAAATTTTTGTTCCGCATTTCGTCACGGATTGATAGCTGGCGCGCTGTCGTAACCCAACAGTCGGCGCCAGTCCCGGGGTCCTAACCCTCGGTCGAGGAGGGGCCCGACTCCGTCCCCGATTGGGTCCTCTACGTTAATAGATCCTTTACCGAGGAGGGGAGAGGTGCCGGCCTTATCATTCGAGGCCTGAACGAGGCAGAGATGGAGTACTCTTTGAAGCTCGGGTTCAAAGCTTCAAACAACACCGTGGAGTATGAGGCCTTGCTAGCTGGACTATAAATCGCCTCCGGAGTGGGGCTGAAGACAATCCGAATTCGCAGCAACTCCGCCCTAGTCGTAGGCTAAGTGACCGGCCGTTTCGAGGCCCGGGAGCCTCTAATGGTGAAATATTTAGCCGAGATAAAAAGACTACGAAAAGACTTCAACGAAGTTCAAGTGGAACAGATTCCTCGGCACCTAAACGCCCAGGCCGATGCCTTGAGTAAGCTAGCCTCCTCCTATATGGCTAACAATAAGAGGAATACTCTCTTTGAAGTCTTGCTACTGTAAGTCTACGGTAGCGCGCCGGCCGTCAATCCGAGGACAAAATGCGGAACAAAAACTTTTTAGGGAACCGGCGCTATCGTAATCTTTCACCCAGATCGAACCATTAACATAAACTAGCAACTAGAGAAGGGTTAGAAAAGCTATACCGATCGATCCGTGTCCTTCGGTCTTTAGCCACCATCCCTAGCTCCTCGGGGCATCTCCGATATTCGGTCTCCTCGTCGGAAGGGCACCACATCAATGAGTCTTTTTACGGGCTCCCGCTTCATCCGAAGCAACTCGAACATGAAGTTTGCTAGCCGACATGTCCAAGGTGAAGTAGAGAATGTGTGTGATAACTTTATCTCAAGTATCCATTGATTCTCAACTCATGAGAGTGTATGGATGGAGGTTGAAGATGAAGCCATGGTGGAAATGGTGAGCTAGAGGAAGAAGAAGAAGAAGAAGAGGCTTTCTTTTGTTATTGTGTTGAATTATTGTTGTGTGCACAAGAATGAAAACCCAAGAGCCAACCCCAAGCCTATGGCTGCCCCCTCTCTCTCCATCCATCAATTCAACACAATAAACAAATCCTAATGTGACATTAGCACAAATAAAGAGACCATGAGTCACTAAACATGTCCATGTCACATTAAGTGCAACTCATCATGAAATCCACTCACAATTTCCACCATTTGTAAACATTAACCTAAATTTTTTGTCCAAAAGAAAAGAACGGCATCATCTAAAGTAAACTCGTGACGGATCACAAGAATACCCCTCACCTGTATATACATACCTGCATCCGCATTCCGACTGAATGCAAATGCGATGAGACTAAAGTAATCCAATAAATCTAATACTAGGATCCGGCTTAAACCAAAGCCCACTAGTATGATCCGTCCGATCATGATCCGTGCACGACTGCATGTATATGATCGAACTCTGCCATAATACTATACGGCCTCTACAACGTTTCGCCCAAAACTTGAGAAACTGCCTGTGGGGGACTCTAAAGACTCGTCAATACTTTGGCTATGGATTTAACCACTAGCACGTCAGTGGTACTAGCTGTACGTAACGGGCTACCAGGTATTAACCAAAAGGGAGGTCGATGAGCGAACTCATCCTGACACCCTACTGAGCCTGTCAGTGATAATATCCGTACAGTCCGGTCCGTTCGTCTATGAGCATCGTATGTCGGGCCTAGGGGGTTGGTAAAAGTTAGACCCCCAAAAGCGGTACAAGTCGTGTCGGAGTGTAGCCCAGAACACCCTGAGATACTACTGGAATACCTACCAGTAAATCTTCTGCCTTGGTCAAGGACTTCGTGTAATGGCTCTCCTAGACACAGTGCGATCTCACCCCCAATACCGGGAGAGACGAAACCCCTGCCGATCCGCTCACTGCCTCCATATGGCTCGGAACTGTACCCAACTAAAACCTGTTTGCACGACTCCTTTGAGCCATGGTAAGGTAGTAATCAAAGTACATTGGGAACTCACACGAGACAAATGACGATCTCAGGTCGATGAACTAACCTGTACACATGTCACCAGGGAACTGCTATCTAACGTCAGGTATAATACCAACTAGCATGTTCCCGGCGAGTCCTGTCCGGTGTACTTATAACCCAATGAGCACCTGTATACATCTTAGGTTAACCAACTGACACCAATGGCTTGTGACTGTTCCCCTCCGAATGACGGCGCGACAGGGACGTCTTGCCTGAAATTCAGGGCAGATGCTAATTGGAGCTACCCGTCCACCTCTCCGAAGATGCCAAGTTGATTTATGGCACCATGTATTGAAGGTTTAAACGGATGCGGGCGATGTAGCAGACTTCGTCAGATTCCCCCTCGTATGAGGGGTTTTTGATTGTGGGGACGCTCTTCCCTGCAAGCGCAAGCCCCTACAGTTAATTACGCTACCGTATCGCGGTAACAACTTTCTCCTTCTCCATATGGTCACTTTGTGTCGTGTGTGTTTGTTTTGTATTTGGTTGCCCGTGGATTGTATACGGAGACTAAGTTATGTTGTCGCCCGTAGGGCGTGGACTAGTCCAAATCCGTATTATCTTAGATTTGGGTTTGGGGGTTTGGGTTTAAGGATACGTTAGCCTCATATGAGACTAAAATCAACTCAAACGTTTGTTAAGGATACGTTAGTCTAGTTTTAGACTAAGATCGACTTAACGGAATCGTTTAGATCCAACAAGAGAGCAATTGGGGGCCCTATTGTTTAGTTTAATGACATTGCGGTCGATAGGTAGTTTAAGGACATTGCGGTCCAATGTTAGTTTTAAGACGTTGCGGTCAAGGTTAAGGACATCATAGTCCGTGGATTTAGGGACTCCACAGTCCATCGTTAGTTTTAAGACATTACGGTCAAGGTTAAGGACGTCATAGTCCGTTGTTAGTTTTAAGACATCCCGGTCAAGGTTAAGGACATCATAGTCTATGAGTTTAAGGACCCCACAGTCCATTGTTAGTTTTAAGACATCCCGGTCAAGGTTAAGGACATCATAGTCCATGAGTTTAAGGACCCCACAGTCCGTATCAATGTGTGGTTGTCGGGACCCGTCACCTCTTTGAAGACGTTGAGGAATTACAACGACAAATATCAAAGGAGTGAAGAGATGTACCCTTGAACCAAGGCAGATTAGATGATCTGTAGCCCAATTTGGAATCAAGACCAATTAATTATATTATGAGCCCATTGGCTCAGTTAAATTTGAATTGAGGACTTATGGCCTTCTTGGGCTAAGTCCAATCATGTTTGAAATATTGGCCCTCTGTTAGTCCATTAGACATATTCAATTGCAGGGGAGACTTTGCCTCTAGAAACTTAGCCAATTGGGCTAAAACTAGTGTTAAACACTAAAGACCAACAGTGTTGAACACTGGGAATAAGATTAGCAAATTAGTGTTTAAACACTAAAAAAAGTTGTGATTCTCAAATTAGTGTTAAACACTAACAGATAACAGTGTTAAACACTGGCAACAGATTAGTGTTAAACACTAGAAAGAGGGGGGATCACGTGGGAGCACGTGATAGCATCAAAAGGTGGGGCCAGATCTCCTTCAGTTTGTTCTGCAAATAAGTGTGTAACACTTTTGATTCTCACAGCCACCACGTGCGGGCACGTGATGAGTGCTCATGCCTTGATTTATTAGCATATTCATTAGAGATCACGTGATGACACATGAGGGCGCCCAGCGCTTGCTTTTTCTCCTTTGTCACGTGGGGGCACGTGAGGCATTGCCTCAAAGTTCTTTTTCTATGGATTTTTACAGGGGTCACGTGGTAGCACGCGACCCTGGTTCTTTGGTTGTTTAGAGATATGTTCATCTTTTAAGAATTAAATTCTTCATAGAGTTAAACCCTAGCTATAACTTTAGAGGAATTAAATTCCCACTTTCTTTTTGAAGAATGATATTCTTGGATAGGGTTAAACCCCAATTTACATTATGTAGGAATTAAATTCCCATATATGTGAAGAATTAAGTTCTGGCATAGGGAATTAAATTCCTGTAAGTTTTGAGAGAAATAAGTTCTCAATTAGGGTTAAACCCTAGTTCTGTCCATTTTGAAGGAATTAAATTCCTATAATTTTGGAGAATTGAATTCTCATATAGGGTTAAACCCTAATTTTATCTTGGAGGAATTAAATTCCAATAACTTTGTAAGAATTAAATTCTCAGAACTCAATTCCTCCTCTATGTTTTAGATCTGCATGGGAGGATTTCGACCCAATGAGAATTAAATTCTCAATCTATGGGGAGATGTGCACTTTGCAGATCTTCACCAGAGAAAGAACTAAGTTGTTTTCTTTATAGAAGAGTTAAACTCTTTATTTTTGAGAATTAAATTCTCTTTTTGAAGCCTTTTCCCCCTTTCTTTTCTTACCTAGGGTTTTTCTTTTCAGAGAATCAAATTCTTCCTTCTGAATTTTCAGGATTCCAAGGCTCTATATCTCTCTCTCTGTATATATCTCTCTGTATCTCTCTGTATCTCTCTCTGTATATAAAACTCTCCCCTTTGGCTCCTATTTATAGGAGAAGGAAAAGAATCAATCTGTTTAGTAAATCCCTCATTGAAAGATTTGATTTGTTTATTGAGAGATTTGATTTATTTTCATCATTGATCTGAGCCTTTAGATTATTAGGTGAATTTTATTCACCGTTGGATTTTAAATCCAAAAATATTTCTTTGTTATTTCGGTGAGATTTGGGAGAAATCTTTCCATGTCCAAGATCTTTCCATAAATTGGTGATATTTAATCACCCTCGGATTCTCAATCCAACGGTTTTACATAATTCTTCTCTATTTTGGAAAGATTTAAATGATCTTATTCAGAATTTAATTCTGTTGAACAGCAGGGCTTTTAAAGCGCGTGACCCATGGTCACGTGCGAGTGCGTGACCCCCTGAACTCTTTCTCCTCTTTTTTGCTCTGTTCTTTGCCGCTGCTTAACCATCACGTGCCAACACGTGACCACTGGTCACGTGTGAGCACGTGATGCCTCTTCTGAAGCTTTTCCTGATTTTAAATCAGGGAACAAATGCCCCCCGTTGGATCTGCCTTGGGAGTAGGGTAGATGAAACGTTTTCCATCCCATCCTATAAATGCCCATGTCCTTTCAGAAGAGCCTCCACTTTGTTCATCTTCCTCCTTGTGAACTTTTTCCTTTAAGAATTTAATTCTCCTTCTCAGAGCTTAGTTCTCTGTTCCAAAATTTTCAGAGTTTAACTCTGTTCAAAAGACCCTTTCTTCAGGTAATGATTTTTGAACGATCGAAGAATCCTCACAGAAACCTTCACTTGATTTTAAATCCGCACCAAGGGTTTTCCCTTTTAACAAGAACCCATTTTTTCTTTAAGTTCTTCAACAGAAATATAAAACCATTTAATCTTCAACAGTAGGTCTCTTTAGGGTTCATCTGATCTTTTCGGGAGATGATGATGTTGGTTGCTTTTTATGGAATTTAATTCCATCCCCAAGGAGCTTCGGCTCTGGAACAGAACTTTTCTGGAAATTTAATTCCCTTTTTCAAAAAGGAATTTAATTCCTACAAAGAACTAAGTTCTTCCTAGAGAACTTCATGGGTTTTCCTGCCCTGAGTCATCTTCTTCACAATCTAGAAGAAGTTTGCACTGTTGGTCTTTGGGAATTTAATTCCCTTAATTCTGTTTGATTTATCACGGAGTCCAAGAAGGATCTGTCTTTTAGGGGAATGTGTGGGATCACTTGAAACTCACTGCCTATTTATGAGAATATTCCCTTTGTCTCATTATAATTGCCGTGCCTCATCATTAGCCAGCCGCCATCTTGATTTCGTGGGACCCACATGTTTTGTAACAAACAAGTCCTCTGTCGCTTTCTTCCACTGTCTTTTTTTTTTATATATATGCATTCATAACCATATATATATATATATATATATATATATATATATGCATTGTCGGCCTCGCTTTAACAGTTTCCCCTTATTCTATTTCAGGTGCGATGGCTTCCGTTCCGTACTTTCCTTTTACTCGCTCGGAGGCCGCTTTTCCTCAGTCACCATCCGATGAGGAAGCGATGGCAATGATCAGGGCGCATGACCCGAACTGCACTAGCTTACTTCTATGGAGAACTTGGTACAGCCATATCATCCGGGGTCATCGGAGTTTCCTCTGCGAAGTGCCGACAGAGCCCACCTTCCCGTTCTTGCCGATGGATCCTCCGAGGACGGTTTTTGCTGTGGAGATGCCAAATTGGACTCCAACGGGGCGACTCGAGCCTTCGACAACCGGTATCCCGAACTATCCAATCCCAGCTATAGATATTCTGGGCCGACGTATTTTCCAGGGTGAGGCCCAACCATGGGGGCAAATCTATAAGATAGGGCTCACCCCTCGATACCCCACGGGCTACCTTCTCTGGGATCGCTACATTCTTTCTGCCCATCATGCGCGGCTACAGAAGGTCGGGCTTTACCAGGCGATATATGCGTCGCTCTTTCACTACCAATCTCCGCATGTCTGGTGGGTTAAGGCGTTCTTGAACCAATGGAATCTCCCCACCAACACTTTTATTCTAGGAGACCGCGAGGTCTCGATCTCTCTGGCAGAATTTTATGAAATCTCGGGATTGCCAATCAGGGGTACCCTGTATGAAGAGTTGCTGCCTCCTGACGAGTACGTCTTTGAGCCCGAGCCTGCACCGGTTGACGGCTTGTCTGCTGAGAACGCCGTCCGCCACAAGCGTCCCAGCTTGATCAAGGCGTTGGGTATCTTTGACCAATTGTTTACCGAATCTGAGGAGCAGGGCGTTACTTTTAAGAGCTTCATTGCCTGCTTCCTCTGCGAGGACGTCCTGTCGAAGACAGCTCCGAAGTTCGCAAACATCAAAGACCCCTTTGGGTTTGGTCCGAAGAAGCTGCCGACCACTGAATCAGATCTACCACAGTACTACATCCCCATTATGTCGCCGATGTCTTTTGAATCCATTGCAGCTCCCGGCATGGATGAGGAGACGTTTTTCGTGGGGTTTGTCAGTGTCTGGCTCAGTTGGTTTGTCATCCCCATGCATCACCGCTTTATGAGAGCCTCGGTTATCTACCCGGCTCGTTGTATCGCTGAGGGGACGCGGTTGGCCATCGGCATCCCGGCGCTGGCGCATCTGTATCACGGGTTAGGCGCTGCGGCTAATACCTCGACTCCTGGTGTGAATGTAGTAAACTTTTCTCTCCATTATTTCACGTCTTGGATCGAGATGCATGTGTTAGGGGCTTTTGCTATACATCAGAGGCCCGCATTTTATGATGCTTACACCTTTCCACGACTTATGGTATTGGTGGATGCTTCTGCTCCTGACCCGACTCAATTCGGAGCTATTTGGGCGCTGATTTCTCCTTATGCTACTGCTAGCGGGTTGGTATTCACTGATCGGGTCTTATCTTCTCCCTTGGGTTCAGCTCAGCCACTTTGGGACCGGTCAAAAGATAACGTGCCCTCTTTGAGGCCCCGGGAGGCTGCGCACTTATATGCAATCAGACCGGGCTACTTGGTATTTCATCAGGATAGCACGGCCCTTTTCATGCGGTACAATCCGCATCGCTTTGCCCGGCAGCTCGGCTACGATCAGGGCGTCCCTTTTGAGGCTTTCATAGTCGTGCCGGTTCCTTCGCCCGAAGTCGTTCGAGATGCCGCCCATCATTTTGTGAGGTTGAACACCGGCTCCCAATTCATGATCCCCGATGCTGATTACATGCCCCGATGCGTAGGGTCGTTTACGGGCTGGTATCTCCATCGGGTCAACCCGATTATTCTTGAGGAAAGAAGGGTACTCCTTGACCATGGTGCTCCTACTCGGGTTCTGGTCACAGGAGCTACGCTGCGACCGCGTGCGCCGGTCCATTTTCCTTTGAGGGATACCGGTGTTGCGCTCATTCCGGGGGAGTCGGGGGTGGATCTTACCCCAACGGCTGGTATGCCATTGGGTACCCGGTCGCGGGGTAAACGGGCTCCGGTAGCAGCACCACTACCCGCGGCAGCACCACCACCCGTGGCATCGATAATGGCGGTGTCATCCTCGGTTGTGGCACCAAGGGAGGGTGATAGGGATGAGGGTGTTGAAGGTGACGTGGGCCGGCGCCGTACTAAGGCTCCACGGGGGAAGAAACGGTCGTCTTCGGCGGCCGGTTCTGGATCTAAGAGGTGGAGGAGGGTGGCCACCAACTTACTTGATTCTTTAACGGAGTCTGAGCCCATACTTCCAGATGAGCCGTTGGTCGTGCAAGAGTCAGACGCTGGTCTTCTCTTCCCGGGCTCGGCTGCCGAGGAAGCCGCACAATTGGCTGAGGCCATAAGACGTTCTAAAGATGAGTCTCAGAACACAAGGGTTCCGAAGAAACCCTATCCTGCCGTGATCTTCTATGAAGACCCCTCATGGATCCGGCGGCGGTTTATTGACCCTTTGGAGGAATGGGGAGAACGGGCACTGAAGCAGGCTGCTTCGGAGGATGCCGCGGATACACTTTCCTTATGGACCGGCGGCCATGAGTCCACCCTCGAACCCCGGTGAGCACGCCTCCTTGAGAAGGAGCATCAGCTTGAAGAAACCATATTGAAGGTTTCGTTACGTATTGGTATGTTTTTATACTTCTTTGTAGCATTTCAGATTGTTTATACCTGTATGTATCCTTATTCTTGCATGAATTGTGCAGCGATGGGGGAGATCCCTATGGGCTTGTTGAAGATAAAGCCTGTTGACGTCCCCAATGAAGCATTGCTCGATGTGGAGGGGGTCGATGACGCTGCGCTTCTCACGATAGAGCCTCCTGTGGCGGTTGTTGATCCTGGAGCACTTGCTCCTTTGGGGGAGGCACCTTTGGTAGTCGCCGTCCCATCGGCTCTTCCTGAGGGCGTTCCCGAGGCTGGGGTGGAGGTAGTCAGGACCATCCTCCCTTCGTTGGAACCCGAGGTCACGGCGGAGGCCGCTGAAGATGCTATCCCCCCGGCTCAGAATGGGAGGAGTGTCGAAGGTAACCTTCTACATTTTAACTTAGCGATCTTTCTGTTATCTGAACTCTTTTGTTTTTTTAGAATTGCGCGGACTAGCGGCCTCTATTGCCGCTCTGTCTCCCCGGCAATCCTTTCAGCATCTGTTGGAGATGGCCGCTCCGCAGGCGATATCTCCTCAACGCATTGTCCTCTCATCTGGATAAGGTTAGCGTCGTTCTCCATTTTTTATTATAGCATTGTTGTTATTTTGCGGAATGACATTGATGTCTTTTACAGTTTTGGAAGCCGATGATGAGGTCGAGGTTATTGAAGGGCCAGGGGAATCTTCAGCTCCTACTTGCATGACCGTAGGTAAGTGACGTTTCAATGTGGTCCCACTTGTTCCTTCGCTTAAGAGTTTCACTGACATTCTTCAAATCTGAACAGCCTTGCCAGCTCTCGCAGCGCTGGAATCGCATATCACCATGCCGCTCGACCCTTATGCTTTGCGAGCTTCAGAACGCTTGGCCCAATTAAGCCTTGTCTCCCTATCATCTTTGATCGAGGAGCTCCGTGCTGGCAGCGCAACCACAGCTGAAGCATTTGCTGCTGAAGCTAATGGTTCTCTTCCTTTTCTTGCCACCTACCATAGCGAGGCGGTGGTGCGAGTCTGGGTGGAGTTCTGTCATCAGGTGGAGGCTTGCTTGCACGCACTTGCATGTTCCCCCCTCTCTTCGGAGGCCGTGGCTGTAAAGGCGGACCTGTGGAAGCTGATAGGGCGGTGCACGGCAAACAGGGTATCATGCGAGAAGAATCTCGGCCGCAAGTTCTCGGAGAGGGTGCTGGCCTCTAAAGCACTGAGCGAGCTCCAAACCAGCCTTATAGTTAAAGCCAACAAGGCGTATGACCTCTGGCGAGTGCTTCAGGAGTCTATCAAAGAGGTGGTGGCCCTCGATAAGGCTGTCGTGTTCACCCGCGAAAGGGTCGAGGCTCACAAGGCCACCGAAAAAGAGCTCGAAGGCCGGCTTGCCTCGTATCAGGCCCAGCAGGCTCAGGCGGAGGCCCGTCTTCTGACGATACTGAATCACGAAGCCGTGACTCAGCAAAAGAAGGATGAGCTAGTAAAATTGCTAAATCGCCCGCCGGCTTGAAGACTTGTATTTTTTCCTTTCTTTTTGTACATACTCCCGAATGAGAGTATACTCTTTTTGTTTTTTCATGAATTGTACTTTGTATCCATTTTGGTTTATGAATAAAGACATATTTTTTTCTTTTCAATGGTGTGTCTCTTTTTATTGAATGTGTTCTGCGGACAATTTATCTTGGTCTCCTTGCAGGGTAGCGATGGTTTAGGATTCAGGGTTAAGATCTGCCTCCTAAGACTTTTGAGCTTTATGAGCCGTGAGGGTCTCATAAAGAGTTTTTCTCCCTACAGGTCGAGAGGATCCCGTAGGTGTAAGTTCTCCTTAAGAATCGTGACAATTCTTAAGCGGGTTTTCCCTTGGGAGTCGTAAGGATCTCACAAGAGAGTTTTCTTTCCTGCAGGTCGTGAGGACCCGCAAATGCTGGGTGCGGTCGCCCTTGTCCGTATTTCACGGGGTCAGGGGTTGCTTTGGAATGTTTTCCAGGGTACCGTAGTTTAAAGACATCGTGGTCAAGGTTAAGGACATCATAGTCCGTGGGTTTAAGAACTCCACAGTCCAATGTTAGTTTTAAGACATCACGGTCAAGGTTAAGGACGTCATAGTCCGTGGATTTAAGGACTCCACAGTCCGATGTTAGTTTTAAGACATCACGGTCAAGGTTAAGGATGTCATAGTCCATGGATTTAAGGACCCCACAGTCCAATGTTAGTTTTAAGACATCACGGTCAAGGTTAAAGACATCATAGTCCGTGGATTTTAAAGACTCCATGGATTTTAAAGACTCCACAGTCCGATGTTAGTTTTAAGGCATCACGGTCAAGGTTAAGGACATCATAGTCCGTGGATTTAAGGACTCCACCGTCCACGAAACGTGTGGTTACTGGGACCCGTCACCTCTTTGAAGACGTTGAGGAATTACAACGCCAAATATCAAAGGAGTGAAGAGATGTACCCTTTAACCGAGGTAAAATTAGTCTAGAATCATCATGGTTGATCGTTAGTTTTAAGACATTACGGTCGAGGTTAAGGACATCATAGTCTGTAGATTTTAAGGACTCCACAGTCCAATGTTTGCTCTGGATGCTTCACACGGGTTCACTGCCGTGCTCTGCGAGGACCAGGCTCCGCTCTGGACGTTTTCCGTGGGGTCAAAGAGTGACATTATCCGCGCTCCACGTGACCAGGAATTTTTCTCTGGATGCTTCCTACGGGTTCACTGCCGTGTTCGGCGAGGACTAGGCTCCGCTCTGGACGTTTTCCACGGGGTCAAAAAGTGATGTTATCCGCGTTCCACGTGACCAGGAATTTTGCGCTAGATGCTTCACACGGGTTCACTGCCGTGTTCGGCGAGGACTAGGCTCCGCTCTGGATGCTTCGCACGGGTTCACTGCCGTGCTCTGCGAGGACCAGTATCCGCTCTGGACGTTTTCCACGGGGTCAAAGAGTGACGTTATCCACGTTCCACGTGACCAGGAATTTTGCTCTGGATGCTTCCCACGGGTTCACTGCCGTGTTCGGCGAGGACCAGGCTCCGCTCTGGATGCTTCACACGGGTCAAAGAGTGACGTTATCCGCGTTCCACGTGACCAGGAATTTTTCTCTGGATGCTTCCCTCGGGTTCACTGCCGTGTTCGGCGAGGACCAGGCTCCACTCTGGATGCTTCACACGGGTTCACTGCCGTGCTCTGCGAGGACCAGGATCCGCTCTGGACGTTTTCCACGGGGTCAAAGAGTGACGTTATCCGCGTTCCACGTGGCCAGGAATTTTGCGCTAGATGCTTCACACGGGTTCACTGCCGTGTTCGGCGAGAACTAGGCTCCGCTCTGGACGTTTTCCACAGGGTCAAAGAGTGACGTTATCCGCGTTCCACGTTACCAGGAATTTTGCGCTAGATGCTTCCCACGGGTTCACTGCCGTGTTTGGCGAGGACCAGGCTCCGCTCTGGACGTTTTCTATGAGGTTAAAGAGTGACGTTATCCGCGTTCCACGTGACTAGGAATTTTGACTTTGTCTGTATTTCACGAAGTCAGAATTTGACTCTCGGTCAGCTGTACACCACCGAGTCATGGAACTGGGAGTTGCCGCTGTTTCGCTTTGCTTGATATTGTGTCTGCTGTAATGAGACGAGTGTTGAGAGGATCTTTAGGCTGTCTGTGAACCATCGAGATTTGGCTTCTTCTTCTAATGAAACCTGGGGAGGAGGAGTGTGATTCCTTCTTTGTTTGCGCCCCTAGATTGTATACAGGGATTGATGTAGCATCACCTGTAGGGCAAAAATTTCTTCTTTTTTTTCCGCAATGCTCTATCATTTCAGCTTTTATATCGCGAAGGTCGCGATTGCCCTATCATTTCGGCTATTTTTCGCGGTGCCCAATCGTTTCGGTTATTTATTTTATTTTTACTCGCTGCTTTTTATTGCGAGTTGCCCAATCATTTCGGCCATTTTTTATGCATATATTTTTACTTGCTGTTTTTTTATTGCAAGTTGCCCCATCATTTCGGCTATTTCATATGCATTTTAGCTCGTTGATTTTTTTTCATCGCGAGTGTAAAACTTGGAATCTGGTGTCAATCTCAGCATCAGCATCGCTACAACTGGAATATTGCCAGGAGCGAATCATCATTTGCCATGAGAGGACTCGGAATTTGATACCGTTTCAGGCATCATCATCGCTACAACTGGGATATTGCCAGGAGCGAATCATCATTTTCCATGAAAGGACTCGGAATTTGATACCGTTTCAGGCATCAGCATCGCTACAACTGGGATATTTCCAGGAGCGAATCATCATTTGCCTCTGTCGATGCCGAACAAAGGTGGCTTAGTAAACAGGGTTAGGGTCCCGTCGACTAAGGTTTTTGACTTCATGAGTCGTAAGGGTCTCATAAAGGTATTTCTCCCTACAAGTCGTGAGGATCTCGTAGGTGTGTTTTCTCCTTGGGAATCGTGAGGATTCCTAAGTGCGTGTTCCCCTGTAAGTCGTAAGGATCTTACAAAAGGATTTTCTCCTTATAAGTCGAGAGGACTCACAAGGGTTGTTCACCGTACGAACATATCCCCAGTCACGGATGAGACTCAGTTAGGGAAATGTTTATTCGCGCCCGTGGATTGTATACAAGGGTCAGTATGAGCCGCTTGTAGGGCAATATTGAAGGTTGTGGGGGTTGCTTAAGAACAGGTTAAGGTCTCTATAACTTAAGACTTTCAAATCTTATGAGCCGTGAGGGTCCCATAAGAGAGTTCTCCTTACGAGTCGTGAGGATCTCGCAAGTGTAATTTCTCCTTAGGAATCGTGAGGATCCCTAAGTGTGTTGCTCTCTTGTGAGTCATAAGGATCTCACGCGGGTGGTTTCTCCTTACAAGCTCGAGAGGACCCCGTAAGCGTTCTTTTAACGAGGTTGCACCCTTTCGGGTTTTCACAAACACTCGCCGGTAGTCCTGCTGTTTTTACTCACGGAGCCCTTTCGGGTTTTCATCCGTGCCCATTTTGCTTATGGGCATACCGTCTTTCTTCTCTCTCTTTTTTTTATTCTTTTTATTTTTCTAACGAAGTTGCGCCCTTTCAGGTTTTCACAAACACTTGCCGGTAGCCCTGCTGTTTTTACTCACGGAGCCCTTTCGGGTTTTCATCCATGCCCATTTTGCTTATGGACATACCGTTTTTATTTTTATTTATTTTTATTCTTTTTTTTTGTATCGGTTTTGAGATGTTGCAACCCACCGTAGTTTATCGACATCTCGGTCAACGACTAGTTTAGGACATAGTGGTCCGTTGTTAGTTTAAGGACGTTTCGGTCCATTGTTGAAGCAGGCCGGTTACTACTTATAGAGTTTGGGCTTAGGAAGATAGCGAGCGGACATAGTCGTCGTCATCTATCATTGACCTAGGCCGTGACTCATTAAGCGTAATATTCCTTTAGGAAGCGACCGTTTATTGGCATGAAAGGCCTTTCCCCGTGCATATCCATGAGTAGATAGGCTCCACCCTGGTAGACCTTGTCTATGATATACGGGCCTTTATAGTTTGGCTCGAATTTTCCCCGCTTGGCGCGATTGGGGATCATAGGTCTTTTGACCACTAGCACGAGTTCGCCTTGGCGGAATGTCGTCGGCCTGGTCAATCTTTCATATGAGCACGTCATCTTTTGTTTATAAGCCTCCAGATTTTGTTGCGCTGTGGGCCGGGTTTCATCAAGGGCATCAAGCTCCTCAAGCCGGAGGTGAGCATTTTCTTCGTCCGTCAGCTCGTAGTGGACTGCCACTCGTAGAGAGGGTAACTCTATCTCGAGGGGAAGTACTGCTTCTGTATCGAATACCAACGTGTATGGCGTTGTGTTCGTGGCCGTTTTGAACGTAGTTCGATACGCCCAGAGAGCTTCTTGCAGTCTCTCGTGCCAGTCCTTCTTATTTCGGGACACCGTCTTCTTCACGATCTTTGTCAAGGTTTTGTTGAAGGCCTCAGCTAGACCGTTAGCTCGGGGATTATAAACTGAGGAATATCTCCAGTCTATGTTGTGTTGTTGCGCGAAGCGGCTGATCTTGTGGCTTCTGTAGGCTGGCCCGTTATCGGAGACGATCCGTCGCGGAGTTCCAAACCGATAAATGACGTGCGTCTTGAAGAAATGGAGGATATTCTCCGTCTTCACTTCCCTCAGCGGTACTGCTTCTGCCCATTTGGAGAAGTAGTCAGTCGTCGCCAAGATGAATCGATATCCCCTAGACGATGCTGGTTCGATGGGGCCGATTATGTTAGTCCCCCACATTTCGAATGACCAGCTAGCCACTGTTGGATGCAGAGGATTTGGATGCTGATGGATAAAGTCCCCATGAATCTGGCATGAGTGGCATTGCTTCGCATATTCGAGACAGTCCTGAATCATCGTTGGCCAATAGTAGCCCACCCGTTTAATTTTCAACTTCATCTTCGGGCCTGCTTGGTGAGAACCGCAGAGTCCGTCGTAAACTTCCTGAACGACTCTTTTCGCTTCGTCAGGTCCCATGCATCTCAACCACAGAGAATCAAACGACCTCTTGTACAGAGTATCATTGACGAAGGCGAAAGACAGAGCTCGTTTCATGAGCTGATGTCTTGAGGACGCATCTTTAGGCATTCGATTGGATTTGAAGTAGTCTACAAAGACTTCTCTCCAATCCTCAACCTTTCCTTGATCTTTTATTTGCATAGCCATTTGCCCAGTCAGCCCCTTTTCTTCGGATGATTCCGGAGATATTTCTGCGGGGGCAAGCACCCGACGGCTTTGTACCACGATCTTTACGTCATCGAGGTTCTCATCGGCCAGTTCTTTAGCGAGCTTAGCTAGTGCATCTGCTTTGCTATTTTCCGCACGCGGTATGCTTTCCAGCATATAGGAGGGAATTTGAGTCAACAGTTGCCGTACTCTCTCGCCATATTTCACCAGTTCTGGCTTGCATGTCTGGTAGTCGCCGTTTACTTAACTAACAACCAGTTGGGAGTCTCCGTATATGAGGAGGTTCTCAATCCCCATGTCGATGGCTATCTCGAGGCCTGCTATCAAAGCTTCGTATTCAGCTTCTTTGTTCGTCCTCAGCTCTGTTAAGGAGAAAGCAAAGCGCATTATCCCTCCTCGTGGAGTTACGAAGATGAGGCCTACCCCTGATTTGATTATAGGTGTGTTTTGTTTGCGCTTCTTCATGGAAGACGCTCCGTCAAAATAGAGTTCCCACCGGGTACCACTTCCATCGATCGTGTCAAACGCATGTTCGTCTGGCAGCTCATAATTCAAAGGAGAGTCGGTAGGTATTGGATGCTCAGCGAGGAAGTCGGCGATGGCTTGGCCTTTCACTGCCTTAAGAGGCTGATAGGTTATTGAAAACTCCATCAAGAGCAGGGCCCATTTAGCGAGTCTCCCTGTCAATATGGCCTTTGACATCAAATATTTGAGGGGGTCCACCTTTGATATAAGACGGACTTCATGCGCCAACGCATAGTGCCGGAGTTTTGTTATCGCGAAGATCAACGCCAGGCAGTGCTTTTCGATGGGGGAATAGTTGCTTTCTGCCCCCAGGAGAACTCGACTTAAGTAATAAAGAGCTCTTTCTTTCCCTTGGTCATTCACTTGTGCCCATAATGAGCCTAAGGAACCTTCGAGGGCTGTTGTATAATGGATGAGAGGCTTTCCCTTAATCGGAGCAGCCAGTACTGGCGGATTCTGCAGGTACTGCTTGATTTCGTCCAGCGCGCTCTGGCATTTGTGATCCCAAATGAAAGGAGTTCCCTTCTTCATCAGGTGACTGTAAAGGCGACACTTTCCTGAAAGGTTGGTTATAAATCGCTGGATATACGCGAGCTTCCCTTGGAGAGACCGCAATTGCTTGAGAGTTCTTGGCGGAGGCATTTCAATGATCGCCTTGATCTTTGACGGATCTATCTTGATACCTCGGTGTCGGACGATGAATCCCAGGAATTTGCCTGAGGAAACTCCGAATGCGCACTTGAGAGGGTTCATCTTCAAGTTGTATTGCCGAAGGCGTTGAAACACGGTCTTCAGATGCTCTAAGTGCTCCTCGTATGATTTGCTCTTAACCACGAGGTCATCGATATAGCATTCGACGATTTCATGTATAAGGTCATCGAAGATCTTCGTCATGGCCCTTTGGTAGGTGGCACCGGCGTTCTTTAGACCGAAGGGCATCACCTTGTAGCAAAATATACCCAAAGAGGTCCGGAAAGCGGTATGCTTCTGGTCTTCGGGATGCATCTTTATCTGATTATATCCTGATGAACCATCCATGAAAGAGAAGACCTCGTGAGTGGACGTGTTGTCTATCATCAGCTCAGTGACTGGTACTGGGAAGTCGTCCTTCGGGCAGGCTTTATTGAGATCCCGAAAGTCTACACATATACGCACTGTCCCATTCTTCTTCATTACTGGGACGATGTTGGCAATCCAATTGGGGTACTGAACCTCTTGGATGAAACCAGAGTCGATTAGCTTCTTAACCTCGGCATTGATACTCATCTCAAGATCAAGCCGCATTCTTCTCGGCGCCTGTTTGACTGGCTTGACGTCTGGAGATATGGCCAGTTTGTGGACAGCAATCTCTGGGTCTAATCCCGGCATTTCGGAATAATTCCATGCGAAGCAATCCCTATGCTGCATAAGCACGTCTTTTAGTGCAGCCACCTTTTCTTCAGACAGCAGCTCGCTGACGAACGTCGGCCGCGGGTCGCTTGTCGTTCCCAGCTCAATTTTCTTGAGCTCATCTGCAGTGGTATGTATTCCATCTTCCAGCTCTTTCGGTGCCGGCGGAAATTCTGCAATCATCTCGTCATTATTGTTTTCGAAGCACCAGGGCAGGTCATCCATATTCTCGGGCTCTTCTTTTGATATTGTTATCATACGACAAGTACGAACTCGCTTCCAAGACCGATGTGGATCTGGTTCTGCTCTTGTGGCTTTGGGTTCGTGCTTTTGTGGCGGCGTTACCCTCCAGCTGCTGGATAGAGCAAACTTGCCTTGCTGGTACTGGTTTTTGACCCAGTTCTTGAAGGTGAAGCAGTCTTCGATAAGGTGTCCTATGGCTCGGTGATAAGAGCAATAGCCCGGATGAGAGACCTCGTTAGCTTGCTCAGGGTGCTTAGACTCCGGAAGTGTAATCATTTGATATTTTAAAGCGAGATCAAGAATCTTCTTTGTCTTGTCTTGAGGGAAAGAATATGCTCGACTCATCTTCTTCATGAGGGACAAATCCGGACCGCCCAATTCCCGATTACGTGATTTTCCGGTCCCACTTTGTCGTTGTCGAATGCCTTTCTGCTCCTTGCCTTATTTCTGCTTCTGCGTCGGGCCTTTTGCATGGCTGGTTGACAGGGAGGAGTATTTTCGTCTTTTGCAGCCTGTTGAAGAAGGCGTTGCGTCCTGGCTTTCTCGTAGATAGCCATTTCACGATTATGGTCGTCTCGAGCTTTTTGACATGCTTTCCTGATAAGCTTGTCCATTCGTTCTTCAAATGACGGACTCGGCATTTTGATGGCAGGATCTTGCTTTGGTGCGGGAGCAGCATTTTCTGACAGGGCGTCCTCTTCTTCATCAAAGTTATATATGACGTAGCTACCATGGACTCGTTCCCGTTTCCCGGATCTCACATATCCAAGCCTAAGCGTTTCCATTCTCCCGTTGGGCAACTTGCGCTGAGTCCCAGGGACATCCCAAATCCTGTTGTAGAACCGAGCTTGTCGAATAGTCTATTTTAAGGGTACCCCTTGGCGCTTCAATAGCCTTTTTAGTCCATTCGTGTAATATTTAGGCAAACGGATGGGTTGGAGTCTGTCAAGTGTAGAATCCACGCCGTGCCAGATTTCTTTCTCCACTCTTGTTTCCGTGGACCGGTAGAACATGATCGCTTCTTCACCTTTTCGCCTGGGAGGGACGTAAAATGTCTGCAGGTCTTGCACATTATAGACTTCAAGTGCGTCAAGATCTTTGTAGTGCCCTTGGGGAATTATGGTAATTTGCAAGCTCTGATCATCACCAGAGAATGCTTGTACTGACGGCCGACTGGAGAACACAGCATTCACCTCATCTTCCGAGTCGCTTCCGAAGATCAATATGGGGGCGGACGGTCCCGGGTTGTTGCGTCGAGACGGACCAGCGTAGACTATCTCTTCTTCTTCTTCGGTATCACTCCCGAAGACAGGAATGGTAGCGACGGCTTTATTCTCTGGTGCACGACACCTCTCCGTGTCCTCGAAATCTGGCAAAAAGTATTTTGCATCTTCGTACTTGCGAACTTCGTTCACGAAGAATGGGTTCAGCTCTCCTGTTACGGTATACTCGAGACCATCCTTGAAATACTTCATACACTGATGTTGTGTAGAAGGGATGATGTTGTACTCGTGTAACCAAGGACGACCGAGCAAGGCGTTGTAGCAGGTCTTGGCATCAATGACGTGGAACTTAATATCTGTGACGAGTAGTCCGAAGCGTAATGTTAGTATTACAAATCCGAGAGTCCGTGATGACTGAGAATCGAAACCGGAGATGGTAATTTTATCACGGGCGAGGTGCTGAATGCTCATGCAGATTTCTTTCAACACCCGAACATTAAGGAGATTGACGGAGGATCCATTATCAACCAGGATTTTTCCTATCTTGATATCGTGGTAGTATCCAGAGACATATAGGGGACAGTTGTGGTCGCACGTCCCAAGGAGAAGATCTTCATCACCGAACGTGATATCGGCTGTGTGCACTTCTTCCAGTTCATCCTTCATCCTTTCTTCAGCAAGGAAGGCTTGGAATTGTTCAGGCTCTTGCAGTGCCTTGATTAATGAATCTCTCGCTTCTTTTGATAATAAGAGGGCGTCGAGAATACTGAGCTGAGAGGGTAGCTTCCTCCAGTGCGCTAGGACGTTGTAGTCCACCTTACTCTTCTTGGGCGGGTCCTTGGCAGTCAGCTCTTTCATGACTTGGTTATCTAAGACGATATCCTCAGCGATCTTTTCCTTTCCCTTATCTTTTCTAGCTTCGGGTCTGAGATTCTTCTCTGGAAGCGTGCGATTGCACAGCTGAATGTTTTCGCAGGCCGCTGGTTCTTCCTCTTTCCTTAAGATGGATTCTTTAAAGAGAGGGCCCAGAGCCATTTCCTCATCAGAGTCTCTCCCAAAGGTGAGAACTTGTGATCCTCCGGCGTTGACCGTGTAACAGTTACCGGTAGCTCTTTTGTGACCTTCGGTTGTACCTCTCTGCTCCCGACGAGTTCTGCGTTTCATCCGCTTAAAATGTTGCCGGTGAGCAACATATCCCTGCGACCATGTCTTAAAAGCGTCGCACTCCTCAGTGGGGTGTGAAATCTTCTGATGATATGAGCAGTAATTAGGATGCGTCTCCGCTCCGTTGCGAGTGTTCTCTTCCGAGGGTGGTAGCTTCATTCCCATTGATATGGCTTTAGCAAATCTTTTCCTCGTCTTGAATCTGTTTTTATCTGCATCGGATCTCTTTTGATTCGGCGGGAGTGCTTCGACTCTTTCGTCTAGGCGCCGGCGTTTGGCTCCTTCTGATGCGGCCATCTCACGCTCCCGATCGGCTTTACTTTTCAGACGAATCTCATCCAGAAAAGCGTCGATCATTTCGTCTGACGGCCACACAAGTTCTGGCTCAGGCTCTGCCCCTAGTTTCTCAGTGCCAGGAGTTTTTTCATCGTCCGTAAACGAGTGGGAGATCATATGACAACTCGCCACGTATCCCTCGGATTCATCCGACGAGCTCTCTCCATTATCTTCCTCCTGAAAGACGTGGTTGAGGAACTCTTGGAGTGTGATGGGAGTCTGCGCCTTTTGATTGTACTCCTCCAGCGCGTCAATCTATTTCTGCAAGTCCGTACGCTTGTCGCCAGGCTTCACGGGCTTTTTGGATCTCTTCTTCTTCTTCTTTGAAGATTTCGACGACTGGGTGTGAGTACTTGGGCCATCACCACCGATCTTTGGAGTTGGGCGCGGCTTCAGCATCCCTTCAATGATCTGGGGTTCCAGCGAGTTCTTCCACCTAATTGCCGGGCATGTCTGGAGCTCATTCAGCATTCTTTTGGTTTTTGCTGAAAGCACGATTTCCCATGGAGCTTCTTCAATGAAAGAACAAGTTGCCCCCGGTGTGTCCGTCTTCTTAGGAGTGTGTGGCCGTGGTGGGTTTACCTTCCACTTCTCGGACAGCGCAAACTTTCCTTGAAGGTACTGATCCTCGATCCATCCTTTAAAGACGAAACAATCCTTAATCAGGTAACTTACCATTTGATGGTAAGGGCAGTAACTGGGGTTATTCACCTCGCTAGGTTGTGGCGGTCACCTTGGATTCGGTAAGTTGATAAGCCTGTTGCGCACGGCCAGCTCGAATAGCCTTTTCTTCTTGTCCCGTGGGAACGAGTAAGGACGCATCATTTTTTCATTGTAATAGCGTCGCCTTTCCTCTAGTTGATCCGCTAGCTTTGGGGCACTGGGCTGCTGTTGGGTGTTCGCGACGAAAGTTGCCTTCCCTTTCCCTTTGTCGTTCCGGGACTCCGGTTTCGGGGGAGACGGTCTGTGACCCATCTGGTCCATCTGGGCCAGCTTGTCGATCAAAGCCTGGAACGTGGTTGGCTTAAAGAACATCATGAACTGTGAGATAGTTGCATGAGGATCTAGGGTACCCACGAACATGCCCACCGCGGGCGCTTCCTCAATGCGTTGTTCACATTTCGACCATAAGTTTCGCCAGCGTATAGCGTACTGGACCCACGTCTCACCCGGTTTCACCCTGGCATTAATCAATGCCGTTATCGGGGTGCGTTCGCTGGCGCTTGCGAATCTCTGTGTAAACAGCAGCTCCATCTCCGCAAACGTCTTGACGGAGTCGTTCGGGAGTTCAGAGTACCATTCGAATGCTGTCTCTGACAAGCTGCCGACGAATTGGCGAAGCAAGAGCTTATCGTCACCGCCAGTGTTGCCGTAAAGTGCCCTGAACTGGGCCACATGTTGATGGGGATTGCTTGTCCCCTTGTAGACATGGAACTTCGGGATCGTGTAGCCCGGCGGGTATTTGATCTGATCGTACCAGCTCGGATATGGTCATCCCGTCTTGACGACTTGGCCAGCTGCCTCAGTTGCCTGGTGAATCCGTATCTGCTGAGCTATATATTCATCCAGATCAGCCTTGGAAATTGTCTCCTCCTTGGCTGTTGACAGAGCCGGTAGAGGATTCGACGTTTCTCCTCTGTCATCTTCGAGGACGATCGGAGGATCTTCAGCAGGGGGATTTTGTTGGATCATCATACCTACCATATCCTGAAACAGAAGGGCCATTCGTTGTATATTGGCTGCTTGTTCTGCAGCCTCTTTATCCTTCTTTTCCAGTATTCTCCGAAGGAATTCGGCGTCGGTTTCTTGCTCCTGGCATTGATTCGAGGATGCTTCGGGACTTTCTTTTGGCCCAGTGAGTGCGGCCATCGCGGTCATCATTTCTTGGAGCTTTTGCTGCTGCTCCTGAGCTTTAGTCACCGATCGCGTGAGCGGTCTGTGACCCGTGGATGTACGGCTGTCCTCTTTCCCAGATGCCATGTAAACGGTGTATACCACAATGCCCCCGGACTTAGGGCGTTTGGGTCCACTACCCTTGACATTCGCCGCAGGCGTGGGGACTTTCTCCGGCTTTCTCCTCTTGTGGGCAGTTGACGTTGAGGGGGCCGTTGCAGCGGGCACCCAAGTGGTTGTCGTCCTTTGTGGTTTGACAGGACGGTTCTTTTCTTCCTGAACTTTCACCTTCTTCTGCCGGTGAGAGTGATCTCGAATGATTACTAAGTCCTGAACCCGTCGCCAGACCTTGTAAATTTTGGAGGACAGCCGTTGAGGGGGCTGCTCGGGCTTTGTTTCTGTAACATTCTCCGCAGGTGGAGGGGATCTTTTGAGAACCGCAGTTGGTGAATTTCTGCGTACCCTGTTTAGCGGCTCAAAGCTGTTCCCGGTTAGAACAGCAGCCTCAATTTCCATCGTTGGAGCTGGTGGAGTTAACCCGGAGGGGGAGTTGTTAGTTATATGTATGCCCTAGAGGCCATTACTATACATAGGATGTATATTGTAGTGGATGCTTGGACATATATAGGGAGGACTTTCTTGCTCGACATGATAGTATGCTATCTGGTTGCTCTTTACCTTAACGTGTACACTGACTGTCTCTCTATTACATGTTGGTAAAGCCCTTAGGATGTTTACTTGACTACCCGGACTATGATGTGGATCATACTAGTGGGGACATGGTAGTCCATAAGTAGATCCTTCAAGGTCTCTAGTCGTGGGTGTATCGAGACAGGGCATCGATATACCAGTGTAGACTAGCGTATACCTTCTCGACCCATACAGATGGGCGATGGATGATCCCATATCCATTGGTGTTTGACATCAGAGATGATATACGGGTGCTTAGTGGAGACTGGGTACACTGGACGGACTCGCCGAGAACTCCCATATGGTATTATACCTTACGTCAGATGGCAGTTCTCTGGTGACACTGGTACAGGTTAGTCTGTAGACCCGAGATCGTCATAGAGTCTTGTGTGATTCCCACTGTGCTTTGATTTCCACCTTACCACGTCCAAGAGGGCGTGCAAAACGGTGGTTTTTGGGTACAGTCCCGAATCACATGGAGGCAATGAGCGATAGGAGGGGATTCGTCTCTCCCGGTATAGGGAGTTGATGTTGCGCTGTGTTCGATTGGCTATAACCGGAAATCCCTGGCCAGGGTTGCTGAGATTTACTGGTAAGTGTTACCGGTAGTTTCTCGAACTGTTATAGACCTCATATCGACACGACTTATCGAGCTATTAGGTCTGACGTTTACCACCCCTAGGCAAGATATGCGACATATCAGACGACGAGACCGGACTGTACGGTAAGTGTTACTGGTCGGATTCACAGGAGTGTGAGCGGGCTTGCTTGTTGATCTTCTGATCGCTCAATACCCGGGTGGTCGTTACGTTTAGCAGACCGCTTGCGGCTTGTGGGTGTTTGATATGATCATCACCTGCTGCCGGCGTATTGACGAGTCTTTAGAGTCCTACACAGAGGTTTCCTGGCTCAAGCGAAACGAAATAGGAGCACATATGAGATATGTGCGGGACCGAGAATAATACCAGTATGTGATACTGTATTCTATTCTCGTGATTTGTATCATTGGACGGTTATATGAGATATAGCCGGATTACCGAATCAAGTGTTGATTCGATACATTGATACACTAGATATTAGTCGGTTATATGCGATATGACCAGATCATTAAATCAAGTGTTGATTTAATGATTTAATGCATAATTATATATTTGATATATTACTTTACATTAACTAGTATTGGTTCACTTAAGATTATTTTTCTCACTTGTTTGTGCACATTGTATATATGATATATTTTTGTGCACTAGATTGTATCATGTTTGATGATACATGCAAACTTGGGTGTGTATGCATTAAACCATGGTTTAGGTTAATGGTTAAGGTATTATTTTCTTTTCTTTATTTATTTTTGGAAAAACAAAATGGTGGCTTTTCTTATTTTTTGGCTTGAAGCTTCATGAAGCTTCAAAGCGTCTTTGAAAAAGTCTTGCCATTTTGTTTTATTCCTTAACCTAACCATTATACCTAACCCTAGTTTAGTCTCTACACTTGTTAGTCTCACCCATAGTTGCAATATGATAGATATCACTTGGATTTTCTTTTTGCAATAATTCTTTTTCTTTCTTCTTCTTCATCTTCTTCATGAAGAGAAGAAACCATTGCTAGATTTTTCCAAGTGATGATTCCAAGTGAGAAATCCAAATCCAAAGTGAACCCACTTCCTATTTCTTCATCCTCTACCACTTGTCATGTAGTAGAGTGTGTTATCTTCACAAGTTTCATGACCTAGCGAAGGTGGAGCTTGAGTTTGAGTCGTCTCGACGTAGATCATCTTCGGCATCGAAGTCAATGACCTAGCCCGATCATTTCTCCGACGAAACCATCGCTAGAGTCCAGGATCCGATGATCGCAGCGGAGGGACGTCATCATGGAGCTAAAGAAGTGGAGGACCGGATCTACTAAGGTTGTAGCCCCTTTCACTTAGCACTAAAGCAGTTTAGTAGCTTGTAGTTTCACCTAATTTCTAGTTAACGATCTATATTAGGGTTTCTCGGCACCTAAATTTTAGAATTTGGCATGGTTGATGCCTTGTGGAACCTCATTAGTGTGTCTAGGAACCCTACAGTGGTATCAGAGCCTAGCTAGAGCTTTAGGCGAAGTGTAGATGATGTTTTAAGTCCGATCGAAACACGAAACCCTAATCCGACCCCTTCTCTGTACAATTTTTAAAACAGTGGATTTTTCCAGATTAAAAATTTCCAAAAAATTCAGCAGGGAAATGTAGGAGTTACTGTGCAGCACGTGCACTTAACTCGACAGAAGCACCGCGGAACCGCGGCCCCACCCTGGTTTGTGCGGCGGTTCCGTGGCCATTTTGTTGAATTAGTGCACGTGGTTTGCACAGTAATTTGTTTCTGTTAGTGCTGTGTTTTATGGGAAGTTTTAATATTTACTCAAGAGTTGAGTTTTCTGGGTTGTATTGGGGACTCGGTGGTTCTATCGGGAAGTTTAACTTCGTCTATGGGTTTTTCCGGATGATTTTAGAAAATGTTGAAAAGTTCGACCGGATATAAATACCCACTTTTTCCCTTGTCGGGAAATTTCCAAGTGTTGGATCTTTCCGTAGTTTAAGAACGTTCGAAGTAGTGCAAGTAACAGCGATGGACCCTCTAGAAGACAACAAACCTTAACTCGATTATGTGACCGTCTTGAACTACCCTTTGAACCTTAGGGTTTGGGGCAGTACGGCATGCCATATGTGAGGCGTTGGCTTGACCCTTCTACGGCTGGACCGTTGGTACTGTGGCACGAAGTGAATGTTCTTAAACTTATTTCATGTGTTGAGCTGTTTCGGGAAAGCTTGGGTGTTTGATTGTTCGATCGAAAAGTTTAACATTTTCTATTTATCTGGAATGTGATACAATATTTGGAATTCACAAGTAGTTATGAGATAACTGAATGAATGTTATAAACATAGCAGTTTAGTCTCACTTGATCGGTTGCCATGGAATTTTGATGCGATCAAAAGTCCGTCGCAATCACGTAGCGTACACGGATACTCGCCGGGTAAACTTAATAGGCAGCTACACCCCATAGCCCCGACCAAGTGACTGTAGGAGAACCCCGTCGTCGAAAGCATCCGTCCGGGTGCTCGCGGCAGCGGTGTTCCGCCTTAGTGCACTTCGTCGACGGCATCCGGGAGTGCGGCCGTCTACTAAAGTTTGTGACGAGCATTCGTTCAAGATGTCGGGAATCTTGTTGAATTGCCTGACTTGATATTGAAAAGTGTTTTCGATAACGAGACTAAAATGCGGGGTTTATAATTGTTAGGCATGTGATGTCTAAGGAATTCATTTGATTAGGCATGCGATGTCTATGCAGGTTGCGGATTCCAACTGTTGTAGTTTTACACTTTCTTTTCTGTGACCGTAAGTGTAATATGTGATATCGCCGGTTTCGTTGCTATATGTCAACGACAATTGGGATGGGCATATTTACTTACGTTGATGACATGTGATGTTTTGTGTTGCTGGATATGTTATATTGGATCGTCGTGTTTGAATAGCCGGTTTTTTTTTATGTGAGATGAGTGTTTTTCATTTTCATTCATATAAAAACTTGTATGTAATATTCTTTTATTGGGGCACTTCCAGGTTGCGGAAGATGTCACCTTTTGTATATTATTTACTTTTCCGCACTAGGATAGACCCAAGGAGGAGGGCACAAGTAACCGGGTTCTGGAGTCCAGTGGGAGACCAACTCGAGGAGTCGAGTCCGGGTCTCCTAACTCTAGAATTGGTAGGGTTGCTTGCCGCTCTCGTAAGGGTCTAGGGTGTGGGTTTGGCTATTCATCGCGACCGTGGAATCCGTGTTTTATACTGGCTCGTATTGAAAACACGGACGTCCTAGTAAATCCAATATTTCATATGATATTTTCTGCTGCGTTATCTGTGATGTGATCATGTGATATTTTCAGATGGATACTGTATATAGTATATATGATATATTATATAGGCGTTACTTATGTTTTACACCCGCGCTAGCCCTGCCCTGCTCTGTTGTTAGTTACCTAACCTAACGGTGCACGAGAGGACATCGAGGCGAATGCGGATGGCATAAGTGTACGTCGTATTTATCTGTGATGTTTAGGTGATTTAAATGATGGGACTTCATTAATATGATTAATGAAAGAAAAAGAAACCTAAAGATGTTGTGGAATTGAATTTTCAAAAACAGGTAGCTACAGTTCTTGCTTTGCATTGCGGTGTTCCTTGTAGAACATCCTGCACCTTATTCGATAAGGAAAGGACCGAGATCCCTTCACCGGGAGTGACTCCTTTAGCAATAACTGGCAGATGCTACAACCCTCGGTTTGTCTTTTGATTGCTTCTATAGTTTTTGCTTTGCACAGTGATATATATGATATATCCCGCACCTCATTCGACGAGGAAAGGGCCGACGATCCCTTCACCGGGAGTGACCCCTTTAGCAAAACTACAAAAGCCTCAGAAACACTCCATTTAAAAAACAATTTGATTCTACAACGATATCAAGTTCATTACGCAATAGGTTTTCAGAAAAAACCTGTCGTAGCCCTCCGTCATTTCAGATAAGTCCTACTTAGTATTCGTGCTACGTTTGTTGACCTCCGTCAAGGCGTAGTGTGCGGTAGCTAACTAGTATTTATCTGCTTATGCATATGATGCAGATTGGGTTAGGGTAGTCGTACGGACTTGTTGACCTCCGTCAAGGGTCGTGCGGGTGGGTTTGATTCAATCAAGAAATGACAGGTTGAACTTGACTAGTAGCCTATGGTTTGTTGACCTCCGTCAAGGTCATAGGGTGCTAGGGGTAAAATTATCGGGAATTTCAAGTGTTGAAATTTGCAATGAGATTGCATACCTTCTATGAGATAGTTGGATCCCGATACCCACTGCGAGTAATAATTACTCTTGGGAGAGTTTTACACTTTACAATTAGCCGATCTAGTAGGTGTCTAGAAAGGTGTCAACGGGGTTACGCCTCTGGGAAAACGAGGTTTACTGTAATTAGGTCCGTGCGAAAGCACGGGGAACCTCCCTCAAAGTACCGACACTGGCCTGGCTGAAAGATTGGCGAACTTGTAGCGTGTAATTAATCCCGGCTAGTCTTTCCTTTTAGGGTTTGAAGGAAGATTTGATAAAAACAGTGGGAGCCATCCTGATTAGATAAAATAATAACCAATCTGATCTTGCAAGAGCGCACGCAGAGTGTTTTCTTCTCTCTCTCTCTCCTGGTAGCGACCATGTCACGCCTTAATCAAGATAATAATACGGATAATTGACCGAACCCGCTTGTTATACTGAGCCGGGGAACGTTGGTCCCGCTCCAACTTATAATTGTTATAAGACAGAGCAGGAAATTGGGGAATACCAGATTTCCCGTGCCGCCCAAACGAAGAAAGTGCATACTGATGCGTCATCTTCGGGTGTGTTCATTACAGAGAACTGTTTCTCAGTATCCTTTACATCCTGGGTATATGATACCGGATCAGGATCCCAAATATGTAATCTATTACATGGGCTATAAAAGGTAGAGAACTGAGAACGGGTGATAAGTTTCATGAGACAGAAAACGGTGCAAGTATTGCAGCAAAGTCTGTTGGTCACTGTCACCCTGTATTACATATACATTGATTCTGAACAAATGCTATTAGATACCGAACCTGATATACAAAATCATATCAATCTCTTTATTTAGTAAAGAAAGATATAATTTTGTATTGTTGGAATATGTTTTGAACATTTCCTATATCAAAAGTTGATCGGTTCAGGCACGTTATCTAAAAGCATTGATGTTCTAAATCAAACTACATTTCTTAGTACACAGAACACACACAAGAGGAAGAGTTCAGAAATGAACGAATCCTTCTTGAGGCATTGTAGACTAGGTCATATCAATGCGACTCGACTAGCTGAAGTTACCTATAGATGCATATTTAAATTAGTTTGAATTTACATCTTGTGAAACTTGCTGGTCATGTCACAGAGATAAGATGACCATAGCTCTGTTTAATGGAAACAGGGAAAGAGTTAGTGAACTCTTAGGATGATACATGTTGATGTATAAAGGTCCCCTGTCTATACATACCAGGACCGGTTCTTTGTACTTCATTACATTCTCTGATGATCACTTAAGATTCAGACATATGTTCCTGTTGAAACACAAGTCCGAACCTTTTGAGATATTCACAGAATATAAGTTAGAAGTAGAGAACTCAAATAAGGGTATAAGTATTATGTTCTATGATAAGATCAGGGAGGAGAATACTTGAGTACGGAAATCCTGGACTATTCTAAAGGAGAATGAGATTCTCTCTCAGCATTACTCCTCCGTATACACCATAGCACGATGGTATATCGGGGCGGGGCAATCACACCCTATATGATATGGTGTGCTCTATGATGAGTACTACTGAGTTACCTATTTCCTTTTGGGGGTTGTGCACTTGAGAAGTTGCATACCTATTGAATAAGGTTCGAATCAAATCAGTTGCCTACCACTTCATATGTGATATGGAAAGGGAAGAGCCCATATCTTAAGTTGGTTAAGATTTGGGGTTGTCCATCCTATGTCTAAAAGCAAAATCCGGACAAGCTCGAGGCCAGGTCTGTTATGTAGAACTGGAAAGGTTCCAGCTATACAAACTACAGCAGATGATTTGATAGAACCAAAGGATTCAATAGTAACCAACGAACCTCAGCCTCTCCGCTGATCTAGCAGGGTTCCTCACCCACCTGAGAGATACTTCGGTTTCTCTATGACAGTGGGAGCGAGAATTGCATCATGAGATGATGACCCAACTAGTTTCGAGCTGGCCATCAGGAGTGGGACTCTGTAAGAATGGCCGGATGCTTAGCGATCTGAGATGGAATCCTTATACACCAACAAAGTATGGACTTTAGTTGCTTTATCTGAAGGGTTAAATCCCCATCAGGAGCAAGTATATCTTGAGAAGATTACTTGGTGTACTTGGAAAAGTTGAGACTTTCAAAGCTAGATTTGTTAAAGGTTTGCTTCATTGACCAGGTATGGATTTTGTTGAAACCTTTTCTAAGGGTCTATGCTTAAGTCCATCCAGATCCTACTTGCCACGGCTACATACCATGACTACGATATCTGGTGGTTGGGTGTCATGACTGCTTTTCTAAAATGATGTTTCAGAAAAGAGAGTCTGTAAGTACACAGTCAGAGGGCTTCGTAGACAGTGGGAGCAGCGGAAACGTGTGCAAGATGTTTTATGTGATAAAGCAGGCATCGCGGAGTTGGAACATCTGTTTTGATGTATTAGTCAAAGAGTTTGACATCATCAAAATGGTAGATGAACCTTGTATAAACAAAAAGGTAGTAGGGAGTATGGTGACGATCCTCGTAGAGTACGTGGATGACATACTCTTGATAGGGAAGGAGTTTCCTATGCTACGCTCGATCAATCTCCGCTTATCACAATGATTCTCCACATAGGATCAAAGTGATACCTACTAAATCCTGGGTTTTGGATCTATGAGATAGATCAAAATGGATGTTAGGATTCTCACTAGATGTAGTGAGATGGTATCAATCGATCCTGGGGAGAATCACTGGAAGTGTTCCAGGGTGATAAGGACGACTGAATGTCGGTCACAGGCATTGTCTTTACCCTCTATGGAGGGACGGTATGTTGGAAGAGTTCCAAGCTAGATACCGTGACATACTAGACGATTAAAGGCAAGATACATCGCTACTTAAGATGCTACCAAAGAGGCTGTCTGGGTGTATATTGTTCATGAGATGAACTTAGTTCCTCCCATTGTGTGACAATGGAGTTGTGGCTTATGCCAAGGAACGTCTGTCCCATCAGTGATCCAGACATATTCTAAGGCAGTATCACCTGATCATGGAGATGGTTGATCTCCAAGGAAATCGAGGTTAGGAGAGTAGACTTAGAGGACAACACGGCGGATCCACTCACAAAGGCCTTTTCCCAGAGAGAGACTTTTATGGGATGGTTGAGTATGAGATACTACAACCACTGCTATCAGATGGCCCTAGTGCAAGTAGGAGATTGTTAGTTATATGTATGCCCTAGAGGCCATTACTATACATAGGATGTATATTGTAGTGGATGCTTGGACATATATAGGGAGGACTTTCTTGCTCGACATGATAGTATGCTATCTGGTTGCTCTTTACCTTAACGTGTACACTGACTGTCTCTCTGTTACATGTTGGTAAAGCCCTTAGGATGTTTACTTGACTACCTGGACTATGATGCGGATCATACTAGTGGGGACATGGTAGTCCATAAGTACATCCTTCAAGGTCCCTATTCATGGGTGTATCGAGACAGGGCATCGATATACCAGTGTAGACTAGCGTATACCTTCTCGACCCATATAGATGGGCGATGGATGATCCCATATCCATTGGTGTTTGACATCAGAGATGATATACGGGTGCTCAGTGGAGACTGGGTACACTGGACGGACTCGCTGAGAACTCCCAGATGGTATTATACCTTACGTCAGATGGCAGTTCTCTGGTGACACTGGTACAGGTTAGTCTGTAGACCCGAGATCGTCATAGAGTCTTGTGTGATTCCCACTGTGCTTTGATTTCCACCTTACCACGTCCAAGAGGGCGTGCAAAACGGTGGTTTTTGGATACAGTCCCGAATCACATGGAGGCAATGAGCGATAGGAGGGGATTCGTCTCTCCCGGTATAGGGAGTTGATGTTGCGCTGTGTTCGATTGGCTATAACCGGAAATCCCTGGCCAGGGTTGCTGAGATTTACTGGTAAGTGTTACCAGTAGTTTCTTGAATTGTTATAGACCTCATATCGACACGACTTATCGAGCTATTGGGGTCTGACGTTTACCACCCCTAGGCAAGATATGCGATATATCAGACGACGAGACCGGACTGTACGGTAAGTGTTACTGGTCGGATTCACAGGAGTGTGAGCGGGCTTGCTCGTTGATCTTCTGATCGCTCAATACCCGGGTGGCCATTACGTTTAGCAGACCGCTTGCGGCTTGTGGGTGTTTGATATGATCATTACCTGCTGCCGGCGTATTGACGAGTATTTAGTGTCCTACACAGAGGTTTCCTGGCTCAAGCGAAATGAAATAGGAGCGCATATGAGATATGTGCGGGATCGAGAATAATACCAGTATGTGATACTGTATTCTATTCTCGCGATTTGTATCATTGGACGGTTATATGAGATATAGCCGGGTTACCGAATCAAGTGTTGATTCGATATATTGATACACTAGATATTAGTCGGTTATATGCGATATGACTGGATCATTAAATCAAGTGTTGATTTAATGATTTAATGTATAATTATATATTTGATATATTACTTTACATTAACTAGTATTGGTTCACTTAAGATTATTTTTCTCACTTGTTTATGCACATTGTATATATGATATATTTTTGTGCACTAAATTGTATCATGTTTGATGATACATGCAAACTTGGGTGTGTATGCATTAAACCATGGTTTAGGTTAATGGTTAAGGTATTATTTTCTTTTCTTTATTTATTTTTGAAAAACAAAATGGTGGCTTTTCTTATTTTTTGGCTTGAAGCTTCATGAAGCTTCAAAGCATCTTTGAAAAAGTCTTGCAAATTTTGTTTTGTTCCTTAACCTAACCATTATACCTAACCCTAGTTTAGTCTCTACACTTGTTAGTCTCACCCATGGTTGCAATATGATAGATATCACTTGGATTTTCTTTTTGCAATAATTCTTTTTCTTTCTTCTTCTTCATCTTCTTCATGAAGAGAAGAAACCATTGCTAGATTTTTCCAAGTGATGATTCCAAGTGAGAAATCCAAATCCAAAGTGAACCCACTTCCTATTTCTTCATCCTCTACCACTTGCCATGTAGTAGAGTGTGTTATCTTCACAAGTTTCATGACCTAGTGAAGGTGGAGCTTGAGTTTGAGTCGTCTCGACGTAGATCATCCTCGGCATCGAAGTCAACGACCTAGCCCGATCATTTCTCCGACGAAACCATCGCTAGAGTCCAGGATCTGATGATCGCAGCGGAGGGACGTCATCACGAAGCTAAAGAAGTGGAGGACTGGATCTACAAAGGTTGTAGCCCCTTTCACTTAGCACTAAAGCAGTTTAGTAGCTTGTAGTTTCGCCTAATTTCTAGTTAACGATCTATATTAGGGTTTCTCGGCACCTAAATTTTAGAATTTGGCATGGTTGATGCCTTGTGAAACCTCATTAGTGTGCCTAGGAACCCTTCAGGAGTTGCCCCCAGTCTTCCTTATCTGGCGCCAGTGGCGACGTCGGGCATGACGGGTTGTTGGGATTGATTCAGCGACGGCTTCACCTTGCCCCCTGTTCTTGGGAGGGGCTGCTGCCGGTGTCAGCCTCTTGAAGACTGACGTTCGTTGAGAAGCTACGTCCATCCGGTCAAAAACAGATTTCTGAGCGGGAGCGGGAACGGGGGTAGTCAGTCTCGCGAAGACCGACCCTCTGGGAGGAGAAGCCACCTTGACTACTTCGTGAGCAGCTATCTTCTTTGGGATGGCCACCTCAGGTATCATGGGCTTCTTGGCGGGCCCTTTGGAGTTCAGGCTCAGTCTGGTGACGACCGAGGAGTTGGACGACCCGTTGAGAGGGGCCGTGGGAGTAGCAAGTCGATCAAAGACCGACTTCTTTGAAGCTTCCAGTACGGGCACTGGGATGTTAACGTTCACCGGCGGGAGCATGGTCCCAAAGAACAGACCGGTGGTAGCTTGAGTCACTTGTTCCATAGGCATAGTGAATAGGGAAGCAGCCTGCGGTCCATAGGCCACACCTCCAGGTGAGACGGAGCGTCGGTTGCATTTGCAGTTGGAGCAGTTCGAGCAGTTGCCAGCCATTGATTCTTTTGCTTTCTGCAGCAAACGAAATGCCAAATCTTAGTACTTCGAAACCCAAGGGAAACCATTAGCAAACCGCGATTGTTTCACGAATCACGACACGCGAAGTGTGGAGTGGAAAGAGGAAAAGGTCCCACCCGGCGTGCCAGAATCTGTTCCCCTCCGAATGACGGCGCGACAGGGACGTCTTGCCTGAAATTTAGGGCAGATGCTAATTAGAGCTATCCGTCCACCTCTCCGAAGATGCCAAGTTGATTTATGGCACCATGTATCAAAGGTTTAAACGGATGCGGCCGATGTAGCAGACTTCGTCAGATTCCCCCTCGCTTGAGGGGTTTTTGTTTGTGGGGACGCTCTTCCCTGCAGGCGCAAGCCCCTGGAGTTAATTACGCTACCGCATCGCGGTAACAACTTTCTCTTTCTCCATATGGTCACTTCGTGTCGTGTGTGTTTGTTTTGTGTTTGGTTGCCCGTGGATTGTATACGTAGACTAAGTTATGTTGTCGCCCGTAGGGCGTGGAGTAGTCCAAATCCGTATTATCTTAGATTTGGGTTTGGGGGTCTGGGTTTAAGGATACGTTAGCCTTATATGAGACTAAGATCAACTCAAACGTTTGTTAAGGATACGTTAGTCTAGTTTTAGACTGAGATCGACTTAACGGGATCTTTTAGATCCAACAAGAGAGCAATTGGGGGCCCTATTGTTTAGTTTAATGACATTGCGGCCGATAGGTAGTTTAAGAACATTGCGGTCCAATGTTAGTTTTAAGACGTTGCGGTCAAGGTTAAGGACATCATAGTCCGTGGATTTAGGGACTCCACAGTCCATCGTTAGTTTTAAAACATCACGATCAAGGTTAAGGACGTCATAGTCCGTTGTTAGTTTTAAGACATCCCGGTCAAGGTTAAGGACATCATAGTCCATGAGTTTAAGGACCCCACAGTCTATTGTTAGTTTTAAGACATCCCGGTCAAGGTTAAGGACATCATAGTCCATGAGTTTAAGGACCCCACAGTCCGTATCAATGTGTGGTTGTCGGGACCCGTCACCTCTTTAAAGACGTTGAGGAATTACAACGACAAATATCAAAAGAGTGAAGAGATGCACCCTTGAACCAAGGCAGATTAGATGATCTGTAGCCCAATTTGGAACCAAGACCAATTAATTATATTATGAGCCCATTGGCTCAGTTAAATTTGAATTAAGGACTTATGGCCTTCTTGGGCTAAGTCCAATCATGTTTGAAATATTGGCCCTCTGTTGATCCATTAGACATATTCAATTGCAGGGGAGGCTTTGCCTCTAGAAACTTAGCCAATTGGGCTAAAACTAGTGTTAAACACTAAAGACCAACAGTATTGAACACTGGGAATAAGATTAGCAAATTAGTGTTTAAACACTAAAAAAAGTTGTGATTCTCAAATTAATATTAAACACTAACAGATAACAGTGTTAAACACTGGCAACAGATTAGTGTTAAACACTAGAAAGAGGGGAGATCACATGGGAGCACGTGATAGCATCAAAAGGTGGGGCCAGATCCCCTTCAGTTTGTTCTGCAGATGAGTGTGTAACACTTTTGATTCTCACAGCCACCACGTGCAGGCACGTGATGGGTGCTCATGCCTTGATTTATTAGCATATTCATTAGAGATCACGTGATGACACGTGAGGGCGTCCGGCGCTTGCTTTTTCTCCTTTGTCATGTGGGGGCACGTGAGGCGTTGCCTCAAAGTTCTTTTTCTGTGGATCTTTACAGGGGTCACGTGGTAGCACGTGACCTTGGTTCTTTTCTTGTTTAGAGATCTGTTCATCTTTTAAGAATTAAATTCTTCATAGGGTTAAACCCTAGCTATAAGTTTAGAGGAATTAAATTCCTACTTTCTTTTTGAAGAATGATATTCTTGGATAGGGTTAAACCCCAATTTACATTATGTAGGAATTAAATTCCCATATATGTGAAGAATTAAGTTCTGGCATAGGGAATTAAATTCCTGTAAGTTTTGAGAGAAATAAGTTCTCAATCAGGGTTAAACCCTAGTTCTGTCCATTTTGAAGGAATTAAATTTCTATAATTTTGGAGAATTGAATTCTCATATAGGGTTAAACCCTAATTTTATCTTGGAGGAATTAAATTCCTATAACTTTGTGAGAATTAAATTCTCAGAACTCAATTCCTCCTCCATGTTTTAGATCTGCATGACAGGATCTCGACCCAATGAGAATTAAATTCTCAATCTATGGGGAGATGTGCACTTTGCAGATCTTCACCAGAGAAAAAACTAAGTTCTTTTCTTTATAGAAGAGTTAAACTCTTTATTTTTGAGAATTAAATTCTCTTTTTGAAGCCTTTTTCCCCTTTCTTTTCTTACCTAGGGTTTTTCTTTTCAGAGAATCAAATTCTTCCTTCTGAATTTTCAGGATTCCAAGGCTTTATATCTCTCTCTCTGTATATATCTCTCTGTATCTCTCTGTATATATCTCTGTATCTCTCTGTATATAAAACTCTCCCCTTTGGCTCCTATTTATAGGAGAAGGAAAAGAATCAATCTGTTTAGTAAATCCCTCATTGAAAGATTTGATTTGTTTATTGAGAGATTTGATTTATTTTCATCATTGATCTGGGCCTTTAGATTATTAGGTGAATTTTATTCACCGTTGGATTTTAAATCCAAAGATATTTCTTTGTTATTTCGGTGAGATTTGGGAGAAATCTTTCCATGTCCAAGATCTTTCCATAAATTGGTGATATCTAATCACCCTCGGATTTTCAATCCAACGGTTTTACATAATTCTTCTCTATTTTGGAAAGATTTAAATGATCTTATTCAGAATTTAATTCTGTTGAACAACAGGGCTTTTAATGCCAGTCATGTAAGCGCGTGACCCCTGGTCACGTGTGAGTGCGAGACCTCCGGTCACGAGCAAAGCACGTGACCCCCTGAACTCTTTCTCCTTTTTTTTGCTCTGTTCTTTGCTGCTGCTTAACCATCACGTGCCAACACGTGACCACTGGTCACGTATGAGCACGTGATGCCTTTTCTGAACCTTTTCCTGATTTTAAATCAGGGAACAGTGACGCCGGCCACCGCCCCTCGTCGGGGTCTCGACTGTATACACTAGTCTACTAAAGGAGTATCGATACCCAATCTCGAAACTCCCATGACTAGGGACCACTTTAAGGATGTGCTTATAGACTACCCAACTCTCACGTATATGATCGCCATCATACTGCTGGTAGTCAAGCAAGAATCCTAAGGGCTCTATCAATGTGTAATAGTGATCTGTAAGGTCATCTAAAGCTGTACACGATGATAAAGATAAACCAGATAGCATACTATCATCTTGAGTAAGACTGTCCTACCAGCATAGATCCTCCCAAAATCATTGCAATCACGTGCCTGCGATCCAATAATTGACTTTGAGGGCACTATATCCAACAATTTCCCACTTGCACTCAAGGCTAATTATTGCGATGTCGCATACTCACAGCCCGTGTGATACCGAACACCCAACTCCTCTACTAATCAGTCTCACAAAGCCCGTTTGTGAAACTATTGCGTTTGAGGAATAGCTTCAGTGAGTGAATCCACTCAGATGTTTCTTTTTATGTTTCTTTTTATCTCAAGTTCGCGGAGAAAGCCATCTCCCGAAATGAGCAATACCTGTCTTAGAATATGTTTGGATATCTGATGGGACTTAATTCATAAATGAACCCCAAATCCAAACTTCTTAGACTATATCGTCAACTGAACTTAATCAGTATCCTGCGCCATGCCTCCCTCAGTATCCGCTTGGACCTCCTGTCCAAACTACTGCCCCTCGTCAGAGGGAAAACTATAACTCTGACAGTCACTCTGTCATCCAGGTCACCTTGGAAGCCTGAAATGATAACCGTCTCCTGAAGGAGGCTGTTGTTATCATATCCCTAGAACATTCACTTATGTTCTAAAACTGCTTCCGAATGTTTCTCCAGGATTGGATTAATATCAACTTATTGCATCTCGTGCAAAAACAACATCTGGTGTGGTACTCGACATCTCATGATCAACTCAATTGCCTAAACAAGTGATCTGCCAATCATGCACATCCCTCTCCCCTTTAGTCTGTAAGACACTTTTAGAGAGGGTGACTCCATCACCTGCAGGTATACTACCGTGCCAGGAGTCGTCCATTCTAAAACACCTGTAGAATGATGTCTACGTACCCAGATTGGGATGCTACCCAAATCCAGATCTAAAACCATAGATCTAGTAACCAGAATGTCTGATATAATATTCATATCCTATGTGGAGAAACCACTGTGTGACAAACAAAGTATAACCGATCGTAGTGCAGGAGTTTTACTTCCTACTCTGTGTATGACATCTAAATACCAGGACATCACACCCTACTACCTTCTTAACAGATCCATCCCCTATTCTGATGAAGTCAAAACCCATGACTGTCACATCAAAAATAGATGGTCTATCTCCGCTATATCTGCTTTAGTCTATAAATAGACATAAGCTACTTGTCCACTATGCTTTCGCTGCTCCCATTGACTACGACAACCCTCTGGCAGAATAATATATATATATATATATATATATATATATATATATATATACGTGCACTTCGAAAGCTAGTTTAGAACGATGCTATACTCATCCTCCTGCCGGGTCTCACATCCTGAAACAACAGTAGTGTCAAGTCTGGGTAAACAAGAACCTCCCTGTCACCGTCCTTGAGGATACCAGAGTACCTCTCGGGCGCCGGAGGTTACCCACCATATCTGCGGAGTGGCCAATGAAATGTCAAACCTGATTGAATTTTTAGGTTCTTATCAAATTTTCAGTAATCGTTTGTGGTTCTGGAATCACTTCCAGTTCTACCATACTCCCACTACTATTTTCTAAAAAAATCGATTTTTATTAAAATTGTGGCGAGTCAAGAACAATATCACTATTGATCTTCCAGATGGTAGAAAGTCAACCCTCGTCATAGCCCGGGTTAACCCACAAACAGCCATTACAGAAATGTGCCTTGAGTTATCCAGAGTCTGGTTTTAAGCATAAGCCGGACAACTCCATATACCTTAACATCGTTAAGATATGAGCCATTCTATATCTAATATAGAAACAGAGGCACTGATTTAATTGGAACAAGATTCAAATCATGCAGCTGTCTCCCGTGCATGTCAACTAAATGGAGAGAGGCCGATCAGCATTACTCAATTTAGGAGTTCATCCAATTATGAGTAACCTGAAAGAGAAACAAGTTTCTCAAAACCATTACTATCAACTGAATACCAAACACAAGTATCAACATCTTTGATCATCTTGAAGAATCCCGATACTTGCGACACCTGCTTCTTCACTTTATTCTTATACCTATAACTTCTCAAAACCCAGACCTTGTATTTCTACGAAACACATGTCTAAAAACTAGAGAAGTCACAAGTAAACGGAATACAGTACGAGTACCAACCCCTCTGTCCTAATGGACACTGGACGATATACAATACTCTGTATAAGTCCCCTGAGTTGAATAACTCAAAACCTGTGCGTCGTAGGCTGAAAACTATACTATGGTTATGAAGAATTACACCGCTGTTTAATACTCCTTACCTAACCATCAACCGATATAGGTAAATGTCATGGACATAATTTCAAAAAGTTAGATCTCACTTTATAAAAATAAACGTACAGATATATCAGTTTGAAATTGGTGCATAACAACGGATATTCAAAACCAAATATTTGCCATCCAGCAAAAACCCAGGTGATTTTCTCAAATATCACCAATTACAATGAATCCCGATATAATGAGGATGATCACCTAATCCCCAATAACTTACTCCTACTCATTATCTGTAAAACCATACAGATGTGAGAATCATACCTGGTAAATACATACCCTGCAGTAAGGGTCTAATTGGGAAATCAGTTTTCTATTAACAATGCACAGTGAAACTGAAACATGTAAATGTTTCGAAGGGGTATCCGGGTATTTCTAGTAATGCCTCTTCCATTATCAGATTCACAACTGTAACCGTATATCTCTTTGCCATCTCTCCAAATCCCATTATATGTCTTTAGTCATTACCTTCTGTATACCCCTTAGGCTAAATGGTTTTCTTCCTTCCCTACCTTTCGACACCCGCCTATAGTTTGGAAGAAGACTATCCAATAAGCGTAATAGGTGTACCGTCCTAATCCAAGGAACACTCGCAACCTGAGAGAAGGTAAAAGGAAAAGACAACTGAATAGCATTTTCTCCAGAACCGGAAACCATCCTCGAATCTGGAACAAGTTCCTTCGAGTTCGTATATAACCATACGATGGTTTTATCCGATGGAAGTGGATGTTCGTAGTAATACGGGGTGTTTTGGAGAAAAGGGTAAAAGTAGGAGTGGCAATGAGGTATGCAACTCTGACAATCCAAAAGCCAGTGTTTTAAGAAGGTTCGGTTAACTTGGTCACTGAGTCATAATCTAGGGTCGGGCCATGGTCGCTGCCAAAGAGAGAGAGAAAAGAAACACTCTGCGTGCACTCTAACCTAGATCAGATTGGTTATCAATTTATCTAATCAGGAAACCTCCCACTGTAACCTCAAATTCTCCTCCAAACCTGAAAGAAGAATTAGTCGGGTTCACCCGAGGAGTAAACCAACTCATCAGTGGGAATCGGGATCCAACTATCATCGCATGATAACGTGATGGAATCCACTCACGTTATCACACTCCAGAAATTATGCGCATGCCTGGCAAGTTTCAGTTTCTTTAGAAACTCCCGATGTGATTTTTACCCCATGCTCTTATGACCTTGACGAAGGCCAACATATCATAAGTCACATGTCAAGTTCTACCCGTCATTATCCAGGTTAATTTGAACCCACCCGTACATCCCCTTGACGAAGGCCAAAATAGTAGTACGACTGTCCCAAACCAACGCATCTATCTATGCAACAGAATAGTAACAAATAGCTACCATACACTATGCCTTGACGAAGGCCAACATACATAGCATGAATACTAAGTACTACCCGTCTGAAATGACGGAGGGCTACGAATGGTTTTTGGCGAAAAACCTTTAACGTAATGAACTTGATATCGTTGAAGGAACCGGATAGCTTTTTACAAAAATATAGTGGCGAAAACCTTTGCTAAAGAGGTCACTCCCGGTGAAGGGATCTCGGCTCTTTCCCCGTAGAATGAGGTGCAGGATATTCCAACTGAATACCATGATGCAAAGCAAAAAGTAATCGACTATAGTGAAGTTATTACCCTGACGCAAACTTCTGCCCAAGGGGTCACTCCCGGTGAAGGGATCTCGGCCCTTGCCTCGTCGAATGAGGTGCTGGATATTCATAACCGAATACCACTGTGCAAAACAAAAGAAAACGTCCTTATAATAACAGCTTTTTTGAAAAATGTTCCAACAACATCAAACAGGTTTGTTTAGCTTGCATTGATCCGAATCAATGCAGTCCCATCAATTGATCACACCAATAAAGAACGAAAATATGATGTACGTATATGCCATTCGCATTCGCCACTGGGTCCCGTCATCACCCGTTAGGTTACTTAACTAACGACAGAGCGGGGATTGGACTAGCGCGGATGTAAAACATATACAATATCTACTTGTATATATATATATATATCAATATACAATAATCGCTCATGGCGTGATCAATGCAACATCACAGAAATGTAATAAGCATCACAGAACAATACAGATAATCTGGGATCCCCGGGTTTCCTTCGAGCCGCAAGTGAAACCCGACGTTCCCCTGGTCGTGTGGATAGCCTGTGCAATGAAATCCTAGACCCCTACGGGCGCGGCAAGTTACCTGCCAAAACCTGAAGCGAGACAGCCCCCTTCAACAAAGTGAATGGACCACCCACCACTTCATGGAATCCGGTAACTGGAGCACCCCTCCTTGGGTCAACCTATACCCCCTACGAGTGCGGCGAATAGCTCGCCAATTCTAGAGTGAAGCCCCCTCCGTCTCAAAGCCATAGGATGCGGGCTCCTTTCCCCCCAGAACCCGGCTATCCGTGCACCCCACCATGGGGTAATCCTAATACAGAAAAGAAAAATATGTACAACGGTGACATCGACCTCAACCCGGTGGTGCCCCAAAAGAATAATATACAAACAGGCAGTGACGGCAGTCCACATGTTGGACGCTCACCCCGCGATATCAAATGTATAAATAAAACTAAACTGTACTAATATTGCACCAAACTATCCACCACGACAAATCCGCAACATCACAGCACAACACAGAACATCAACTTGAATGTCACGTTTATAAATCCGTCCAAAAGAGCTATAGCAATTAGACCAGATTTACCGATCGAGTGACTGTTTACCGCCGGAAACCGGGAAGACAAACGTCTTGCCTGAATCTGGGGGCAGATGCTATTTGGAGTTATCCGTCCACCTCTCCGAAGATGCCAAGTTGATTTATGACACCATGTATCGAAGGTTTAAACGGATGCGGCCGATGTAGCAGACTTCGTCAGATTCCCCCTCGTTTGAGGGGTTTTTGATTGTGGGGACACTCTTCCCTGCAGGCGCAAGCCCCTACAGTTAATTACACTACCGCATCGCAGTAACAATTTTCTCCTTCTCCAGATGGTCACTTCGTGTCGTGGATGTTTGTTTTGTTTGTGGTTGCCCGTAGATTGTATACGGAGACTAATATATGTTGTCGCCCGTAGGGCGTGGATTAGTCCAAATCCGTATCTTCTTAGATTTGGGTTTGGGGGTTGGATTTAAGGATACGTTAGCCTCATTTGAGACTAGGATCAACTTAAACGTATGTTAAGGACACGTTGGTCTAATTTTTAGACTAAGATCAACTTAACGGGATCATTTAGATCCACCAAGAGAGCAATTGGGCTCTATTGTTTAGTTTAGGGACATTGCGGTCGATTAGTTTAAGGACATTACGGTCCAATATTAGTTTAAGGACATCTCGGTCCAGGTTAAGGACATCGTAGTCCATGAGTTTAAGGACCCCACAGTCCGTAGTTTAAAGACATCGTAGTCTATGAGTTTAAGGACCCCACAGTCCATAGTTTAAAGACATCATAGTCTATGAAGTTTAAGGATATCGTAGTCCATGAGTTTAAGGACCCCACAGTCCGTAAAATGTGTGGCTGTCGGGACCCGTCACCTCTCTGAAGACGTTGAAGGATTACAACGACAGATATCAGAGGAGTAAAAAGATGTACCCTTGAACCGGTGTGAATTGATTGGAAGATCTATAGCCCAATTTGGGACTAAGATCTGTTGAATATTCGTGAGTAGATGGCTCAGTTCAATATAAGTTGAGGACTTATGGCCAGAATTGGGCTAAGTCCAATAAGATTAAAATGTTTAACATTTTATTGTTCTGGCTGTTGAGCCTTTACTTGGGCTTGGCCCTTTTAATAATGCTGAGCATTAGATCCTGACATTTTTTGTCTTGTATTAAATGCATAGCATTCATTAGAACAATGTGTATTCTGACAGCGCCCACATGGCGCGCCATGCGCTTTGCGCCAATTAAAGAGCGCATTGCGCTTCTGCTAAGTAGCGCACACGAAAAGGACATGTGTCGCACTTAGCGCTAAGCGCCAGTTTATGAGCGCATTGCGCTTTCAATTTATGAGCGCGTTGTGCTAGTTTAGTGGCGCACCAGTGAGTGACACGTGGTGCGCTTGGCGCTGAGCGCCAGCCCAAGAGCGCAGTGCGCTGTTTTAAAAGCGCAAAGCACAAGTTGTATCTGTGGTTGACACGTGGCACGTCTTGGCGCTGAGCGCCGGTCCAAGGAGCGCAGAAGCGCAGTTCATGAGTGCAAGGCACTTTTCAGTAGCGCAAAGCGCATTTGATCAAATTTATGATCAGAGAACAAGTTTATGTTCTTTTAAAAGGAGGCTTTGCCTCAAGATTCAAGAACAATAGTTCTTTGCCTTTGTAGATCAATGATCCGTGAATGAAGTAAATACTTCTTTATTGTTTGATGAGATCTTTTGATCTCTTTTATGAAAGAACTTGGTCTTTGTTTTTTTAGATCTATGATTTTTTTTAGAAGATAGTTCTTCTTTTCATGAGATGATTTCATCTCTGTGTTCATTGCTCATGTTCTTTACCTTGAAGAAATGATCTTCTTTTGCTAAAAGCTTGCTTTTCTTTCTTTGAGTTTTCTCAAAGTTTGTAGAGGGTTTTCTCCATCTCAGACTTGAAGTCTTGGGGCCTTTATATAGGGCAAGCTGATTTGTTGAATCAGTTAAAGAGATCTTTCTCTGATTGATTTGGAGATGTTTCCCCACCATTGGATCTTTGATCCTAGGACTTCTATTTTATAGAAGGCAATCTTCTTATTTTTAACAAGATTGGAAAAATCTTTCCATAACAGAATTATAATTCCGATTAATTAATGATTTATCATTATTAGATCTTTTGATCTAACGGTGGGGAATTTTTAATTCCAGCGCTGGCGCACCCGTGCTTTGCACGTGGTGCACTGCTCAGAGCGCAACGCACTTTGCGCTAGCGCACCTACGTTTGACACGTGGCGCGCAGCGCAGCCTGCGCTAGTTCATCCATGTTTGACACGTGGCGTGCAGCACGCCTAGCGCTGGATCTGAAGCGTTTCTTCAATTTTGAATTTTGAATTTTGAAACAGAGTTTTGCTCTGAATGGGGGTGCGCTGCCTACGGCGCCGCGCACCTGGCACTAGCGCATCTGTGTTTGACACGTGGCGCGCAGCGTGCCTAGCGCTGAATCTGAAGCGTTGCTTCAACTTTAAAATTTTGAATTTTAAAACAGAGTTTTACTCTGATTGGGGGGACACAAATGTTTCGCTTCATTTCAAATCTCGGAATTTGAACAGAGCTTTGCTCTGATTGGGGGAAACAAATACCCCCCCACCGTTGCACTTACGTGGCCCATACGTGAGTGCGGCGGTGGTAGCATCTCAGCCGTTGGATCAACTTTTGGAAGTTGAAACGGCTCTCAATACCTATAAATAGAGCCTTTGGCCCTCTGCGATGACCATTGTTCATCTCCTTCTTGTTTTCTGAGATTCTCCCATAGAGTATAACTCTCTTGTTTAAGGATTTTTTTAAGAGTCAAAACTTTGTTAGAACTTAGGTAAAGTTTAAAACTTTCAATAAATTTTAATAAATTAGGGTTTTACCCATTAACAGAGCCTTACTCTTCATAGATCTTTGATCTAAAGAAAACCCATTTTAGGGTTTCATTAATAGAGTTTTGCTCTTTTGAATCATGTTGATTTATTAATCTTTGGTGAAGAACTCTTAAGAGTTTTACCCATGGTATCCAATTCATTATAAGCTTTGCTTTTAGGGTTCCTGATGGGTTACTTCATCTTCCTCGCAGAGCATGGCTCTTAGCATTTTCGGGGAATTTCTTTAAATTCCTTTCACAATTGACTTTGACAGGTGTCATTCCTGTTTGTAAAGCATTGCTCTCGAGAAGTTTAACTCTTTGACCCGAAGGGTCGCTTATTAAATGAGATTCCTATTTTAAGATTTCTTACAAATTCGAGTTTATTAGGTGTCATAATTGGAATTTGTTTTCTCCATGGGGATATCAAGAGTCATTTAAATCTCGTATCTGTTTTTCTTCCTTATTAATGTAAGTCCACGTTGCCCACCCCGGTGCTTGCGGGGAGGCGGAAAACGGAATAAAAAACGAATTTTTATGAACTTAGGCAACATGGACTAGACTATGAAGGATCTTTGCTAAACAAAAACAAGCTAAAGCTAACTAGAAACTAGCTAAGTGCTAGAAAGGTTATACCTTGGGTTTTATGTCCTTCTCTCCTTGCTCCTTGGAGTGATGGAAGGAGGTCACCTTTGTCGTCTTCTCGCGTCGAAGAAAGATCCACCCGAAAGCCTCGACCTTTGGCTTCAACTCCAAGCTAGAAGTAACTAGGGTGCAAGAAGTGCTAATCCTTGAACCCTAGATGAGAGTAGAGATTATCAAGAAAGGGTTTTTCTCAAGCTCAAGTGTTTCTCAACACATGAGAGGGGAGAGCTTGAGAGAGAGGAAGAACAAGAGAGAGAAAATGAATGATAGAATGAGAATAAAATAAACCATTCTCACATATATGTGTGTATTATTTTAATTAGATAATTAGTAAGATAATTGTCATGGCTTAATCAAGACATGACCATTATCATTTCATTTTTAATGCAAATTGTAAGGATCAAAGAGCATCTTCCAAATGAAATGATGATGGTCAAAGTGTCAACCAAGGTCAACAAGTCAAGGAGGTCAAATGGTCAACAACCATAACCATGCACAATTATTTAAACTAATATCAATTAACCATAATACACACATAAGTATTAGGGTTAATAAAATGACAATAGTCATTAACCCTAATCAAAGTCCTCTCCCTCTGTCTCAAACAACTGTGCATACGCACCCGTATTCGTGATCCGAGGAACACGAATACAAAGAGAAAAAACCAATCCCAAATCATATACTAGGATCCGGCTTAAACCAAAGCCCGCTAGTATAAGCTGTCCGGACAGCAAACGTGCACAAGTGCGCAGATGTGAACGAACCCTGTCGCAAAACCATGCGACCTCTACTCATTTTGCCTAAAGGCGAATAGCTCTCTGTGTGGGACTCTAAAGACTCGACACTACGCTGGCAGTGGGTTTAACCACAGACCGCAAGCGGCACTAGCTGTACGTAACGGTCCCCAGGTAGATGTCGATAAGAAGACTGACGAGGTGAACCCCATCTGAACTCCTACTGAGCCTGTATGTGACAATCTCCGTACAGTCCGGTCTGTTCGTCTGATACATCGCATGGCGGGCCTAGGGGGCGGTGAAATGTCAGTCCCCTAATAGCGGTACAAGTCGTGTCGGAGTGTAGCCCAGAACACCCTGAGATAACACTGGAAACCTACCAGTATATCTCGCTTGCCCTGGCCAGGGACTACTCGTGTAATGGCTCTCCTGGACACAACGCGATGTCAACTCCCAATACCGGGAGAGACGAATCCTGTCTAACCGTCACTGCCTCCAAGTGCTTCGGGACTGCACCCAAAAACAACCTATTTGCACGACTCCTTTGAGCCGTGGTAGGGTAGTAATCAAAGTGCAGTGGGAACACACTCGAGGTGAAGTGACAGTGTCAAGTCAGCGGACTAAGATGTACTCATGTCACCTGGAAACTGATAACTGACGATAGGTATAATACCAACCAACAGTTCCCGACGAGTCCTGTCCAGTGTACTCGCAACCTAACGAGCACCCGCATACTATCTCAAGTACGACGTACTGACGGCTGTGGGACAGACCGTCTCCCACACTGGGATGAGAAGCGCATACGCTAGTCTACTCCGGAGTATCGATGCCCTGTCTCGATAGTCCAACGATAAGGGACCTGTATAAGGATGTGCTTATAGATCACCCAGCTCCCACGAGTGTGAGCGCCATCACAACGCTGGTAATCAAGCAAAGATCCTAAGGGCTCTACTAATATGTATATCAGCGATATGCTAAAAGAAACACATGCACATATTAAAGCAGAGACAAACCAAGTAGCATACTACCATTTTGAGCAAGATTGTATATACAACTGTGAATATCCCAAGCTTCCATCAAGTAATATACAAACTAGTATGATACAGTAATGGCCTCTAGGGCATATACACTAACAATCTCCCACTTGCACCAAGGCCATGTACTGGCGTATCGAAGACCTATCATCTCGATCAGCCGCTCGAACTGAGTCTGGGGCAAGGCCTTGGTGAATGGATCTGCTGTGTTATCTTCTGAAGCAACCCTCCGAACCTCGATCTCCTGGCGATCCACGATCTCCCTGATCAGGTGATACCGCCTCAAGATGTGTCTGGATTTCTGATGGGACCTGGGTTCCTTCGGTAAAGCTATAGCCCCGTTGTTGTCGCAATACAGAGGTATTGGGTCAACAATGGACGGAACCACCTGACGTTCTCTCAAGAACTTCCTCATCCAGACAGCTTCTTTTGCGGCATCAGATGCAGCAATGTATTCCGCTTCCATAGTCGAGTCAGCAACGGTTTCCTGTTTGGAGCTCTTCCAACACACCGCCCCTCCATTGAGGGTAAAGACAAAACCCGACATGGACTTAGAATCATCCTTGTCACTCTGGAAGCTAGAGTCAGCAAAGGCCTCAATCTGGAGGTCTTTTCCGCCATACACCAAGAACATCTCCTTAGTCCTTCTCAGGTACTTGAGAATGTTCTTTACTGCTATCCAATGTTTCTCCCCAGGGTTTGACTGATACCTGCTTACCACACTCAGTGCATAAGCCACATCCGGTCTGGTACACAACATCGCATACATTATAGAACCTACCGCAGAAGCGTAGGGTATAATAGACATGCGATCCCTCTCCAAATCAGTCTTGGGAGACATCTCTTTGGAGAGGGCGATCCCGTGACAAGCCGGTAGATTACCGCGCTTGGAATCTTCCATACTGAATCTCTTCAGTATGGTGTCGATGTACCTGGACTGTGAAAGTCCTAATATCCTCTTGGATCTGTCATGGTAGATCCGGATACCCAGAATGTATGAGGCATCACCCAGGTCTTTCATGGAGAACCTGTGTGACAAGAACCCCTTAACAGATTGTAGCATAGGAATGTCATTTACTATTAAGAGAATGTCATCCACGTATAAAACGAGGAATACTACAGTTCTCGCTACAAATCTACAATAGATGCATGGTTCATCTGGATTTTTGATAAAGCCAAATTCCTTGACCGTCTCATCAAAACAGATGTTCTAACTCCGCGATGCCTGCTTTAGTCCATAAATGGACTTAAGCAACTTGCACACCTTTCCGCTGCTCCCACTCTGAATGAAACCCTCTGGCTGATCCATATAGACACACTCCTCTAAATGTCCATTTAGAAAAGCTGTCTTTACGTCCATCTGCCAAATCTCATAATCGTGGAAGGCAGCAATGGCAAGAAGGATCCAAATGGATTTCAGCATAGCTACTGGAGAAAAAGTTTCGTCATAGTCCAAACCAGGTCGCTGACGAAAACCCTTTGCAACCGGTCTAGCTTTATAGGTCTCAACCTGTCCATCTACACCAATCTTTCTTTTGAAGATCCACTTGCATCCTACGGGTTTTACCCCATCTGGAGCAATGTCCAACGTCCATACTTTGTTGGTGTACATGGACTCCATTTCGGTCCGCATTGCATCCAGCCATTTTACCGAGTCGACGCTCTGAATGGCTTACTGGAAGCTAGTAGGCTCATCATAATCTATGATGCAATCCTCTCTATCCCCGTCAATGAGAAAACCGTAGTATCTCTCGGGCGGATGAGACTGCCTACTACTCCTGCGGAGTGGCGTGGGAATGTCCTGATCTTTCGAACCCTCTGGTTCTACTAAGCTTTCAGTAATAGCTTGTGGTTCTGGAATTTCTTCCAGTTCTATTGCGCTCCCACTTATTTCTTTTTCTAAGAACTGATGTTCCAGAAAATGGGCATTACGAGAAACAAGGACTTTTTGTTTCTCTGCGTAATAGAAAAGATACCCCCTGGAGTTCTTTGGGTATCCCACAAACTTGCACAGTACTGAGCGTGCCTCGAGCTTATCCGTATGCTGCTTTTTGACATAAGCTGGACATCCCCAAATCTTCAAGTATTGAAGATAGGGTTTCTTCCCACTCCATAACTCATATGGTGTGGTAGGCACAGTCTTAGTGGGAACTCGGTTCAAAAGGTATGCAGCTGTTTCTAGCGCATATCCCCAGAACGATCGCGGCAACTCAGCGTTACTCATCATGGACCGTACCATATCCAATAGGGTTCGGTTCCGTCTCTCCGATACACCGTTATGTTGCGGAGTGTATGGAGGAGTAAGCTGAGAGAGAATTCCATTCTCTTTTAAGTAACCCAGGAACTCGGCACTCAAGTATTCACCACCTCGATCAGATCTCAGTGCCTTGATACTTTTGCCTGTTTGTTTTTCTACTTCATTCTTATATTCCTGGAACTTTTCAAAAGCTTCGGATTTATGCTTCATCAAGAAGATATGTCCGAACCTTGAGAAATCATCCGTAAAAGTAATGAAGTAAGAATAACCGCTTCGCGCATGTGTAGACATTGGACCGTACACGTCGCTGTGTACGAGTCCCAAGAGCTCGCTCGCTCTTACTCCGTGTCCAGTGAACGGAGTCTTTGTCATCTTTCCCTTGAGACAGGATTGACAAGTTGCATACGATTGATATTCGAACGGATCCAAATATCCTTCTGTATGTAACTTAGTCAACCTTCTCTCATTGATGTGACCCAGTCTACAATGCCATAAGAAAGTTTTATTGATTTCTGGAGACTTTCTTTTGTGTGTATTCTGGACATTGAAAATCTGTGGTTGGTTTAGCACGTATATACCATTGTTCAATGTACCTGACCCAATCAAAACTTGATTAAGGTGAATGTTCACTACATTACTTACAAATGCAAATTCATAACCTTGTTTAGATAATAAAGATACAGAAATGATATTACAGGTTGCATTTGGTACATAATAACAACCACGCAAAACCAAAAAGTGTCCATCCGACAATCCTAGGTGATAGTCCCCCACGGCCTTAGCATCCATGCTAGCACCGTTTGCAACTCTGAGGGTCATGTCACCTGCCTTCAAAACTCTACGCTTTCTCAACGCCTGCAAAGAATTACAGATATGAGATCCTGATCCGGTATCCAATACCCAGGATGTAGAGTTTATTGATAGACAGTTTTCAATAACATACACACCTGAAGCTGAAGCCGCAACTCGCTTCAAATCCTGTGTTCTGGCCTTCCAAGCCTTGCAATCCTATTTCCAGTGACCACTTTTGTGACAGTAGAAGCATTCTTCCTTCCCCACCAGCTTTCCCGCTACCTTTGTTGCTTTTCCTTTTCCCTTCGTATCCACTTTACTGACACCGCCTCTTGGTTTGGCGGGGGCTTTCTTCTTCTTGCCCTTGGTTTTCGCCCTGGACCTAGAAGAGGAAGATCCCCCTACAAACAAAGTGGATGTCTCCCTACTTTTCTGTAGGGTGCCCTCTGCACTCCTCAACATGTTGAGGAGCTCTGAAAGTTCAACTTCCTTTTCCTGTAAGTTGAAGTTCAGAATGAACTGGGCGTAAGTGGAAGGAAGGGACTGGAGAATCAAGTCCATATAGAGCTCATTCTCCAACGTGGTCCCAAGTTATGCGAGCTCCACTATGTAGCCAATCATCTTAAGCACGTGTTCCGCTACCGATGATCCGACGGCCAACCTTGCCGAAAACAACTTTTTCGACACTTCGTATCTTGCGATACGAGACTGCTCTCCATACAGTTCTTTTGTATGAAGAAATATGGACTCTAGGTCCATATTCTCATGCCTCCTCTGATGTTCGTTGTCCATCGAGGCAAGTACGAGGCATTTGGCCTTCACGCAATCTATTTCCCATGTCTTACGGATTTCCCTATCCGCGACACTGGTTTTGGGGCCTGGGACAGGGGGAGCTTTGGTGGTAAGGAGATACCCCAGCTTGTCGTAAGTGATTGCCATCTTGACATTCCTGAGCCAATCTTTGTAGTTTGGCCCTGTCAATATGTTTTTATCTAGTAATAACTTAAGTCCGGTCATGATGAGTGGTCGCTGCAATTAGGAGAGAGAAAAGAAACACTTTAGCATGATGCTCTTGCAAGTTTAGAGTGGTTTTTAGTTTGTCTAAACAGGATGGCTCCCACTGTCTCTCGAATCCCTTCTCAAACCGTAAAAAAAGGATTAGTCAGGATCAATCTCACCGTACAATACTTGCTTAACCGTTCAGCCAGGCCAGTGTCGGTACTTCGAGGGAGGTTTTCCAACGCTTTCGCGAAGTTCCTTAATTAAGTAACCTCTTTTCCCTGTGGGCGTAGCCCCGCTAACACCTTTCTAGAAACCTACTAAGTTTATAGCATTGATCGTTAAGTGAGAGTTTTCCCGAAGAGTAGCATATACTCACAGTAGGATCGGGATCCAAATATCATCGCGTGATAAAACCGAAGGAATCCTACCAGAATTATCACACTCCAAATGGTATGCAGCGCTAGCAAGTTTCAGTACTTATGAAACTCCCGATGTGGATTTTTGCCCCATGCTCTTATGACCTTGGCGTGAGGTCAAAATGTCATAAGTCACATGTCAAGTTCTTCCCATCATTATCCCGGTTAATTTGAACCCACCCGTACCTACCCTTGACGTAGGCCAAAATGGCAGTACGACTGTCTCAAACCAACGCATTCTATCTATGCAACAGATAAATATCCGGCAGCTACCAATCACTATGCCTTGGCGTGAGGTCAAAATACATAGCTTGAATACTACCGAATATTTAACTGAAATGATGGAGGGCTACGGATGGTTTTGGCGAAACCGTGAACGTAGTGAACTTGATATAATTGATGGAACGAGATAGCTTATAAAAGGAGTGGTTCAAGCTCCGCATTTAAAAGTTTAGTTTTGAAAAGAACCGAGTGGTTTTCAAAGTGTTCCAATCGACTTTTACTTGGTTTATTTTCTTGCATTAGTTCTTTTAATGCGTCCCATCATTTAATCCTACCATTGCAGAAAACAACCAAAATATGACGTACGCTTATGCCATTCGCATTCGCCACGGGGCCCCATCATCACCCGTTAGGTAACTTAACTAACGACAGAGCGGGGGCTGGGCTAGCGCGGCTGTAAAACATAAGCAACGCCTAAATAGTTATCATATATAAGTATATAGCAATGATAGACATTACAGATCACAGATGAATACATTGGATATACTAGGAATCCGCAATCCGTTCGAGCCTGCAACGAAAATCGGATTACACGGTCGCGGTGAATAGCCAATACCCCACCCAAGACCCCTACGGGTGCAGCAAACTACCCGCCAAGTACCCGAAGCGAAGCAACCTCCCTCACCACCGTGAGTAGGCCACTCGGCACTTCGAGATACCCGGTAGTTTGTGCACCCCCTCCATGGGTCTATCCTAGGAGCAAAAACAGTAAAAAGAATTATACAATGACGGCTACAACCCCGACCCGGTTGCGCGGCCATACAAATAATATTATTACATCAATTTACACATTACAATGAATGAAAGAAAAAGAAACACTCATCTCACATCCACCCCGGCTATTCACCCGTGACAATCCAACACATTCATATACACATACCATCATCAAACACAGATCACAGATATGTATAACCCCGACTAATCGACATATAGCGATTAGCCGACGTTCAATACATATAAACATCACAGATATAACCTTTTAGTCAAAGTGTATTGAAGTTCGATAAAAAATACGGATTTATAGGCCCCCAAAAACAAATTTCTATTCTGGAGAACCTGGGCACATATAAACCATCTTAAAAATCCCAAAACCAAGCCAGAAATACACTGCACCAAACTCGACCAAGTGAAGAGCCAAGACGGCCGCGGTTGCGCGGCAATAGCTTGCTATTGCCGCGGAACCGCGGCTTTTTGGTCGAATCACTGGATCGTTTTTGGTGGCTTTCTTCACAAAACCCTGAGATGATTTTTGGAGTATGATTTATTTTGTTTTGAACAGAAAAAATTTTAACAGAAACTTAGGGTTTTGAAAACTCGGTTTTTCGATTTTTCCGATTCGAACTTCGATACACTCTACTACCTAGCTAGTTTATGTTTAGTTAGGCTCTGATACCACTGTAAGTCCACATTGCCCACCCCGGTGCTTGCGGGGAGGCGGAAAACGGAATAAAAAACGAATTTTTATGAACTTAGGCAATATGGACTAGACTATGAAGGATCTTTGCTAAACAAAAACAAGCTAAAGCTAACTAGAAACTAGCTAAGTGCTAGAAAGGTTATACCTTGGGCTTTATGTCCTTCTCTCCTTGCTCCTTAGAGTGGTGGAAGGAGGTCACCTTTGTCGTCTTCTCGCGTCGAAGAAAGATCCACCCGAAAGCCTCGACCTTTGGCTTCAACTCCAAGCTAGAAGTAACTAGGGTGCAAGAAGTGCTAATCCTTGAACCCTAGATGAGAGTAGAGATTATCAAGAAAGGGTTTTTCTCAAGCTCAAGTGTTTCTCAACACATGAGAGGGGAGAGCTTGAGGGAGAGGAAGAACAAGAGAGAGAAAATGAAAGATAGAATGAGAATAAAATAAACCATTCTCATATATATGTGTGTATTATTTTAATTAGATAATTAGTAAGATAATTGTCATGGCTTAATCAAGACATGACTATTATCATTTCATTTTTAATGCAAATTGCAAGGATCAAAGAGCATCTTCCAAATGAAATGATGATGGTCAAAATGTCAACCAAGGTCAACAAGTCAAGGAGGTCAAATGGTCAACAACCATAACCATGCATAATTATTTAAACTAATATCAATTAACCATAATACACACATAAGTATTAGGGTTAATAAAATGACAATAGTCATTAACCCTAATCAAAGTCCTCTCCCTCTGTCTCAAGCAACTGTGCATACGCACCCGTATTCGTGATCCGAGGAACACGAATACAAAGAGAAAAAACCAATCCCAAATCATATACTAGGATCCGGCTTAAACCAAAGCCCGCTAGTATAAGCTGTCCGGACAGCAAATGTGCACAAGTGCGCGGATGTGAACGAACCCTGTCGCAAAACCATGCGACCTCTACTCATTTTGCCTAAAGGCGAATAGCTCTCTGTGTGGGACTCTAAAGACTCGACACTACGCTGGCAGTGGGTTTAACCACAGACCGCAAGCGGCACTAGCTGTACGTAACGGTCCCCAGGTAGATGTCGATAAGAAGACTGACGAGGTGAACCCCATCTGAACTCCTACTGAGCCTGTATGTGACAATCTCCGTACAGTCCGGTCTGTTCGTCTGATACATCGCATGGCGGGCCTAGGGGGCAGTGAAACGTCAGTCCCCTAATAGCGGTACAAGTCGTGTCGGAGTGTAGCCCAGAACACCCTGAGATAACACTGGAAACCTACCAGTATATCTCGCTTGTCCTGGCCAGGGACTACTCGTGTAATGGCTCTCCTGGACACAGCGCGATGTCAACTCCCAATACCGGGAGAGACGAATCCTGTCTAACCGTCACTGCCTCCAAGTGCTTCGGGACTGCACCCAAAAACTACCTGTTTGCACGACTCCTTTGAGCCGTGGTAGGGTAGTAATCAAAGTGCAGTGGGAACACACTCGAGGCGAAGTGACAGTGTCAAGTCAGTGGACTAAGCTGTACTCATGTCACCTGGGAACTGATAACTGACGATAGCTATAATACCAACCAACAGTTCCCGACGAGTCCTGTCCAGTGTACTCGCAACCTAACGAGCACCCGCATACTATCTCAAGTACGACGTACTGACGGTTGTGGGACAGACCGTTTCCCACACTGGGATGAGAAGCGCATACGCTAGTCTACTCCGGAGTATCGATGCCCTGTCTCGATAGTCCAACGTCTAGGGACCTGTATAAGGATGTGCTTATAGATCACCCAGCTCCCACGAGTGTGAGCGCCATCACAACGCTGGTAATCAAGCAAAGATCCTAAGGGCTCTACTAATATGTATATCAGCGATATGCTAAAAGAAACACATGCACATATTAAAGCAGAGACAAACCAAGTAGCATACTACCATTTTGAGCAAGATTGTATATACAACTGTGAATATCCCAAGCTTCCATCAAGTAATATACAAACTAGTATGATACAGTAATGGCCTCTAGGGCATATACACTAACAATTAATCTTTTAATGATGTTTCTTTTCAGGCACTATGGCCATTCATTTATACAGTCTGAACGAGTTCATTACTTATGAGGATATCCGCGTATAGGGCCATTGCCAAAATCAAGAGTTTACAGATGCCCAATGTGCGGAGATTATGGGTCGTCTGTATGCACGCGTCGGTTGGCTGCTTCCTCGCCGTTCCGCTCTCTTGAAAATCGTAGTGGGAGCAATTTGGAGAGCACTTCCGGGGTTTCACGAGGCCATGCTGCTTAATGCGCTGGATGGTACCGAAGACAAGGTGCACTCAGTATACCTGTCGGGGCTAATCTCAAAGAAGCGGCGAGATAACCTCATTGATATTCTGCATCAAAATTTTCAACAGACGACGATAATCGCCTCTTATCAAAGGGAGGGCGACATTGCCGAGGATCTCGACACTCGTGAGCGCGAGAGGATGCACACGAGAATGGTCAGAAAGGCCAGAAAGACTCTAGACGGCCTTACTTTCGAATTCCTCAATCCATGCCCTGGATCTGAAGTTTTACCATTGTAATCATTTTGATGATGTTTTCGTTTACTGCTTTCATGATTATAAGAACTTTCTAAAGTATGAATGGAAAATTCCTCATTTCAGCGTGTTTTATTTTATGTACTAAATCTTTTGCACATGCATGAACGGGTATGCTTCGAACGTTTAACCAAATGCGAATCAAATGTTCTCCTTGTCGCTTTCTTCTCTTTTTTTGTTATCAGCATTTCACCTTAGCAAGCATAACCGGCAGATGATAGGGTGAGCACCTTGTTTTGGTTTCTTTGAGGGGTAGTGATGGATTAGGAAGCAGGTTCAGGTCTGCTACCTAAGACTTTTCAACTTTATGAGCCGTGAGGGTCTCATAAAGACTTTTCTCCCTACGAGTCGTGAGGATCTCGTAGGTGTCTTTTCTCCTTAGGAGTCGTGAGGAATCCTAAGTGCGTTCTCCCTTGTAAGTCGTAAGGATCTTATAAGACAGTTTTCTTCCTTACAAATCGAGAGGACCCGTAAGTGTTTAATGAGATTGACATGTAGATGACGTATTTCCGCAACGGGGTCATGTGGATGACGTATTTCCGCAACGGGGTCATGTAGATGACGTATTTCTGAGACGGGGTCATGTGGATGACGTATTTCCGCAACGGGGTCATGTAGATGACGTATTTCCGAGACGGGGTCATGTGGATGACGTATTTCCGCAACGGGGTCATATGGATGACGTGTTTCCGAGACGGGGTCATGTGGATGACGTATTTCCGCAACGGGGTCATGTAGATGATGTATGTCCGCGATGGGGTCATGTGGATGACGTATTTCCGAGACGGGGTCATGTAGATGACGTATTTCCGCGACGGGGTCATGTGGATGACGTATTTCCGAGACGGGGTCATGTGGATGACGTATTTCCGTGACATGGTCATTTTGATGACGTATTTCCGAGACGGGGTCATGTGGATGACGTATTTCCGAGACGGGGTCATGGAGATGACGTATTTCCGCGACGGGGTCATGTGGATGACGTATTTCCGAGACGGGGTCATGTGGATGACGTATTTCCATGACGGGGTCATGTGGATGACGTATTTCCGCAACGGGGTCATGTGGATGACGTATTTCCGAGACGGGGTCATGTTGATGACGTATTTCCGAGACGGGGTCATGTTGATGATGTATTTCCGAGACGGGGTTATATGGATGACGTATTTCCGAGACGGGGTCATGTGGATGACGTATTTCCTAGACGGGGTCATATGGATGACGTATTTTCATGACGGGGTCATGTGGATGACGTATTTCCGAGATGGGGTGATATGGATGACGTATTTCCGAGACGGGGTCATGTGGATGACGTATTTCCGAAACGGGGTCATGTAGATGACGTATTTCCGAGACGGGGTCATGTTGATGACATATTTCCGAGACGGGGTCATGTAGATGACGTATTTCCGCGACGGGGTCATGTGGATGACGTATTTCCGCGACGGGGTCATGTGGATGACGTATTTCCGAGACAGGGTCATGTGGATGACGTATTTCCGTGACGGGGTCATGTGGATGGCGTATTTCCGAGACAGGGTCATGTTGATGATGTATTTCCGAGATGGGGTCATGTGGATGACGTATTTCCGAAACGGGGTCATGTGGATGACGTATTTCCGAGACGGGGTCATGTTGATGACGTATTTCCACGACGGGGTCATGTGGATGACGTTGCGTCTGTTGTAATGAGATGAATATCGAAGTGGTCTCCAGGTTGTCTGTGAACCATCAAGATTTGGAGTAGAGGCTTTGCCGTAGCTCCAGGGTCGATTGCAGCGTCTGAATCCTGCTGGAATGGGGAGGAACGCTGTTGATGATCTCAAGGCTATCACTGAACCGTCGAGATTTGGCTTCGTTTTCTGATGGAGCCTGGAGAGGGAAGGTGTGATTCCTTCTTCATTTGTGCCCCTGGATTGTATACATGGATTGATGTGATATCGCCTGTAGGGCATAAATTTTATTTTATTTTATTTCTTTCCACGATGCTCTATCATTTCAGCTTTTATATCGCGAAGGTCGCGATTGCCCCATCATTTCGGCTATTTTTCGCGGTGCCCAATCATTTCAGCTATTTATTTTATTTTTACTCGCCGCTTTTTATTGCGAGTTGCCCAATCATTTCGGCTATATTTTGCAAGCATACACATTTTTTTACTTGCTGATTTTGTTGCAAGTTGGCCCATCATTTCGGCTATTTCGTATGCATGTGTGGCTCGCTAACTTCTTACTGCAAGCCTGGAATTAGACACCGGTTTTGGCATCAGCACCGCTACAACTAGGATATTGCCAGGAGCGAATCATCATTTGCCTCTGTCGATGTTGAACAATGGTGGCTTAGTAGACAGGGTTAGGATCCTGTCGACTAAGGCTTTTGACTTCATGAGCCGTAAGGGTCTCATAAAGGTTTTTCTCCCTACGAGTCGTGAGGATCTCGTAGGTGCGTTTTCTCCTTAGGAATCGTAAGGACTTCTAAGTGTATGGCTTCTCGTGAGTCGTAAGGATCTTACAAGAGTATTTTCTCCTCATAAGTCGAGAGGGCTTACAAGGGGGTTGTTCACCGTGCAAACATATCCCTAGTCACGGATGGAACTTTGTTAGGGAGACGTTTATTCGCGCCCGTGGATTGTATACAAGGGTCAGCATTGAGCCGCTTGTAGGATATTATTGGAGGTTGTGGTGGTTGCTTAAGAACAGGTTTAGATCCCTGTAGCTTAAGACTTTCAAATTTTATGAGCCGTGAGGGTCTCATAAGAGGGTTCTCCTTACGAGTCGTAAGAATCTCGCAAGTGTAATTTCTCCCTAGGGATCGTGGGGATCCCTAAGTGTGTTGCTCCCTTGTTAGTCGTAAGTATCTCACGCAGGTGGTTTCTCCTCACAAGGTCGAGAGGACCTTGCAAATGTCTTTTAACGAGATTGCGCCCTTTCGGGTTTTCATAAAACTCGCTGGTAGCCCTGCTGTTTTTACTCACGGAGCCCTTTCGGGTTTTCATCCATGCCCATTTTGCTTGTGGACATACCGTTTTCTTTTTCTCTCTCTCTTTTTATTCTAACGAGGTTGCGCCATTTCGGGTTTTCACAAAACTCGCCGGTAGCCCTGCTGTTTTTTACTTAAGGAGCCCTTTCGGGTTTTCATCCGTGCCCATTTTACTTGTGGACATACCGTTTTCTTTTTTCTCTTTTTTTTATTCTTTTTTATATCCACTTTGGGACGCTGCAATCCACCGTAGTTTATCGACATCTCGATCAACAGCTAGTTTTAGGACATAATGGTCCATCGTTAGTTTAAGAACGTTTCGGTCCATTGTTAGTTTAAGGTCGTTTCGGTCCGTCTTTAGTTTAAGGACGTTTCGGTCCACTGTTAGTTTAAGGAAGTTTCGGTCCGCTGTTAGTTTAAGGACGTTTCGGTCCGCTGTTGGTTTAAGGACGTTTCGGTCCGCTGTTGGTTTAAGGACGTTTCGGTTCGCTGTTAGTTTAAGGACGTTTCGGTCCGTTAGCCGGCTACTACTTATAGAGTTTGGGCTTAGGAAAATAGCGAGCGGATATAGTCGTCGTCATCTATCATTGACCTAGGCCGTAACTCGTTAAGCGTGGTACTTTTTCAGGAAGCGACCATTTATTGGCCTGAAAGGCCTTTCGCCATGCATGTCCATGAGTAGATAGGCCCCACCTTGGTAGACCTTGTCTATGATATACGGGCCTTCATAGTTCGGCTCGAATTTCCCCCGTTTGGCACGATTGGGGATCATAAGTCTTTTGACCACTAGCACGAGTTCGCCTTGGCGGAATGTTCTTGGCCTAGTTAATCTTTCGTATGAGCGCGCCATCTTTGCTTTATAAGCTTCCACATTTTGTTGCATTATGAGCCGGGTTTCATCAAGGGCATCAAGCTCCTCAAGCTGAAGGTGAGCATTCTCTTCGTCTGTTAGCTCATAATGAACTGCCACTCGTAGAGAGGGTAACTCTATTTCGAGGGGGAGTACCGCTTCTGTACCGAATACCAATGCGTACGGCATTGTGTTCGTAGCCGTTTTGAACGTAGTTTGATACGCCCAGAGAGCTTCATGCAGTCTCTCGTGCCAGTCCTTCTTATTTCGAGACACCGTCTTTTTCACGATCTTCATCAAGGTCTTGTTAAAAGCCTCAGCTAGACCGTTAGCTCGGGGATTATACTGAGGAGTATCTCCAGTCTATGTTATGTTGTTGTGCGAAGCGGCTGATCTTGTGGCTTCTATAGGCTGTCCCGTTATCGGAGATGATCCGTCTCGGAGTTCCAAACCGATAAATGACGTGTGTCTTGAAGAAATGGAGGATATTCTCCGTCTTCACTTCCCTCAGCGGTACTGCTTCTGCCCACTTGGAGAAGTAATCAGTTGTCGCCAAAATGAATCGATGTCCTCTGTACGATGCTGGTTCGATGGGGCCGATTATGTCAGTCCCCCGCATTTCGAACGGCCAGCTAGCTACTGTTGGATGTAGCGGATTCGGATGCTGATGGATAAAGTCTCCGTGAATCTAGCACGAGTGGCATTGCTTCGCGTATTTGAAGCAGTCTTGGATCATCGTGGGCCAATAGTAGCCCATCCTTTTAATCTTCAGCTTCATCTTAGGGCCGGCTTGGTGAGAACCACAGAGTCCGTCATGAGTTTCTTGGACGACTCTCTTTGCCTCTTCAGGTCCCAGGCATCTTAGCTACAGAGAATCAAATGACCTTTTATACAGAGTATCATTGACGAAAGCGAAAGACATAGCTCGTTTTATAAGCTGATGCCTTGAGGATGCATCTTCAGGTGTTCGACGGGATTTGAAGTAATCTATAAAGACTTCTCTCCAATCCGCAATCTTTTCCTGGTCTTTTATTTGCAGAGTCATTCGCTCGGTTGCTCCCTTTTCTTCGGACGACTCTGGAGATATTTCTGCTGGTGCGAGAACCCGACGGCTTTGCACAATGATCCTCACGTCATTGAGGTTCTCGTCGGCCAGTTCTTTAGCGAGCTTGGCTAATGCATCCGCCTTGCTATTTTCCGCACGCGATATGCTTTCCAAGGTATAGGAAGGAATTTGAGTCAGCAGTCGCTGTACTCTCTCGCCGTACTTCACCAACTCTGGCTTGCACGTTTGGTAGTCGCCGTTTATTTGACTAATGACCAGCCGGGAGTCTCCGTATATGAGCAGGTTTTCAATCCCCATGTCGATGGCGATCTCGAGACCTGCTATCAAAGCTTCATATTCGGCTTCGTTGTTCGTCCTCGGCTCTGTTAAGGAGAAGGCAAAGCGCATTATCCCTCCTTGTGGAGTCACGAAGATGAGGCCTACCCCTGCTTTGATTATAGGGGTGCTTTGTTTGCGTTTCTTCATGGAAGACGCTCCATCAAAATAAAGTTCCCATCGGGTATCACTACCGTCGATCGTGTCAAACGCATGTTCGTCTGGCATTTCGCAATTCAAAGGAGAATCGGCAGGTATCGGATGCTCAGCGAGAAAGTCGGCGATGGCCTGGCCTTTCACTACCTTAAGAGGCCGATAAGTTATCGAGAACTCCATCAAGAGCAAGGTCCATTTAGCAAGCCGCCCTGTTAATATGGCCTTCGACATCAAGTATTTGAGAGGATCCACCTTTAATAGTGTCTAAGCTTCGTTATTGCGAAAATCAATGCCAGGCAGTGCTTTTCAACGGGAGAGTAATTGCTTTCTGCCCCCAGGAGAACTCGACTCAAATAGTAGAGGGCCCTCTCCTTCCCTTGGTCGTTCTCTTGAGCCCATAGCGCGCCTAGAGAACCTTCGAGGGCTGTTGTATACAGAATAAGGGGCTTTTCTTTAACGGGAGTAGCCAGCACTGGCGGGTTCTGCAGATATTGCTTGATTTCGTCTAGTGCGTTTTGGCATTTGCGATCCCAGACGAAAGGGGTTCCCTTCTTCATCAGGTGACTGTAAGGACGGCACTTGCCGGAGAGATTGGCTATAAATCACCGAATATACGCGAGCTTCCCTTGGAGAGACCGCAATTGCTTGAGAGTCCTTGGTGGAAGCATTTCCATAATCGCCTTGATCTTTGACGGATCTATCTCGATGCCTCGGTGTCGGACGATGAACCCCAGGAATTTGCCCGAGGAAACTCCGAACGCGCATTTGAGAGGGTTCATCTTCAATTTGTATTGCCGGAGGCGCTGAAACACGATCTTCAGATGTTCTAAATGTTCCTCGTATGATTTGCTTTTAACTACGAGGTCATCGATATAGCATTCGACGATTTCATGTATGAGGTCGTCGAAAATTTTCGTCATGGCCCTCTGATAGGTGGCGCCGACATTCTTTAGACCGAAGGGCATCACCTTGTAGCAGAATATGCCCAAAGGGGTCCGGAAAGCGGTGTGCTTCTGGTCCTCGGGATGCATCTTTATCTAATTGTATGCCGACGAGCCGTCCATGAAGGAGAAAACTTGGACATGTTATCTATCATCAGCTCAGTGACTGGTACTGGAAAGTCGTCCTTCTGGCAGGCTTTACATATGCGCACCGTCCCATTTTTCTTCATCACCAGGAAGATATTGGCGATCCAGTCAGGATATTGAATCTCTTGGATGAAGCCGGAGTCGATTAGCTTCTTGACCTCGGCGTTGATGCTCATCTCAAGCTCGAGCCGCATCCTTCTCGGCGCTTGTTTGATCGGCTTGACGTCCGGGGATATCGCCAATTTGTGCACAGCAATCTCTAGATCTAATCCTGGCATTTCGGAATAGTTCCATGCGAAGCAATCTTTATGCTGCATGAGCACGTCCTTTAGCGTAGCCACCCTTTCTTCAGGCAACAGCTCACTGACGAACGTCGGTCGCGGGTCACTGGCCGTCCCCAAATCAATCTTTCTGAGGTTGTCTGCAGTAGTATGTATCCCATCTTCCAGCTCTTTTGGCGCTGGTGGAAATTCTGAGATTACCTCGTCATCATTGTTTTCGAAACACCGGGGGAGGTCATCCATATTCTCGGGCTCTTCTTCTGACAACATTATCATATGACAAGTACGAGATCGCTTCCGAGACCGATGTTGATCTGGTTCTGCTCTCGCGGCTTTGGGTTCATGCTTCTGTGGCGGGGTTACCCTCCAGCTGCTGAATAGAGTGAACCTGCCTTGTTGATACTGGTCTTCGACCCAATTCTTGAATATGAAGCAGTCTTCAATAGGATGTCCTATTGCCCTTTGGTAGGAGCAATAGTCCGGATGAGAGACTTCGCATGTTTGCTCGGGGTGCTTAGACTCCGGGAGTGTCATCATCTGATGTTTTAGGACAAGATCGAATATCTTCTTTGTCTTTTCTTGAGGAAAAGAATATTCTCGACCAATCTTCTTTATAAGAGATGAATCCGGACTGCTCGATTCCTGACCGCATGGCTTCTTGGACCCGCTTTGTCGCTGTCGAACGCCTTCCCCGTTCTTTGGTTTGTTTCTGCCTCTGCGTCGGGTCTTTTGTACAACGGGTTGATAAGGAGGAGCATTTTCATTTTTCACAGCCTGCTGAAAGAGGCGTTGTGTCCTGGCTTTCTCGTAGATGGCGAAATATTTCGCGATTATGGTCGTCTCGAACCTTTTGACCTGCTTCCCTTATAAGCTTGTCCATTTGTTCTTCGAACAACGGACTGGGTATTTTCACGGTGGGAGCTCTTTCTGGTTCAGGGTTAGCATCTTTCCATAGAGCATCTCCTTCTTTATCAAAGTCATGTACGACGTAGCAGTCGCGGAGTAGCTCCCATTTCTTGGATTGAACATACCCAAGCCCGGTCGTCTCCATTCTCCCGTTGGGCAACTTTCTTTGGGTTCCGAAAACGTTCCAGATCCGGTTATAGAACCGTGCTTGTCGCGCAGTTTGCTTAAGGGGTACACCTTGGCGTCTCAAGAGCCTCTTTAGTCCGTCTGTGTAATATTTGGGCAAACGGATGGGCTGGAGCCTGTCAAGTGTAGAATCTGCACCATGCCAGATTTCTTTCTCCACTTTGGTTTCCCCGGATCGGTAGAATAGGATCGCCTTTTCACCTTCTCGCCTGGGAGGGACATAGAATATCTGCAGTTCTTCCACACTGTAAGTATCAAGCGCGTCTAGCTCTTTATGATGTTTTGGCGGAACCATGGCAACCTGCAAACTTTGATCTTCATCAGCGAAGGCTTGTATTGATGGCCGAGCAGAAAATATGGCATTGACCTCATCTTCTGAGTCGCTGCCGAAGATCAACATAGGAGTGGACGGTCCCGGCTTGTTGCACTGGGGTGGACCTGAGTAAACTATCTCTTCTTCCTCCTCGGTATCACTCCCGAAGACCGGAATAGTGGTGATAGCTTTGTTCTTCGGTTTGTGACATCTTTCCATGTTCTCGAAGTCTGGTAAGAAGTATTTTGCATCTTCGTAATTGCGGACTTCATTCACGGAGAATGGGTTTAGCTCTCCTGTCACAGTATACTCGAGACCATTCTTAAAATACTTCATACACTGATGTTGTGTAGAAGGGATGATGTTGTACTCGTGTAACCAGGGCCGGCCGAGCAAAGCATTGTAGCATGTCTTGGCGTCAATGACGTGAAATTTAATATCCGTGACGAGCAGCCCAAAGCGTAGCGTCAATATTACAGACCCAAGCGTCCGTGATGACTGGGAGTCAAATCCGGAGATGGTGATTTTATCACGAGCGAGGTGTTGAACGCTCATGCAGATTTCCTTTAGCACCCTTACGTTAAGGAGGTTGACGGAGGACCCGTTATCGACCAGGATTTTACTTATCTTGATGTCATGACAGTATCCAGAGACATATAGGGGACGATTGTGCTCGCATGTCCTAATGAGGAGATCCTTATCGCCGAAGGTGATATCGGCTGTGTGTACTTCTTCCAGTTCGTCCTTCATCTTTTCTTCGGCGAGGAAAGCTTGGAATTGCTCGGGCTCCTGTAGTGCCTTGATCAAAGAATCTCTTGCTTCTTTTGATAACAGGAGGGCGTCGAGAATACTGAGCTGCGAGGGTATCTTCCTCAAGTGTACCAGAACGTTGTAGTCCACCCTACTTTTCTTTGGCGAGTCCTTGGCTGTCAGCTTTTCGACGGCTTGGTCATCAAGGATGATATCCTCAGGGACTTTTTCTTTTCCCTTATCTTTTCTATTTGACCCACTGTTCGAGGGCCCAAGATTCTTTTCAGGCAGCGTGCGATTACGCAGCTGAATGTTCTGGCAGTTCTTCGGTTCTTCCTCTTTTCCCGAGGTGGACTCCTTAAAGAGGGGGCCAAGAGCGATTTCTTCGTCAGAGTCGCTCCCGAAGGTAAGAACCTGCGATGTCCCGGCATTGACCATGTGACAGTTGCCGGTGGTTCTTTTACGCTCCTCGGTCGTACTTCTTTGCTCCCGACGAGTTTTGCGTTTCATCCGCTTGAAATGCTGCCGGTGAGCAACATATCCCTGCCACCATCTTTTAAAAGCGTTGCACTCTTCGATGGGGTGCGCGATCTTTCGATGATATAAGCAGTAGCTAGAATGCATTTCCGCTTCACCAAGAATGTTTCCTTCGGAGGGTGGCAGCTTCATTCCCATTGATATGGCTTTGGCGAACCTCTTCCTCATCTTGAAGCTGTTTTTATTTGCAACGGAGGCACTTTGATCTGGCAGGAGTGTTTCAATCCTTTCATACAGTCGCCGGCGTGTGGCCTTTTCAAATATGACCATCTCACGCTCTCGATCAGCTTTACTATTTGAAAGAGCTTCGTTGAGGAATGCGTCGATCATTTCGTCTGATGGCCCCGGAAGTTCCGGCTCAGGATCTGCCCCCAGCTTCTCGGTGTAAGGAACTTCTTCATCATCAATCGACGAGTAAGAGATCACATGGCAACTCGCCACGTATTCTTCAGATTCATCCGACGAGTCTTCTCCATCATTTCCGTCCTTGAGGACGTGGCTGAGGAACTCTTGGAGCGTGATTGGAGTCCGCACCTTCTGGTTATACTCTTCCAGCGCGTCAATCTGTTTTTGCAGGTCCGTGCTCTTGGTGCCAGGCTTCACGGGCTTTTTGGTCTTCTTCTTCTTCGAAGATTTTGACGGCTGGGTGTGAGTGCTTTGGCTATCACCACTGATTTTTGGAGTTGGGTGCGGTTTCAGCATCCCCTCTATGATATCGGGTTCTAGGTTCTTCTACCTAATTGCCGGACATGTGTGTAGATCCTTCAGCATTCTTTTCGTCTTGGCTGAAAGAGCAACCTCCCATAGAGCTTCTTCTACGAAAGAGCATAATGCCCCCGGTGTATCCGTCTTCTTGGGAGTGTGTGGCCGAGGCGGGTTCACCTTCCAATTCTCAGATAATACGAATTTGCCTTGCTGGTATTGATCTTCTATCCAGCTTTTGAAGATGTAACAATTCTCGATCGGATGGCCCAACATTCGGTGATAAGGGCAATAGTTAGGATTGCTAATGTCGCCTGGTTGCGCTGGGCGTCTTGGCTCCTGCAGAGTGATGAGCCTGTTGTGCAATGCAAGTTCGAACAACCTCTTCGTCTTGTCTCGAGGTAACGAGTAAGGGCGTCTCATTTTATCTTTGAGAGATCGAGTTTATTTTGGCGATCAACTGGTCTCGGGCCACCAGGCTGCTGTTGAGCATTGCCGACGACGATCGCTTTCCCCTTTCTTTCTCATTTCGAGAGTCCGGCTTTGGAGGAGACGGTCTATGACCCATCTGGTCCATTTGGGCCAGTTTGTCGATCAGGGCTTGGAATGTAGTCGGCTTAAAGAACATTATGAATTGTGAAATAGTTGCATGAGAGTCTAGGGTGCCCACGAACATGCCCACCGCCGGTGCTTCTTCGATGCGCTGTTCGCATTTCGACCATAGATTCCGCCATCGGATTGCGTATTGAACCCACGTCTCGCCTGGCTTCACCCTGGCATTGATCAATGCCGTTATTGGGGTGCGTTCACTAGCACTCGCGAATCGCTGGGTGAATAACAACTCCATTTCTGCGAAATTCTTGACGGAGTCGTTTGGAAGTTCGGAGTACCACTCAAATGCTGTCTCCGACATGCTGCCGACGAATTGGCGGAGCAAAAGCTTATCATCATCCCTGGTGTTGCCGCAAAGAGCCCTGAACTGAGCGACATGTTGATGGGGATTTTCTGTCCCCTTGTACACATGGAATTTAGGGATTGTGTATCCCGGCGGGTACTTTATTTGGTCATACCAGCCTGGATATGGGCGCCCAGTTTTAACGACTTGGCCGGCCGCTTCATTCGCCTGGTGAGCTCGTATTTGCTGAGAAATATAGTCATCCAGAGCGGCCTTCGAAATAGTTTCCTCTTTGGCTGCTGAAAGAGCAGGAGGAGGGATCGATGTCTCCCCTCTGTCGTCTTCAATAATGATCGGAGGGTCTTCAACTGGAGGATCCGACTGTAACATCATCCCGACCATGTCTTGGAAGAGAAGCGTCATTCGTTTTATATTGGCAGCTTGTTCTGCAGCTTCTCTGTCCTTCTTTTCGAGGACTCTGCGTAGGAAGTCAGCATCGGTTTCTTGTTCGTGACGCTGCTCTGATGACGCTTCCGGGCTTTCTTTTGGCCCGGTGAGTGCGGCCATTTGCGTCAGCATTTCCTGAAGCTTCTGCCGCTGTTCCTGGGCTTTTGTCACGGATCGGGTGAGCGGTCGGTGACCCGTCGAAGCGCGGCTTTTCTCTTTTCCGGAAGCCATGTAAACAGTATGCACCTTTATGCCCCCAGACTTGGGGCGTTTGGGCTCAGCGTCTTTGTGATCTATCGTAGTCACAGAGGCTTTCTCTGGCCTCCTTCTCTTTTGAGTGGTTGACGTTGAGGGGGCCGTTGCAGTGGGCACCCAGATGGTTGTCGTCCTTTGTGGCTTGCCAGAACGGTTCTCTTCCTGCTGAACCTTCAGCTTCTTCTGTCGACATGGATAGTCCTGATCAATCACCGACTCTTAGACCCATCGCCAGGCTTTGTAAACTTTGGAGGACAGTCGTTGAGGGGGCTGATCCGGCTTTATTTTTATAACATTCTCCACCGGTGGAGCAGATCTTTTCAGTACGGCGGTAGAAGAGCTTCTGCGCACCTTGTTCAGCAGTTCAAAGCTGTTCCCGGTTGGAACAGCAGCATTGACTTCCACCGTTGGGGCCGGTGGAGTTATCCCAGAGGGGGAGTTGCTCCCAGCCTTCCTTACTCGGCGCCAGTGGCGACGTCGAGCGCGTCGAGCTGTTGGGATGGTTTCAGCTTGAGGGGTGACTTCGTCTTGCCCCCTGTTCAGGTGAGGCGCTGCCGGTACCAGCCTCTTAAAGACCGACGTCCGTTGAGTAGCGGTATCCAATCTGTCAAAGACAGACTTTTGAGCACGAACAGGAGCCAAAGTGGGAGCCAGAACAGTCAGTCTTGTGAAGACCGACCCTTTGGCAGGAGAAGCCGTCTTGACGACTTCGGGAGCAGGGATGGCTATCCTCTTCGGAATAACCTGTTTTGGAATTGCAGACTTCATCATGGGCCCACATGAACTTTGGCCCAATCTGGCGAAGACCGAGGCGCTGGAGCTGGACGACCTATTGAGAGGGGCCGCGGTAGCTGTAAGCCGATCAAAGACCGATTTCTTGGGAGTTTCTTGTGTTGGTATAGGAGCGCTAAAGCTCGTTGGCGGGAGTATGGTTCCGAAAAACAATCCAGTGGTGGCCTGAGTGACCTGTTCCACCAGCATCGTGAACAGGGAGGCCGCTTGGGGCCCGTAAGCTATGCCTCCAGATGAGCCGGAACGCGGGTTGCAATTGCAGCTGGAACACTTCATGCAAGTAGACGCCATTGTTTTTTGCACCCAGCAAGATACCAAATCTTAGTACCTCGAACCCAAGGGCAACCATTAACAAACCGCGATTCGTTCGCGAACGCGACACACGAAGTGTGGAGTGGAAAGAGGAAAATGTCCCACCGGGCGTGCCAGAATCTGTTTACCGCCGGAAACTGGGAAGACAAACGTCTTGCCTGAATCTGGGGGCAGATGCTACTTGGTGCTATCCGTCCACCTCTCCGAAGATGCCAAGTTGATTTATGGCACCATGTATCGAAGGTTTAAACGGATGCGGCCGATGTAGCAGACTTCGTCAGATTCCCCCTCGTTTGAGGGGTTTTTGATTGTGGGGACGATCTTCCCTGCAGGCGCAAGCCCCTGCAGTTAATTATGCTACCGCATTGCGGTAACAACTTTCTCCTTTTCCAGATGGTCACTTCGTGTCGTAGGTGTTTGTTTTGTTTGTGGTTGCCCGTGGATTGTATACGGAGACTAATATATGTTGTCGCCCATAAGGCGTGGATTAGTTCAAATCCGTATCTTCTTAGATTTGGGTTTGGGGGTTGGGTTTAAGGATACGTTAGCCTCATTTGAGACTAGGATCAACTTAAACGTATGTTAAGGACACGTTGGTCTAATTTTTAGACTAAGATCAACTTAACGGGATTATTTAGATCCACCAAGAGAGCAATTGGGCTCTATTGTTTAGTTTAAGGACATTGTGGTCGATTAGTTTAAGGACATTACGGTCCAATGTTAGTTTAAGGACATCTCGGTCCAGGTTAAGGACATCGTAGTCCATGAGTTTAAGGACCCCACAGTCTGTAGTTTAAAGACATCGTAGTCTATGAGTTTAAGGACCCCACAGTCCGTAGTTTAAAGACATCGTAGTCTATAAAGTTTAAGGATATCGTAGTCCATGAGTTTAAGGACCCCACAGTCCGTAAAATGTGTGGCTGTCGGGACCCGTCACCTCTCTGAAGACGTTGAAGGATTACAACGACAGATATCAGAGGAGTAAAGAGATGTACCCTTAAACCGGTGTGAATTGATTAGAAGATCTGTAGCCCAGTTTGGGACTAAGATCTGTTGAATATTCGTGAGCAGATGGCTCAGTTCAATATAAGTTGAGGACTTATGGCCAGAATTGGGCTAAGTCCAATAAGATTAAAATGTTTAACATTTTATTGTTGTGGGCTGTTGAGCCTTTACTTGGGCTTGGCCCTTTTAATAAAGCTGAGCATTAGATCCTGACATTTTTTGTCTTGTATTAAATGCATAGCATTCATCAGAACAATGTGTGTTCTGACAGGGCACCACGTGGCGCGCCAGGCGCTTTGCGCCAATTAAAGAGCGCATTGCGCTTCTGCCAAGTAGCGCACACGAAAAGGACACGTGTCGCGCTTAGCGCTAAGCGCCAGTTTATGAGCGTATCGCGCTTTCAATTTATGAGCGTGTTGCGCTAGTTTAGTGGCGCACCAGAGAGTGACACGTGGTGCGCTTGGCGCTGAGCGCCAGCCCAAGAGTGCAGTGCGCTGTTTCAAAAGCGCAAAGCGCAAGTTGTATCTGTGGTTGACACGTGGCACGTCTTGGCGCTGAGCGCCGGTCCAAGGAGCGCAGAAACGCAGTTCATAAGTGCAAGGCACTTTTCAGTAGCGCAAAGCGCATTTGATCAAATTTATGATCAGAGAATAAGTTTATGTTCTTTTAAAAGGAGGTTTTACCTCAAGATTCAAGAACAATAGTTCTTTGCCTTTGTAGATCAATGATCTGTGAATGAAGTAAATACTTCTTTATTGTTTGATGAGATCTTTTGATCTCTTTTATGAAAGACCTTGGTCTTTTTCTTTTAGATCTATGATTTTTTTTAGAAAATAGTTCTTCTTTTCATGAGATGATTTCATCTCTGTGTTCATTGCTCATGTTCTTTACCTTGAAGAAATGATCTTCTTTTGCTAAAAGCTTGCTTTTCTTTTTTTGAGTTTTCTCAAAGTTTGTAGGGGTTTTTCTCTATCTCAGACTTGAAGTCTTGGGGCCTTTATATAGGGTAAGCTGATTTGTTGAATCAGTTAAAGAGATCTTTCTCTGATTGATTTGGAGATATTTCCCCACCATTGGATCTTTGATCCTAGGGCTTCTGTTTTACAGAAGGCAATTTTCTTGTCTTTAACAAGATTGGAAAAATCTTTCCAAAACAGAATTATAATTCTGATTAATTAATGATTTATCATTATTAGATATTTTGATCTAACGGTGGGGAATTTTTAATTCCAGCGCTGGCGCACCCGTGCTTTGCACGTGGTGCGCTACTCAGAGCGCAGCGCACTTTGCGCTAGCACACCTACGTTTGACACGTGGCGCGCAGCGCAGAGCGCAGCGCAGCCTGTGCTAGCGCACCCGTGTTTGACACGTGGCGCGCAGCGCGCCTAGCGCTAGCGCACTTATAGTGCACTGCCTAGAGCGCAGCGCACTTGGCGCTAGCGCATCCGTGTTTGACACGTGGCGCGCAGCGCGCCTAGAGCTGAATTTGAAGCGTTGCTTCAATTTTTGAATTTTGTATTTTTAAAACAGAGCTTTGCTCTGATTGGGGGAAACAAATGCCCCCCACCGTTGCGCTCACGTGGCGCTCACGTGGCGCGCAGCGGTGACAACATCTGAGCCCTTGGATCAACTCAGAAGTTGAAGAGGCGGTTCAATGCCTATAAATAGGACTTTTGGTCTCTTAGATGATTATCATCTTCTTCCTTTGAGAATTTTTGTTCAGAGCATAGCTCTTCTGTTTAAGAACTTCTCAAGAGTAAAAACTCTTTCCAAACTTAGGTAAAGTTTTAAAAACTTTAATAAATTTTAATAAATTAGGGTTTTACCCATTAACAGTGCTCGACTTATTTTTAGTGGATCTCGTAGTCGCCTTGCTCTTTATAGATCTTTGATCTACAGAAAACCCATTTAGGGTTTCATTAGCAGAGCTTTGCTCTCATGAACCCATAGATCTAAAGAGATCTTTTAGGGTTTCTTAGCCCATAAACAGAGCCTTGCTTTTTTGAATCATGTGTAGATTTCTTAATCTTTGATGAAGAACTCTTAAGATTTTTTTCATGGATCTTGAAGATCCCAGGATTTTTAATTCATAAAAATTAATTGATTTTAATTTTTTTTTCTGATGGGTTTTTCCATCATCATCACAAAGCCAGACCCTTTAAGGAATTTCATTTCTTCATGATCAGAGTTTGACAAGTGTTACTCTGTCATAGAGCTTTGCTCTCAAAGGGAGATTTTCTCCTTTTCTCGAGGGATCTCTCATTCAATGAGAATTTTCTTGAGGATTTCCTCATTAATTAACAGTCTCATCCATTGATGAGGCTGATTTATTAATTATTAATTGATGAATTGTCATCTAGATTTTGTGGGTCCCCCTTTGGTCCCCTTTCCACTGCATTGCAGTGTGGTACAAATTTTAAAGTACCGAGTGTCAGAAATTTAAAATTAAATTATAGCACTGACAGTTGATTTCTGTCCCTCATTTTTGCAGGCAACATGTCTTTCGATGCTTCGTTTCCGTTCGTTCGTTCAGAAGGAGGATTCACTGAGGCACCTATGGACCGGGAGGTTCTCGCGCTTATCCGAGACCATGACCCGGAGCACAAAAAACTTCACTTGTGGGGTAGGTGGTACGACCAGATTATTAGAGGTCGTTGAAGCTTCTCTTGCGCGACGCCGTCGGAACCTATCTCGGTGATCCCGTATGCGGATGCACCTCCGGTGAACTATGCCGTGGAGGTTGTCAATTGGACTTCGGAGGGTCTTCTTCAACCTTCGATTGCCGCCGTACTGTAAGGTTCCTAGGCACACTAATGAAGTCTCATAAGTGATCAAACATGGCTAATTCAAATTTTACAAGTGCCTACAAACCCTAATACGGATCGTTAACTAGATAATGAAGCGATGCGATGCAAATAAACGAATTTATAGCTAAAGGGAAGGGGCTACAACCTTTGTAGATCCGGTCCACCACTTCCTAAGCTCCGCGATGATGTCCCTCCGCTGTCCAAATCGAATTCCGGACTCTAGCATCGGCTTCATCGAGGAAATGGGCGGGCTTGGTCGTCGGCTTCGATGCCGAAGATGATCTACGTCGAGGCATCACTAGATCAAGCTCCCACTTCACCAAGTCATGAAACTTGTGAAGAAAACACCCTATACTACTTGGCAAGAGGTAGAGGATGAAGAAATAGGAAGTGGGTTCACTTTAGAATTGGATTTCTCACTTGTTTTCATCACTTGCCATTGATGTATCAAGCTTTTCTTCATGTTGAAGATGAAGAAGAAGAAGAAGGAATATGATAGAATAAAAAGAATTGTTCCAAAATGAAAATCCAACCCATTCTTATCATAATCCAACCATGATTAGGTGTAGAGAATAGACCATGGTTAACTTGAAGGGTTAGGGTTAAGGAAGAGACAAGAATGGTGGACTTGTTCAAAGCTTCAAGAAGCTTCAAAGAAAAACAAAACTAGCAACCATTCTTTTCTCTTTATCTTTTCTAAATGAAATAAATAAAATAAATAAATAGATAAAAGAATAAGTAAATGAAATGAAACCCTAACCACTAACTAACCATGGTTTAATTCTTTACACAAAACCAAGCTAGAATGTATCATCAAACATGATACAATCATGTGCACAAAAAAATATATCACATATACAATGTGCATTTCAAGTGAGTAAATCCATTTAAAGTGAACCAATACCAGTTAATGCAAAGTAATATATCAAATATATAATTATACATTAAATCATTAAATCAACACTTGATTCAATGATCCGGTCATATCGCATATAACCGACTAATATTCAATGTATCGGTTTATCGAATCAATCCTTGATTCGATAACTAGATTATATCGCATACAACCATTCGACACATTCATCGCGAGAATGAAATACGGTATCACATACACGCATTATTCTCGGTCCCGCACATATCCCATATGTGCTCCTATTTCGTTTCGCTTGAGCCAGGAAACCTCTGTGTAGGACTCTAAAGACTCGTCAATACGCCGGCAGCAGATGATGATCATATCAAGCATCCACAAGCCGCAAGCGGTCTGCTAAACGTAATGGCCACCCGGGTATTGAGCGATCAGAAGATCGACAAGCAAGCCCGCTCACACTCCTGTGAATCCAACCAGTAACACTTACCGTACAGTCCGGTTTGTTCGTCTGATATGTCGCATATCTCGCCTAGGGGTGGTAAACGTCAGACCCCAATAGCTCGATAAGTCATGCCGACGTGAGGTCCATGACAATCGTGAAACAACTGATAACTCTTACCAGTACATCACTGCAACCCTGGTCAGGGATTTCCTGTTATGGCCAGTCGTGCATAGCGCAACATCAACCCCCAATACCGGGAGAGACGAATCCCCTCCTATCGCTCATTGCCTCCATGTGAATCGGGACTGTACCCAAAAACCACCTGTTTGCACGACTCGGTAGAGCCGTGGTAGGGTGGAAATCAAAGTACAGTGGGAGACACACAAGACTCTATGACGATCTGGGGTCAACAGACTAAGCTGTACCAGTGTCACCAGAGAACTGCCATCTGACGTGTGGTATAATACCATCTGGGAGTTCTCGGCGAGTCCGTTCAGTGTACCCAGTCTGCACTGAGCACCCGCATACCATCTCTGATGTCAAACACCAATGGATATGGGATCATCCATCGCTCATCACATGGGTCGAGAAGATATACGCTAGTCTACTCTGGAATATCGATGCCCCGTCTCGATATTCCCACGACTAGGAACAATGAAGGATGTACTCATTGACTACCCAGGCCCCACTAGTATGATCTACATCATAGTCCTGGAAGTCGAGTACACATCCTAAGGGCTTTATCAACATGTAACAGAGAGACAGAAAGTATACATGTTAAGATAAAGATCAACCAGATAGCGTACTATCATGTCGAGCAAGAAAGTCCTACCTATATATGTCCCAGCATCCACTACAATATACATCTAATGTACAGTAATGGCCTCTAGGGCATACATATAACTAACAATCTCCCACTTGCACTAGGGCCATCTGTAGCAGTAGTTGTAGTATCTAATACTCAACCATCCCCTGAAAGTCTCTCTTTGGGAAAAGGCCTTCGTGAGTGGATCCGCCGTGTTGTCCTCTGAGTCCACTCTCCTAACCTCGATCACCCTGGAGATCAACTATCTCCATGATCAGGTGATGCAACCTCAGAATATGTCTGGGTCACTGATGGGACCAGGGTTCCTTGGCCAAAGCCATAATTCCATTGTCATACAATGGTAGAAACCTAGTTCATCTTATGAACCAATATACACCCAAACTATCTCTTTGGTAGTATCTTTAATAGCGATGTTACCAGCCTTTATCGTCTAGTTTGCCACGGTATCTAGCTTGGAACCTTTCCAACATGCCTTCCCTTTACCGAGGGTAAAGACAATGCCTGCGACTGACATTCAGTCGTCCTTATCACTCTGGAACTTTTCCAGCGATTCTCCCCAGGATCGAGAAGGTATCACCTTTATCCTATTTGGAGAATCCATGTGATAATAGGAGATTGACCGATCGTAGTATCGGAAACTTTTTTCCTATCTAGAGTATGTTGTCTACGTACAATACGAAGATCACCACCATACTCCCTACTACCCTTTTTGTATATACAAGGTTCATCTACCATTTTGATGAAGTCAAACATTTTGACTATTGTATCAAAACAGATGTTCCAACTCCGCGATACCTGCTTTATCCTATAAAGCATCTTGTACACGTTTCCGCTGCTCCCACTGTCTACGAAGCCCTCTGGCTGTGTACTTATAGACGCTCTCTTCTAAAACATCATTTAGAAAAGCAGTCATAGCACCCAACCGCCATATATCGTAGTCATGGTATGTAGCCGTGGCAAGTAGGATCTGGATGGACTTAAGCATAGCCACTTGAAAAAGGTTTCATCATTATCCACGCCTGGTCGATGACGAAAAACTTTAACAAGTCCAGCTTTGAAAGTCTCAACTTTTCCATCTACACCAAGTAATCTTCTCAAGATAAACTTGCTCCTGATGGGGATTTAACCCTTCAGATATAGCAGCTAAAGTCCATACTTTGCTGGTGTACATGGATTCCATCTCAGATCGCTAAGCATCTAGCCATTCTTACAGAGTCCCACTCCTGATGGCCTGCTCGAAACTACTTGGGTCATCATCTCATGATGCAATCCTCGCTCCCACTGTCATCGAGAAACCGAAGTATCTCTCAGGTGGATGAGGAACCCTACTAGATCGGCGGAGAGGCTGAGGTTCGTTGGAATCTACTGAATCCTTTGGTTCTGTCAAATCATTAGCAGTTTTGTACAGCTGGAACCATTCCAGTTCTACAGAACTGTCCTTGCCTCGATCTTGTCCGAATTTTGCTTTAGACATAGGCCGAACAATCCTAAATCTTAACTTACTTAAGAGATAGGCTCTTCCCACACCATATCTCATATGGAGTGGTAGGCACTGATTTGATTCGAACCCTATTCAATAGGTATGCAACTTCATAAGTGCATAACTCCCTAATAGGAAACTCAGTAGTACTTATCATAGAGCGCACCATATCATATAGGGTGTGATTGCTCCGCCCCGATATACCATTGTGCTATGGTGTATACGGAGGAGTAATGCTGAGAGAGAATCTCATTCTCCTTTAGAATAGTCCAGGAATTCCATGCACAAGTATTCTCCTCCCTGATCTCATCATAGGATATAATACTTATACCTGTACTTTGGTTCTCTACTTCTAACTTATATTCTGTGAATATCTCAAAAGGTTCGGACTTGTGTTTCAACAGGAACATATGTCTGAATCTTGAGAGATCGTCAGAGAATGTAATGAAGTAAAAAGAACCGGTCCTGGCATGTGTAGACAGGAGACCTTACATACATCATCATGTATCAGTCCCAAGAGTTTACTAACTCTTTCTCTGTTTCCAATGAACAGAGCTATGGTCATCTAATCTTTGTGACATGACTGGCAAGTTCCACAAGATGTAAATTCAAACTGATTTAAATATGCATCTAAAAAGTAACTCCAGCCAGTCAGGTCGCATTGATATGACCTAGTCTACAATGCTTCAAGAAGGATTCGTTCATTTCTGAACTCTTCCTCTTGTGTGTGTTCTGTATACTAGGAACTGTAGTTTGATTTAGAACGTCAATGCTTTTAGATAACGTGCCTGAACCGATCAACTTTTGATATAGGAAATGTTCAAAACATTATCCATCAATACAAAATTTTAACATTTCTTTACTAAATAAAGAGAGTGATATGATTTTGTATATCAGGTTCGGTATCTAATAGCATTTGTTCAGAATCAATGTATTGGTATTACAGGGTGACAGTGACCAACATACTTGGCTGCAACACTTGCCCCGTTTTCTGTCTCATGAAACTTATCACTCGTTCTCAGTTTTCTGCCCTTTTGTAGCCCTATGTAACAGATTACATATCTGGGATCCTGATCCGGTATCATATACCCAGGATGCAGAGGATACTGAGAAACAGTTCTTTGTAATGAACACACCCGAAGGAGATGCATCATATGCACTTTCTTCGTTTGGGCGGCATAGGAATTCTGGTATTCCCCTATTTCCTGCTCTGTCTTATAACATTTATAAGTTGGAGCGGGACCAACGTTCCCCAGCTCAGTATAACAAGCGGGTTCGGTCAATACAACCATATTATTATCTTGATTAAGGCGTGATATGGTCGCTACCTGGAGAGAGAGAGAAGAAAACACTCTGCGTGCGCTCTTGCAAGATCAGATTGGTTATATATTTTATCTAATCAGGATGGCTCCCACTGTTTTTATCAAATCTTCCTTCAAACCCTAAAAGGAAAGACTAGCCGGGATTAATTACACTCTACAAGTTCGCCAATCTTTCAGCCAGGCCAGTGTCGGTACTTTGAGGGAGGTTCCCCGTGCTTTCGCACGGACCTAATTACAGTAAACCTCGTTTTCCCAGAGGTGTAACCCCGTTGACACCTTTCTAGACACCTACTTGATCGACTAATTGCAAAGTGCAAAACTCTCCCAGGAGTAACAATTACTCGCAGTGGGTATCGGGATCCAACTATCACATAGAAGGTATGCAATCTCATTGCAAATTTCAACACTTGAAACTCCCGATAAAGATTTTTACCCCTAGCACTTATGACCTTAACTATGGTCAACAAATCATAAGTACTAGTCAAGTTCTATCCGTCATTTCGTGATTAATTAGACCCACCCACATGACCCTTAACTAAGGTCAACAAAGTCACGCGACTGTCCTAACTAATCGCATCATATGCGGTGTAGGAAGACATCACTTAGCTGCCGTACACTGTGCCTTAACTAAGGTCAACAAACACAGCACGAATACTAAGTACTCTACTTCCTAAAATGATGGAGGGTTGCGAATGGATTTTGTGAAAACCTTTAACGCTTTGAACTTGATCTCGTTGCGGAATCAAATGGTTTTTAAATGGAATGTTTTTGAGGCTTTTCTAGTTTTGCTAAAGGGGTCACTCCCGGTGAAGGGATCGTCGGCCCTTTCCTCGTCGAATGAGGTGCGGGATATATCATATATATCACTGTGCAAAGCAGAAACTATAGAAGCAATCAAAGACAAACCGAGGGTTGTAGCATCTGCCAGTTATTGCTAAAGGAGTCACTCCCGGTGAAGGGATCTCGGTCCTTTCCTCATCGAATAAGGTGCAAGATGTTCTGTAATGAACACCGCGATGCAAAGCAAGAACTGTAGCTACCTGTTTTTATTTTGAAATTCGATTCCACAACATCAATTAGGTTTATTTTCTTTCATTAATCTCATTAATGAATATCCCATCATTTAAGTCCACCTAAACATCACAGATAAATATAACGTACGCTTATGCCATCCGCATTCGCCTCGATGTCCCGTCTGCACCGTTAGGTTAGGTAACTAACGGCAGAGCGGGGCAGGGCTAGCGCGGGTGTAAAACATAAGCAACGTTTATATAATATATCATATATACTATATACTATATCTATCTGAACAAACCACATGATCACATCACATATAACGCAGCAGAAAATATCATATGAAATATTGGATATACTAGGACGTCCGTGTTTTCAATACGAGCCAGTATAAAACACGGATTCCACGGTCGTGATGAATAGCCAATCCCACACCCTTAGACCCCTACGAGAGCGGCAAGCAACCCTACCAATTCTAGGGTTAGGAGACCCAGACTCGACTCCTCGAGTTGGTCTCCCACTGGACCCTAGAACCCGGTTACCTGTGCCCTCCTCCTTGGGTCTATCCTAGTGCAGAAAAGTAAATAATATACAAAAGGTGACATCTCCCGCAACCTGGAAGTGCCCCAATAAAAGAATATTACATACAAGTTTTTACATGAATGAAAATGAAAAACACTCATCTCACATAAAAACCCCGGTTATTCAAACACGACGATCCAATATAACATATCCAGCAACACATAACATCACATGTCATCAACGTAAGTAAATATGCGCATCCCAATTGTCGTTGACATATAGCAACGAAACCGGCGATATCACATATTACACTTACGGTCACAGAAAAGAAAGTGTAAAACTACAACAGTTGGAATCCGCAACCACCTCAGACATCGCATGCCTGACCAAATGAATTCCTTAGACATCGCATGCCTTACAATTTTAAATCCCGCATTTTAGTCTCATTATCGAAAACTCTTTTCAATATCAAGTCGGGCAATTCAACAGGATTCCCGACATCCTGATCGAATGCTCGTCGGAAACTTTAGTAGGCGGCCGCACCCCCGATGCCGTCGACAAAGTGCACCAAGGCGGAACACCGCTGCCGCGAGCACCTGAACGGATGCTTTCGGCGACGGGGTTCTCCTACAGTCACTTGGTCGGGGCTATGGAGTGAGGCTGTCTATTAATTTTACCCGGCGAGCATCCGCGTACGCTACGTGATTGCGACGGACTTTTGATCACATCAAAATTCCGTGGCAACCGATCAAGTGAGACTAAACTGCTATGTTTATAATATTCATTCAATTATCTCATAACTATTTGTGAATTCCAATTATTGTATCACATTCCGTATAAACAGAAAATGCTAAACTTTTCGATCGAACAATCGAAGACCCAATTTTTCCCGAAACAGATCAACAAATGAAATAAGTTTAAAAACATTCACTTCGTGCCTCAGTACCAACGGTCCAGCCGTAGAAGGGTCAAGCCAACGCCTCACATGTGGCACGCCGTACTGCCCCAAATCCGAAGGTTCAAAGGGCAGTTCAAGACGGTCACATAATCGAGTTAAGGTTTGTTGTCTTCTAGAGGGTCCATCGCGTTACTTGCACTACTTAGAACGTCTTTAAACCCTGGAAAAGTCCAACAATTGGAACTTTCCCAACAGTGGAAAACTTGGGTATTTATATTCGGTCGAACTTTTTAACATATTCTAAAATTATCCGGAAAAGCACACAGACAGAATTAGACAATCCGATCGATATACCGAGTCCCCAATACAACCCAGAAAATTCAACTCTTGAAAAAAAATTAAAAATTCCCAGGAAAACCAGTACTGCAAACTAAGAATTACTGTGCAAAATTTAACACAAGAAGAGACCACATGGCCGCGGAACCGCCGCATTAGCCATGCTAATGCCGCGGTTACGCCGCACTTTGGTGGATTCAGGGGTACGGGCTTCTCAGTAATTCTTATAATCTTCTGCTGGTTTTTCTGCGTATTTTTAATCTGGAAAAAACCTAGTTTTTCAAAATTGTCCAGAGAGCAAATTTGGGTTTGGGTTTTGATTCGATCGGACTTCTAATTCCGTCTACGCATCGCCTAAGGCTCTAGCTAGGCTCTGATACCACTGTAGGGTTTCTAGGCACACTAATGAAGTCTCACAAGTGATCAAACATGGCTAATTCAAATTTTACAAGTGCCTACAAACCCTAATACGGATCGTTAACTAGATAATGAGGCGATGCGATGCAAATAAACGAATTTATAGCTAAAGGGAAGGGGCTACAACCTTTGTAGATCCGGTCCACCACTTCCTAAGCTCCGCGATGATGTCCCTCCGCTGTCCAAATCGAATTCCGGACTCTAGCATCGGCTTCATCGAAGAAATGGGCGGGCTTGGTCGTCGGCTTCGATGCCGAAGATGATCTACGTCGAGGCATCACTAGATCAAGCTCCCACTTCACCAAGTCATGAAACTTGTGAAGAAAACACCCTATACTACTTGGCAAAAGGTAGAGGATGAAGAAATAGGAAGTGGGTTCACTTTAGAATTGGATTTCTCACTTGTTTTCATCACTTGCCATTGATGTATCAAGCTTTTCTTCATGTTGAAGATGAAGAAGAAGAAGAAGGAATATGATAGAATAAAAAGAATTGTTCCAAAATGAAAATCCAACCCATTCTTATCATAATCCAACCATGATTAGGTGTAGAGAATAGACCATGGTTAACTTGAATGGTTAGGGTTAAGGAAGAGACAAGAATGGTGGACTTGTTCAAAGCTTCAAGAAGCTTCAAAGAAAAACAAAACTAGCAACCATTCTTTTCTCTTTATCTTTTATAAATGAAATAAATAAAATAAATAAATAGATAAAAGAATAAGTAAATGAAATGAAACCCTAACCACTAACTAACCATGGTTTAATTCTTTACACAAAACCAAGCTAGAATGTATCATCAAACATGATACAATCATGTGCACAAAAAAATATATCACATATACAATGTGCATTTCAAGTGAGTAAATCCATTTAAAGAAAACCAATACTAGTTAATGCAAAGTAATATATCAAATATATAATTATACATTAAATCATTAAATCAACACTTGATTCAATGATCCGGTCATATCGCATATAACCGACTAATATTCAATGTATCGGTTTATCGAATCAATCCTTGATTCGATAACTAGGTTATATCGCATACAACCATTCGACACATTCATCGCGAGAATGAAATACGGTATCACATACACGCATTATTCTCGGTCCCGCACATATCTCATATGCGCTCCTATTTCGTTTCGCTTGAGCCAGGAAACCTCTGTGTAGGACTCTAAAGACTCGTCAATACGCCGGCAGCAGATGATGATCATATCAAGCATCCACAAGCCGCAAGCGGTCTGCTAAACGTAACGGCCACCCGGGTATTGAGCGATCAGAAGATCGACGAGCAAGCCCGCTCACACTCCTGTGAATCCAACCAGTAACACTTACCGTACAGTCCGGTCTGTTCGTCTGATATGTCGCATATCTCGCCTAGGGGTGGTAAACGTCAGACCCCAATAGCTCGATAAGTCATGCCGACGTGAGGTCCATGACAATCATGAAACTACTGATAACTCTTACCAGTACATCACTGCAACCCTGGCCAGGGATTTCCTGTTATGGCCAGTCGTGCATAGCGCAACATCAACCCCCAATACCGGGAGAGACGAATCCCCTCCTATCGCTCATTGCCTCCATGTGAATCGGGACTGTACCCAAAAACCACCTGTTTGCACGACTCGGTAGAGCCGTGGTAGGGTGGAAATCAAAGTACAGTGGGAGACACACAAGACTCTATGACGATCTCGGGTCAACAGACTAAGCTGTACCAGTGTCACCAGAGAACTGCCATCTGACGTGAGGTATAATACCATCTGGGAGTTCTCGGCGAGTCCGTTCAGTGTACCCAGTCTGCACTGAGCACCCGCATACCATCTCTGATGTCAAACACCAATGGATATGGGATCATCCATCGCCCATCACATGGGTCGAGAAGATATACGCTAGTCTACTCTGGAATATCGATGCCCCGTCTCGATATTCCCACGACTAGGAACAATGAAGGATGTACTCATTGACTACCCAGGCCCCACTAGTATAATCTACATCATAGTCCTGGAAGTCGAGTACACATCCTAAGGGCTTTATCAACATGTAACAGAGAGACAGAAAGTATACATGTTAAGATAAAGATCAACCAGATAGCGTACTATCATGTCGAGCAAGAAAGTCCTACTTATATATGTCCCAGCATCCACTACAATATACATCTAATGTACAGTAATGGCCTCTAGGGCATACATATAACTAAAACGTACCCATCCAGCCGCCGGTGGCTTTAGATACCCTGGGGCGGCACATATGCCAGGGTGAGTCGCGCCCTTGGGGACAGCCCTACAACATCGGGCTAACTCCCCGTCATCCGGCCGGGTACTTGCAGTGGGCCCGGTATATCTTGTCGGCGAAGAAATCGCAGCTGTTAAAGCTCGGCTTATACCCTGCGGTCTACGCTTCACTGTTCCAGTATTCTGCACCTCCCACATGGTGGATTAAGGCGTTCTTGGAGCAGTGGAACATCCCTACTCATACCTTCCTTCTATTGGACAGAGAGGTCTCCATTTCCTTGGAAGAATTCGCCGAGGTTTCTGGTCTACCGGTCAGGGGGGAGCACTACGAGGAGCTGCTTCCTCCGGATGAATACGTATTTGCCACCAAGCTAGTGGTGATGGGCCTCACGCCAGAGAACGCCATTCAGCACCAGTTCCGTAGTCTGATAAAGGTGCTGAACATGTACGAGAGCCTCTTCCTGGAATCCGGAGGCCGAGGGGTCAGTTTTGCGGACTTCATTGCCCGTTTTCTTCGCCCGGAGATCGCGACGAGGAGAAAAGTTTGCTAAGCTCGATGATCCCTTCGGTTATGGCTTGGACCGTCAGCAGGTACTGGAAACTGATCAGAAGGGCTTTTTTCTTCCTGATGCTGCGATCATCCCTCTGTCAGAAATCGCCGCTCCGGGCATTGACGAGGAGGCTTTCTTTCTTGGGTTTCTTGGGCTATGGTTGAGCTGGTTCGCGCTCCCTATGCATCATCGTTATATGAGGCCTTCCGTCTTCTACCCCGCGCATCGCATGGTTGCCGGAATACAAGTGGCCATCGGGATCACCGGGTTAGACCATTTATACCATGGTCTTAACGTAGTGGCGGATACCACCGAGCCGAGGGTGCATCCTGCCAACTTCCCGATGCATTACTTCACTTCGTGGATGGAGATGCACGTGCTCGGGGTCTTTGGCATTCACAAAAGACCTTCGTTTTACGAGAGATGCAAGTTCCCGGGAATTATGCGGCTGGTTGACGCCTCCATCGTGAGTCCGTCACAGCGGGAAGCTAGAGGCTTGCTCCTTTGTCCGCGCACGGTCGGAGATGGTATGTCTTTCACGGACAAAGTCCTGACGATTGGCCAGGAAACTTCCAAGACGGTGCTGGCATTGCGCGACGTTTTTAAGGACGGGGCCTCCGTGTTGAAAGCCCGGGATATTCTTCATTTATACTCCATCAGGCCGGGCTTTCTTGTATTCAGGCAAAATGATGCGGCGCTATTCATGAGATACAACCCCCATCATTTTGCCCAGCAGCTGAGTTATTATCAGGGGGTCCCGCTGGAGGCTTTCTTGGTAGAACCCGCTGCCACCGGAGAGGGAATGCGGAGTGCGCTGCATCACTTCATGCGCTTGAATACGGGCTCTCACTTCTTTATCAGCGAGCCGAGTTGTGTCCCGAGGGCCCTCAACGTACACGTGGCCTGGTATCAACACACAATGGGTGTTGTTATCAGGGAAGAGAGGCGGCTGCTGCTCGATCGCAAGAGTGCGCCCCCTGCCGGCGATCGCAACGTCCCTTTGAAGCGATGGACCACTGTCCCCCCTCCGCTAAAAGAGGTCGCTGCAGTTGAGCCTCCACGTGTGCTAAGCCCTATGCGTGGGTTGCCCTGTGCTCCTGTGGAGACGGTGGATGTACCATCGGTGCCCCGTGCTCCCGCGGAGACGGTAAATGTAGCTTCTCCCGAATCTGGCATGGGCTCAGACATCGGGACTCGCCGTCCCAAAGTGCCCACCAAGCGCAAGCTGGTGCTTGCTGCGATTGGAGCTCGCGCGCAGAAGAGGAAGAAGAAGTCGGTCCTCTCTCTAGATGTTGTACTCGGACTGGAGCCTCAGACTCCTTACAACGAGGGCCTGAGCGAATATGGGACCAACGAAGGTCTCTTCATAGCACCGGAAGATACTGATCTCGAGGCCGCTATTGCAGCTTCTGTGCGATCCGCGAGCCACCAGGCGGAAATGGCCACCCTCGCACAATCAAGTGAGTATAAGCCGTAACTTTTGTTATTGCATTGCATTCTTATTTTTATTGTCATGTCTTGACTGACATTTTTCCTTCTGTAACAGGCTTTACTACTGAAGAGGCTCTGGCGGCTTCCCTCAGGAACTTCGAGGAGGAGGAGAGGAATCGTGCCTTGTTAGGCACTGGTATGTTTCGGCTCATTGTATCTTCATTCTCCTTTCTTATGGACAATCTAACCCCTTTTTTATCTTATCGCAGGGACTACAATGCCAATCCCGCAAGGTGATGCGGAGATTCCTCCCGGGCCATCCACCGAAGTCCCGGCCTCTTCGGCATTGCCGAAAGAGGCCTTACTCAAACGACCGATGACGGAAGCTATAACGGCTCCAGAGGTAACCCTCGGCATGGATGACGACGTCTTATTGATGGAGGCGTCCAGAAGATCCGCCTTGACAGCCTGAGCGGACAGGAAGCGCAGAATGCGCGCGGCGAGGGAGCGTAGTGCTGCCTTGGCTGTGGGTGCGGGTTCGAGCACCGCTACCCCTGCCCCTACTCCTTCAGAGGAATCCCCGGCTGCTTTATCCACTGCCTACAGACGGGCAGCACGTGCGGCTCGGGAAGCAGTTGAAAGACCGACTCAAGGTAATATGACACGGGGTTCCATTGTCAATGTTTTAAATATCAATTCTCATATATCTTACCTTGCAGGGCCGAGTCTTACCGAAGAAGTGGTGGCGACCGCTGAGCCTGGGGCAGCGGTAGAGGAGGTAGTCGTGATTGCCGAACCCGAGGCGGCGGTAGGCGAGATGGCTGCGATCGCTGAGCTCGAGGTAGCGGCGGGCGAGACAGTCACGATCGCCAAGCTTGAGATGGCGGTAGATGAGATGACCACCATTGCCGAGCCCGAGGTGGTGATGGGTGAGATGGCTACAGCCGCCGAGCCCGAGGTGGTCACCCTTTCGTAAGAGTCGGGCACTGCCCCGATCGTCGCTCTTTCTGCCTGCGGCTCTTTGCCATCTCCTGGCGTCGCAAGCGTTACGACGGCTCTCGTAGAGTCAGGGGATGAGGCAACGGGAGGAGAGACCATCCCGATGGAAGAGGATGAAGCAGCTGCTGTATCAAGTGACGTTCTCGTCTCGGTTCCGACTGGCGACTCATCAGGTAGATTTTGGGTCATTGCTTTTCTTTTTACTCTGTAATCCTTTTCAATCTTTCCTGACAGTATTTATCTTGTTTCTAATGCAGGTGTGACGAGCGTTGAGGTTGGGCTACCCGAGGCAGCACCATCAGCTACTGCTTTGACGGTGACGCCTCCTCTACCCTCTCTCGTACCATCTCAGATGTTGGAAGGTGCGGATTCGTGACCCATCAGTCTTATTTTTTAGGCTGTATAACTTATGTACTGACGTTGCATTACTGCGTCCTTGCAGGAGTCCTTTTTGACCATCTGTATCAGGTGCTACACCCACACTTCTCCTTCTTGTCAGAGATTAGTCCGCCTGCTGGTGTCGGTGAGTATCTTTTCTAAACAACATCCTTTCTTTAATGGGCAATCACATTATTGCTAATACCTCTTTGTATTGCTTGTAGCCTTACAAATCGAAGGCGGGGACGAGGATATCGTTGCGCCACCAGTACTCCCAGCTCTGCCCCCTGTTGCAGCCGGTATAGTAGACTCTATTTTTCGTGTATTTTCTTTATTTCTTGAGCCAACATCTGACTATGATTTATTTTGCAGCAATCACATCGACTCCAGCTCCGTTCAAGTCTCGCATTATGATGCCGGCAGGGCCCTTTTCCAGACGTTCATCCTCGAAAGGCGCCGCGAATAGTCTGCGTATGCTGAGCGACTATATCGAGGAGCTCGACGTGGAGGCTCCCACATCCACTGCGGATTTTTCCGCGGAGGTTAACCCTATGCTGGAGACGCTCGTGAACTTTCATGGTGAGGGCGTCGTTGGGTCTTGGGCCAATCACTGCAGGGAAATTGAGGCTTGCCTGCATGAGCTTGAGCTTAGGCGTCCTGCTCCTGAGATTCTGGCTGTGAGCACTCAACGGGCCGCGTGGATCGAGCAGAGTACTTTTTACTTCCTCCATCTTGAATAAGAAGTGGCTTTAAAGCAGAAGGAATGTAAAGAAACTTCAAGCGAATCTGCTCGATTGCATGCTCAGGTCGATGCGAATGCTGCCCAGTTGAAAGTTATTTTCGAAGGCCTTCTGCGATGCATTTCTGATGGGTTGACACTGAGGCAGAAGCTCGACATCGTCGAGCGGAATGCGCAAAATCGTGAAGCAGCTCAGCGGGCCGTCGAGGAACAATTTTCGTCTTACTTGCAGCAGAGAGCCCAGGTCGAAGCAGAGTTGGTCGCGACAGCTGATCAAGAAGAGGGGCTGAGGGAAGTACGCGAGCGGCTAATCGAATTATTGAAAGCGCTTCCCTCTCAATAATAATTTTTTTTGTACCATTTGTAATTTTGAATAAAATGTATTCATTCTTTTATTCTTTCATATGATGTATTTTGTACCCAACTGAATTCATGAATAAAAGATACATTTCCTTCACAATGTCCCACCGGGCGTGCCAGAATCTGTTTACCGCCGGAAACCGGGAAGACAAACGTCTTGCCTGAATCTGGGGGCAGATGCTATTTGGTTCTATCCGTCCACCTCTCCGAAGATGCCAAGGTTATTTATGGCACCATGTATCGAAGGTTTAAACGGATGCGGCCGATGTAGCAGACTTCATCAGATTTCCCCTCCTTTGAGGGGTTTTTGATTGTGGGGACGCTCTTCCCTGCAGGCGCAAGCCCCTGCAGTTAATTACGCTATCGCATCGCGGTAACAACTTTCTCCTTCTCCAGATGGTCACTTCGTGTCGTGGGTGTTTGTTTTGTTTGTGGTTGCCCGTGGATTGTAAACGGAGACTAATATATGTTGTCGCCCGTAGGGCGTGGATTAGTCCAAATCCGTATCTTCTTAGATTTGGATTTGGTGGTTGTGTTTAAGGATACGTTAGCCTCATTTGAGATTAGGATCAACTTAAATGTATGTTAAGGACACGTTGGTCTAATTTTTAGGTTAAGATCAACTTAACGGGATCATTTAGATCCACTAAGAGAGCAATTGGGCTCTATTGTTTAGTTTAGGGACATTGCGGTCGATTAGTTTAAGGACATTACGGTCCAATGTTAGTTTAAGGACATCTCGGTCCAGGTTAAGGACACCGTAGTCCATGAGTTTAAGGACCCCATAGTCCGTAGTTTAAAGACATCGTAGTCTATGAGTTTAAGGACCCCACAGTCCGTAGTTTAAAGACATCGTAGTCTATGAAGTTTAAGGACATCGTAGTCCATGAGTTTAAGGACCCCACAGTCCGTAAAATGTGTGGCTGTCGGGACCCGTCACCTCTCTGAAGACGTTGAAGGATTACAACGACAGATATCAGAGGAGTAAAGAGATGTACCCTTGAATCGGTGTGAATTGATTGGAAGATCTGTAGCCCAGTTTGGAACTAAGATCTGTTGAATATTCGTGAGCAGATGGCTCAGTTCAATATAAGTTGAGGACTTATGGCCAGAATTGGGCTAAGTCCAATAAGATTAAAATGTTTAACATTTTATTGTTGTGGGCTGTTGAGCCTTTACTTGGGCTTGGCCCTCTTAATAATGCTGAGCATTAAATCCTGACATTTTTTGTCTTGTATTAAATGCATAGCATTCATCAGAACAATATGTGTTCTGACAGCGCACCACATGGCGCGCCAGGCGCTTTGCGCCAATTAAAGAGCGCATTGCGCTTCTGCCAAGTAGCACACACGAAAAGGACACGTGTCGCGCTTAGCGCTAAGCGCCGGTTTATGAGCGCTTCAATTTATGAGCGCGTTGCGCTTCAATTTATGAGCGCGTTGCGCTAGTTTAGTGGCGCACCAATGAGTAACACGTGGTGCGCTTGACGCTGAGCACCAGCCCAAGAGCGCAGTGCGCTGTTTCAAAAGCGCAAAACGCAAGTTGTATCTTTGGTTGACACGTGGCACGTCTTGACGCTGAGTGCCGGTCCAAGGAGCGCAGAAGCGCAGTTCATGAGTACAAGGCACTTTTCAGTAGCGCAAAGCGTATTTGATCAAATTTATGATCAGAGAACAAGTTTATGTTATTTTAAAAGGAGGCTTTGCCTCAAGATTTAAGAACAATAGTTCTTTGCCTTTGTAGATCAATGATCTATGAATGAAGTAAATACTTCTTTATTGTTTGATGAGATCTTTTGATCTCTTTTATGAAAGACCTTGGTCTTTTTTTTAGATCTATGATTTTTTTTTAGAAGATAGTTCTTCTTTTCATGAGATGATTTCATCTCTGTGTTCATTGCTCATGTTCTTTAACTTGAAGAAATGATCTTCTTTTGCTAAAAACTTGCTTTTCTTTCTTTGAGTTTTCTCAAAGTTTGTAGGGGGTTTTCTCTATCTCAGACTTGAAGTCTTGGGGCCTTTATATAGGGCAAGCTGATTTATTGAATCAGTTAAAGAGATCTTTCTCTGATTGATTTGGAGATATTTCTCCCCCATTGGATCTTTGATCCTAGGGCTTCTGTTTTACAGAAGGCAATCTTCTTGTTTTTAACAAGATTGGAAAATCTTTCCATAACAGAATTATAATTCTGATTAATTAATGATTTATCATTATTAGATCTTTTGATCTAACGGTGGGAAATTTTTAATTCCAGCGCTGGTGCACCCGTGCTTTGCATGTGGTGCGCTGCTCAGAGCGCAGCGCACTTTGCGCTAGCGCACCTACGATTGACATGTGGCGCGCAGCGTAGAGTGCAGCGCAGCCCGTGCTAGTGCACCCGTGTTTGACATGTGGCGTGCAGCGCGCCTAGCGCTGGATCTGAAGCGTTGCTTCAATTTTGAATTTTGAATTTTAAAACAGAGCTTTGCTCTGATTGGGGGTGCGCTTCCCAGGGCGCAGCGCACCTGCCGCTAGCGCATCTGTGTTTGACACGTGGCACGCAGCGCGCCTAGAGCTGAATCTGAAGCGTTGCTTCAAATTTTGAATTTTGAATTTTAAAACAGAGCTTTGCTCTGATTGGGGGGACACAAATGCGTCGCTTCATTTCAAATCTCGGAATTTAAACAGCGCTTTGCTCTGATTGGGGGAAACAGTGACATTCACGGTCGCAGATAGTAATGTAATTACTGTGAAGTAACATTTTTAAAATTCCGATCGACAAAATTTCCTGATGTGGGCCCCAAACACAAATCCAGTACTCAAACAAAATCTGGGCCCAAACAAAAAATTCCAAAAACCACAAAGCCATGTACTTGACACCCAGAAGAAAAATGAAGCGCTAAGTCCACAATTCCACCGCGGAACCGCGGCTAACATGCCTGTTCTTCCGCGTTTCCGCGGCGTTATGGTGAGATCGTGCTTTCAAATTTCTTCAGGGGTCTGAGAAAAGCCTGCACGGTTTTCTGACATACTGAAAATAATTTTTCGACGACTTTTAAAATTCGGCAGAAACTCAGAAAATGAAAATGTGGTTTCGGAAATTTTGATCGATCGATGTTTTAAACATGTTAGAACAAGCTAGTAAAGGTTAATGGCGTGGCTCTGATACCATGTAAGTCTACGGTAGCGCCCCGGCCGTCAATCCAAGGCCAAAATGCGGAACAAAAACTTTTTAGGGAACCAGCGCTATCGTAGTCTTTCATCCGGATCGAACCATTAACATAAACTAGCAACTAGAGAAGGGTCAGAAAAGCTATACCGATCGATCTGTGCCCTTCGGTCTTTACCCACCATTCGTAGCTCCTCGGGGCATCTCCGATCTCCGGTCTCCTCGTCGGAAGGGCACCACATCAATGAGTCTTTTTACGGGCTCCCGCTTCATCCGAAGCAACTCGAACATGAAGTTTGCTAGTCGACATGTCCAAGGTGAAGTAAAGAATGTGTGTGATAACTTTGTCTCAAGTATTGATTGATTCTCAACTCATGAGAGTGTATGGATGGAGGTTGAAGATGAAGCCATGGTGGAAATGGTGAACTAGAGGAAGAAGAAGAAGAAGAGGCTTTCTTTTGTTATTGTGTTGAATTATTGTTGTGTGCACAAGAATGAAAACCCAAGAGCCAACCCCAAGCCTATGGCCGCCCTCTCTCTCTCCATCCATCAATTCAACACAATAAATAAATCCTAATGTGACATTAGCACAAATAAGGAGATCATGAGTCACTAAACATGTCCATGTCACATTAAGTGCACCTCATCATGAAATCCACTCACAATTTCCACCATTTGTAAACATTAACCTAAATGTTTTGTCCAAATAAAAAGAACGACATCATCTAAAGTAAACTCATGACGGATCACAAGAATACCCCTCACCTGTATATACATACCTGCATCCGCATTCCGACTGAATGCAAATGCGATGAGACTAAAGTAATCTAATTCTAGGATCTGGCTTAAACCAAAGCCCACTAGTATGATCCGTTCGATCATGATCCGTGCACGACTGTACGTATATGATCGAACCCTGCCATAATACTATACGGCCTCTACAACGTTTCGCCCGAAACTTGAGAAACTGTCTGTGGGGGACTCTAAAGACTCGTCAATACTTTGGCTGTGGATTTAACCACTAGCACGTCAGTGGTACTAGCTGTACGTAACGGGTTATCAGGTATTGACCAAAAGGGAGGTCGATGAGCGAACTCATCCTGACACCCTACCGAGCCTGTCAGTGACAATATCCGTACAGTCCGGTCCGTTCGTCTATGAGCATCGCATGTCGGGCCTAGGAGGTTGGTAAAAGTCAGACCCCCAAAAGCGGTACAAGTTGTGTCGGAGTGTAGCCCAGAACACCCTGAGATACTACTAGAATACCTACCAGTAAATCTCCTGCCTTGGCCAAGGACTTCGTGTATTGGCTCTATTAGACACAGCGCGATCTAACCCCCAATACCGGGAGAGACGAAACCCCTGCCGATCCGCTCACTGCCTCCATATGGCTCGGGACTGTACCCAACTAAAACCTGTTTGCATGACTCCTTTGAGCCGTGGTAGGGTAGTAATCAAAGCACAGTGGGAACTCACACGAGACAAATGACGATCTCAGGTCGATGAACTAACCTGTACACATATCACCAGGGAACTGCTATCTGACGTCAGGTATAATACCAACTAGCATGTTCCCGGCGAGTCCTGTCCGGTGTACTCATAACCCAATGAGCGCCTGTATATATCTTAGGTGAACCAACCGACACCAATGGCTTGTGACACCGGCCATCACCCCTCGTCGGGGTCTCGACTGTATACACTAGTCTACTAATGGAGTATCGATGCCCAGTCTCGAAACTCCCACGACTAGGGACCACTTTAAGGATGTGTTTATAGACTACCCAACTCTCACGTATATGATCGCCATCATATTGCTGGTAGTCAAGTAAGAATCCTAAGGGCTCTATCAATGTGTAATAGTGATCTGTAAGGTCACCTAAAACTGTACACGATGATAAAGATAAACCAGATAGCATACTATCATCTTGAGTAAGACTGTCCTACCGGCATAGGTCCTCCCTCAATCATTGCAATCACGTGCCTGCGATCCAATAATTGACTTTGAGGGCACTATATCCAATAGCCATGGCCCAGCGTGGAAGACAGAGAGGCAACACTTCAAGTATACAATACTCAGGAGGGAGGCCGGGATTAGAAGAAGCCCCTCGTAGAGTTCCTGAAGGAAGGTACACTCCCAGAAGATCGAGGGGAAGCACGCCTCCTTCGAGCCCAAGGCCGCCATTTCATCTGGAGCAATGAAAACCTCCATAAGAAGTCCTACACGCAACCTCTGCTTCAGTGCATCGACCCCCACGAAGCCGACTACGTCCTGCGTGAGATTCACGAAGGGGTCGGTGGAGCACATCAAGGGGCCCTCACCTTAGTCCAGAAGACGCTACTCCAAGGGTACTATTGGCCGACGATATATCAAGATGCTCAAAAGCTCGTCAGATGATGCAAAAGCTGCCAACTCCACGGCAGCATACCCTGTCTTCCAGCTACCGAGCTAATGACCCTCACCTCCCCCTGGCCGTTTTCCCAGTGGGGGATGGACATGGTGGGTCAACTCCCAACTGGCACGGACGACCACAAGTACATCCTCATCGCGGTAGACTATTTTACAAAGTAGGTCGAGACCGTCCCCATCAGAAAACTGGACGCCACCACGACCATCAAATTCCTGCAGAACAACATAATATCCCGATTTGGGATCCCAAGGTGTATTGTTACCGACTACGGGATGAATTTTGAAAATGACAAAGTCAAAGGATTCTGCAATGAATACCATATACTAATGAAGTTTTCCGCGGTCGCGCATCCCCAATGCAATGGACAAGCCGAGGTTGCGAACCAAAACGTCATCCAAGGTCTTCGAACTCGCCTAAAAGGAAGACAGAGCAACTGGGTCGAGAAACTACCCCGGGTTTTATGGGCCTTACGCACATCGAAGAAGACCCCCACTGGAGAGACCCCTTTCAGCCTCTGCTGCGGCACCGAGGCGATGGTCCCAGCAGAGATTGGACTATCCAGTTACATAGTCGAACACTTCGACGATGAAGCAAACACCTCGGCACTCCGGACTAATCTGGACATCTTGCTAGAAAAATGGGACCGGGCACAGATCAAAGCCCCCGCTTATCAACAGCAAACTGCCCGCTACTACAACGCACGAGTTAAGCATCACACCTTCAAAACGAGAGATTTGGTCCTAAGGCGGAACGAATTCATAGACCAAGGCAAACTGCACAAGTTTTTCCCGAAGTGGGACGACCCATTCCTCGTCTCTGAGGTATTACCCGGCGGCGCCTATCGCTTATAAGACGCGGGGGGACGCAAGTTTCTGTGACCTTACAACGCCGAAAAGCTCAAATTGTACAAGTGAATTCGAAATTTTTATCAGTGAATATATGTTTCTTCTTTGCTAAAGCAATGTAAATTTTTCTAAGTCTTCTGAAGTAGAAGAAACTCCTTCAATATGTTTCCCTCTTCCCCGGTTCAAAAGTCACGGATTTCGTTTTATGGACATACTCAAACTCGCAAAGAGGATAAAAAGGAGACAATGGTACATTGCAAAAGAAGAATTTTATTCATCAAGGGTATTATGGGCTCTCCAGCCTTACACAAAAAATTAAAATTACAACAGAGGGGGAAGGGGGTCAAGAAAGCACTGCTGATGGTATTCCGAGGAGATCTCCGCCAGCCGAGCCCTAGCCTCTTCAGCCCGCTCTTTCTGATGCTGCCCATGTACCCGAGACGCTACGGAACCACCGGAACTCCCACCCGTCGGGCAAGAGTCCGCGATCTGCCTCTTTTGGAAACACTCCAATAAAGGGCCACCGACCGATCATGTTTGTTCTTCGAGATGAGGCCGCGGACGTAGAGCGTGTGTAGCTTATCGAGCGCCTCGTCCTGCAGTTGTGGAGACAAGGCATTGAACAAACCCAGGGACATCCTCCAAATGGCGTACATGAGCAATCGGAGGAAAGGCGACCGCCGGGGAAGTAGGCGGCCGAAGTGGTCCTCTATGCGTTCGACCACAGTTTGGTACGTCTCCTCCGTGCACTCTCGATCATGGAGGTACATGTCATCATGGGAGATGATCTCTCCAATGGAGTAGATGAACCCGGCCATTTTCAGTTTCCCAACGCTGAAAGAAACCCACGTACCTTCTCTATTTATAGCCTTAACAGAATCCCTAGGGGCCGATATTTGCATGTGCATCGGCGCGAATCTTGGGATATATTCATATTTCCCAATACATGGTTGCTGCGTGGCGGCCATCCTGTATCTTACGATCGAGGGAAGTCGGAACGACGCGGATCTTGGAATGCCTCACCTCACTTGTGCGTTTCAGCTACGTGTCGTCCGCGACGGTCACTCTTCCAGATTTTCTTCTCACAAGTCGAGGGAGATTGAACGATGCCTCGTAAAAGCTAGAAAGAGTCTGAGAAAGCCCTCTTCAAGAGGCCACCGAGTAGCTTCCCTGCTCGGTCAAACTCTGACGGGTAGTTCCTACCCATTACGCCAAGGATCGAAAACCCTCACCAAGAGGCCACCAGGCAGCTTCCCTACTCGGTAAATCCCTGGCGGGTAGCTCCTACCTGTACACGCCAAGGATCAAAAGCCCTCCTCAAGAGGCCACCGGGCAGCTTCCCTACTCGGTCAATCCCTGGCGGGTAGCTCCTACCCACCCACGCCAAGGATCGAAAGCCCTTACCAAGAGGCCACCGAGCAGCTTCCTTACTCGGTCAATCCTTGGCGTGTAGTTCCTACCCATTATGCCAAGGATTGAAAGCCCTCACCAAGAGGCCGCTGATTAGTCGAAAATATTGCATATTTTAGCCGGCAATTTCCTCATCATTTGCATCCATATAGAAGTGTTCGGCATTCATATTTTACATATTAGCAAAACTGTCGCAAAATATCAGATTGCATGTGTTAGACTCTAAAACCGACACTATAAAGGAAATTGACCGCATTTCATGGCATCGCATCATCCCTACATTTGCGCAACACTTGTTTTGAGATCTATGCAGGAAAATCCAGAAGAAATGCCAAAATATACAGGGTACCGATCAAACATTACGCCAATTCAATGATTTCAGTTCTGGTATCAATCAAAAAGGGAAAATACAAATCAACATATCAGATGAAGCCCCAAATACCATCAAAAGACCACAACAAAAAGATCCCGAGTACCCATCAAGCAAGAAGCCTTGCAACCTTTTATGAGCCGAGCCAATCTTCAACAGAGCAAGTGGTCCTAGCCGATCCGTGACTCACGGAGCCGAGCGACGCCAATTCAGCAATCTAGTTCTTCCTCTTGTAGTTCTTGAGCGACTGTAATCAAATTGTTGATATAAATAAAAGGTGATATTCTTTTATCTTGTTTTCTTTAAATTCTCGCATCATGATATCTTTTCAATTCTTGAATGCTTTCTGTGTGATGATGTTTGAGTAATACTCCGCTCGTCGAGGAGCTGAGACGATCAATAGAATGATGATGTAATATATCTTAAATCGATTCTTGAATCCTACAAGTTTTGTAAACCCTAGCAAGTTCAAGAATCGACGACCCAATTCGTTGCGATGCTTTCTTGATTGATATCGCTCGACATTGGGGAGTTACGATCGTTTCTTGAAATTGTTAGAGGCTAGAATGCGAATGATATCGACGAAAGAACAAGGGTTAAACGATGAAACCCTAGTTTCATCAAGAAAGCCCTAACTCTCATCGATCATCATCGATCTAGTATCAATCCTTCGAAGGACAAGAACACGAAATCTTGAGACTACATTGCATCTATAGATCCGATCGATTCCTACGAGCCTCATTTAGATTCTTGACATTTTGGTTGGAAATATCATCGAAACACCGATTCTTGAATTGTTTATCAGTTTCTTGATTCTTGATTAAACATCGTGACACCTGAATCAATCGATAAATTCTTGAATCATGTTTTCTTTTCCTTTTTGATTAACTTTTCAATTCAAACAAATCGAACATTGAAACGAATCGCACAATCCCTGTGGACGATCCGCACTCGCTTACGATCTACAACTGACACCGTAGTTGATTGCAGTCAAATATAATTCTTTGATTGTGAACTTTATTCAATATTACCTACACATAGAAACTTATTCGCTTATTTCGATTTATACAAACAAGAAATCATTACAATCAAATGAAACCGTTATCGGGAATCATTTGAGTATTTGATTTGATACACACAATCGGAAGAAAATAGAACAATCAAAATGGCGCCGTTGCCGGGGATCGCGCGCTAATGCGTTTCATATTATAGTTTGAATTGAAAGAATTATTCCATTGTTATTTTTGAGATCAAAATTCGTGCAAACCCTAAACGATTTGTTGTGGTTCATTGTAAGGAAATCTGGAGCTGTTTGGAAATTGAAGAAATTTTTTGGAAAATACCAGAGAGCAGAGGGAGTCTACAGAAGCTCCCTGAAAAAGTTTGGTGAAGAGATCTGCACATAAGACCGCGGAAGTGCGGTGGGAGGCCCCTATTGCGGCGGAACCGCGGCTTGGTGAAGGGTTCTCTGTGAAATTTTTTCTTCAGGTGATTTCTTACCTTCTCCTCTCTCCTCTTTTAGCTCCAACTAACATTTTCTGCGGGATTCTTTGCAAATAATCGCAGCGCCGCAAAAGCAAAAATTAAAATTGTGCGTGATTTTGTTTCTTGGTTGTTTGCATTCTAAATACGGAAATTAAGGGGCACGGCCAAATCCAAATTAGGTGGGGATTTCATTACCCTTCCTAGGCCCCAAAAATTGCAAAACTTGCATCCGCATTGACCCACATTAACTAAAAAAATATATCTAGAGATGACTCTAAGGACCGTCGCGCTTACTTAGGACAGAAGAAGGCCGTGGGTAATTCATTGCTTATCCGCGTTTCTCTTGCGGTGCCTAGGAAAGTGTGTCGAAAGCTAGTGGTTAATTAATTAGGCCCACTACTTACGTAGTGGAGAACCTCCCACTTACCTGGCCGCAAGGGGGACAAAGAGGCAGTAGAGGATTCTCTCCCGCGACTTGTCTTTTGGCAGTTAGGAGCGGTCTAGAGCCGGACCTAGGTGACCACTAGATTCTAGGGTTTGTGTGCTACATTTGTTTTGTCGCATCATTTTTTCAAAAATCCGTCCCTTTTTCAAAGCAAACACCGCATTCACTTCATTTACCCCTAATTATAAGCCACGCTGCCACTTGTACTAACCCTTTTTAGTACAAGATAGGCTGGACACGGGATTCTAGTGCCCGTTTAGTCCGCGTACCTCCTATCGACTCCGAAGTCGATATTTCTCCATTTACCTTTCCTTTACCCACTACCACACCCACACCGATGGATCCGAATCCATCGAACTTCTTTAACCCTAATCTGCCACCGTCCGTTGGTGCGCAGAATCCACCCCGCATCTCTCTCCACGAGAGGTGCTACCCTATTCGAGGTCCTCTTTCGACCTGCTTATCCACACCACCAGCCAACGGGGATAATTTTGAGATTAAGCCCCAGTATATCAATCTTTTACCCAAATTCCATGGACTCGAGACTGAGGACGCTTACGTTTTCATTACCAAATTTGAAAACGTATGCGCAATGATGGGTACGTCACAACTTTCAGTGGATGCAATGCGTCTACGACTTCTTCCATTTACATTGTGCGATATAGCTGAGAAGTGGCTATATAACACTACCGCACACTCTATTACTAATTGGAAAGAATTCGTAGCGGCATTCCTTAAGAAATTTTACCCAATACAAAAGACAGCTCGAATCCGTAGCGAACTGAATCAATTTGCCCAGCTCCCCGCTGAACCATTTTCAAAATGCTTTGAACGTTTCAAGGATCTATTGGTTCAGTGTCCTCATCACGGCATCCCGAGATGGGAGCTTTGCCGAATCATTTATGAGGGCATTAATCCAAACACTAAACAGAGCCTTGAAAACATGTGTCAAGGTACTTTTATGACCAAAGATGATGGGGAAGCTTGGAAGTATTTAGAAGAGTTCGCTGAAAAATCACTACAGTGGAAGAGTGGAACCCAACCATTGAATAGGGGTGGCGTACACCAAATAGATGTGTCCATAGGTGTTCGAGCTGAAATGGCAGCAATGCAAAAGAAGCTTGACGCTATGGAACACAAATTTGCAGCAGCCTCCCTAAATCCAGTGTCGCTCCCCAAAACTGTTTGTGGGTGCTGTTCTGATCCGTCTCATTTAACGGAAGAATATCCATTAAACTCTGCGTTTCAAGGTCACGAGCATTCTAATGCCGCATTTCAAAGACCTAGAAACGATCCATATTCTTCCACGTACAATCAGGGTTGGAGGAATCACCCGAATTTTGCTTGGAACCAAAACCAATCTCAAAACACGGTTCCAAACACGAATAATTTTCAAAGGGCTCTTCCTCCACCACAACAGCAACCTCTTCAACTCACGCAGCACCCCTATCAGGCACAAAACTTTCAAAATCAGGTCAACACTCCTACACAGTCTAATCCTATGGCCTGTTCTGACGAATTCTCTCAATTCACTCAAACCATGAAATCACTTTTGTCAAATTTCATAGAGGTTTCGGCTGAGGTTAGATCTTCCGTCGGTGAGATAAAGAAAAACTCAGCGTCCCAAGCTGAGAGTATCAGAACGATGGAAGCTGAAATCGCACGACTTAAAGCCGAAATGAGTGCGAGAGAAAAAGGGAAACTTCCCTCTCAACCCCTACAGAATCCTGGGCATTACAATGTAAATGCCATCACAACGTTGAGATCGGGAAGAGTGCTGAACAATCATGTCGGGAAAGGTATTGATGATACTGAAAATCATATCAACACCCCGGCTGAGACCTTTCCACACACACACACTTCTCCTTCTGATCCTTCTTCTTCTACCACACCACCTTCTCGTGAGCCTATTCTCCATTTCCCATTAGGCTCGACACCTCAGTATAGCCCTTCTAGTTCTCCACAGACGATCCCCATACCTCTTTTGGGACCTCGTCTACCCCCTCTTCCTTCTCCTGTGATGGACCCGACGCTCATTGCGAAAGCACCTTACCCGAATCGGTTAAGGGCTAATAGAACGAGTCCTCATATGGAGAAAATAATGGAAATGTTCAAACAGGTTAACATCAATATCCCTCTCCTAGATGCGATTCAACAAGTCCCCGCTTATGCGAAAATTCTTAAGGACTTGTGCACTAGGAAGAGGAAGACTCAAGTGCCGAAGAAGGTCTTCATGTCTAATAATATTAGCACTGCTTTTATACCACAGCTACCAAAGAAACGAAAGGACCTAGGATGTCCTACAATATCGATTTCGATTGGGGGTAAAAACATAAATCGTGCTCTTTTAGACCTTGGCGCAAGTGTTAACCTGCTCCCTTATTCTGTCTATGAGCAATTAGGGATTGGAGAGCTGAAACCTGCTCACTGCACTCTCCAGATGGCAGACCGATCTATCACCAAACCAAGGGGTGAATTAGAGGATGTGTTGATAAAGGTCGGGGAATTTGTTTTCCCTGTAGACTTCATCGTACTCGACATACATCCTGTAGCAAACCCCCGGGGCCAAATTCCGGTGATTCTGGGTCGTCCTTTCCTTGCCACTTCCAACGCTGTTATAAACTGTAGAAATGGTTCAATGAACTTATCATTTGGAAATATGACCATTGAACTAAACATCTACAAAGTTGGAAGTCAGCCATCAGAACCCTCTGCTCATATTTTAGATGTGTGCTCTGTCCATGAGATCGCTCCCGATAGTTATGGAGCTGAGGAACTTTGCTTTACTGATCTCGACGACATTACCACATCTCTGTTTGATCTTACACATGATCTTAGTGAGGACACTTTACCTACACTTGAGTCCTGCACTTCTGACTTTTCTCCACCTGAGTCTGCATCTTTCACAGGCTCTGAGCTTCTTTGTAAATCTAAAAATCATTCAATGATCCCTCCTTCTATCATTTCTCCGCCCGAATTAGATCTCAAAATTTTACCTTCTCACCTTAAATATGCATATTTAGGTGAGAATGAGTCTTTACCGGTTATCATATCCGCATCTCTCGCATCAAAGCAAGAGAATGCCCTTTTATCGGTATTAAGATCTAACAAAGAGGCGTTTGGTTGGAGTATGGCGGACATCAAAGGGATTAGTCCCTTGATAGTTGAACATCATATACATGTGATGGATGATGCCAGACCAACCCGAGAACCACAGAGACGGTTGAATCCCGTCATGAAGGAAGCAGTGATGAAAGAGATCGTCAAATGCCTAGATAATGGTATTATATACCCCATCTCCGATAGCCAGTGGGTGAGTCCTATACATGTCGTTCCTAAGAAATCCGGCATCACTGTTATAACCAATGAGGCAAATGAGTTGATTCAGACACGCATCCAAACTGGGTGGCGTGTATGTATTGATTATAGAAAACTCAATGCCGCCACGAGGAAAGACCACTTTCCTCTACCATTCATTGATCAGATGCTGGAACGCTTAGCGGGACGAGAGTATTATTGTTTTATGGACGGATACTCAGGCTATAATCAGGTCCCCATCGCCAAAAAGGATCAAGATAAAACCACTTTTACTTGTCCTTTTGGTACCTTTGCTTACAGTCGCATGCCCTTTGGGTTATGCAATGCTCCCGCTACCTTTCAGCGGTGTATGATGGGGATATTCTCTGATATGGTAGAGAATTTTCTGGAGATCTTTATGGACGATTTCTCGATTTTTGGAGACTCTTTTTCTGATTGCCTAGCGAATCTTGACGCTGTTCTTACTCGTTGCAAAGAGAAGAACTTGACTTTGAACTGGGAAAAATGCCATTTTATGGTCCAAGAAGGAATAGTACTTGGACATGTCATTTCACAGAAAGGCATTGAGGTTGACAGAGCTAAGATTGATGTCATTCAAAACCTCCCTCGTCCCAAAAGCGTCAAAGACATTCGATCCTTTCTTGGCCATGCGGGCTTTTATAGGAGATTCATTAAGAACTTTAGCAAAATTGCTAGACCTTTAACTCTTCTCCTGGCCAAGGATATGACCTTCCATTTTGACTCAGACTGCGAGACAGCTTTCGACTCACTTAAACACTCACTCACTTCAGCCCCCGTTTTATCATCACCAAACTGGGACTACCCCTTTGAGCTGATGTGTGACGCATCTGATTTTGCAGTAGGTGCAGTCTTAGGACAGCACATCGAAAAGATGCCACACGTGATATACTATGCTAGTAAGACCCTGAATGATGCGCAAATCAATTATACAACCACCGAAAAGGAACTTTTAGCGGTTGTATTTGCATTAGAAAAATTCAGGCCTTACTTAATTGGCTCACCTATAGTTGTGTATATTGACCATTCCGCTTTAAAATATCTTCTGGCGAAGAAAGATGCAAAAGGTCGACTAATACGTTGGATCCTTCTGTTACAAGAATTCGATCTTGTTATCAAAGATAAGAAAGGATGTGAAAACGTAGTAGCCGACCATCTATCACGCATCATCTCTTCCCCTGTGACCCTGCCGATCAATGATTCATTCCCTGACGAACAACTCTTGAACGTATCCACTGAACCTTGGTTCAGGGATATTGTGAACTATCATGCTACGGGACTGATACCCAGCGATTGGTCAAAACAGGACAAATACCGTTTTCTATCCCAAGTAAAACACTTTTACTGGGATGAACCCTATCTGTTTAAATATTGTCCTGATCAGATCATTCGCCGGTGTGTCCCGAATGAAGAGTTCAAGAGTGTTCTTTCATTTTGTCATGATCAGGCATGTGGGGGTCACTTTGGTCCTAGAAAGACAGCGGAAAAGGTTTTGCAATGTGGATTTTATTGGCCGACCTTATTCAAGGACGCATTTGACTATTGCAAAACCTGTACACAATGTCAGTATACGGGTAGAATATCCCAGAGGAATGAAATGCCTCAGCAACCCATTCTGGTTGTTGAAATATTTGATGTTTGGGGCATTGATTTTATGGGTCCCTTTCCCAACTCCTTTGGGAATTTGTGCATTCTGCTGGCGGTTGATTATGTCTCAAAATGGGTAGAAGTCATTCCATGTCGCACTAATGACAAGAAAGTTGTCATTAAGTTCTTAAAAGAGAATATCTTTTCGCAATTTGGACACCCACGCGCTATCATTAGCGATAATGGGACACATTTCTGCAACAGATCTTTCGAGACTCTGATGCGAAAATACTCAATCAACCACCGACTTTCTACACCCTATCATCCCCAAACAAGCGGGCAGGCTGAAATTTCAAACAGACAAATCAAACTTATCCTGGAGAAAACTGTTGCTAAAAATAGAAAAGACTGGTCGACCAAACTGACGGATGCTCTTTGGGCATTCAGAACTGCATATAAGACCGACCTAGGAATGTCTCCATATAGGATAGTGTTTGGGAAAGTATGTCATTTACTCGTCGAGATAGAGCATAAAGCATTGTGGGCTATAAAAGAAATAAATTTTGATCTAAACCTTGCTTGCATCTTTCGGAAGCTGCAAATAAATGAGCTAAGCGAACTCCGCGATGAAGCTTATGATAATGCTGTAATCATAAAGAATAGGACTAAGGTTTTTCACGATAAAAACATTTTGAGAAAAACATTTTCACCTGGTCAACAAGTCCTTCTTTATGATTCACGCTTACACCTTCACGCGGGTAAACTCCGATCTCGATGGAAGGGACCTTTTGTTGTGCGATCTGTATACCCGCACGGGGCAGTAGAAGTAGAAAATGTTAAAAATGGCACCTTTTTCAAAGTAAATGGACATAGACTTAAGCCGTATTTTTCCACTGACCCCACGGAGGAGCTCTTGTTCTTACAAGAGCCAGTTTATTTGGATTAAAATTCCTCCGTCTCACCTTCATATCCAGCATATCATTGCATCATATTTTCGAATGAAGGTGAGTGAAAAGAGTAAGTTTGGGGGAAGTTCTTCACTTATATATTTTGCTCCCACTAATAATTCCCCCCAGGCTTACAGTTTTTGTAGGTATAGCAATTGGCAACAATGAGGACACTGTTGAAAATAAGTTTGGGGGAGATTTGTGCTTATTTTTGCATCATTTGCATATCATTTGCATAAGCACAAAACATTTCTTTAAAAATCTATAAAAATTGAAAAATTTTCAAAACCCATAAAAATTTAAAAAATTTCCAAGTATAAAAATAATTACACTTTTTGTACATAAATAAGATAATGAAAGTTTAGATAGTGAACAATTATATCCATGAGATTAGAAAAATTTTAGAAAACCAAGAAAATTAGAAGTTTTCTTATACGAACTAGTAATAAGTAGTTATGAGCCGTTGTCCCAAGGGTTAGTAAGATGAAGGACGTCACTAATCTGAGGATAAAAATAAGTCTGAAAAATAGTTTCTATTCTGGAAGCCAAACATTTTGATCGTTGCTACCCTGCTATTCGCACTTACACACGTCTTAAAGCCTGGGATAGTAGAAGATACCTTGAAATGCTCTTGTCTTAAAGCCGATGTATGAAGGAAAAAAAAATGAATAAAGAAAATATAAAATGGTGAGAAAAATGGACACTGGTTTTGTTATCACCAAGGGCAATAAAAAAAATATATAGCGAGGGTGCTTCTTCACCTAGTGCCCTAAGGCCAACTGGTCTGGGAGTTACTGCTATGCCTGAGGTGGTGCAAGACGAGGAAAATACACCAAGTAAGCAAGCACAGGAGTAATCGGTCGGTTAGTACCTCAAGAAGTATTAACGGTCGCATGAAAGTGTGTGAGCAATATCATCTAAATATTCATTAATTAAAAAGTACTGAGGCTGATGGGCAAGAGTATGATAGCTTGAATTGAATTCTCCGGGTGTAGGGATGTCCTTTACACACACGCAGGGTTATATGATCGATATTTTGGAAGAAAGATAGGAATGAAAAATAAGACGATGTTTTATTGAGGGAGGACGTGATTTCTAATATCTTTTCATGACCATTAAGATAGGGCTCATGACAACCGAAAAGCTAGCTTAGTTGGAAACCCTAATTTTCAAAGCTTTTCCTTTACGATTCTTTTCTTTAAATGTAATATTCATGATCTTTCTTTTATTATTGGATTTTGTGGGTGCAATCCGCTGAAAACCCTCAGGAGACAACACTCCTCCTACTAGGGACACCTAGAGGTTTAAAGGCTTGTTGCACGTGCTCAGTGCAATCGTGTTGCCTACGAAAGTGTGCTAGTTAGTTTTTCTCTTTCTTTATTTTCTCCTTCTCTTTTTAATAAAACAGTTCGATCGAGACGATCGAAATTAAGTTTGGGGGAATTTGATTAGTCGAAAATATTGCATATTTTAGCCGGCAATTTCCTCATCATTTGCATCCATATAGAAGTGTTCGGCATTCATATTTTACATATTAGCAAAACTGTCGCAAAATATCAGATTGCATTTGTTAGACTCTAAAACCGACACTATAAAGGAAATTGACCGCATTTCATGGCATCGCATCATCCCTACATTTGCGCAACACTTGTTTTGAGATCTATGCAGGAAAATCCAGAAGAAAGGCCAAAATATACAGGGTACCGATCAAACATTACGCCAATTCAATGATTTCAGTTCTGGTATCAATCAAAAAGGGAAAATACAAATCAACATATCAGATGAAGCCCCAAATACCATCAAAAGACAACAACAAAAAGATCCCGAGTACCTATCAAGCAAGAAGCCTTGCAACCTTTTATGAGCCGAGCCAATCTTCAACAGAGCAAGTGGTCCTAGCCGATCCGCGACTCACGGAGCCGAGCGACGCCAATTCAGCAATCTAGTTCTTCCTCTTGTAGTTCTTGAGCGACTGTAATCAAATTGTTGATATAAATAAAAGGTGATATTCTTTTATCTTGTTTTCTTTAAATTCTCGCATCATGATATCTTTTCAATTCTTGAATGCTTTCTGTGTGATGATGTTTGAGTAATACTCCGCTCGTCGAGGAGCTGAGACGATCAATAGAATGATGATGTAATATATCTTAAATCGATTCTTGAATCCTACGAGTTTTGTAAACCCTAGCAAGTTCAAGAATCGACGACCCAATTCGTTGCGATGCTTTCTTGATTGATATCGCTCGACATTGGAGAGTTACGATCGTTTCTTGAAATTGTTAGAGGCTAGAATGCGAATGATATCGACGAAAGAACAAGGGTTAAACGATGAAACCCTAGTTTCATCAAGAAAGCCCTAACTCTCATCGATCATCATCGATCTAGTATCAATCCTTCGAAGGACAAGAACACGAAATCTTGAGACTACATTGCATCTATAGATCCGATCGATTCCTACGAGCCTCATTTAGATTCTTGACATTTTGGTTGGAAATATCATCGAAACACCGATTCTTGAATTGTTTATCAGTTTTTTGATTCTTGATTAAACATCGTGACACCTGAATCAATCGATAAATTCTTGAATCATGTTTTCTTTTCCTTTTTGATTAACTTTTCAATTCAAACAAATCGAACATTGAAACGAATCGCACAATCCCTGTGGACGATCCGCACTCGCTTACGATCTACAACTGACACCGTAGTTGATTGCGGTCAAATATAATTCTTTGATTGTGAACTTTATTCAATATTACCTACACATAGAAACTTATTCGCTTATTTCGATTTACACAAACAAGAAATCATTACAATCAAATGAAACCGTTATCGGGAATCATTTGAGTATTTGATTTGATACACACAATCGGAAGAAAATAGAACAATCAGCCGCCGAGCAACTTCCCTGCTCAGTCAATCCCTGACGGGTAGTTCCTACCCATTACGCCAAGGATCGAAAGCCCTCACCAAGAGGCCGCCGAGCAGCTTCCTTGCTCGGTCAATCTCTGGCGGGTAGTTCCTACCCATTATGCCAAGGATCGAAAGCCCTCACCAAGAGACCGTCGAGCAGCTTCCCCGCTCGGTCAATCCCTAATAGGTATTTCCTACCCATTACGCTAAGGATCGAAAGCCCTCACCAAGAGGCCACCGAGCGGCTTCCCTACTCGGTCAATCCGTGGCGGGTACCTCCTACTCATTACGCCAAGGATCGAAAGCCCTCACCAAGAGGCCGCCTAGCAGCTTCCCTACCCGGTCAATCCCTGGTGTGTAGTCCTTACCCATTATGCCAAGGATCGAAAGCCTCACCAAGATGCCACCGAGCAGCTTCCCTGTTCGGTCAATCCCGGCCGGGTGCCTCCTACCCATCCACGCCAAGGATCGAAGCCACCGAGCTGCTTCACTGTTCGGCAAATGCCGACCAATTCTAACTTGGCTGTTATTTAACTTACGCTAAGGGAAGTGGTCGCCGGTCCGACTCAACGGAATGGGCAAATCTCGACGTACCCATGCTGAAGGAACTCCCGATATATTCTAAGCGAACGATTGCCTCCTCGACTCCGGGGGCGGGAGGGGACTGACCCTCCTGCACTTAGCGATTGACTGGCTTACACTCGACGGGCGATCGCCATCTAAAAGACCGGTCATCGACCTACGGCCTGACTCCTGGGACGAGGAAAACGCTAAAAAGCTCAAGTGCTAGAACAAGAAAACATTGCCACGAAGAAAAATTAAAAACAATTTTATTTATGATATGAGGGTCTTTACAAGGTACTATGGGCTCCTCAGCCATACAAAAAGCACTCGGAGGCTTACAAAATTTATAAAAAAAAGAGAAAAAGGCAGGAAGGCTCAGGCCTTGGGACCGGAGAGGATCTCGACCTGCTCAGCACCGGCGTCGGGAGCCGGGGTGATGGCTTTAGGGTCGGTGCTCCCACCAGGAGCCTTGGCGCCATGAGCCAGGGTGACGGCTTTTGGGTCGGCACTCCCACCAGGAGCCTTATCTCCAGCACTCCCACCGGGGGCCTCTCCCCCGGCGGCACTCCCGGTGGTCTCCCCCTGCGGTTCATCCTCGGAGAGAGGGTATTGGAGCCGAAGCTCGCCGTCGGCAAACCCCGGCATCAATGCCTTGACGGTATCGAGAGCCTGGTGCCAAACAATGGCTGAGGCATCGGCAAGGTCGGTGTAGAATTGTTTCGACGTCTTGTATCTTTCCACCGACTTTGCAGCCCGGAGGTCGGCGAGCTTTACCGCGTCCTTCGCCGCTTCAGTTTCCCTCTTGCAGGAGTCCCGTGACTTCTTCATCATTGCATTAAGCACCTTAGCCTCCTCCAACTTAGTCTGGACGGCCTTGTTGGATTCACTCAGAAGTCGAATGGACACCTTGCATTTGGAGTTCGTCATCTCGGCGGCAGCCACCCGGGTTTCGAGGGCGGTGATCCTCTCCTTCGCCTGCTGCAAATCCAGGCGCAGGTCCTCCTCCCGCGAGGACGACTCGCCCTCCCTTCGCATCGCCGGGGCAATCTCCTCGGACTCCATGTTAACAATGAGGGCGCAGTGCTGGAGGACCTGAAGAAAGTAGAGGAAGGGGTTAGAAGCGTCAGATCCGAGAAAAAAATACTTGACGAAAACCTCAACGGAAAGCAGATACTGACCTGTACAGCCTCCTGAGCGATGGCGGCCACTTAGGCCTTAAGGGTCCCCCGGGGAATTGTGCACCCGGCCGATCGTTCCATCTCTGAAAGCAAGCTATCGGCAACAGAAAGCCCTGAAGGCACCTTGAAACAGACGTCCCCCCTCCTACACAAGGACCGGGGAGGCCGGAGATCGAGATACCGTCCTCTTGTACCTCTTGAGGGGGACCTCGGGGGGGTCGGCTTCATCCCCTACCTCCCTCGCCCGGGGCTGCGGTTCCCGAGCGTGCTTATGGCTCTCCCCGCGGCTGGTCTTCGAAGCTCGGGGCGCAGCGGAAGCCTTAGCCGGTGCGGCTGGCTTCGGGACCGGGCTCGAACCAGGGTGGGACAAGCTAGCGCCCCCGGTCTTCCTCCCCTTATTTGCGGCTATGGCAGCCAATAATTTGGATCGGTCCATTTGCTCTGCATAAAGGAAAATACACAAAGGGAGTTAGTGATGCTGAAAAGAGCAAAAGAAAAATATTCAAGTCTAGACAGATCATCCAAGATCCTAACTTACCCACGAATCGAGCGGGGCTGAGCCCAGCCCAGCTAAGGGCTTGCTCGGAAAGAAAAACGTCGGCCCACTGGATCGGCTCCCAAGTGGACACCGCTCTCGCCTCGGGAGAGGACGACCGTTTCACCTGCGGGCAGTTGGCCCTATGCCATTGTACAGGGATAGGCCAATCCTCACTCTCGGGTGGCCCGACGAATACAAACTTCTCTTTCCATTTGTGAATGGAAAAAGGAACAACTACTACCCCCGACCCGGCTGCCCCTCCTTTGCATTTTTTTAAAGAAAATGTACACCCAGCTCGGCTCATCCTTACGGGTGCCAGGATGATTTTTGTAACAAAGGAAGGAAGTGAGAAGGGTCAAGCTGAAAGGGATTTCTTCAAGCCTCAACCGGACCAGGAAACCGAGGAGAATTCTCCATGAGTTCGGCACTAGTTTTCCCGGGGTAAGTTGGAAGCAACGCAGTATCCCGCATACTTCGGGGGGGAAAGGCAAACGCATCCCAGCCCAGAATGCATCCAAGTACAAAGCAATCTCCTTGCCCTGCTCTTGGTCCGCCCTTTCGTCCACCCTAGCTAAACAAAACGAATAGCTAGGGGGGATGTGGAAACGAGCCCGAATTTCAGTGAGCTCGTCGATGTTTCTTAGGAGGGAGGGCACATCGCGAGCGTTCCCGATGAGCGCTTTAGGGACCCTTATTGTCGCCTGACGACGAGCAGCGCGGGTGGCCCTAACTCTATGAGGGGAATCCGAATCGGATGGGGCAGAGGAAGAAGCAGTAGAAAACTACCTAGACTCTACCCTAACTATCTCAACAGACTTCTCAGAGGAAGACATCTAACCTGATTCAAAAGAAGGAGTCCTCCGAGGAAAGAGCGCGAGGGATCCGATCTAAAGGACAGAGCGCCGAGCTATCTCTCACAGCTAAAGGGAAATAATGGCGAAAGTGTGGACCCTGGGGGGATCCCACCCCTATTTATACTACTTGGGCGATGGATCCTCAGATCGTTTCCCGCCAAAACAAAACTTCATGCTCGCTAGCCGTTGACACCCCACGTGTCACACGACCATTGAAGACGTCCCTTCGGGCATAAGCAACAGCGACAGCCCGTCACGTCCGCTAATCTGCGTCGGACACGTGGCCTGCGTCTCAAAAGACGTACACGCGAATTGGCGCTCCCTCTTTAATGCATGATCTCCCCCCGATCCGCTGATGTCATCGAAGATATGCCTGACCGCCTCGGAGATCCGCGCTGGTAGGTTCTTGATTACAAGTAAAGCCCGGGAGACAGATCAAACCACTCTCGACCCGACCCATAAATAGGCCGAGACGAGAGCGGGGGGATATTGATGATGCTCGTAAGTGGGAACTCCCTAGATCCTGACACGTGGTAGATGACGTGTCCCTGGGCTCACGGAAGCAGGGTAAGCACCACACATTGGAGGCGTCCCCCGGGCTATCGTCCCATGGCATGACCCGGCCTCCGAGGAATCCCTGAACATTCCTTTGCTCGCCATGTAAATAACCATTGGCTCGCCTCCGAGCCCTCTTACACGCCGTGCTTCCCGGCCTTTCGCTCGCCTCTGAACTATCACGGAACCGAGCTTCCTCGGCCTCCCGCTTGCCTTCGAGCCTCCCGCCGAGCTAAGCCTTCCCGGTTCTACCGAGCAACCAAGAACGCAGAGCCCAAGCGCCTCCGCCACGGTTCCGCATATCTCGCCAGAAGCGAGATATCCGCCGCCCCACAATCCCGCGTTCCACGCCGTCGTATCCCCCCATTAACGAGCGTATCTCGTCATTAATGGGGGGATCCCGTCATTCACGCAGGTGTAATGCCAGGGGCGTAACCGATGGCGGATATCTCGTGCTAGCCTGCTCCAAGTGACCGCTATAAAAACCCCTATCCCAGACGACTCAGGTAACGCAATTTTACTCCAATAAGCCGCTACTCTGCCCAAATATCTCGGCTAACTTGATCGTCGGAGGGTCGACGGTGGTACAACCATTCCGGGACTTCTTTGCAGAGAGCTCGGCTTCGCCTCAAAACAAGCCCACTGAGATCCACACGCTCAAAGAAGCAACTCTCAACACCAATCTCAGCCGTTCATCCACCCTCGCGACAAATCGATGAAGGACAACATCTGAAAGAGATCCTGACCTCCATCACTGCACCTGAAACGCAAACTCCAAAGGTGTAGCCCACACACCATCCATTGCGGACTTATGTTAAAAGGGATTTTTTATTTTGGCCCCCAAATTCTTTGATATTTTCAAAAAACACAAAAAATAATCTTGGTATTTCTAAAATCAACACCAAATTCTTTAAAGTCATCTAAGGGACTATTTGGATTGGATTATTTTTTATCAACAAGTGATTAAAAATCACATCGAGATGGGCTTCAAATAGATAATGTGTTTGGATCTCTCCTTTACCATTCAATAAGTGATTATTTTACCGTAGATCCCATCATGACTAGTTTAAAAATGACATCATTTTCCACTTAAAAATAAGCTAGTAATTTCCAGCTTATTTCATAAATGATTATGAAATAGTAGAGTTGACCAAATAATATACCATAATACCCCCTGTTTTTCATTCAAAATTTAAGATGGCATTAATGATACGTCATTTTAGTCATTTACATCCAATAATCACTTATTTATCTTTTTATCCAAACACACTATCTATTTATAATCACTTTTTATACAAAATCATCCAAACACTAAACAACTTATTTGCCATAAGCATTTATAAGTGATCTTTTCATTTTTTCCAGAAATAATCACTTATAAGTGATTATGCCAAATAATCACTTAAAATAAGCTCATCCAAACATGCCCTAAAATACCCATCTTGGTTAACTTTCCATCCAAATCAGGCCGCCAACCTCCTATTAAGTACAATTGTTATGGGTTTAAAAGGCATAAATACCCCCTTTCAAAGTATAGTTGGGTTTGTAAAAAAGGGTTTCTATTTTTCTTCTTCTTTCTCCTCCTCCGTTAATGCATCATGCTTCCCACTCTCACTACCGCGCTCTCATGCTCCCACTCTCATCTAATCTTCTCATCATCCTTCCCTTCAAGACCCATCCATCCTACACCCCCTTAAGAGAAACCCATCATCCATAACCCCAAGTTCCCTCGTAGCTCCATGAAATCTTTCATGGAATGACCACCCAAAGGATCACAAATATCGTCATCAAAATGTTTGGCTTTTTGTCTTAACAATAACTTGCTCACAAAGCCATGGAGAAGGAAGGTGGAGTGAGAAATGAGAGAATATAAGATTAGAGAAAAATGAGAAGGAGCAGGAGGCGGAGGAAGATGAAGATGGAGTGAGTTTTATGTATTTGTGAGTGAAAAATATTGAATAAGAAGTTTAAGGACTTTGAATGAGATAAAAAGAGCGAATGGTTATTTATGTCCTAATTGATTGGATACTAAATGTAGGTATATTAACTCATCTTAATAACTTATCAAATTAACCGCAACTTAACGGATGCGGGTATTTTAGATATCTTTATAGAAGTCAGTATTGTTATTAGAAATACCAAGCTTTTGATGCGTTTTTTGAAAATATTAAAGAATTTGATGGCGAAAATAAAAAAAAACCTAATTAAAAAAAGAATATAAAATTAAGAAAAATCATCTAAGTTTAAGCTTAAGCTGTTCAGGTCGGATTTTCAAAATTCTAAATCTCTATCCTTTCTCCCTCTGTTACTCACTTTCCAAAATTATTCATGTCATCATTTTTGTTTAAAATTTTCAATTGGCCATTTAATTTCAACCATTCGTTTCCATCCTAAAAAAATTTAGAATATTTTGTTTTCAAAAATTATAAAATAAAAAATCTATCTTTTATCTTTTAAGTTTTGTTTTCAAAAATAATAAAATAAAATATTTACTGCTACTCCAATAAAATGATGCAAATAAAACATCCTTTTCATGTTAATTTTCAAAAGTCAATTCTATCTTTTATCTTTTAATTACTAAAAAGGGAAACAAAAAAAAAAAAAACTACAGCATTACTTACAAGAGTTTTGCGGGTAAAGTTGGTTAAATTTTTCTGCAAAATTTAGAATATTCGATGAGATATATGCAAAATTCTAAGAACATTCCTTTCTCTATCACTCTTTCTTTATGAGTTTATTTCCAACTAAATTCGTAAAAAAATTCCCCCAAATTCCCCCAAATTCTAGGGTTTCATCAATGGCGTCCTCAGCTCAGCTGCGCCTCATGTCCGATCTCAAATCGATCCGCAACGAGCCCCCAGAGGTACGCCTCATCCTTCAAAATCCAATCTTTATACCATTTCCATCAATTTGAAGCAGTAAAAACTTAGCTTTTGGATGAATTTTTGTTAGGGTTGTAGCGCTAGCCCCTTATCCGATGACAATTTGTTCGTTTGGAGCGCGACAATCTTTGGCCCTGATGAGACTCTATGGGAAGGTTGGATCTTTTGTTTTAAAATTTTTTTTTGAATGATTTGTAATGGCGTTAGTTTGGTGAATTGAGTGAATTGTTTGAATTCTTTTGAAGGTGGAGTGTTTGGTTTGCGGATAACGTTTGGGGGTAATTATCCGGAGAAGCCGCCTCGAGTTCGATTCACTTCGGATGTTTTTCACCCTAATGGTTAGTTCTTGGTGACGATTTAATTGGATTTTGATTTTTGTGTTCATTTAGGGTTACCACTAATAGTCGGCGAATGATCTCGATAAAAATGCACAAAATGCAGAGTGCTATGAGTATGAATGTAAAACGGTAGCACATATGTATGCATCATAAAAATGATTTTAAAAGAAAAACATAGAGCCTCTATTTTTATTATGTATAAATCTATAATTTGATGAGATGATGGCGGTTTAATAGAAATTTCATGCTTGAGCTCCTATATGTAAAGACAACCAAATTGTTAGCCATTGTCATGGAGCTGATTTCATTAAGAAGGATTACAACAAGTTCTGATCTCTTACTGTTGCTTGGATCAGAAGTTGGTGAGACATCAAAATCCTTGGTGTCAAATAACTATATATTAGTGGTTCCTATTTCAAAGTTTGGTTGCATAAGTGAAGATACGTGGTCCATTAACCACATGAAAAGGAAAGGTTACCAAGAAAATAAAAACAAAAACCTTCACTTGATCAGGCATTTAAATCATTTTTTTTGTCTGGATACAAGATATCTATTAGAAGTTGAGGGTTGTTTTTCCCCCCTCAATCAGCTATCATTGACCAGGTCACATTTCTTGTAATTTCTGTGATGAGCAAGACCGTTAGCATATATAAATTTTCTCTCACAGCTTATCTCGTCGCTATCTGATCATACATGTTGATGCATTTATTTTACTTCAGTATGCCCTCTTATGATGCAATCTTAATTAAACTTTCGCGAATTTCCTTTTCGCTGCTGCTTTTTCCATACGTATACTTTGGCCCTTCTATTTTTCCATTACACTAATGTAGTACTTGATTAATTTTCACCGCACAGACATCTAGTTCAATAATTTAAATCTCTCACCATGCTGATTAAAGATTAAATGATATTCAGTATGTTATTGTCTTTTCAAACGAGTCACATTGTGATAAAACTATAATAGTTGACTTCTCCATCCTATATTATTAAATTTTCCTGGTTTTTGGGGATTTATTGATCACTCTATTTTGGTTTGCAATGTGGGATTTAATGTTCTAAAGTTGTTCAGTGGATAACCTTGCTAATTTTAGATCCATCATGTATGACCTCTGTAAATCTCACAACAAATATTGATATATAAGATCAATATTCTTTTTAAATTTGAGGACTAAATGGTATGCATTTGCTTTATGAATTATGTGGGATATATTAAATGAATTAGCTTTTACTGAAGGAACCATGTGAATCAAGAAACAATAGGTTTTTATATAATCGCTCGGGAATCATCTAAATTCTAAAGGGCGTTGATAAAACTCCCTGGGTTGATTAGCCTTAGCGTAATTGTTACTAGTAACAAGCATATATAACATTATTATTGTTTCTATATTTATTAACCAACTCATGGGCCATTTTTCTAACTATATTTCAGTTTATAAAGACGGCGCTCTATGCATGGATATCATTCAAGATGCATGGTCTCCATGCCACAACGTTTGCACCATATTAACATCTATCCAGGTCAGTGCTTACTTAATAACTCTGTTAATCTAATCAACAACGACAATGGCAACAAAGCCTTTATCATAAATATTTTGGGTCAACTGCACAAAGGGCTTTTTTTATCATTTAGCTCCACTATTGAAACTCATAATTCTCCATCAGATTCACATACTTTAATTGAACAAACATATATGAGAGCCGTGCACTTCAATCTAAATCAGTTATTGGCTGTTCTTTTAATGGTTTTTGAACAATATGTGAAGGGAAGTGTAACTACCTTTTGGGCCCCCTTTGAAAATGACATTTTTTGAACCCATTCTTTAAGGAACTTGAAAAAAAAAAGATAGATAAATTTAATAAATATATCATGTTATAAGGGGTTCTCAAGGAAAGTTGAAAATGAGTTCTAAAAGTTTCAAAATAGGAAAACGAAACGGGTCATCAAAATAATTCTAGTTAAAAACCTAAAGGATTTCCAATGCCAATGAAAAGTGACCCATCCAATGGTATTTGACATTAGGAAAATTGCTAAAAAAGAAATTAGCGTCTGATGCAGTGAATGGTTGTTCTGTTTGTCAACCTTTGATTCTTTTTTCTTTTGAAATAAATTCTATTATCCTAATTATTTTCCTTTTATTGATTGAAAATGAATATATGGAAGAAACAACATAGTGACAAAAAGAATTTGTTCCGAAGTTAAAAGAGTTCTAATTCATCTCGATTGCTCCCATAAACAATTCTTGTATGGTACCATAATCTTAAGTAACATATCTTTGCAGTCGCTTCTCACCGATCCAAATCCTGCAAGTCCTGCTAACCCTGAAGCTGCTCACATGTTCCAGCATGACATTCAGAACTATAACAGGTTCGCCCTTCAAGAGATTTCTTAATTATTTTATATTTTTTCCTGAATTAATCTAAAATCGAATTTATAGCTTGATGTCAATTTTTTCTTGTTCTTTCAGGAGAGTGCGATGATGCGGATGCGCCTGACGATCCACTGATTCTTAATTCCAGGTTCAATCGGTCACTCATATTGGTTGTGTTACTTGTGTATGTTAAGAAAGCTGATAGCTCATTCGGAGAAAAATAATGAGGGCGACAAATTGCCTCCCAGTCTTCTCTAATTGAACCCGAAGTCTTCATTGTGTATTTGTTTGTAACTTTATGATGGTATGCCTGTTAGTAAAGATGATTTTGATTCTTACTTCCGAAATATGATTGATTGTTTCATGCTAATTTATGTTTAATTCTTGTTCATTGCTTTATGACGAGCACAGAGTATTGAAAATGATAACAAGAAGATGAAAAAAAAAAACGGAATACACAAATTTAACGAGGTTTGGCCAAATCAACCTACATACTCGGGCGAATGAGAAATGGCTTTGGTAATATAGAATGTAGTGAGGATTATGGTGGAAGAACTGTCCTAATTCCAAATACTCCAAATCTAACCCAAAGGGGGCTGCCTCATTTCTTATACAAAATTCCATACCCGAGCCAATCATATCATCTCGGAAGGTTAGCGCATGGAAGCAGTCAGCTAGGCCTCTAGATTGATAGCCTTGAGTCGGTGAAGAGAGCGAGTCAGGTGATCAATGAGTTCGTTTTCTAATGAATCTCTGACTTGTGAGTTCTGTAGAGAAGTGAGTATCGAATCTCTGCACATAGATTTGTTGAAGCTCGGGATGTCAATAACCCAAAAATTATAAGGATGTGTGTAGCACTGAGATAGTTGAGCCCCGGCTTAGTCTGCGCCAGATAACACTGCGCTTCCGACGAGAGCTCGATAGCCAAAAGAGCAAGCACTAGAGCATGGCAAGTAATATGGATTCTAGGCCTGTTTTGCTGTAGTTCAGGGTGTCTATCCAGGCCTTCACGGTTTAAAAAAAAAATGAATCATTTTATAAAAAAGTATTAAAATATTTTTAAAGGAATTTTTTTCCTTTTATGAATTATTTTTTGGAATTTTTTTAAGCCGAACTTCGTGTAGGTCCCGGGGCAAACCAAGAAATTTTATTGATTAAATTTTTTTTGAGAAGGGGCATAAGTTGACCAACCTTACCCTTCATACAATTGCAAAAAAATTAAAAAAACAATTCATAAAAAAAACTAACTGATGAGCTCTTATCGATCTTTACTTTTGTCACGCCCCGCTTCCCAAAATACGGAATACGGGGGGTAACTATTGGGTATTTACAACTCTTCATCGGTGTCAGAGTTTTCAATACTTTTAACGTGTTGTTGTCTAGTTTTTGTATCGAATCAATTTTTTTGGCACACTGCGATCTCCAATGCGTTATCTGACAGTCTCGCTCTCTTTTTGCTCAGAACCCTGTTACCTGCACTAAAAGCAAACTACGAAACTACTGTGTACACCGGAGTTGTTAGTAAATCACGAGGCATGACAGAAAACACAAGATACATGTGTCCATGTGTTTTCCACCAATCCAAAATATCAAGATTATCTATTTGATCTGCGGTGAGAAAATTATTGAAATCAGTTTGCAAATACATTGTAAGCTCATTATAAGTGGAAGAAGTAGAAAATGACGTTCTTTGTTTTTTCTGCTGCAAAAACTCTAATATTTCTTTTTTGGAAGTTTGCTGTGAAGAGAAATATAAAGAAGAAGTTCTGTTTTGACCGTACCGTGTATCATATATGGCATACAAATCATGCAAATAAAAATCTAAAACATTTTTATAATTTCCGATATCAGTACCTAAGCTTTCATGGTATCTATTTAATAAAAAAAATTATCTTTTTTAAGTCTAGAATAAAAAACAGAAACTAAACAAAACAATACAGGAACTTTTCGCCAATATTTATTCAATTTGGTAACCAAGCAATGCAACATTCCAGCAAATGCACTTTCAGGGTCAATTACATGCTCGTTAATAATCTTACTAACATAAAATAATTGTTTTACTGCTAAACATGTGGTAGGATAATAAACACCAGATAAATATTTAGTTGCATTGTAAAATATTTCTAAAAATCTCAAAACATATTCACAAACAAACCATTCATAATCCTCTAAATTATTATTGGGCATTTTTTTCTCATAAAATAAAGTAATAGACTTCCGATATTTTAAAATACATTTCAAAATCTCAAAAGTGGAATCCCACATAGTTGGAATGTTGAATTTGAAAAATCTAAATTTTAAATTTAACCGGGTACAAGTTTGCTTTAAAATTTGTTTTCGGCATCCAAAGCTTTCAATAAATATCGTTCCATGTTTAAGTTTCGCTAAATGAGAATCAATTATGCTAAGACTTTCATGCACAATTAAATTTAAAACATGACATGCACATCTTTGATAAAATAATTCTCCCTTCAAAACATGATTTAAATTATTTTTTAAAATTCTATAACAGAATTATTATTAGTAGCATTATCAAACTAATTGAAAATATTTTATTTTGAATATTATATTCACGTACAGTAGTCAAAATACAATTACTTATATTATTTCCGCTATATGGATGCTTTATTTTTGAAAAACCTATAATTCTTTTATGTAAAAACCAATCATTAATAATGAAATGTGCAGTAACATAAATATAACTCATGCCCCATTTTGTAGTCCAAAGATCAAAAGTTAATGCAATATTACTTTTAAGATTTGCAAAAATATCAATCAAATTGGCTTTGTCATTAAGAAATTTTTTTAAAACATCAATTCTAAGTGTTGTATTAGGTACTCTTTGAAATACTGAATTATATGTATTTTTTTACCAATCTATCAAATTTTTCGTTTTCTGCAAAACTAAATGGTTGTTAAGCTTGTATGACATCTTACAAGTTCTTTTCTATTAGTATCTTGCGAATAAGAAAAACTAGTTAAAAGGTTAAATAATATACTTAAAGTCGTCTGCCGAGAATCTGCTTTTCGTGTTTGATTAAATGTCTTTTTAGGTGGGTAATTCCACTTGAAGTGACACAAGTAAAATATACTTGGCAATGAGTATAAACTGCTGGCTTGCCTTTATCTGCAACTGTTTGTACTACAAAATGTTTCCAAATATCAGAAGTTTTAGCTCTTTTATCTTTAGGGGCAGAAGCTTTTGCTTCAGGAATGGTAGGAACGGAAACTTCTTCAAGGATATGACTTTGTGACGTAGGCGGTATATCATAATTAGAAAATTCATAGTTAGGAGCATAAGAATCAAATTAGTTTGCAGCATATTAGTTAATTTATGTCTCTCTTGTGAATCCATATTAATTTGAAAAGAACGTTTTCGTGAAGATGAAGTATCCATGTAACTTTGTGAAGATTAAACTGATATTCTTAATTAAAAATATTAGCAAGAAAGAAAGATAGTTGATAAAAAATATACGAGAAAAATATATAATCAATATAAAAAAAAACCTGATTCCAAATAGCATAACTTCGTGCCGGCCAGGAGACACACCTTGAGCTGTAATGCTTACAGACACATGCTTAGAAGTTTATCATGTTTCAAGAGGTTCAAACACATGCCATATTTGTGCCAAAAAACTTTCTATACATGGAGCAAGGCTTTAAAAGCTAATTTATCAAACTTTTTACAGACTGATGATGGGCCTTTTTGCAACTGACTCGGTTAGGAGAAACAATGTAAAACTAGGGTTAGGGTACCCACAAATAATATGGAAGTGTAATTTGAGGGGTTAAGCAATCAATTAATTGAAAAATACCTATTTAGGGTTTCTTGTAAGTCTCTTCCAGTTGGGTGTGGTCCTCCTTCTCCGGCTGTTGCATCAAGGAAGACGACGACTTGGAGATAACGTGACGTGAGTACAAACATCAATCCTGCGAATATCGAGGTAATATCTTCTATCTTTACTTTATCGATACACATGGTAATAATTGTTTGCTTTCGGGTATGTTTATGTTTTTGACCTCATCCTAGAAGACTAGACGATCGATCTACCATATGTATATGTATCAGCAGGATCAACAAAAGGAAAAGGATGTTCAACCTATGACCATAAAGCGCAAGAGTTGAGGTAAATCGCCATTCTGAAAGTTCTTTAAGGGGAGTGGAGCGATGTGCTTCTCTTAACAAAAGCACGAGTGGAACGGCTTTAGTGTCATCAGTCGGTTCGGTCAGTAAACTCCAAAAACTAAGGCAACCTACTATATATGAGATTCATCTTGTTCCGTTTGCTCATCAAAATGGAATATCCTAATGTTATCTTAAGGTTTTCTTTTTCTTTTCTTAATGTTAGTCATATTACCAGGTACCAAAATATATTGATTGTGGATCTTCATCTGCTATCTATCAGTTATATGACTTCCCATTTATCATCATCGCCGCCGCCGCCGTTGTCGTCGATATAATTTGATATTCCAACAACGTGGATGAGAGTGGGTGAGGTTTCAGGGAAATTCGTATCGAATGATGTTTGCTTCAAAAGCCGTGATTTGTCTAGCAGGGCGAACAATGGGTACAAATATCGACGATAATTTAGCCGAGAGCTCCAAGAAACTTCTGCCTTCGCCTCCACCTGATATGAAAGTCAGTTCTCATGCAATTGACATTTAACACAACAAAAATACCCATCTTTTCGTCTGGAAAGAAAGAGAAGTGTATCTAAACTCACTCAGCTCAAATCAATCTATACTTGAGCACAGATTTTTTATATTTCGTTCTCATATATAATTACGACATCTAGCTAGATGGATTCCACGATTGCTGCCGCTCCTTTAGCGGCAGCCTCTCATGGCTATAGTGACATCGTTAAATCGTTAAGATAGTCGTTTTAGGTATCGTTTTAGGTAGTATTATAGGTATTATCATTTCTAGTGATTGTTACAATGTATGCCCTCCTCGTTTTGGACAGCACACATAAATATAGCTAATTGTCTAGATTTTGGTTCATTGTCTACAATCATATATAAGAAAGTATATGCTTACTTGGTCTATGCATTTTAAATTTTTATTTTATTTTATTTAACCAAACCATAGTAATTTCATTGTGTTGGGAGGGGGAGTCGATCTGCGGAACAATGCTCCCGACAAAACCCAAATCACGCAAAAGTACAATCACGCAATTAAACGACGAAAGACAATATAAATTAAAAATGCAGGAATAAGAAAACAATCAATCACAAACAAGATAGATTTGTTAACGAGGTTCACCCACCGTATGGCTAGTCCCCGGCAGAGCGGAATCTGCAAACGTCTACTATACTTGAATAAAGTTTACACACAAGAACAACCCTAGGAGATTTCTCTCAAACCTCTCTATACAAATCTCTCTTAGCTTTTGTCTCTTGTGATGATACTTGTGATTGATGCAAAATGCCTCACTCATAAGATATGCTTTTATAGCATCTAGGACAATGTCACTATCTAACAAAGTCACCACCTATCATTGTCATCACCTAACAATGTCATGGATGTCAAAAGCAGCACCTAAAAAAGTCACCACCTATCATTGTCATCACCTAACAATATCATGGATGTCAAAAGTAGCACCTAACAAAGTCACCACCTATCATTGTCATCACCTAACAATGTCATGCATGTCAAAAGTAGCACCTAACAAAGTCACCACCTATCATTGTCATCACCTAACAATACCATGAATGTCAAAAGGTGGCACCTAACCATAGACTTTAATTTGCATCAATTTTCAACAAACTCCACCTTGATGCAAATTCATCACAATCTCGACATTGTCCCACTTGGAGTAATTTTTTGTTGGCTTGATTCTCGCATTAGTAAACTTCACACGATTCCGCTGCTGCTCTCTCCTCATTAAATTTTCATGGAGAGATTCACCAATCTGCAACAGAGATTCAGCTTATCTCTGTCTACAATTTTGGTGAACATATCCGACGGATTCTTTTCTCCCGCGATCTTCTGCAGTGTCAACTCACCATCTTCTAACGCCATGCGTATGAAGTGGTACCGCACCTTGATATGCTTCGTCCGAGAATGATATGCTGCATTCTTTGCCAAATGTATTGCACTTTGGCTGTCGCTCCACAAGGTATTGAAGTCTTGCTTCTTACTCAACTCTTCGAGTAACCCTTGTAGCCATATCATCTCTTTGCTGGCTTCCGTGATCACCACGTACTCAGCCTCCGTAGTTGACAATGCTACCACTTTTTGCAGTTGAGATATCCAACTTACCGCTGTTCCCCCAACTGTAAATACGTATCCCGTTGTGCTCTTCCCACTATCTCGATCACCCGAGTAGTCCGCATCAACGTAACCTTGCACCTTTAGAGAGTCGCCCCCGAAACATAAGCAGTGACTAGACGTACCCTTAAGATACCTCAAAATCCACTTCACCGCATTCCAATGCTCCTTCCCCGGGTTTTGCATATACCGGCTCACAACTCCCACTGCATGTGCAATATCTGGTCTCGTACTCACCATTGCATACATTAAACTCCCCACCGCAGAAACATAAGGCACTCTTGCCATCTCGTCTTTCTGCTCTTGAGTTGTAGGGCAAAACTCCTTCATGAGTTTGAAATGTTTTGCTAAAGGCGTACTCACCGGTTTTGACTTGTCCATGTTGAACCGCTTCAAAACCTTCTCGATATAGTCGCTTTGCGATAACCACAGCTTCCGCTGCTTCCTATCTCGAACGATCTTCATGCCCAAAATTTGTTTGGCCGCTCCTAAATCTTTCATGGAAAACATTTCAGCCATCATCTTCTTCAGACTTCGAATTTTCTCGAAGTTCGGACCCGCTACCAACATATCATCTACATAGAGTGACAGAATGATATAGTCTCCATCCTCAAAAGTCTGAATATAGACACAGTGATCTGACTCACCACGCACAAATCCCGTCTCTAGCATGAACTGATCGAATTTGAGATACCACTGCCTTGGAGCTTGCTTAAGGCCGTACAAGCTCTTTCGCAGTTTACACACCATAGATTCTTTTCCCTTCACCTCGTATCCCGGTGGCTGCATCATATAGATCTCCTCCACCAAATCTCCATGAAGGAACGCGGTCTTCACATCAAGCTGCTCCAAGTACAGATCCTCTACCGCCACAATACTAAGGATCACCCGAATTGATGTCATTTTCACCACAGGGGAAAATATCTCTTGATAGTCAATTCCTTGCTTTTGCGCATATCCCTTGACTACCAAGCGAGCTTTGTACCGCTTCATACCATCGGCCTCATCTTTTATCCTGTACACCCACCTATTCAGCAACGCTTTTCGACCTTTGGGTAGCTTCACTAGGTCCCACGTGCGGTTCTTCTTCAAAGAATCCATCTCCTCGTCCATAGCTCGCTCCCACTGTTTACTAGCACCGTCTTGCATCGCCTCTTTAAGGGATTCAGGCTCTCCCGAATCCGTGTACAAAATGAAGTCGGTCATAAGTTTTTCAGGCAGTCTCCTTTCTCTCGTAGATCTCCTCAAAACTGGTACATCTGGTTGCTGAACATGGTCGCCATCATGTTCTTGAACCTGATCCTGCACTGTAGCTTCCTCCATGTTTTGATTGTTAGTTATATGTATGCCCTAGAGGCCATTACTATACATAGGATGTATATTGTAGTGGATGCTTGGACATGTATAGGTAGGACTTTCTTGCTCGACATGATAGTATGCTATCTGGTTGCTCTTTACCTTAACGTGTACACTGATTGTCTCTCTGTTACATGTTGGTAAAGCCCTTAGGATGTGTACTTGACTACCTGGACTATGATGCGGATCATACTAGTGGGGACATGGTAGTCCATAAGTACATCCTTCAAGGTCCCTAGTCGTGGGTGTATCGAGACGGGACATCGATATACCAGAGTAGACTAGCGTATACCTTCTCGACCTATACAGATGGGCGATGGATGATCCCATATCCATTGGTGTTTGACATCAGAGATGATATACGGGTGCTCAGTGGAGACTGGGTACACTGGACAGACTCGCCGAGAACTCCCAGATGGTATTATACCTTACGTCAGATGGCAGTTCTCTGGTGACACTGGTACAGAGTAGTCTGTTGACCCGAGATCGTCATAGAGTCTTGTGTGGTTCCCACTGTGCTTTGATTTCCACCTTACCACGTCCAAGAGGGCGTGCAAAACGGTGGTTTTTGGATACAGTCCCGAATCACATGGAGGCAATGAGCGATAGGAGGGGATTCGTCTCTCCCGGTATAGGGGGTTGATGTTGCGCTGTGTTCGATTGGCTATAACCGGAAATCCCTGGCCAGGGTTGCTGAGATTTACTGGTAAGTGTTACCAGTAGTTTCTCGAACTGTTATAGACCTCATATCGACACGACTTATCGAGCTATTGGGGTCTGACGTTTACCACCCCTAGGCGAGATATGCGACATATCAGACGACGAGACCGGACTGTACGGTAAGTGTTACTGGTTGGATTCACAGGAGTATGAGCGGGCTTGCTCGTCGATCTTCTGATCGCTCAATACCCGGATGGCCGTTACGTTTAGCAGACCGCTTGCGGCTTGTGGGTGTTTGATATGATCATCATCTGCTGCCGGCGTATTGATGAGTCTTTAGAGTCCTACACAGAGGTTTCCTGGCTCAAGCGAAACGAAATAGGAGCGCATATGAGATATGTGCGGGACCGAGAATAATGCGTGTATGTGATACCGTATTCTATTCTCGCGATGAATGTATCGATATGGTTGTGTGCGATATAACCTAGTTATCGAATCAAGGATTGATTCGATAAGCCGATATATTGGATATTAGTCGGTCACATGCGATATGACCGGATCGTTAAATCAAGTGTTGATTTAATGATTTAATGCATAATTATATATTTGATATATTACTTTGCATTAACTAGTATTGGTTCACTTTAAATGGATTTTCTCACTTGATGTGCACATTGTATATGTGATATATTTTTGTGTGCACTTGATTGTATCATGTTTGATGATACATGCTTACTTGAGTTTGTGTAAAGATTAAACCATGGTTATTTAAATGGTTAGGGTTTTGATTTTCATACTTATTTATTTTATTTATTTATTTTGGAAAAGCAAATGATATGGTGGCTTTTTTTGTTTGCTTGTTGAAGCTTCATGAAGCTTTGAACAAGTCCACTATGTTTGTCTCATACTTAACCCTAACCATTCCCACTAACCATAGTCTATTCTCTACACCTAATCATGGTTGCCATATGATAAGTATTGATATTATTTTCTATTTTGAAAATAACTTATCATATTATCTTCTTCTTCTTCTCCTTCTTCAACATGAAGAAAGCTTGCCTCCATCAATGGCAACTTGAGAAAAAGAGTGAGAAATCCAATTCTAAAGTGAACCCACTTTCTATTTCTTCATCCTCTACCACTTGCCAAGTAGTATAGGGTGTTTTCTTCACAAGTTGCATGGCTTGGTGAAGTTGGAGCTTGATCTAGTGTTGCCTCGACGTAGATCATCTTCGGCATCGAAGACGACGACCAAGCCCGCCCATTTCTCCGATGAAGCCGACGCTAGAGCCCGGGATTCGATTTGGACAGCAAGGAGACTTCATCATAGAGCTATGGAGGTGGAGGACCGGATCTACAAAGGGTTGTATTTCCGTTCACTTAGTTAAGTTGTTAACTAGTTTCATTTTTCGCCTAAACTCTAGTCAACGATCCGTATTAGGGTTTCCCGGCACTTGTAAAATTTGAAATTGGCATGGTTGATGCCTTGTGAGACCTCATTAGTGTGCCTAGGAACCTTACAGTGGTATCAGAGCCTAGCGAGAGCCTTAGGCGATGCGTAGACGATATTAGAAGTCCGATCGAACCCGAAATCCCCGCTTTTCACCCCTTTCTGTACATTTTTGTAAACTGTGGATTTTTCCAGATTAAAAATATGCAGAAAAATCAGCAGGTGTTTGTAGGAGTTACTGTGAAATTCGACAGACCAAATCAATCAAACCGCCGCGGTTCCGCGGCACGAGCATGGCTCGTGCGGCGGTTCCGCGGCCGTAAGGAGGCATCATTCATTTTAAATTCCACAGTAATTCCTATTTTGCAGTGCTGAGTTTTCTGGGAATTTTTAATATTTACTCAAGAGTTGAGTATTCTGGGTTGTTTTGGGAACTCGTGGATTCAATCGGATTGTCTAATCTTGTCTATGTGTTTTCCGGATATTTAGAATATGTTAGAAAGTTCGACCGGATATAAATACCCACCTTTTCCCCTGTCAGGAAATTTCCAAGTGTTGGATCTTTCCGTGGTTTAACGACGTTCTAAGTAGTGCAAGTAACGCGATGGACCCTCTAAAAGACAACAAACCTTAACTCGATTATATGACCGTCTTGAACTGCCCTTTGAACCTTCGGGTTTGGGGCAGTACGGCGTGCCACATGTGAGGCGTTGGCTTGACCCTTCTACGGCTGGACCGTTGGTACTGAGGCATGAACTGAATATTTTTAAACCTATTTCATGTGTTGATCTGTATCGGGAAAACTTGGGTGTTCGATTGTTCGATCGGAAAGTTTAACATTTTCTATTTATCTGGAATGAGATACAATAATTGGAATTCACAAGTAGTTATGAGATAACTGAATGAATGTTATAAACATAGCAGTTTAGTCTCACTTGATCGGTTGCCACAGAATTTTGATGTGATCAAAAGTCCGTCGCAATCACGTAGCGTATGCGGATACTCGCCGGGTAAACTTAATAGACAGCCTCACTCCACCGCCCCGACCAAGTGACTGTAGGAGAACCCCGTCGCCGAAAGCATCCGTCTGGGTGCTCGAGGTAGCGGTGTTCCGCCTTGGTGCACTTCGTCGACGGTATCGGGGGTGCGGCCGCCTACTAAAGTTTGCGACGAGTATTCGATCAGGATGTCGGGAATCTTGTTGAATTACCCGACTTGATATTGAAAAGAGTTTTCGATAATGAGACTAAAATGCGGGGTTTATAATTGTTAGGCATGCGATGTCTAAGGAATTCATTTGATTAGGCATGCGATGTCTAAGGAATTCATTTGATTAGGCATGCGATGTCTAAAGAGGTTGCGGATTCCAACTGTTGTAGTTTTACACTTTCTTTTCTGTGACCGTAAGTGTAATATGTGATATCGCCGGTTTCGTTGCTATATATCAACGACAATTGGGATGGGCATATTTACTTACGTTGATGACATGTGATGTTATGTGTTGCTGGATATGTTATATTGGATCGTCGTGTTTGAATAGCCGGGGTTTTTTTATGTGAGATGAGTGTTTTTCATTTTCATTCATGTAAAAACTTGTATGTAATATTCTTTTATTGGGGCACTTCCAGGTTGCGGAAGATGTCACCCTTTGTATATTATTTACTTTTCCCCACTAGGATAGACCCAAGGAGGAGGGCACAAGTAACCGGGTTCTGGAGTCCAGTGGGAGACCAACTCGAGGAGTCGAGTCCGGGTCTCCTAACTCTAGAATTGGTAGGATTGCTTGTCGCTCTCGTAGGGGTCTAGGGGTGTGGGTTTGGCTATTCATCGCGACCGTGGAATCCGTGTTTTATACTGGCTCGTATTGAAAACATGGACGTCCTAATATATCCAATATTTCATATAATTCTTCTGCTGCAATATCTGTGATGTGATCATGTGATATGTTCTGTGATGGATACTATATATAGTATATATAATATATTATATAGGCGTTACTTATGTTTTACACCCGCGTTAGCCCTGCCCCGCTCTGCCGTTAGTTACCTAACCTAAGGGTGCACGAGGGGACATCGAGGCGAATGCGGATGGCATAAGTGTACGTCGTATTTATCTGTGATGTTTAGGTGATTTAAATGATAGGACTTCATTAATGTGATTAATGAAAATAAAAGAAACCTAAGATGTTGTGGAATCGAATTTCAAAAATAAAACAGGTAGCTACAGTTCTTGCTTTGCACAGCGGTATATATGATATATCCTGCACCTTATTCGATAAGGAAAGGACCGAGATCCCTTCACAGGGAGTGACTCCTTTAGAAATAACTGGCAGATGCTACACACTCGGTTTGTCTTTTGATAGCTTCTATAGTTTCTGCTTTGCACAGTGATATATATGATATATCCCGCACCTCATTCGACGAGGAAAGGGCCGACGATCCCTTCACCGGGAGTGACCCCTTTAGCAAAACTAGAAAAGCCTCAAAAGCACTCCATTTTAAAATCATTTGATTCTACAACGATATCAAGTTCATTACGCAATAGGTTTTCAGAAAAACCTGTCGTAGCCCTCCGTCATTTCAGATAAGTAGTAGTTAGTATTCGTGCTGCGTTTGTTGGCCTTTGTCAAGGCGTAGTGTGCAGTAGCTAACTGGTGCTTATCTGCTTATGCATATGATGCAGATTGGATTAGGGTAGTCGTGCGACCTTGTTGGCCTTTGTCAAGGGCCGTGCGGGTGGGTTTAATTCAATCAGGAAATGACGGGTTGAACTTGACTAGCATCCTATGGTTTGTTGGCCTTTGTCAAGGTCATAGGAGGTTAGGGGCAAAATTATCGGGAATTTCAAGTGTTGAAATTTGCAATGAGATTGCATATCTTCTATGAGATAGTTAGATCCCGATACCCACTGCGAGTAATTGTTACTCCTGGGAGAGTTTTACACATTACAATTAGCCGATCAAGTAGGTGTCTAGAAAGGTGTTAACGAGGTTACGCCTCTGGGAAAACGAGGTTTACATTAATTAGGTTCGTGCGAAAGCACGGGGGACCTCCCTCAAAGTACCGACACTGGCCTGGCTAAAAGATTGGCGAACTTGTAGTGTGTAATTAATCCCGGCTAGTCTTTCCTTTTAGGGTTTGAAGGAAGATTTGATAAAACCAGTGGGAGCCATCCTGATTAGATAAAATAATAACCAATCTATTCTTGAAAGAGCGCACGCTGAGTGTTTTCTTCTCTCTCTCTCCAGGTAGCGACCATATCACGCCTTAATCAAGATAATAATACGGAATATCGACCGAACCCGCTTGTTATACTGAGCTGGGGAACGTTGGTCCCGCTCCAACTTATAATTGTTATAAGACAGAGCAGGAAATTGCGGATTACCAGAATTCCCGTGCCGCCCAAACGAAGAGAGTGCATGCTGATACATCATCTTCGGGTGTGTTCGTTACAAAGAACTGTTTCTCAGTATCCTCCGCATCCTGGGTATATGATACCGGATCAGGATCCCAGAGATGTAATCTGTTACATAGGGCTGCAAAAAGGTAGAAAAACTGAGAACGGGTGATAAGTTTCATGAGGCAGAAAACGGGGCAAGTGTTGCAGCCAAGTCTGTTGGTCACTGTCACCCTGTATTCCAAATACATTGATTCTGAACGAATGTTATTAGATACCGAACCTGATATACAAAATCATATCAGTCTCTTTATTAGTAAAGAAATGATAAAATTTTGTATTGTTGGATAATGTTTTGAACATTTACTATATCAAAAGTTGATCGATTCGGGCACGTTATCTAAAAGCATTGATGTTTTAAATCAAACTACGGTTCTTAGTATATAGAACACACACAAGAGGAAGAGTTCAGAAATGAACGAATCTTTCTTGAGGCATTGTAGACTAGGTCATATCAATGCGACCCGACTGGCTGAAGTTACATTTAGATACATATTTAAATTAGTTTGAATTTACATCTTGTGAAACTTGCCAGTCATGTCACAGAGATAAGATGACCATAGCTCCGTTTACTGAAAACAGAGAAAGAGTTAGTGAACTCTTGGGATGATACATGTTGATGTATGTAAGGTCCCCTGTCTACATATGCCAAGACCGGTTCCTTGTACTTCATTACATTCTCTGATAATCTCTTTAGATTCAGACCTATGTTCCTGTTGAAACACAAGTCCGAACTTTTTGAGATATTCACAGAATATAAGTTAGAAGTAGAGAACCAAAATACGGGTATAAGTATTATGTCCTATGATGAGATCAGGGAGGAGAATACTTGAGCATGGAATTCCTGGACTATTCTAAAGGAGAATGAGATTCTCTCTCAGCATTACTCCTCCGTATACACCATAGCACGATGGTATATCGAGGCGGAGCAATCACACCCTATATGATAAGGTGTGCTCTATGATGAGTACTACTGAATTTCCTATTTCCTTTTGGGAGTTATGCACTTAAGAAGCTGCATACCTATTGAATAGGGTTCAAATCAAATCAGTTGCCTACCACTTCATATGTGATATGGAAAGGGAAGAGCCCATATCTTAAGTTAGTTAAGATTTAGGGTTGTCCGGCCTATGTCTAAAAGCAAAATCCGGACAAGCTCGAGGCAAGATCTGTTATATAGAACTGGAAAGGTTCCAGCTGTACAAACTGCAGCTGATGATTTGATAGAACTAAAGGATTCAATTGTTTCCAACGAACCTCAGCCTCTCCGCCGATCTAGTAGGGTTCCTCACCCACCTGAGAGATACTTCGGTTTCTCTATGACAGTGGGAGCAAGGATTACATCATGAGATGATGACCCAACTAGTTTCGAGCTGGCCATCAGGAGTGGGACTCTGTAAGAATGGCTGGATGCTTAGCGATCTGAGATGGAATCCATGTACACCAACAAAGTATGGACTTTGGCTGCTATATCTGAAGGGTTAAATCCCCATCAGGAGCAAGTGTATCTTGAGAAGATTACTTGGTGTAGATGGAAAAGTTGAGACTTTCAAAGCTAGACTTATTAAAGGTTTTCGTCATTGACCAGGCGTGGATAATGATGAAACCTTTTTCCAGTGGCTATGCTTAAGTCCATCCAGATCCTACTTGCCACAGCTACATATCATGACTACGATATCTGGTGGTTGGGTGTCATGACTGCTTTTCTAAATGATGTTTTAGAAGAGAGAGTCTATAAGTACACAGCCAGAGGGCTTCGTAGACAGTGGGAGCAGCGGAAACGTGTACAAGATGCTTTATAGGATAAAGCAGGTATCGCGGAGTTGGAACATCTGATTTGATGTAGTAGTCAAAAAGTTTGACATCATCAAAATGGTAGATGAACCTTGTATATACAAAAAGGTAGTAGGGAGTATGGTGATGATCCTCGTAGAGTACGTGGATGACATACTCTTGATAGGGAAGGAGTTTCCTATGCTACGCTCGGTCAATCTCCGCTTATCACAATGATTCTCCATATAGGATCAAAGTGATACCTCATAAATCCTGGGTTTTGGATCTATGAGATAGATCTAATTGGATGTTAGGATTCTCACTAGTTGTAGTGAGATGGTATCAACCGATCCTGGGGAGAATCACTGGAAGGGTTCCAGGGTGATAAGGACGACTGAAAGTCAGTCACAGGCATTGTCTTTACCCTCAGTAAAGGGACGGTATGTTGGAAGAGTTCCAAGCTAGATACCGTGGCATACTAGACGATGAAGGCTGGATACATCGCTACTTAAGATGCTACCAAAGTGGCTGTCTGGGTGTATATTTGTTCATGAGATGAACTTAGTTTCTCCCATTGTGCGACAATGGAGTTGTGGCTTATGCCAAGGAACGTCTGTCCCATCAGTGATCCAGACATATTCTAAGGCAGTATCACCTGATCATAGAGATGGTTGATCTCCAGGTTGATCGAGATTAGGAGAGTAGACTCAGAGGACAACACGGCGGATCCACTCACAAAGGCCTTTTCCCAGAGAGAGACTTTTATGGGATGGTTGAGTATGAGATACTACAACTACTGCTATCAGATGGCCCTAGTGCAAGTGAGAGATTGTTAGTTATATGTATGCCCTAGAGGCCATTACTATACATAGGATGTATATTGTAGTGGATGCTTGGACATGTATAGGGAGGACTTTCTTGCTCGACATGATAGTATGCTATCTGGTTGCTCTTTATTTTAACGTGTACACTGATTGTCTCTCTGTTACATGTTGGTAAAGCCCTTAGGATGTGATTTGACTACCTGGACTATGATGCGGATCATACTAGTGGGGACATAGTAGTCCATAAGTACATCCTTCAAGGTCTCTAGTCGTGGGTGTATCGAGACGGGGCATCGATATACCAGAGTAGACTAGCGTATACCTTCTCGACCCATACAGATGGGCGATGGATGATCCCATATCCATTGGTGTTTGACATCAGAGATGATATACGGGTGCTCAGTGGAGACTGGGTACACTGGACGGACTCGCCGAGAACTCCCAGATGGTATTATACCTTACGTCAGATGGCAGTTCTCTGGTGACACTGGTACAGAGTAGTCTGTTGACCCGAGATCGTCATAGAGTCTTGTGTGATTCCCACTGTGCTTTGATTTCCACCTTACCACGTCCAAGAGGGCGTGCAAAACGGTGGTTTTTGGGTACAGTCCCGAATCACATGGAGGCAATGAGCAATAGGAGGGGATTCGTCTCTCCCGGTATAGGGGGTTGATGTTGCGCTGTGTTCGATTGGCTATAACCGGAAATCCCTGGCCAGGGTTGCTGAGATTTACTGGTAAGTGTTACCAGTAGTTTCTCGAACTGTTATAGACCTCATATCGACACGACTTATCGAACTATTGGGGTCTGACGTTTACCACCCCTAGGCGAGATATGCGACATATCAGACGACGAGACCGGACTGTACGGTAAGTGTTACTGGTTGGATTCACAGGAGTATGAGCGGGCTTGCTCGTCGATCTTCTGATCGCTCAATACCCGGATGGCCGTTACGTTTAGCAGATCGCTTGCGGCTTGTGGGTGTTTGATATGATCATCATCTGCTGCCGGCGTATTGATGAGTCTTTAGAGTCCTACACAGAGGTTTCCTGGCTCAAGCGAAACGAAATAGGAGCGCATATGAGATATGTGCGGGACCGAGAATAATGCGTGTATGTGATACCGTATTCTATTCTCGCGATGAATGTATCGATATGGTTGTATGCGATATAACCTAGTTATCGAATCAAGTATTGATTCGATAAGCCGATACATTGGATATTAGTTGGTCACATGCGATATGACCGGATCGTTAAATCAAGTGTTGATTTAATGATTTAATGCATAATTATATATTTGATATATTACTTTGCATTAACTAGTATTGGTTCACTTTAAATGGATTTTCTCACTTGATGTGCACATTGTATATGTGATATATTTTTGTGTGCACTTGATTGTATCATGTTTGATGATACATGCTTACTTGAGTTTGTGTAAAGATTAAACCATGGTTATTCAAATGGTTAGGGTTTTGATTTTCATACTTATTTATTTTATTTATTTATTTTGGAAAAGCAAATGATATGGTGGCTTTTTTTGTTTGCTTGTTGAAGCTTCATGAAGCTTTGAACAAGTCCACTATGTTTGTCTCATACTTAACCCTAACCATTCCCACTAACCATAGTCTATTCTCTACACCTAATCATGGTTGCCATATGATAAGTATTGATATTATTTTCTATTTTGAAAATAACTTATCATATTATCTTCTTCTTCTTCTCCTTCTTCAACATGAAGAAAGCTTGCCTCCATCAATGGCAACTTGAGAAAAAGAGTGAGAAATCCAATTCTAAAGTGAACCCACTTCCTATTTCTTCATCCTCTACTACTTGCCAAGTAGTATAGGGTGTTTTCTTCACAAGTTTCATGGCTTGGTGAAGTTGGAGCTTGATCTAGTGTTGCCTCGACGTAGATCATCTTCGGCATCGAAGACGACGACCAAGCCCGCCCATTTCTCCGATGAAGCCGACGCTAGAGCCCGCGATTCGATTTGGACAGCATGGAGACTTCATCATGGAGCTATGGAGGTGGAGGACCGGATCTACAAAGGGTTGTATTTCCGTTCACTTAGTTAAGTTGTTAACTAGTTTCATTTTTCGCCTAAACTCTAGTCAACGATTCGTATTAGGGTTTCCCGGCACTTGTAAAATTTGAAATTGGCATGGTTGATGCCTTGTGAGACCTCATTAGTGTGCCTAGGAACCCTACATCGATCCCCACTTGAAGACACCTGATTTTTCTTTTGAGTTCCGTCTAACTTCACGAACTCAGATACAACACCATCTTTGGCTTGCTTTTCTTCTCTATATAAGTATTGCTCATCAAAGACGATGTTCCAGCTTCGTATTACTTTCTTACTTGTGTAATCCCACAAACGATATCCGAACTCGTCTCCACCATACCCAATGAAAGCACACTTCTTAGATTTGGAGTCAAGCTTACTCCTTTCTGCCTTATCAATCAAAGAATATGCAATACAGCCAAATACTTTAAGATGCGAATAGTTGACCGGTTTACCTGACCAAATTTCTTCTGGAATGCCTCCATCAAGCGCACTTGCCGGGTTTCTGTTGATCATATACACAGCAGTATCGACCGCTGCTGCCCATAAGAATTTTGGCAGATTCGCATCCAAGGTCATGCTTCGCACTCGCTCTAGGATCATTCTGTTCATCCTTTCAGCGATGCCATTCTGCTGTGGCGTCCCAGGTACCGTCTTCAACTAACGAATACCCTTTTTCGAGCAAAACTCCTCGAACTCTTGGGTGCAGTATTCCCCGCCATTATCGGACTTTAGGCGTTTAACCTTCATCCCCGTTTGGTTCTCCACCTGCGCACTCCAGTGTTTGAAGATGCCAAACACATCGGACTTTTTCTTCATCGCGTACACCCATGTCTTCCGACTTGTATCATCGATGAACGTCACGAAATACCGATTTCCTCCATAAGACTCCACCGAGGCCGGACCCCACACGTCCGTATGCACCATCTCCAGTTTCTTGGTCTTTTTCGCTACGCCACCAATTTGAAATCTGAGCGCGCTTTGCTTCCCACAAACGCAGCTCTCGCAAAACCCCAACTCCACCTTTTTCATTCCCGAAAGAACTTCCTTAGCTTGAAGAATTTTCATGTTCTTCTCGCTGAGGTGTCCCAATCTTTTATGCCACAACGAAGTCTCGGAATCTTTCTCCGAACTTGCCGTCAATGCAACCGAGCCTTCGCTGCTCCCATTGAATGAGTACAACGAACCGCTCAGCTTGTCCCTTGCGACCACCAACGACCCTTTGGAAATCTTCCATTGAGAATTCCCAAACGTTGTAGTAAACCCTTCGTTGTCTAGCTGACTTGTGGAAATCAAGCTTTTCTTCAAATCCGGAATGTGACGAGCATTCTTCAATTTGATTTGACCACCTCCTGATGGTTGCAAGATGATCGTCCCCTTTCCAACGATCTTACACGATTGACCGTTTCCCACCGTCACATGTCCAAGATTGCCCTGAACATACTCGCTAAAGTGGTGTCTGCCCGAAGTGTAATGAAAAGAAGCCCCTGAATCTAGGAACCAAGTATCCGCCTTTGTGTTCTCGCTCGCCGATAGACAAAGACCTTGTTCCCCTTGTTCTTGTGTAGACACCACATTCGCTTCTTTTTCATCCGTCTTCTCATCTGAGTCTTTCTTCGGAAGCTTACATTCACTTCTTCTATGGCCCTTCTTTCCGCAATTCCAACAGGCGCCTTGGATTTTTCCTTGAGATTTACCCCGGCTTTTAGACTTGCCCTTTTTCCACTTTCCCTTTTCCATTGTTCTGCCAAGATTCTCCACCGAAAGTGCAGAAGTTCCAGAACTCCCACTTACGGACTTTCTTCGCATCTCATCGTTTAATATGCAGCTTACCGCATCATTAAACGTGAGAATCCCCGAGATAGAGTTGCTAAGCGCCATCACTAGGTTCTCCCAACTCTCTGGTAACGAACATAGGAACAGTAGGGCTCGAATCTCGTCTTCAAAGATGATTGAAGCAGACTCAAGTTGGCTTGTCACACTGTTGAACTCGTTCAGATGCTCTATCACCGAACCATTCTCGACCATCTTCATGTTGAAAAGCTTCTTCATTAAAAATATTTTATTTGATGTCGATGGCTTCTCATACAACTTCGCTAACGTCGTCATTAGCGCCTTAGTTGTTTTCTCGTTTGAGATATTAAAGGCCACCTACGGAGTCAACGACAATTTGATCGTTTCCAGGGCTTTCCTATCCAAAAGGTTCCACTCATCATCGGTCATCTTCTCGGGCTTTTCTCCTAGCAACGGAAGATATAGATCCTTTTGGTATAGACAGTCTTCTAACTGCATGCGCCACCAACCGAAATTGTGACCGTTGAATTTCTCGATTCTTATATTATCCTCTGCCATCTTTCGCTTGTATCGCAGCAAACCCGACTTCCTCCTAGATCTGAACCAACGCCTTCAAAACTATAATCTAAGAAAGTGGGGAAGAGGACACAAGCGTCGTTACCCACCGTTACCTAGATTATAGAATCGAAGAACCCTAGGTTCTCTTAATCTTGCTCTGATACCAGTTGTTGGGAGGGGGAGTCGATCCATGGAACAATGCTCGCGACAAAACCCAAATCACGCAAAAGTACAATCACGTAATTAAACGACGAAATACAATATAAATTAAAAATGCACGAATAAGAAAACAATCAATCACAAACAAGATAGATTTGTTAACGAGGTTCACCCACCGTATGGCTAGTCCCCGGCAGAGCGGAATCTGCAAACGTCTACTATACTTGAATAAAGTTTACACACAAGAACAAACCTAGGAGATTTCTCTCAAATCTCTCTATACAAATCTCTCTTAGCCTTTGCCTCTTGTGATGATACTTGTGATTGATGCAAAATGCCTCACTCATAAGATGTGCTTTTATAGCATCTAGGACAATGTCACTATCTAACAAAGTCACCACCTATCATTGTCATCACCTAACAATGTCATGGATGTCAAAAGTGGCACCTAACAAAGTCACCACCTATCATTGTCATCACCTAACAATGTCATGCATGTCAAAAGTAGCACCTAACAAAGTCACCACCTATCATTGTCATCACCTAACAATGTCATGCATGTCAAAAGGTGGCACCTAACCATAGACTTTAATTTGCATCAATTTTCAACACATTGAACACCTGAATTGCCTTATTTTTTTCTATGTACATGTGAACTACTGTAGCTCTAACCTCTTGCATAAGGTACTGAATTGCCTTAATAACATACTTCAAATCTCCAGGGAACTCTACAGCAACCATTTACATAAATCTGAGAGAAGTTTAGCATCAGTTTCAACATCAATCCCCTTAATCTACATGTAATAGCATTGCAGTAGGTCATCAAGCATTGCTTTAGCTTCAGTCTCTATACTATAATCCCCTTTGCCATAACAAAACTAAGAGGCAAACCACACTTCTCCATTTGAATTCCTTAGAACAGCACCACCAGCAGAATTTTTTGTTCCCTGGGTTGCTCCATCAACATTTAGCTTATGTCTGTTTGCAGCAGGCAGTAGCCAATGAGCAAGTATTATTTGCTTGTTTATGTGAGAATTAGAGAATTAGCCTGAAATTTGCAGCTTTTCCAAAACAGCAGGTATTGGAGAAGTGAAGATATGAGATTTGTAAACAACTGCCAGATCTATAATATCTTTCAATACCATGTGCCAAGCAGAGCTAATTGAGATATCTTTTCCTTGAAACTTTGCCGTGCAACTTTTGATGATATTCATAAATGGGAATTCCCCATATCACGATACGTAGGAGATGGCGTGTCGTCTACGTAAACCCATTAGATTCCTGGGGGCTGTGGAGCTGGAATAGGAATGATACATTGGGGACATTCCTTGGCGCCCAGCCTCCGAGGTTGCATCCGACCTTTTGGAGGCCTCCCATGAGTATGTTCTGTAAATCCCCAGTTTCCGTATATAATTTTTCTGTATTTTTCCAGATTTTTATTCCATTTTTTTCCATTTACATATATATATTTTATTATATTTATATTATAATTAAATTATTCATAAACCTAAATTCTAAACCCAAATCCTAACCTACCTGACCCGACTCACCCGACCCGCTCACCCCCCACTTCTACTTCTCCCTCCCTCCCTTTCTTTTCCAGCTCGTTTCTTCTCCAACGTCTTCTCGCTCCTCGCGTCCGCGCCCACGAGACCCGTGCCCACACCGCGACGACCGCGCCCTCTACCAACGAACTGCTGCAATACCCTCCACCAAATCCCCCCGACTCCAACGGCTCTCCCCCTCTCTCGTCATCACCACGAAACTCACTCCCCCACGTCCTCGCCTTACCCACGACTCGACCGAGCCTTTCCTCTTCTTTTTCCATCTCGCTCTCTCTCCTTCGTCTCTCGCTACCACTCCCTCTCGTTCTCCCTCTCTCACTCATCCTCGCCGACAATCCACCGAACTTCTCGAGCTCACCACCACCACGAACCCATCACCACCTCGCCGTCTCCCTCCACCTCCAGCGACCAACTTGAACCCCACCAACTCCTCCATCGATGATGAGCCAGACCTTCTCATCCCCTGCATACCCGAGCTCCAACATCCCCTCGCTGTCGAGGCCACCGCCAGAGCATCGCCGCCATTGCTTCCTCTAGCCGACGAGCATCGCCGTCAACCCAGCCACGACCAACTCCACCTCGCCGACAATCCCCTCCTCTCCTCCACAACACCAGACCCTTAAACCCACTGCATCCAAGCCACTACCCACTGCTCACTGTCACCTCTCGACGCCGCCAACACCTAGCAGAGCCCTCCGCCTGAGCATCACCGCCCCCACCCTCGACGGCCACCCGCATCGCCGACCTCGTGGAGTCGCCGCTATCTGAGCTCACTGCCGTCGCCGCTGCTGACGCCGTGCCACAACCTTCGAGCTCGCCTCTGCATCGTGCCGAGCCCCGAACTCCTCCCTGAGCCACTGCTCCGTTCTAGCCTCCACGCCAGTGCCGAGCCACCCTAAGTCCTCACCAGAACCGTGCTAGTCGTGCGCATGTCGTGCCTTGCTCGTGCGTGTATCGTGCCGTGATGTCTCCGTGCCGGGATCGTGCCCGTGTCGTGCCACAGTATCAGTCGTGCCACCTTCGCCAAAGTCAAGAGAAAACCTTTCTCTTGTTGTTCATGCTATTTTAATACCTAGGCTAGATACACATGTTAGATTAATTTGTTATATAGTAGTGTAGATGTGTGTTTTTCGACCGATTACCAAACGCTACCCTAATGTTTGATACGAACTATAATCTAAAACCTATCTTGTTATGGCGGAACCTGTGATAGTTAGGCCCTTTATTGATCACGAATACCGTGTAGGAATTTGGGTGCAAAATGTCATGTTTATAAGCATGTAAAGTCGCCCCCTAAAGGCGACACAAAATCTGAACCTTACCGCGCATGCTACCTTGTTAAAATCATTGTAAATTACATACAGTTTGTGACGTAACGTTCTATGTCTCATATCGAAGCCGACCCGATAACCTAAAACCATCCATAATTTTTTTCTCGACAATTTTAGATTACTGTAACGATACTTGGTTGCGAACGCGGCACTGAACTGCAGTCCGGGGCAGCATTTTGATTTGGATACCAGACTTTGACTACCTGCACATCCCCGCTTTAGAATGAAAATGCGCGGAGCCCCATATGACTACGTAGATAATTTAATTAGCTAACACAAGAATCTGGTCCCGTGCCGTTTCACCGTCGTTTCATATTTAATTTGTATTTTAGAGTACCGATGTGTTCTGCAGTTTCTGCAGTGACCTCTCTTACACCGTCACATTAATCAGGATGTAACTCCTAGTACAGGAAGGCTACTGATAATCCATTTGATGTGTTGGAAACCTAACAGGTAGAACTATATTTTATTCAACTGGGGCAATGTTGGGTTACGCCAGCACCCCGACCATCAATCCGTGGCCAAATGCGGAACAAAAACTTTAAAAACCGGCGCTAACGGAACCCTAATTTACGGATCGACCATTAACCCTAAACTAGTTATATGAAAAGGAGTTTAGAGAGATTATACCGAATGATCTGTGTTATTTGGTATTCAACCTCTGTCCCTAGCTCCTCGCGGCTTCCTTGATCATGTTTGATCTCTAGTCTCCCCCATTGAAGACGATACATCTTGAGAGTTAGTAATACGGGCTCCGACCTCAAAACCGAAGCAACTCGAGTATCTAGTTTGCTAACCTAGATAGCCAAGATGAAGTAGAGAGTGTGTGTGTTTAATTTGTCTCAATACACCCTAGGTTTCTCAACACATGAGACATATATGGTGGAAGTTGATGAAGATGCCAAGAGAGGAAAGTGTGAAGCAAAGAAAAGAAAAGCGCAAGTGAAGAAAATGGTGGCTGCCTTTTCTTTTCTTATGTTATATTTTGTGAGCAAGCAACTAAAGAAAAAACCTCACATGAAAAGATCTGCCTCCTCACACCAAAATATCTCACAACCCACACCACAAATATCTTAGCATGAGTCACTACATGACCTACCATGAGTCACACCCATGTGGCATCATGAATCACAAAGTGAGCATGCTAAATAATTGCTAAAACAATAATTCACACTTTCCACCTCACTAAACATTTAAACTAAATGTTTAATAGAAAAAGAAATGGCAACATCTAAAGTAATCTTGTAATAGAATTACAAGAATACCCCTCATCCGTATATACATACCCGCATCCGTATTCCGACCGAATACGAATACAACGAGACGAAAATAATCCAACAATATAATACTAGGATCCGGCTTAAACCAAAGCCCACTAGTATTATCCGTCCGATCATGATCCGTGCACAAGTGCACGTATATAATCGAACCCTGCCATAAAACCATACGGCCTCTATAACGTTTCGCCCGAAGCAGGGAAACCTTCTGTGTGGGACTCTAAAGTCTCGTCAATACGCTGACAGTGGGTTTAACCACAAGCACGTCAGTGGCACTAGCTGTACGTAACGGCTACCCAGGTATTGAGAGAAAGGGAGGCCGACGAGCAAACTCATCCTGAAACCCTACTGAGCCTGACAGTGATAATATCTGTACAGTCCGGTCTGTCCGTCTATGAGTATCGCATATCAAATCTAGGGGGTGAATAAAGTCATACCCCTAATAACGCGACATTTAGTATCGGTATGAAACCTATCACCACCTGAGAAACTACCGATCTTAGATCAGTAATTGTCGACTAGCTTGGCCAAGGATTTCTGGTGATGGCCACCCGTGCACACCGCGATATCAACCCCCAATATCGGGAGAGACGAATCCCTTGACGATCCGCTCACTGCCTCTATGTGGCTCGGGACTGTAACCTACTAAAACCTGTTTGCACGAATCCTTTGAGCCGTGGTAGAGTAGTAATCAAAGCACAGTAGGAACTCACACGAGACAAATGACGATCGTAGGTCGACAGACTAAGCTGTACACATATCACCAGGGAACTCCTATCTAACAATAGGTATAATACCAACTAGCATATTCCCGGCGAGTCCGTCCGGTGTACTCATAACCCAATGAGCACCTGTGTACATCTTAGATGAACAAACTAACACCAATGGCTTGTGAGACCGACCACCGCCTCTTATCGGTGTCTCGATCAGTATACACTAGTATACACTTGGAGTATCGATGCCCAGTCTCGAAACTCCCACGACTAGGGACATTTTAAGGATGTGCTTATAGACCACCCAACTCTCACGTATATGATCGCCTTCATAATGCTGGTAGTCAAGCAAGAATCCTATGGGCTCTATCAATATGTAATAGTGATCTGTAATGTCACCTAAAGCATGTACACGATGATAAAGACAAACCAGATAGAATACTATCATCTCGAGTAAGACTGTTCTACCGGTATAGGTCCTCCCTCAATCATTGCAATCACGTGCCTGCGATCCAATAATTGACTTGAGGGCACAATAGCCAACATGCAAAACCTGAAACTGAACACAATCCCAAGTAAATTGCACGCGAAGTTGGACTTCCAGTTCTGAAACTGGAATTCCAGCAATCGATCGCTACTTTAAAATGATGATAAGTCTCTAACCTGAATTCCGATTGGCATGAGATTAACTTTACTGCTTAGATAATCAAGTGTGCTTCGTACGCCTTTTATATTATTTTGGTCGATTCTATACGTGTGAATTATGGTAAATTTTGCAAGCTATATGGCTATGAGTATTATAATTTAGTGAATACATGCTCAGTGCATTTCTGCCTATTATATGTTTGTTGTATATCTTCTACGTAGTAATAGTTGCATTAAGATATAGCGAATGTTGTGCATTGTCGATATAAGTGTTAGAGATTGGGTTGTGGTAAATACGAAAGTTATATTGAGAAGTGGAAACGTGATTGAAAGTGAAAGTGATACGTATTTATTCTCAGCCTATCAAATACATAAATTCATACTATAACCTGGGGAATGGGGACATCAAGGTGGAATTGAACTCGTATTTAGCGAGATACAGTGATTTAGAGGATGTTCATTCCCTATATATATATATGTATGTATGTATGTATATATATATGTATGTATGTATGTATGTGTGTGTGTATGTGTGTGTACACACACACACACACACACACACACATACACATACATACATACATACATTAAGTCATGGGCCTAGCGGTATGGCCGACAGGGTTATGTCCTGAGCACAACGGACCGTAGTCTTGGGCATGCACGAGACTCTTGTTAAACACGAGCATCCTTTCCACCATTTGATTTCATTGACTTAGTGAATAATAAGTAGTGACATATACATTGCTTAGTTTACTGACATGATACCTATATTGCACTATTCATATTCAGTTGATGTTTATTATACGGATATTCTGCATGTTGTTGCACTTCTCACGTTTAATAATAATATTGCACACCCATTATATATTTATTGCTATATGTGTCGCCCTGACGATCTGAGTGTGCATGCTCAGAGGACGAAGTGGATCCAGCCCAAAAGCAGGACCTGCCATTCGAGATCGCAGAGGTCTAGACTGCTTCATCAGCGCTATCTCCTTTGCTTTCAGCACATTGTATTTCGTTGGTTATTTTTATTCTGCAAAATAAGTGTATTTCAAACTCTTAATATTGCAATGTAATAAAGTTGTGAACTGTGATTTTCCTTTACTCTGGTACTGTTTACTGACTACCATGTAATGCTAGAAGCCGAAGTGTGACTACGACGAGATTATTCCCTGACCGTAGGAGCATGGATGGCTTAGTCACCCCTCGTATTCCTTATTTTCAGGAAGTGGGGCGTGACATGGTTTTGTTGGTATCAGAGCACCAAGGTTTCGGATAAAATTACAGTTCCGTCGAGGGATCCCTAGATTGAGTTACACCCTTGACGTGTGCTTTACTATATTTCTATTCACTTTCTAATACTCGTTGAATCATTGTGTACCCTTATTTGAATCTAATTTCTTTTGATCATTTTCAGAAATATGGACTCCTCAGGCAACTCCTCAGGTGCCAGTTCCCATGATCGTACCGAGAAGATCCTCAGCACACTGACGACCCTGATCTAGGCTCAAGAGAGGAAGACCGATCTCCTGGTCGAAGGATTGAAGGCGGTACAGGAGACCGCAATTACTGCACTGGAGAGATCTACGGCTGTTTCCGACGCCCCAGAGGGCACATTCGTACCGACTACCTAGGCTAGGGTTGGTACGGTTTCGGACTTCAGGAGGCTTCATCCAGCAGTGTTCATGAGATCAGCAAATCCACTTAAGGCCGAGCAATGGCTCGTCAGCGTAGAGAATCTTCTGACGGCCGCTCGAGTTCCTGACGATGATAGAGTGACCGTGGTGAAGATCCAGCTGGAAGACGAGGCCCGCACGTGGTGGTCCGTGGAGGAAAGCCGGCTAGAGAAACCTATTGATGGGACACGTTCTCCGCATGCTTCCTGGATCACTATTTTCCAGCCACTGCCAAGGCCTAAATGGAGGAGAAATTCATCATGTTAAAGCAGAATGGACGCTCAGTGAATGTCTATGCCGCAGAGTTCAACCGACCGAAATGCTTCGCACCGTACATGGTAGCTACTGAAGCCGCCAGGGCAAGACGGTTCCAGCAAGGGCTTGATATTGAACTACAGTAGCTTATCACGTCTCTCGATCTACCGACTTTCGCTCAAGTGTTGAACGCTACCAGAGTGTAGGAAAGATTGGCGGAGAAGGTCAAGGGCCAACGATCGATGGACATGAGACCCCACGTAGTCCCAGCACGGCCTGCCATCTTCCCCCGTGGAGAGATCCCAGTTCACATGCCGGGTATCATACAGATGAAGCACACTTTCTCACCTCAGCAGCCGCAGTGAAGGGCCCTGTTTTGCGATTATTGCCAGAGGCCAGGACACATGCAGAGAGATTGTCGCAGAGCTAAGGGGCAGTGTCTGATTTGCGGATCCAGCGAGCACAGGGTCAGCGGGTGTCCCCAGAGATCTGAGCTACATAGAGGGTTCGAGCAACAACAACCGTCGTACGACACTTCAGCTCAGAGGGGTTCACCTCGGGTATCCCAGCAACGGTTATTTGATCAGAGGAAGGCTGGTACGGGTCGGAATCAGGGACGGGCTTTCACCTTGTCCGCCGAGCAGTCAGAGGCTTCTGGAGAAGTGGTTGCAGGTACCATCCTTGCTTATTCTGTACCAGCTAGAGTTCTTTTTGATTCGGGTGCTTCGCATTGCTTTATTTCCACACGGTTTGTTAACACACACTCTATACCTTACGGGCCGTTGACCAAGGGTTGAGAGATACATACAGGTAACGGAATTATTGTGTCCAACCAAGAGTGTAGGTTATGTCCGGTGGTAGTATGCGACAGGGAATTTTATGCGAATTTCCTTTTAATCGGGACGGACAGCTATGACGCAATTCTCGGGATGGGTTGGATGAGTACCTTCCATGCGATCACTGATTGCCGAGATAAGAAAGTGACTTTCCGCATTCCCAATCATCCTGAGTTTGTTTTCGAAGGCTGAAGCGAGTCTTTGGAGCCAACCAAGTTTAGAGCCAAACCAAAAGCGTTGATGGCTATGGAGATTGATGAGAGTCCAGCCCCAGAGACCGTTCGGGATTTTCTTGATGTGTTCCCTAAAGATTTACCAGGTCTACCACCTCCCCGCGTCTTGGGATTCTTTATTGACCTGATTCTAGGGACGACGCCAGTTTCCAAAGCTCCTTACAGGATGGTGCCAGTTGAATTGGCAGAATTAAAGAAGTGATTGAATACGATTTCGGATTGTGTCGTGTAACTCGAATAAGTTTCTTTGTGTCGGTATTTAGAAAATGAATAAAATTCACAATCAAAGAATTATTTGACCGCAATCAACTACGATGTCGGATGTAGATCGTTAGCGAGTGCGGATCGTCCACAGGGAAAGTGTAATAGTTCGTCTTTTGAATTAGATGAGTTGAAACTCTTAAAGAAAAGAAAACAAAACAATTCATGATTTAAAATTGCATTTCAAGAAAGAGAAAAATCTAGATTTAAGAAAGCATTAAAATCAAGAAGTGGTAATTTGTGATGATTTTTCCAACCAAATATCAAGAATCTAAATGAGGCTCGTAGGAATCGATCGGATCTATAGATGTGATGTAATCTCACGATGACGTATTCTTATCCTTCGATGAATTGATACTAGATCGATGATGATCGACGAGAATTAGGGATTTCTAGTGAAACTAGGGTTTCATCATTTATCCCTTGTTCCTTCGTCGATATCATTCATATTCTAGCCTCTAGTAAATTCAAGAAACGATCGTAGATCCCTAATTTCAAGCGATCACAATCAAGAAAGTATCGCAACGAAACTAGGTCATCGATTCTTGAATTTGCTAGGGTTTACAAAACTCGTAGGACTTAAGAATCGTTTTAAGATTTGTTACATCATCATTCTATTGATCGTCTCGACTCCTTTACGAGCGGAGTTTTACTCAAACATCACAACAAGAACTACAATTACAAATTGAGATCGAATCATGATGCAAGAATTTAAAGAAAGCAAGATTAAAGAATTTCACCTTTTATTTATATCAACAATTTCATTACAATCGCTCAAGAACTAAAAGAGGAAGAACTCGATCGTCGATTTGGCTTCGCTCGGCTCCGTGAGTCGCGGATCGGCTTGGATAACTTTCTCCATTGGAGATCGGCTCCGCTCCTAAGAGGTTGAAGGGCTTCTCGCTTGATTGGTACTCGGGATCTTGAATTTGGATTGGAATTAGGGTTAGGGTTAGGGTTTCGCACAAGTCGTGTCACTCAACTTGTGGGTAGAAGATGATGGTGATTCTTGAACAACTTTTCACCCTAGCTCTAGGCTCTCTTTTATAGAACTCCCAAAACCCTAGATCTAGGATTTGAATTTAAATTTCCCTCCATAAGTTAGTTAGCACAATATTTGAATTTCCCTCCAAAAGAGAGCCTTCTAGAAATAGTTTGTTACGCCGAGCCTTCTAGATGCGCCACGTGGAGCTTCTGGGGTCTTTTGGAAGCTTTGGCCGTTATAGGTAAGCGCGTGGAGAAATTTAGAGCCTTGATCTCATCATCAGGCCGCGGATCCGCGGCGCCAAGGGGGTTTGGGTCGTGGATCCGCGGTCCTTTAGTGGCCTTGGTGCTTGTATTTTCTTATGAGGCCTTGGACTGACATATGGGCCTTGTTCTGATATTTTAAATTCTCTTTGGACTTCTGTATTGCTACCAGATCTTTAGCCTTTGAGTTGACGTATCTTTTATCAGTTCTTTTCCCAATTTTTGGTTTTGCTTCTGAAATTTCCTGCATTAGACCCCAAGACAAGAGTTGCGCAATACAAGGGTGATGCAATGCCATGAAAAACACACAATTTCCTTAAAAGTGCCGGTTTTAGTATACAGTACAAGTAATCCAGTATTTTACATGTGTTTTGCTAATATGTGCGATATGAATACCGGATACCTATACATGAATGCAAAAGGTAGGGAAATTGCCGTGTTAGAAATGCAGTATTTTCGACTGATCAAATTCCCCCAAACTTATTTTCGATCGTCTCGATCGAATTATTTTATTAAAAAGAGAAGGAGAAAATAAAGAAAGAGAAAAGCTAACTAGCACACTTTCGTAGGCAACACGATTGCACTGAGCACGTGCAACAAGCCTTTAAACCTCTAGGTGTCCCTAGTAGAAGGAGTGTTGTCTCCTGAGGGTTTTCAGCGGATTGCACCCACAAAATCCAATAATAAAAGAAAGATCATGAATATTACATTTAAAGAAAAGAATTGTAAAAGAAAAGCCTTGAAAATTAAGGTTTCCAACTAAGCTAGTTTTTCGGTTGTCATGAGCCCCATCTTAATGGTCATGAAAAGATGTTAGAAATCACGTCCTCCCTCAATAAAACATCATCTTATTCTTCATTCCTATCTTTATTCCAAACATCTATCATATCACCCTGCGTGTGTGTAAAGGACATCCCTACACCTGGAGAATTCAATTCAAGCTATCATACTCTTGCCCATCAGCCTTAGTACTTTTTTTAATTAGATGTGCTTACACATTTTCATGCGATCGTTAATACTTCTTGAGGTACTAACCGACTGATTACTCATGTGCTTGCTTATTTGGTGTATTTTCCTCGTCTTGCACCACCTTAGGTATAGCAGTGACTCCCAGACCAGTTGGCCTTAGGGCACTAGGTGAAAAGGCACCCTCGCTATATATTTTTTTATTATTGCCTTTGGTGATAACAAAACCAGTGTCCATTTTTCTCACCACTTTCTTCATTTTTTTCCCTTCATACATCGGTTTTAAGACAAGAGCATTTCAAGGTATCCTCTACTATCCCGGGCTTTAAGACGTGTGTAAGTGCGAATAGCAGGGTATCAACGTTCAAAATGTTTGGTTTTCCAGAATAGAAACTATTTTTCAGACTTATTTTTATCCTTAGATTAGTGACTTCCTCCATCTAACTAACCCTTGGGACAACGGCTCATAACTACTTATTACTAGTTCGTATAAGAAAACTTCTAATTTTCTTGGTTTTCTTAAATTTTTCTAATCTCATGGATGTAATTTTTCACTATCTAATCTTTTATTATCTTAAATATTTTTATATTTTTGAAAATTTTTAAATTTTTATGGATTTTGAAATTTTTTGAATTTTTATAGGTTTTCGATGGGTTTTGAAAAAAAAATATTTACACAAAATTTTTATGGGCTTTGAGAATTTTTAAATTTTTATGGGTTTTTAAAGAAATGTTTTGTGCTTATGCAAATGATGCAAAACTAAGCACAAACCTCCCCCAAACTTGTTTTCAACAGTGTCCTCACTGTTGCCATCTGCTAAATCTCGAAAAACCTGTAAGCCTGGGAGGAATTTATTAGTGGGGGCAAAATATATAAGTGAAGACCCTCCCCCAAACTTATCCTTGGCTCAAAATTTTTGTAAAAATTTTCTTTTCAAGAGCCAGAAAATATACCCCCCAAACTTGAGTTTATGCAATGTTAATCTTTGAAAATCACATGAGGGGGTCAAAAATCATTGGTCGATGCCAAGCTTTGCAAAGACCGAAAATTAACACCAACCATTCAAAAATTTTATCAATGCAGTGCTCTGGTTGGTGGAAGAAGAAGTGGGGAAAGGGTAAGTGGTGGAATAGAATGTGTGTGCGTCTCATTTTGGAGAGACGATGCAGTGTATGTGATGGATTACTCGCATTCTTTTTATAATTCAGAAGAAGGGGTGGAGGTTCAATTTTAATGATTGGGACATGATTCATCTCAACACCCGTGTTATTCAAAAATGCGAGTTCATCAGCGAAGATCTCCTCAAAAGTTTCATCAATACCCCGAAGAATAATGTCATCACAAAGTGCGGGGTGATCTTCAGACTCTAAAAGCAGTTCATAATCAGTGTTAGTTGTTGACCCGGATATCTCGGTGGAAGAGTCCGTATGTGTATGATACATAGTTGGGTCAAACAACAACGTATGAAAAGAGTCAAGATCGGTATCAGGAGGATCATCAAATTCGCTGCTGTCGACCTCCATTAAGTCGACAGAACAAACCTGAGCAGTAGGTTCAGAGGGTACACTTCCCAACTTGTAAATGTTCAGCTCTATTGACCTATTCCCGAAAGATAGGGTTATAGAACCATTACGACAGTTGATGATAGCATTGGAAGTGGCCAAAAAGGGGCGACCTAAAATCACCGGAATTTGATTCCGTGGGTTCGCTATAGGCTGTGTATCAATTACAATAAAGTCCACCGGGAATATAAATTTCCCGATTTTTATTAACACATCCTCTAGTTCACCCCTAGGTTTGATGATTGATCGGTCAGCCATCTGGAGAGTGCAAGGAGATGGTTTCAACTCTCCGATCCCTAACTGCTCATAGACTGAGAAAGGAAGCAGGTTAACACTTGCCCCAAGGTCTAGTAGAGCACGGTTGATGTGTTTCTCCCCAATAGAGATGGAAATCGTAGGATAGCCAGGATCCTTACGTTTCCTCGGTAATTGCTGGGGGAAAGCCGTGTCTACAGTCTTTGCTATGAATATCTTCTTGGGCATTTGTTTCTTCCTCTTTCTAGTGCACAAGTCTTTAAGAACTTTCGCATATGCGGGGACTTGTTGGATAGCATCTAGAAGAGGGATGTTGATGTTAACCTGTTTAAACATTTCAGTGATCTTCTCCATTTGTGAACTCAGTGTGTTTCCCCTTAATCGATTTGGTTAAGGAGCTTGAGAAATAAGATCAGGGTCCAACACTGGAGAAGATCGTGTGGGTGGAAACGATCTACGAATAGGAGTGGGGATCGTTTTTGGTGGAATAGAAGAGCTGGGCTGAGGTGGCGAGCCTTGTGAGAAACGAAGAATAGGCTCGCTAGAAGGTGGTGGGGTAGAATAACTGGGGTCAGAATTAGAAGTAGAAGTGGAAGGAAAGGTCTCAGCCGGGGTGTTGATAGGATTTTCAATATCATCAACTTCTTCCCCAACATGGTTATCCAGCACTCTCCCAGATCTCAACGTGGTGATTGCATTCACATGATGTGAATAGCCAGGATTGGGTAAAGGTTGAGCTGGGAGTTTCCCTTTCTCTCTTGCACTCATTTCGGCCTTAAGTCGTGCAATCTCAGCTTCCATCGTTTTGATACTCTCAGCTTGGGATACTGAGTTTTTCTTTATCTCACCAACGGAAGACCTAACCTCGGCCGACACTTCCATAAAATTTGACAGGAGTGATTTCATGGTTTGAGCGACTTGAGAGAACTCGTCAGAACAGGTCGACTGCATAGGATTAGACGGTGCTGGAGTGTTGACCTGGTTTTGGAAATTTTGTGACTGGTAGGGGTGCTGAGTGAGTTGAAGTGGTTGCTGTTGTGGTGGAAGGACCCTTTGGAATTGATTCGGGTTTGGAACCGTGTTTTGGGGTTGGTTCCAAGAAAAATTCGGGTGATTCCTCCAACCCTGATTATATGTGGAAGAAAAATGGTCGTTTTTAGGTCTTTGAAATGCGGCATTAGTATGCTCGAGACCTCGAAACTGAGAGTTTAATGGACATTCTTCCGTCAAGTGAGAAGGATCAGAACAGCACCTACATACAGTTTTGGGGAGCGACATTGGGTTTAGCGAGGCTGCTAAGAATTTGTGTTCCATAGCATTGAGCTTCTTTTGCATTGCTGCCATCTCAGCTCGAACACCTATGTACATGTCTATTTGGTGTACGCCACCCCTACTCGATGGCTGGGTTCCAGTCTCCCACTGTAGTGACTTTTCAGCGAACTCTTCTAAATATCTCCAAGCTTCCCCATCATCCTTGGTCATAAAGGTGCCTTGACACATGTTTTCAAGGTTTTGTTTAGTGGTAGGGTTAATGCCTTCATATATGATTCGGCAAAGGTCCCATCTCGGGATGCCGTGATGTGGGCATTGAACCAAAAGATCTTTGAATCGTTCAAAGCATTTTGAGAATGGTTCAGCTGGGAGCTGGGTGAATTGATATAGTTCGCTACGGATTCAAGCTGTCTTTTGCATAGGGTAGAATTTCTTAAGGAATGCCGCCACGAATTTTTCCCAATTCGTAATGGAATGTGCGGTGGTGTTATACAGCCACTTCTCGGCTATATCGCACAAAGTAAATGGAAGAAGTCGTAGACGCATGACATCCACAGAAAGTTGTGATGTACCCATCATTGCGCATACGTTTTCAAATTTGGTGATGAAAACGTAAGCGTCCTCAGTCTCGAGTCCGTGGAATTTGGGTAGAAGGTTGATGTACTGGGGTTTAATCTCAAAGTTATCTCCGTTGGCTGGTGGAATGGATAAACAGGTCGAGAGAGGACCTCGCAAAGGGTAGCACCTCTCTTGGAGAGAGATGCGGGGAGGATTCTGCGCACCAACGGACGGCGGCATATTAGTGTTAAAGAAGTTCGATGGAGGTGGTTCCATCGATGTGGGTGTGGTGGTGGGTAAAAGAAAGGGTAAATGTAGAAATACCGACTTTTGGGTTGATAGGGGGAAACACGGACTTAACGGGCACTAGAATCCCATGTCCAGCCTATCTTGCACTAAAAAGGGTTAGTACAAGTGGCAACGTGAATTTATAATTAGGGGAAATGAAGTGAATGCGGTGTTTGTTTTGAAAATGATACGGATTTTGAAAAGATGATGCGATCACAACAAATGCAACAAGCAACCCTAAAATTTATGGTCACCTAGATCCAATCTCTAGACCGCTCCTAACTTCCAAAAGACAAGTCGCAGGATAAAATCCTCCACTGCCTCTTTGTTTCTCCTGTGGCCAGGTAAGTGCCAGGTAAGTGGGAGGTTCTCCACTACATAAGTAGTGGGCCTAATTAAGTAACCACTAGCCTTTGACACACTTGCCTTAGACACCACAAAAAGAAACGCGGATAAGTAATGAATTACCCACGGCCTTCTTCTATCCTAAGTGAGCGCGATGGTCTTTAGAGTCATCTCTAGATATTTTTTTAATTACTGAGGGTAATGCAGATGCAAGTTTGTGATTTTTGGGGCTTAGGAAGGGTAATGAACTCCCCACCTAATTTGGATTTGGCCGTGCCCCTTAATGTCCATATTAATTATGCAAACAACCACAAAATCAAAAACAAGCACAATTTATTTTGCTTTTTGCGGCGCTGCGATTTTTGCAAAGAATTCTGCAACAAATTGTTAATTGGAGCAGATTTTAGGAAGGAGATAAGAAAGATAGAGGTTACCTGCTAAAATAATTCCAGAGAAGCCCTTGAACCGCCGTGATTCCGCCGCGAGGCTTTAGCTAAATCATTGACCTTGCGCCTGCTTTGATTAGGACATTGCCGCATTGCATCTCAAAGAGGATTTAGAATTAACAAAATTCTTAGAAATTCTAAATTAAATAAAAAAAAAGGAAAGTGTTGTCGCCTTATGCCGCGGTTCCGCCGCGCCTCAAGCTCCTCTCTGCAAACAAAATTCACCAGAGCACTCCTGAACACTTCCTTAGCTCTCTGAAATTCTCCAAATAATTTTCCAATTTCACAGCAAGCTCCAGATTTCCTTGCAATTAACCACAATAACTCGTTTAGTGTTTTGCGCGAGTTTTGATCTCAAAATTTTAGATGGAATAAACTTTTCAACTCAAATTTCAAAAAATGAACAAATAGCTCACGATCCCCGGCAACGGCACCATTTGATTGAATTGAATTGATTCCCGATTGTGTATGTTTTTAGAAAATTTTATTTAGAAATCACAACCAAAAATATTTGACCGCAATCAATAACGGTGTCGGATGTAGCGCGTTAGCGAGTGCGGATCGTCCACAGGGAAAGTGAGATCCGTTCAATTTCCGAATTAGATGAGTTGAAAATTTAAGGCAAAGAAAAGAAAACAATTCATGATTTGTAATTGAAGATCAAGAATAAGAAAAATCTAGATCTAAAAGAAACATTAAAAATAAGAATTGAGATGTGTGATAGTTTCCAACCAACAATCAAGATTAGAAGTATGGCTCGTAGGAGTAGATCGGATCTATAGATGTGATGAGATCTAATGATTACTCATTCTTATCCATTAACGAATTGATACTAGATCGATGCAAATTCATCGAGGTTTAAGGATCTTGCAAGGAAATTAGGGATTTCGCAACTCATCCTTTGTCCTTTCGATGGATCGCATTCAAATTCTAGTTTCTAGTTAATCAAATGGTCAATAATTGTTCCCTAGTTTCGAGTGAACACGATCAAGAAAGTATCATCTCGAAACTAGGTCATTAATCATTTGATTCACTAGAATTTCCAAACATTGTAGGATTTAAGAATTGTAAAAATATCTAAATCACCATCATCTAAAGATCGTCACAACTCCTACACGAGCGGAGATTACTCAACTATCATGATCACAAACACAATCACAAATTGAGATCTAATTATTATGCTTGAATTAAAAGATAAGCAAGAATATAGAAAATTCACCTTTATTTATCGCTAAATTTCGTTACAACTCTCTTGAATTTACAAAAGGATGGAACTAGATCGTCGATTTCGGTTTCGCTCGGCTCCTTGAGTCGCGGATCGGCTTAGATCTCTTACTCCGTTGAAATCCGGCGTCGCTTGCTAAAGGTTGAAGGCTTTCTTGCTTGAAATGTACTCAGGATCTTGATCTTGAGGTTGAATTGAAATTGGGGTAAGGGTTTGAGGCACAAGTCGTGTCACTCAACTTGTGGGTAGAAGATGATGGTGATTCTTGAACAACTTTTCACCATAGCTCTAGGCTCTTTTTTATAGAACTCCCAAAACCCTAGATCTAGGATTTGAATTTAAATTTCCCTCCATAAGTTAGTTAGCACAATATTTGAATTTCCCTCCAAAAGAGAGCCTTCTAGAAATAGTTTGTTACGCCGAGCCTTCTAGATGCGCCACGTGGAGCTTCTGGAAGCTTTGGCCGTTATAAGTAAGCACGTGGAGAAATTTGGAGCCTTGATCTCATCATCAGGCCGCGGATCCGCAGCGCCAAGGGGGTTTGGGCTGTGGATCCGCGGTCCTTTAGTGGCCTTGGTGCTTGTATTTTCTTCTGAGGACTTGGCTGACATATGGGCCTTGTTCTGATATTTTAAATTCTCTTTGGACTTCTGTATTGCTACCAGATCTTTAGCCTTTGAATTGACGTATGTTTTATCAGTTCTTTTCCCAATTTATGGCTTTGCTTCTGAAATTTCCTGCATTAGACCCCAAGACAAGAGTTGCGCAATACAAGGGTGATGCAATGCCATGAAAAACACACAATTTCCCTAAAAGAGCCGGTTTTAGTATACAGTACAAGTAATCTAGTATTTTACATGTGTTTTGCTAATATGTGCGATATGAATACCGGATACCTATATATGAATGCAAAAGGTAGGGAAATTGCCGTGTTAGAAATGCAGTATTTTTGACTGATCAAGAAGCAGATAGAAGATTTTTTGAACAAGGGATTTATTCGTCTAAGTGTTTCCCCGTGGGGTGCTCCTGTGTTATTGGTGAAGAAGAAAGACGGTTCCTTGCACATGTGCTTCGACTATCAGGAGTTGAACTGAGTGACCGTGAAGAACAAGTATCCCATTCCCCGCATCGAAGACTTGTTTGACCAGCTTGGTGGTGCTCGAGTATTATCTAAATTAGATCTTCGGTCAGGGTACCACCAAATCAGGGTCAAGGCAGAAGACGTATGCAAGACGGTTTTCCAAACCCGATATGGCCACTATGAGTTTCTTATGATGCCGTTCGGTGTTACCAATGCACCAGCCATATTTATGGATCTGATAAACAGGGTTTTCTCCAAGTACTTGGATCAGTTTTTTGTCGTTTTCATCGATGACAATCTAGTATATTCCAAGAGTCGAGAGGAGCACGCTAAGCATTTACAAATTGTATTGCATATTCTACGGGAGGAGAAGCTCTATGCTAAGCTAAGCAAGTGCGAGTTTTGGCTCGACAAGGTGCAATTTCTGGGGCATGTCGTTTCGAGTGACGACATTTCGGTGGATCCGACGAAGATCGAATCTATCAAAGACTGGCCGACACCGAAATTAGTTGCTGAGATAAGAAGCTTCTTAGGATTGGCGGGATATTATCGACGGTTTGTCCAAGATTTCGCCAGAGTAGCGGAACCCTTGATGAAACTCACATGGAAGGAGGTGCCGTATGTTTGGTCGGACTAATGCACCCAGGCGTTTGAGCTGTTGAAACTGAAGTTTACCACAGCCCCAATCTTGACCGTGCCAGACAGCTCAGGTGGCTTGCTCGTTCACAGTGATGTGTCGGGAAAAGGTTTGGGTTGCGTATTGGTGCAGCATGGTCGAGTGGTGGTTTACGCCTCTCGTCAGCTGAGAACTCATGAGAAGAATTACCCCACGCATGACCTGGAGTTAGCGGCTGTTGTGTTCGCCTTAAAGATTTGGAGGCATTACTTACTAGGCGAAAGAGTGGAGGTGTACACAGATCATAAAAGTTTGAAATACGTGTTTACTCAGAAGGTGCTGAATATGAGGCAGCACAGATGGTTGGAGTTGATGGCAGACTACGACATTGATGTGCAGTATCACCCGGGGAAGGTGAACGTCGTTCCTGATGCTCTCAGTCGCAGGCCTTCAGCTGCGTTGCTGACTTATCAGAAGGGGATTCTCGATGACCTTCAGAGACTCGAGTTGGAGGTAGTTACTCTGGGTGTGCCCGGACAGCTCTAGCAGTTGCAAGTTCAATCATCGCTTATAGATCGCATCAAAGCTGCATAGGCTGGAAACCTTCAGTTGCAGAAATTCAGAGGGTTGGTCGAGGATGGTTTGAGGACAGATTTGCAGATTCACAAAGATGGTTCTCTGAGATTTGGCAGCCGGCTGTGTGTTCCAATGGGGGTATTCGAGATGAAGTCCTAGCTAAAGACATAGTCCCGCTTACTTGGTGCACCCAGGTGGCACTAAGATGTACAGAGACCTGAGGCAGCACTTCTGGTTGAACGGAATGAAGAGGGAGATTGCTCGCTTTGTCTCCAGGTGTCTGGTATGCCAACAGGTGAAAGCCGAACATCAGAGAATAGTTGGGTTGTTACAGCCGCTTCCAGTACCAGAGTGGAAATGGGAGCACATCACCATAGATTTTGTGACGGCACTACCTCAAAGTCCAAGGGGCAACAATGCCGTCTGGGTTATTGTTGACCGTCTTATGAAGGCAGCACATTTCTTACCCTTCTGAATCGGACAATCAACGGAGTCGCTTGCGGAAAAATATATGCAGGATATTATGAGACTGCACGGGGTGCCCGTTAGTATCGTGTCTGATCGAGACACCAGGTTCATCTTCAATTTCTGGAAGAGCCTACAGGAGAGTTTGGGCACGCGTCTCAAGTTCAACATGGCCTATCATCCACAGACAGACGGGCAATCCGAGCGTACTATCCAAACGCTCGAGGATATGCTGAGGGCATGCATGCTTGACTTTCAGGGGTTTTGGGAGGATCACCTCCATCTGGTAGAGTTTTCGTATAACAACAGCTATCGGGCTAGCATCCAGATGGCACTGTTCGAGGCTCTGTATGGACGGAAGTGTCGATCCCCTGTATGTTGGGACGGCGTGGGTGAACGAATGTTGTTGGGCCCTGAGCTGATAGTGCAGACAGTAAGCAAAGTTTAGACGATCAGGCAACGAATCAAGGCAGTTCAGGACCGACATAAGAGTTAGGCAGATGCCAGCAGAAGATCGTTGGAGTTTGGTATTGGTGACAACGTGTTTCTGAAGATATCACCCACTCGAGGAGTGATCAGGTTTGGTAGTCGTGGGTAACTCAGTCCCCGATTCATCGAACCTTTTAAGGTGCTAGAGCGAGTAAGAGATGTGGCTTATCGTCTTACCTTGCCTCCATCGCTAGCTGGTGTGCACAATACTTTCCATGTTTCTCAGTTGAGGCGCTATGTTTAGGATGACGGCCATATCCTGGACCATTCGAAGTTAACATTGGGCACTGATCTGTCCTACGAGGATTAGCCTACCACCATTCTCGATCGTCGGGAAAAAGTGCTGAAGAACAAAATCATTCCCTTAGTTCAAGTTTCTTGGGGTGGTCGTTCTTCAGGGAAGTCTACCTGGGAACGCGAGGAGGACATCCACGCACGTTTTCCGCATCTGTTTGTGTAGTGTTGTTGTCCCGTTGTTTTCATTTTAATTTCAAGGACGAAATTTTTGTAAGGAGGGCATGATGAAAATCCCCAATTTCCGTATATAATTTTTCCGTATTTTTATTCCATTTTTTCATATATATATATATTATAATTAAATTATTCCTAAACCTAAATTCTAAACCCAAATCCTAACCTACCCGACCCGACACACCCGATCCGACTCGACCCGCTCACCCCCCCACTTCTTCTGCTCCCTCGCTCCCTCTCTTTTCCCGCTTGTTTCTTCTCCAACGTCGTCCCGCTCCTCTCGCCCACGCCGACGAGACCCGCACCCACGCCGCGATGACCGCACCCCCTGCCAACGAACTGCCGCGATACCCTCCACCAAATCCCCTTGACTCCAACGGCTCCCCCCTCTCTCGTCATCACCGTGAGACTCGCTCCCCCACGTCCTCACCTCACCCACGACTCGACCGAGCCTTTCCCCTTCTTTTTCCATCTTGCTCTCTCTCCTTCGTCTCTCGCTACCACTCCTTCTCGTTCTCCCTCTCTCACTCATCCTCACCGATAACCCACCAAACTCCTCGAGCTCACCACCACCATGAACCCATCACTACCTCACCGTCTCCTTCCACCTCCAGCGACTAACTTGAACCCCACCAACTCCTCCATCGATGACAAGCCAGACCTCCTCATCCCTTGCACACCTGAGCTCCAACATTGCCTCACTGTCGAGGCCACCGCCAGAGCATCACCGCTATCGCTTCCTCTAGCCGATGAGCATCGCCGTCAACCCAGCCACGACTAACTCCACCTCGCAGATAAGCCCCTCCTCTCCTCCACAACACCGGACCCCAAACCTACTGCATCCAAGCCACTACCCATTGCTCCCCGTCGCCTCCCAACGCCGCCAACATATAGCAGAACCTACTGCCTGAGCATCATCGCCCCCACCCTCGATGGCCACCCGCATCGCCGACCTCGTGGAGTCGCCGCTATCCGAGCTCGCTGTCATCGCCGTTGCTGACGCCATGCCACAGCCTCCGAGCTCGTGTCACGACCCGAAAATATTAGCTCGTGACCGCCACTTAAATCACGCCACGTCTAAAGGCGTAACGTAAATTAAGTTAGCCGAAGTCCAGAAATCTAAAACCTTTTTAAAGAAAATAAAAGAGGTGAAGTTTTGAAAATAAAGGTATGATGAAATCAAACGTTTTCTTAAAAGTATAAATAATGGAACATGAAAATACAAGTGGATTTACTAGTTGAAAAACATGTTTCGTCTTTTAAAAATTTGGGCAGCACCTCCTTTGTATATTTTAATCCAAAACCACATATACATGATAATATAAAAGGCATCCCCAAACGGGAGCTAGCTGTTCGCCAATCGGCAGAATCACAACCACGCATGTCATAATATAAGTATACGACGCCCAACGGCGAAGATCACACAAAGGATAGTAAATAAAGCAAAACATCAAAACCCCAAGTAGCGAACATAAACCCTCGCTCTAAATCTCGCAACCAAAAGTCTTTTTAAGTCTTACTATTTATACATATACTAGTTTCTGATTGATAGAGTTAACTAGATACAACAGGAATAATAAATACAAGAGTGGTACGATCCAACATGTACCACCTACCAAAGCAAATCACCCGAATGCAGCTGTGTGCCAGCGATGCCTCTACTGATCTATGCGGTCAACCTGCAAGAACTGTGGTATAACGGGGGTGAGTTGCCAACTCGTGAGTAGAAAACATCATCAGGTAGAAATCGAATAAAACAACGATTTCCTAGGTCAACTATATCATAAAGGTAATACTATGATATTTAGGGTGACCGTGTCTGCATAAATGCCAATAATAATAAATGCCTGTATGCATATGGATATCATTCACGTGTCCATCAATGACACAACAACATCATTCATGTAAAGATCATGAAAGCATATGCATGTAAATATGAGAATATCAATCAACGTGTGTCCATTAACGACACATCAAAATCATGGAACCTGAGTGTCTAACATCGACACTCGAAACATCATGAAACCCGTGTCCAGCATCGACATGTAAATCCTCATATCTCAGGCACCGCATCCTCAGATCGGCCCTCAAGCGCCGCATACTCTTGTCGGCCCTCATATCCATTTCACGACTCTGGTCGGTATCCTCCGGATAACCGCCGAGTGTAAATACTATCACCGGTAGGTAGTGCTCCCCTGTCAGGCTCACCGCCTAACAATACGAGTCTTCTTGTCTTGGGGTATCTCACCGGGTCCACCATGTACCCGCAGATGGTGCCTACCACTCCTCGAATCGGGTTTCACATGCCAATCTCAGAACCGAGAAAACACATGGTGGACGTCTCGAAATATCATATCAAGAGAAACTGGGTTTTTAAAACAATACATAATTTCCTTTGAAATTTAACCACGGTTCTCAAATCCAGAATCTCATGAAAACAACATATCAATGCGTAATATCATAAAGCATGATGTATGCAACATATAACAGAAATGTAAGTATATCCGTATATCATGCAACATGGAACGGTGATGTGAGCATATCGGTATATCATGCGATATATCATAATGATGTGAGCATAACAAGTATGTCATGCAACATAGCATACGATGGGGCAATTCTACTGTGTAAGTGACATAGCAATTATTGATGATGAAAGTGTGTGAGCCAGCAAATCCTGTGTAAGTGTAACATATGCATCATCGATAATGGTATAGGTGTACTAGCATAGGTATATATAATGCAATGAGAATGTCATGAACGTAACATAAGGTACATCGTACGCGAAATGCTAACAGGTATACGTATCTATAATATATCCGAGTCGGTGAATCTATCAATCGGCATCCAGCCTCACAACATCACGTACGGTATAATCCATCATACGTCATCCTCTAGTCAAGGGTATGGATCAATAATCTGATAAAACTCATCACGTACGGTAAATCATCGTACGACGGCATTAATCATTAGGGATCCTATCATCCTATATGACAATGAGGGTACGGACCTAACGTCTCGTACGGCATATCACTCATAATTCACAACATTATATATATCTATATACCTATATCCCAGGTCACATCCATAACAATCTCATATCAGGAGACCGACAAACGTATCAATTATCTCATATCGACTTGCATCCGTATACAGACATATCAATCAATTCATCATATCTCATCGTATACTCTTTTCATCACATCAATATCTCACATCAAGTCATTTACATATACATTCTATCTTATAAATCTCATGTCATGCTACTCTAGATCTCATACTTAATCTCGTGCAACTACATATCTACATATCGTGATTCACATTCACTTTTTCTATCCTTATATATCAATTCGAGACATCATTTCAAAGAGTCGTATCCCTATAGTTTTCATCTCATATCTCGATATATATTAAATCATTCATATAATTCCTAACTATCTTTTTAACCATATTCTATAGTTTTCTAATATAGGTTTCCTTCAAAGTCTGCAGGGGTGCTATCCGCTATCCACCCTACTTCCCCCGTAGATATAAATCTACTCACTTGCGGAGCTCTTTGTTCAGCCGAAGTCGATGTGCTTCGGCGTCTCGAAATCCACGCGAAGGTACCTACAATCAATACACAATCGCAACGCTTATTAAAATCAACTCTGAAATCCAATACGGCACACGAATTGCCTATAGGTTAGAACCTATAGCCTACGCATGAAAAAACAATCAAACAACCATCGTCGTTGACGTACAAATGTCCAACGACCCAGTACAATATCAATTACTAAAAACTAAGTTTCAGAAATCGGAAAGCATAAATCAGCAACTCAAGAAAATACCTCCAGATTTTGCCTCAGGTACAATTAGCCAATTTTGCATATGGGGTAGGTCTAATTTGCCTAAAATGGAGCCATGGACCAAGCACGAGGCGATTCCATCGTATCAAGGCCGCAATTTGCGGCCAGAATAAGATAATTTGCGGCCACAGTAGTGAGTTGGGTCCTCGGGTCTTGGGGATAGCTTCTAGGGTGTCTGCATACCTCTCAGTAATCGCTAAATATTTTCTAGAGTTCCCGGGTTATAGCAGAACTCCAATTACCACCATAATTCCTCACAAAACCCGACATGGGACCATTCCTAAGTCCGTATTTTGGTTCTAATCTCGGATCTAGGCCGGTAAAACACCACTAGGGTCTAAGTAAACACCCACTACATGTTATAAGTCCACATAATCACCCAACCCTTCTCTTGAATTTTCCAAACATCACATACCCTAACCAAATCATATTCTAAACTAAACCAGGGTGCAAGAAACTAAAACTAAGCTAAGTGAAAGGAATTATACCTCATGGATGCAACTTAAGCAAAAACCATAGTTTCCCAAAGTCTCCAAAATCCAAACTTGCAAGGTCCAATGTGTTGAGGATGAAGTGGGGATCAATTTTAATGAAGAGGGTGTAGGGTTTTGGTGAAGAAATGAAGATGATTCTTGGAGGTGGAGGTGGAGGGAGATGAGGATGAAGGAGGTGAAGGGAAAACAATTGGGGAAAGATGATGGCAGCCCTCCTCTCTTATTCTCACTTTCTTTCTTACCTCTTTTTGTCTTTTAGCTTCCCATTTCTTTTCTCACAATAAACAAATAATACCACTAACACAAAAGAAACAATATCTAACATGTCATGGTGCACTAACCATGGAAAACTGTAAAAACACGGATTTGGCTTAATCACGATTAGTAGTGCACTAATCACTTTTTATTTAAACTTGCGTATAATTAATTATAAAAATGCCAAATCCAATAAATATATTTTTAAATGAATAAATCATTTTAATCTTCAATTATTTCATAATTATTGGTATATATTTATACCATTTTACGAAAACCCCAAATTCGCAAATCGGGTAGTTTTCGCGAAATATATTATTTTAATATTAAATTTCAAAAATAATATTTTATATTTTCTGAAATATTACAGCTCGCCTCTGCATCGTGCCGAGTCCCGATCTACTCCCCTGAGCTACTGCGAACCCGCCAACGACCCACTGCTCCGTGCCAGCCTCTACGCCAGTGCCGAGCCACCTCAAGCCTTCGCCAAAACCATGCTAGTTGTGTGTGTGCCATGCCTTGCTCATGCGTTTATCGTGCCATGACGTCTTTATACCGGGACCGTGCCCGTGTCGTGCCACCGTATCAGTCGTGCCACCTTCGCCAAAGGCAAAAGAAAACCTTTCTCTTGTTGTTCATGCTATTTTAATACCTAGGCTAGATACACATGTTAGATTAATTTGTTATATAGTAGTGTAGATGTGTGTTTTTCGACCAATTACCAAATGCTACCCTAATGTTTGATACGAACTATAATCTAAAACCTATCTTGTTATGGCGGAACCTGTGATAGTTAGGCCCTTTATTGATCAAGAATACCGTGTAGGAATTTGGGTGCAAAATGTCATGTTTATAAGCATGTAAAGTCGCCTCCTAAAGGCGACACAAAATCTGAACCTTACCGCGCATGTTACCTTGTTAAAATCATTGTAAATTAAATATAGTTTGGAACGTAACGTTATATGGCTCATATCGAAGCCGACTCGATAACCTAAAACCATCCATAGTTTGTTTCTCGACAATTTAACGATACTTGGTTGCGAACGCGGCACTGGACTGCAGTCCGGGGCAGCATTTCGATTTGAATACCAGACTTTGACTACCTGCACATCCCCGCTTTAGACTGAAAATGTACGGAGCCCCATATGAATACGTAGATAATTTAATTAGCTAACACATGAATCTGGTCCCGTGCCGTTTCACCATCGTTTGGTATTTAATTTGTATTTTAGAGTACCGATGTGTTCTGCAGTTTCTGCAGTGACCTCTCTTACACTGTTACATTAATCAGGACGTAACTCCTAGTACAGGAAGGATACTGATAATACGTTTGATGCATTGGAAATCTAACGGGTAGAACTAGTTTTTATTCAACCGGGAAACACCTGAAACTGAACACAATCCCTAGTAAACTGCGTACGAAGTTGGGCTTTCAGTTCTAAAACTGGAATTCCAGCAATCGATCGCTACTTTAAAATGACGATAAGTCCCTAACCTGAATTCCGATTGGCATAAGATTAACTTTACTGCTTAGATAATCAAGTGTGCTTCGTACGCCTTTTATATTATTTTGGTCGATTATATACGTGTGAATTATGGTAAATTTTGCAAGTTATATGGCTATGGGTATTATAATTTAGTGAATACATACTGAGTGCATTTCTGCCTATTATATGTTTGTTGTATACCTTCTACGTAGTGATAGTTGCATTGAGACCTAGCGACTGTTGTGAGTTGTCGATATAAGTGTTAGCGATTGGGTTGTGGTAAATACGAAAGTGATATTGAGAAGTGGAAACGTGATTGAAAGTGAAAATGATATGTATTTGTTCACAACCCATCGAATACCTAAATTCATAATATAACCTAAGGAATGGGAAAATCAAGATGGAATTGAACTCGTATTTAGCGAGGTACAGCAATTTAGAGGATGATCATTCACTATTGGTGACACATACACACATATTAGGTCATGGGCCTAGCGGTATGGCCGACAGAGTTATGTCCCGGACACAGCGGACCGTAGTCTCGGGCATGCACGAGACCCTTATTAAACACGAGCTTTCTTTCCACTATTTGATTTCCTTGACTTATTCAATGATAAGTAGTGACATACACATTGCTTGGTTTACTGACAAGATACCTATATTGCAATATTCATATTCAGTTGATGTTTATTATACGCATGTTCTGCATGTTGTTGCACTTCTCATGTTTAATAATAATATTGCACACTCATTATATATTTATTGCTATATGTGTCGCCCTGACGATCTTAGTGTGCATGCTCTGAGGACGAAGTGGATCCAGCCCAGGAGCAGGACCTGCCATTCGAGATCGCGGAGGTCTAAACTGCTTCATCAACACTATCTCTTTTGCTTTTAGCACTTTGTATTTCGTTGGTTAGTTTTATTCTGCAAAATAAGTGTATTTCGAACTCTTTATATTGCAATATAATAAAGTTGTGAACTGTGTTTTCCTTTACTCTAGTAATGTTTACTGACTACCATGTAATGCTAGAAGCTGAAGTGTGACTACGGCGGGATTATTCCCTGACCGTAAGAGCATGGCTGGCCTAATCACCCCTCGCATTCCATATTTTAGGGAAGCTGGGCGTGACATGTTCCCTCTTCGTCTAACCATCTGCCATTGCCCGTCTCCGAGCAATCATATAGCCGAGGTTCCTCACCGTCCCTGTTTGGCCGGAAGCATGGTGCACAAGCGCCCTCGTAACGGCTCCATGTATCTCGCCACGATGAGATCTCCGCCGCTACACGTCCTGCATTCCATACCGGCGTGTCTTGCTATTAATGAGCGTATCTCGCCATTAATAGGCGTATCCCGCCATCAATGCGAATGTGACGCAGGGGCAGAATGCGATAATCTCGTATCGACTCGCTCCATGCGACCCCTATATAAACCCCTCCTCCTGACGATTCAGGTAACTCGAACTCAATCCAGTACACCGCTGCTCTGCCAATTATTCTCCGCTACTTACTTGATCGTCGAAGGAACCTACGATGATTTCTAATTCCGGGACTTTCTTTGCAGATAGTTCGGCGTCAACAAGAACCAACAAACCCATTGAGATCCACACGCTCAACCTTCCACAACAAATCTCCACCGTTCAGCCCTGCCGGCCACAAGATCGACGGAGGACAATATCTGGGTGAGATTCCCGCCTCCATCACCTTTCTTTCGGGATATTCCATAGTATTAAGTGAGGCATTAATTGAGCAATCTTTGGCAGATAAGACATATTGTACCAGAAACTGTAGCAGTCTAACTGTCCACCATGCACACTAATTAGAATCAATTTGAAAAGCACCAAGTGCTTGCTTTCCCCCGTAAATGTCACTTTGAAAGAACAAATGCACCAAGTCTTCTTGTGTTTTGATTGATCATAACATCTTTGAAAAGGAAAAAGATAGAAGAAATCCAGAAGTCCATAACATCTTTGAAATTTGATTGATCATAACCAATGAATGGTTACTAATTCTTCTTGAGTTTAATTTTGGGTATCATAGAAAGCCTTTTTTCGGTCGGTCGCCTTATTGCAGAAAGAATTATTTAGTGTGAACATCATGGAAAACTTGGTTCATGTATTCTTAAGTATCTAATGGTATGCACCGGTTCATATATTGTGGTCTGTAAGTATCATCACTATACTCTTACTACTAACATGGACTTGGTAATTTTGCAAGTGTGATGCACGCAGTTTGAAAATAAAATATAAAAACGAAACCATTGTAGGAATTAGAATGCCTAAGAAATAGTTTTAAAATAATTAAGGAGTAAAAGTTTCTTAATTTTAAAATGATAAGATCATCTCTACCATTATAGCCACAAAAATTGGGGGTAAAAAGGGAATTGGATGGCAAAATTCAACTAACATTGTTTCATACAATACCATGTGGAAAAGAGATATTATTGTGGAAATTAAAAATAAAGGAAAAACCTAGCCAAATTCTGTATCTCACTAACCATTAGTTACAAAAATTGAATTTCAAAATACCTCAATAAATTTGACAATCCATTTCTTCCTTTCCTCCACCGTTATCCTTACTGACTTGGCACAAAAATAAGAAGGATACTAAAATGAACATTGAAATAAGAATAAGAATGAAGAAGAAGAAGAAGAAGAAGAGAAAGTCGTGACGAAGAAAGCGAGTGTAAGGATCACTTGTCTCCATCTTCTAATTTTTTTAAATATTTTCCATGAGTCCAAAAATGCTCTTTGAGAAGAAAAAGACCAAAGGTGATGAGAAAAGGTCAGTATGGAAAGAAAATAATTAACTTTAGTGATGGAATTTCGGCTATCTTTCCAAAGTTAACTCTTCTTTTGCCTCCATATATAAAAGCATAACTTTATTGCATTTGTATTTGGTTGTTTTTTTCTTTTATTTCTGCTCATATTTGATTTTATATACCTTTGCCCAAAATCGTTTTTTTATTTCTCTTTTAGATTTAATTTAAAAATAGTTTCTTTCATCATAAACTATTCTTCGATTGTAATTTGTTATTAATACAATTATTTTGTCGATGATGGAGGCTGTGGTCTCCTTCAGATGTTGTCATTCGTCGATCCTGTGATGGCGAACTTTGACGGTTGAGATTTGGTTTGGGAGTTATTGAGCGTGTGGATCTCAATGGGTAGGTATTGATACCGAGCTATCTGCAAAAGAAGTCCTGGGGTGGGTAACCACCGTAGGACCCTCCGACGATCAAATTAGTGCCGAGAAATAAATGCAGAGTAACGGCGTATTGGAAATGATTTCGAGTTACCTGAGTCGTCTGAGAGAGGGGTTTATATAGTGGTCGTGTAGAGCGAGCGGGTGCGAGATCGTCGCCGTCAGTTATGCCCCTGTGTTATCCTCGCATTAATGGCGGGATACGCCTATTAATGGGGGGACGCTCTAGCGTGGGACGCAGAACGTGGTGAGGCGGATATCTCGCTCTGGCGAGATATGCGGAGCCATTGCGGGGGCGATTGGGTTTCGCGCTCTCGATTGATCTAGGAAGCCGAGGAAGCTCGGCCTGTCAGATGGCTCGGAGACGAGCAAGGAGACCGAGGAAGCTCGGCCTGACAGATGGCTTGGAGATGAGCAAAAAGACCGAGGAAGCTTGGAGACTAGCTGTTGGTAGTTTGGTAGGTGAAGGTGGAAAATACTCAGGAAGATCTCCTGAAAGGTCGGACACTTTCTCGAGATGAGGTCCCGAGGAATGCCCCTAATGCAACTCATTTATTCCACCTCCGTAGCTTTCGGGACATGTCTGTTGGGGTAAAAATTTACACCCCGGTTGACCAAGTCAAAATCAAAGTCAATCCCAAGCCAAGTGGGCCCAAGCCCAGATCCAGTGGGCCCATGCCCGGGTCGAGCCCGAACATGAAGCGGCCGGCCTCCCCCATACCAAGATAAAAAATTTGTAATAAATAATTTTGTTGTATTTCTTTTATTTTATTTTATTTTATGGATAAATGTAAGAAAAATAGGCATAAAGCCAAATTTTTGTAAAGCCCATGGCTTATGTGCAAAAAGAAATGGCACATGAGCCATGGGATAGGCAAAATGCCATTTTGTGAAGCCCAAGGGGCTATGTGTAAAGTGTATGGCCTATAAAGGCAAAGATAATGAAATATCTCACAACTTTTTCTCTCCAAAAAAAAAAGTTTTAGATCTGAGATCTTTCTTCTTTCTTCAAGGTTCCAAAACCTTCTTCTTTCTTTTGAATTAAATCAAGAGTTCTACTCTCCTTTTTATAAAACAAATTAGTTTTTCACCACAAAACCCATCAAGGGGAACTCAGATCTTCCATTAGATCTCAAAAAGGAGTGATTTTTAAAATCCCATATCTCTTGATCTTCAAGATCCAGCTAACAGAGGAGGAAGAAGAAGAACCCCTTTCACTAAACCCAACAAAAAAAAACACTCAGGAGTCCAACTCCTCTTTGATTTCTCTTCAGAGAAATCTTTTTAGGCTAAAAGCCCTCTTTTCCTCTCCAGCGCACTGCGCCCGAGCGCAAAGCGTCCACGTGCCGACACGTGGCGCACGCGCTTGCGCTCCAGCGCACTGCGCCCGAGCGCAAAGCGCCCACGTGCCGACACGTGGCGCGCGCACTTGCGCTCCAGCACGCAGCGCTCATGCGCAAAGCGCCCACGTGCCGACACGTGGCGCGCGCGCTTGCGCTCTAGTGCGCTTGCGCTCCAGCGCGCAGCATTCATGCGCAAAGCGTCCACGTGCCGACACGTGGCGCACGCGCTTGCGTTCCAGTGCGCTTGCGCTCCAGCGCGCAGCGTTCATGCGCAAAGCGCCCCCGTGCCGACACGTGGCGCGCGCGCTTGCGCTCCTGCGCGTAGCGCTCATGCGCAAAGCGCCCACGTGCCGACACGTGGCGCGCTTGCGCCTGAGCGCACAGCACCTAAGCGCACAGCGCCCAAGGTGCTGCCCCACGCATTCTGTGGATGTCTTTTCCCCTTTTTTTTTTTATATATATACATATGTATACCAACGTACACATACACATACTCCACGACACTGTCCCTGTTAGAAAAAAATTTCTAACGGGGCGCTGCCCCGCACCCCGCAAGGGGGCTGCTAGCCCCCTTGACCCCCAGCCCGCTATCCGGGTAGCGGGACCCCCGTAAAAACTCTGCGTGGCTCCCGATATATTCAAACCCCCTCCAAAACAATAACACACGTACACTGCACATTGAGTTCACATGACCAGTTTGACCCGTCAATCGGAGGTTCCCTCGCCCCAAAGACGGGGGGGTGGGGTGGGTAATTAACGGCAGCTTAGTCCGCGGCTGCCGGAGATTCGGATCCCCATAATCATTAAACCCCGACCTACCTTAGGCAGGGGGAATCTGTAGTACGCCTAACAAGCACGCGCGTATTCCCATCTTAATGGGGTGACGAAAAACACCCTACAGATTCTGGCACGCCCGGTGGGACGAATCTCTCCTCCCATATTTCGGGTTAAACGTTCATGTGAACTCAATCAATATACATATCGATTGCCACTGAAATGATGTTCTTTTTTTTCCATGCAGCAATCAACCTTCGACGACAATGTCTCCCCAGACGAATTCAGCTTCCAACGTGACCCCGATTCCGTACATGGTCAAGATCAACGCTCGTGTGGTTCTCCCCGCGAGCCTCAGTCGACAGTGGGAGGAACCGCCCCGCTAGTTTGGCTCCGTCATCATCTTCCCTGCCGGAAGCGCTCATCTGGCGGAGATCTCGGCGGAACAGGTGGTCAAACCGGTCTCAAGGGGTAAGAGGCCGAATGTCGTGATCGCCAAGGCACCACAACCGAAACTCAAGACGGTATCTGAACGATTCTCTGGTGCTCCAGCGGGGTGCAAGAACTTCGGTACAAAGGGCAAAATCAAATGTTGCGGACGAGCTCAGGCGATGACTCCAACATATGCACAATCGAGCGTATTTCCAAGGCCCTCCATCGCCCGGTCTGCGGCGTCTTCCCAAAGAGCTGAAGTCTGCCAGGTGCTTAGAACAGAAAAGTTAAGGCAGAAGCGGCTCAGGTATCGAGCCAACAAGAGGGCCAAGGCTTCAGCCAAATGGAATCATGTGAAGTTCCAAGTACAGGGTTGCCTCGCGACGACGGCTGAGTCTGGCGTAAGAATCAGCAATTACTTCGAGCCTCTGAAGTGGGTTCAGAAAAATTCCATGACTGCCAGAATCAAGAAGACAGCGGTCCGAACGATTCTACAAAGAGACGTGTCCCGGCCCCAACAGAAAAAGTATGACACTGTCTCTTCAAGATTCTATCAAGCACTCTGTGCCGCACGAAAGCAGCGGGGCAGACCCAGAAAAGAAGCGCCATCACCATTCAAGAAACTGGTTAGGCCAGCCGTCTTTAATCGACTACCAGCTACCGAAACAAGGGGGTCAAGACAGCAATCCATGAAATCAGCTGCCAATGATAGAAAGACGGCCGGATATATCATCTATACGGTCTATATGGCGGGCGGACGCCCCAGCGACAACCTTCGCAGCAAAAGCAAGGATGGGGCCACCATATCCCAAGCCCAATCTAGCCTGAATGTGGTCGCCGCCGCTCAAGAACAACCGCCCCCGCTGGATGAAGAAAACCCTCTCGATGAGGATGATAGGCAGAAAGACCCCTCAGTCCACACAGAGTCAAGCTCGGACAGCGAGGAAGAGCCGACTTTCCGCCCCAGGACTGCGGAGCAAGAGCTGCTTCAAGAGCTTCGAAAACAGCTCAGGAGCAAAGATAAAGAGATGGCCAAGCTCTATTCGAAGATTGACGACTTAACGAACGTGGTGATGCAGCTTACGGCTCAAATTGCTCGAGCGCCTCCCAATCAAGCACAAGCCGCTACTAATCAGCCGGGTGATGACAATCCGAGGCAGCCAATGCCTGTTCCTTCGGGTCCAAGACTGGTCGAGCCACATGAGAGCCGTCCACACTCCGCTTCTGGGGACGCCTTGGCCCCAGATAATACTATCCCGCTAACACAGGATCGGATAATGGATTTGGTCACCAGCAAGGTTAAAACATTGGTGGCCGAAGCTGAAGCTCAGAAAGAAATCGGCAGTAGCGGGCGGCCATATCCCGCGCAGTACGATCTGATTGAGTTCCCAAGCGGCTACGTTATTCCTAAGTTCGGAAGATTTGATGGAACGGGGAATGCAAATCAGCACGTCGCCCACTTCAAAGCATCGTGCGGAAATACAGGGGGCAATGGCGCGCTCCTTCTTCGTCAGTTTGTCAATAGCCTGACCGGCGTCGCCTTCGACTGGTATGCGAGTATACCGGACGGGTCCGTCATTACCTTTGCCCAAATGGAGTCCCTGTTTCGGCAAAGGTTCATGAGTGTCAGTGATAAAATCTCCATTGCCGACCTTGTGAGGACCAAGCCGGGGAAGAATGAAAGCAACACCGACTTTATTGCCCGATGGCGTAATCTCACGGTCAAGTGCGAACCGCCGCTGGAGCAGGACCAGTCCGTCAGCCTTCTCATTGGGAACCTCAGCAATTGGATGGTCCCATTCTTGTGTACAGCAGGCCTCAAGACGTTTCAAGAGCTAACCAAGAAAGTCCAAATGCTGGAACGCTCTAAGCAAGAGTCCCCGCCGGACTCTCAGAGAGACAAAACTTGGAAAAGCAAGCGGGACGACAGCCGTAGAAGCGGGAGTTCCAGCAGTACCAATGTCTTCAATGCGTCCGACAATGAAGAAAAGCGAAGGGCGGCCGAATCCAAAACTAACCGGTCTCGAAAGCCATTGTTGGGAGGAGATGGGCCTTCCCTAGAGGAGAAAAAGAACAAGGTTTACTCTTTCAGGAGGGACAAAGTCCGCAAGATATTTAAAGATGCCTTGAACAACGGCCTCCAATTGCCGGAGTCGAAAAGACCCTAAGAAGCAAAAATGACCGACAATCCTCTGTATTGCCCGTACCACCGAGTAGTGAGCCATGCGATCGAGGATTGCTATATCTTCAAAGATTGGGTCGAGAAGCAGTACAAGGCTGGAGAGATCGAACTGTCCAAAAGTGTGTTGGTGAACAATCAAGTTGCAACCACCAACTTTATACAGACAGAAACTGAAGCCTTCTGGGAGCAGACAGCCGAACCCGCTGCCCTGAGAAATAAAACAGACTCATCGCGGCCTCCGTGGAGTACGCACATATCTAATAAGATGAAGAAGATGATAAAGCTACTTCGGAAAGAACCCAGGACGGAATGGGAAGGGCAGAAGAAGCCTACCAGTCCAGCTGCCAATGCGGCTCCATCAGGCTCAAAATCCAAGAAGCTCAAGAAGAAGAAAAGTGCAGCTCGACGCGAAAAAGTGTCTGCAGGGAGATCGACCATTCAAAAATATATCGATTCCCTCGAAGAATATGAACAAAAGGAAAGAACATTGATTCAATTGAAGGAGTTCTTCCCTGTACAAGCGGCTGAAATTCTAGAGGAGTTAGAAGAAGACTCCAATAAAGAGATCCCAGTAATGACCTGCTATGCCATCCATCTTGGCAGCGACTCCGAGGATGAGCTCTGTTTTCCCGAAGAGGACGAGGAGCTCACCACAAAGGCCAATCAAATCCAGCTCAGAAGCGGCAGGGCTCTACCGCAAAATCAGGGCAACGCCCCAAAAGGGAAGGAAAAACAAGTCGCTAATGAAGAAGATGGCAGAGAACTGGCTGATGAAAACATAAGTCCTTCCTCGGTGGATTATAATATCTTGGCACATCTCCGGAAGCTTCCGTCTCTCCTAAGTATCTACGACGCCTTGGTCCTATCTAAGGAGCTTAGAGATGTTCTTATTCACGCTCTACAAAACCCCGAGCGGTATCAGGCTCATTTTGTGGAAATTAATATGAAAGAAGCCCAGCATGCTTTGCATGCCGCCGCAGTCACATTTAAGGATGAAGACTTGCTACTGGGAACGGCTGAGCATAATCGGCCGCTTTACGTGACCGGGTACAGCGACGGAGATCGAATTAATCGCATATTGATTGATCCGGGGTCCTCAGTGAACATCATGAACTTGCGAACTCTGAAGAGTTTATCAATGGACGTCCGACACCTGTCAAGGGAAAGGATTGTCATTCAAGGCTTCAACCAAAATTGCCAGCAAGTTCTGGGGTCCATAGCTCTGCCAATCAAATTCGGGGATCTGCAAACTGAAGCTAAGATATACGTGATCGACGTCGACACATCTTATAAGATTCTCTTGGGGCGGCCGTGGCTCCATGATTACGGCATCATTCCGTCAACTCTCCATCAATGCATGAAGTATACTAAAAATGGCAAAGAAAGACGCATTGACGGAGACATCCAGCCGTTCGGTGTGCATGAAGTCCGATATGAAGATTCTCGGTACTTTATGAACCACCAAAATGCTAAGCCACAACTGACTGAGGATAGACCAGCCCCAAGGCTCAAAAGCAAATCTGCGCCGGCTGTCACTTTCAAAAGCAAAAATGCCCAAGTGCGCCCGCATTTCGGTAGCGACACTGATGAGTCCGACGCTCGAAGCCCGTCCTTCCATAAAACTTGCCCTCGTTTCAGCAGCGATACGGATGAATCCGTCACTGAAGCCCCATCTAGCAGTAAAGTCCGCCCTCATCTTGGCAGCGACACTGAAGAGTCAGAGGAGGAGGACCTGTCGTGCAACAGCGGTGCAGATTGGACCCCCACGCAACAAGCGAAACTACGAGAGACCTTCGAAGTTGCAGAAGGGTCCCTAGCCGTTACAAGGGTACCAGAACAAATGTGTAAAGAGCTCGATGCATTATCAATCTCCACCGTGGACCAGCTGAAAACTTTCTACGTTCCCGGGAGGAAAAGTGGACAGAAGGGCATCTTGTTTTATGGGTCAAACCCTGTTGCGCACCCGGACGATTTGTCTGTCGCGTGCCTTCCATATGAGAGAGGCATAAGAGCCGTCCTCAATCCCAGATACTATGCGCCCGAGATGCGGGAATACTTTAAGAAGTGCGGATGCCGGTTATATCAAACGGAGTCAGAAGCAAAGTTTTACGAAGGGCTATGGCATCCGCCCCAGGTCCGAGCACTCATCGATGGACGAATTCCAGATAGACGGGGCATAGGCTACATTCAACCTGATTCCAAAGCGTGCTACATGATCCATGTTGGTGAGGCCAGCGAAAGATCAAATGATGACGACGAGATAGCCGAGCCAGAAGAAGCTCCTCAAGAGCTCGAAGATGGCGGACAAGCAACCTTTGACGAGCTAACCGAGATTGACTTAGGAACGCCCGATAATCCAAGGCCGACCTACATCAGCTCGCTCTTGTCAGAGGAAATGAAAGCGCAGATAATTGCCCTGCTGCATGAGTTCGTCGACTGCTTCGCGTGGACATACAAAGAAATGCCTGGCCTTTCCCCTGAAGTGGCCGTACATAAGTTGGCTATATCTCCTGATGCTAAGCCAGTCAAACAAGCTCCTCGAAGAATGAGAAGGGAACTAGAAGAAAAGGTCATCGAGGAAACTAAGAAGCTCATCGATGCCGGCTTCATCAGGGAAGAGAAATATGCGGACTGGATCGCATGCATAGTCCTAGTCAAGAAGAAAAATGGGCAGATCCGAGTTTGTGTCGATTTCAGGGACCTCAACAAGGCATGTCCAAAGGACGACTTCCCACTACCGGTCATGGAAATGATGGTCGATGACACCTCAAATTACGAGTTGTTCACCTTTATGGACGGCTCGTCTGGATATAATCAGATCAAGATGTCGTCTGAGGATGAGAAGCACACGGCATTTCGAACTCCGATCGGAATATATTGCGACAAGGTGATGCCGTTCGGACTGAAGAACGCAGGTGCTACATATCAAAGGGCAATGACCAATATCTTCGATGACCTAATTCATAAAGTCGTTGAATGTTATGTTGATGATCTGGTCGTTAAGACTGAAACCAAGGCCGATCATATCCAGGATCTTAGGACCGTTCTCACCAGACTGAGGGAATTTGAACTGAAGATGAATCCTCTGAAATGCACTTTTGGCGTGTCATCGGGAAAATTCCTGGGCTTCATAGTTCGACATCGAGGGATCGAAGTTGACCCATCAAAGATAAAGGCCATCATGGAGATGCCTCCTCCGAAGAGTCTGACGCAGCTAAGATCTTTTCAAGGCAAGCTTGCTTATATACGGAGGTTTATCTCAAATTTATCGGGGAGATGTAGGCCCTTCTCAAAGCTCATGAAGAAAGGAGCTCCTTTTATCTGGGATGCCAAATGTCAAGAAGCGTTCGAAAGCATCAAACAGTACTTGTTGCACCCTCCAGTGTTGGCCGCTCCCATTCCAAATAAACCGCTGATTCTCTACACTGCCGCGCTAGATGAGTCACTTGGTGCGCTCCTTGCTCAGAACAATGAGGAGGGAAAAGAGAATGCCCTCTACTACCTCAGTCGAACTCTAGTCGGGGCGGAACACAACTATTCCCCAATCGAAAAGCAATGCCTGGCTCTGATATTTGCTGTGAAGAAGCTGAGGCACTATCTGCTGGCTCACCGGGTTATGCTAATCTCCAAGGCCGACCCGCTCAAACACTTGATGACCAGAGCAAGCCTAGCCGGCAGAATGGCAAGATGGGCCGTCATGCTACTTGAGTTTGACATAGTATATACTCCTCAAAAAGCAGTAAAAGGTCAAGCTCTTGCAGACTTCCTCACTGCTCATCCCATACCAGAAGGGTCACCACTCAATTATGAGTTACCCGACGAACATGTGCTACACCTAGAGAATGACGAGCCATGTTGGGAGCTCTACTTCGATGGGGCCTCATCGATAAGGACCTCCAGTAAATCAAGTGTCCCGGAGATAAAAGCAGGGATATGATTGGTATTCATCACGCCATCAATGGGAACCCTACGGCGTTCTTTTGCTCTCACCGAGCCTCGCACAAACAATGATGCTGAGTATGAAGCTCTGATAGCTGGTTTGGAGCTCGCCATAGAGATGGAAATCCTTCGGCTACGGGTTTACGGTGACTCCCAGCTTGTCGTCAACCAAGTAAGCGGCGATTATAAAATATACAAACCCGAGTTAGCTCGGTACAGAGGCCGAGTGGTGGAACTCATGAAACGGTTCACTCACATTGAACTAATGAGAGTCCCTAGAGCGTTGAATGGAAAGGCTGACGTACTCGCTCGCTTGGCCAAGGAGCTGGCCGATCCTGACATGGACAAAATTCTGATCACAGTCAGGAGCCGACAAATTCTACCCCCAGTCTCTCTACGAGAAGAGAAAAGCGCGGAACAGAAGAGCAGTCCTGCCGAAGAAGCTTCGATCATCCAAGACGAGCCCGATTGGAGAGAACCCTTCATAGAGTACCTCCGATACGACAGGCTGCCCGAAGAAAAATCTGTGAGGATTCAGCTGAAGAAGAGAGCTCTCCGATACGTGTTTGTAAATGACACGCTATACCGCAGGTCATATGACCAACTCTGGCTCAGGTGCCTGTCATCGGCCGAAGCCCAAAAAGTCATGAAAGAAGTTCACTCAGGCGTTTGCGGTGCTCACCAATCTGGCCCCAAGATGTGACTGCAAATTAAACGGCTTGGGTATTATTGGCCCACCATGATACGGGACTGCGGAGAGCATGCAAAGAAATGTTATATCTGCCAAATTCACGGTGATTTCATTCACAAGCATCCCAATCCGTTGCATCCTACGGTGGCGTCGTGGCCCTTCGAAGTCTGGGGCACCGACATTGTTGGCCCAATTGATCCTCCGTCATCCAAAGGCCACCGGTTCATACTGGCCGCAACTGATTACTTCTCCAGATGGGCTGAAGCTGTCCCGCTAAAAGAAGTCAAGACAAAAGATATTCTGACATTCTTCCAACACAATATTCTATACCGCTTTGGTACACCAAGAAGAATCATTTCTGACAACGGGCCTTCTTTCAAGAGCTTCAATGTCTCAAGGTTCGCTACTCAGCACAACATAGACTGGAGATATTCCTTCATCTACAATCCAAGAGCCAATGGGCTAGCCGAAGCCTTCAATAAGACTCTATGCAAGCTCCTGAGGAAAATTGCTTCAGCCAACAAGAGAGACTGGAATCTCAAACTTCACGAGGCGTTGTGGGCATATCGTACCACGCACCGTACTCCAACTCAGTCCACTCCATACTCATTGCTCTTCGGAGTGGAGGCGGTCCTCCCCCTCGAAGTTGAAGTTCCAAGCTTAAGAATGGCCGTCCAACATGAGTTGACGGAGGAGGAAAACGTGCTCCTTCGACTTAAAGAGCTCGATGCCCTCAAAGAAAAGAGGCTCGCGGTACAGAAAAATCTGGAGCTATACCGAGCCCAAATGTCACGGGCCTATGACAAGATAACCCGTCTCCGCGCTTTCAAGAAAGGTGAATTGGTGTTGGTCCTCAAAAGACCGATTGTCCCCAATCGACATGCCAAGGGAAAATTCGAGCCAAATTGGGAAGGACCATACGTCATCGAGAAAGTGTTCGACGGAGGATCCTACCAACTAATAAGTGCCGAGGGAGAAAGGCCCATGCCACCCATCAATGGCCGATATCTCAAGAAATACTACACGTAAATGCTCCAAGTCGCAGGCGAATTGAGCACATCAGCCCTACGGTCTGGATCAGACATCCTGTAAAACCGTATACAATCCATGGGCGTAAATGACCCCTATCTCTCCCAAATCCTGCCGGTGAGACTACTTTTAAAGTCCCACCAGCGCAAAAAAAAACAAAAAAAAACGGTATGTCCACAAGCAAAATGGGCACGGATGAAAACCCGAAAGGGCTCCGTGAGTAAAAACAGCAGGACTGCCGGCGAGTTTGTAAAAATCCGAAAGGGCGCAAACTCGTGAAAAAGAGATGAAATGCACTCACAAAGTCCTCTCGACTTTGTGAGGAGAAAATTCCCGCGTGAGATCCTTACGACTCACAAAGGAGCAACACACTTGGGAGTCCCCACGACTCCCAAGGAGAAAATACACTTACGGGATCCTTACGACCCGTAGGGAGAAAATGCTTTGTGAGACCCTTACGGCTCACAAAATTGAAAAGCCTTAGGTGATAGGGACCCAAACCTGTCTCCTAAGCCATCGTTCCCCAACGGGCAATGGCAAATGATGAGTCGCTCCTGGCATTTCGCTTCAGTGTTAGCGGTGCTGATGCCGACCAAAATCCCAGATCCCAAGTCCTCCCAATGCAAATGATGAGTTGCTCCTGGCATTATTCCAGTGCAGCAATGCTGATGCCAAACAAGATCCAAATTCCAAGTCCCCAAACGGCGAATGATGAGTCGCTCCTGGTACCACATTCCAGTAGAGCGATGCAGACGCCAACCAAAATCCGATTTCTTAAAATTCTCCTGGCCCTACGGCGGGTCCCCAAATTGACCATCGTATACAATCCACGGGCTCAAATAATTCTCATCATACCCATGCCTCACCGTAATCACCAGTTACGCGGCCGGTCTCCGCTTTGGGAATGATGCTCCATTGATAAGATCCACTCATGTGTCCTCACGATATATGAGGAGAACAAACCTTTGCGGGATCCTTACGACTCATAAAGGAAAAACACACTTAGGAGTCCTCACGACTCCTAAGGAGAAAATACACCTGCGGGATCCTTACGACTCGTAGGGAGAAAATGCTTTTATGGGACCCTCACGGCCTATAAAATTGAAAAGTCTTAGGCGATAGGGATCTAAACCTGTCTCCTAAGCCATCGCTCCCCAATCCCCAAATGGCGAATGATGAGTCGCTCCTGGTACCATATTCCAGTGCAGCGATACAGACGCCAACCAAATTCCAAATCCCATACCCCAACGGCGAATGATGAGTCGCTCCTGGTACCATATTCCAGTGCAGCGATGCAGACGCCGACAAAATCCCGAAATTTTTCCGGCCCTACGTTCTGGATCATACATCCTGCAAAACCGTATACAATCCACGGGCGTAAAACAATCCTAAAATTCTCTCAATGACAGATGATGATTCGCTCCTGGTACCATATTCCAGTATAGCGATGCTGATGTCAACCCAAATCAAAATCAACAAGTCAACTTCCACTCCGACACCGCAAAAAGCGGAGCAAGTCAGAATCCAATCTCGACGCCGCAAGAAGCGGAGCAAGTCAAGTCTACCCCTGACACTGCAAGAAGCAGAGCAAGTCAAATCAAGCACCGACCGTCCAAGTCGCTAAAAGGGCAGTATCGACCGTCCACGTCGCAAAAAGGGCAGAATCGACCGTCCAAGTCGCAAAAAGGGCAGCATCGACCGTCCACGTCGCAAAAAGGGCAGAACCGACCGTCCAAGTCGCTAAAAGGGCAGCACCGACCGTCCAAGTCACTAAAAGGGCAGCATCGACCGTCCACGTCGTAAAAAGGGCAGAATCGACCGTCCAAGTCGCAAAAAGGGCAGCATCGACCGTCCACGTCGCAAAAAGGGCAGAACCGACCGTCCAAGTCGCTAAAAGGGCAGCATCGACCGTCCAAGTCGTAAAAAGGGCAGCATCGACCGTCCACGTCGCAAAAAGGGCAGAACCGACCGTCCAAGTCGCTAAAAGGGCAGTATCGACCGTCCAAGTCGCAAAAAGGGCAGCATCGACCGTCCACGTCGCAAAAAGGGCAGAATCGACCGTCCAAGTCGCAAAAAGGGCAGCATCGACCGTCCACGTCGCAAAAAGGGCAGAACCGACCATCCAAGTCGCTAAAAGGGCAGCATCGACCGTCCAAGTCGCAAAAAAGGGCAGAACCGACCGTCCAAGTCGCTAAAAAGGCAGCATCGACCGTCCAAGTCGCAAAAAGGGCAGCATCGACCGTCCACGTCGCAAAAAGGGCAGAACCGACCGTCCAAGTCGCTAAAAGGGCAGCATCGACCGTCCAAGTCGCAAAAAGGGCAGAACCGACCGTCCACGTCGCTAAAAGGGCAGAACCGACCGTCCAAGTCGCTAAAAGGGCAGCATCGACCGTCCAAGTCGCAAAAAGGGCCGCATCGACCGTCCATGTCGTAAAAAGGGCAGTGCCAGTTTCCCGAAAGGTGGGAACCGAATCAAGTCGCCTCCACGTGAAAGAAGATCCATCAATTTCATGCACACGACCCACATATGTGGTGTGCATTTATTGATGGGGGGAAATTTGTTGGGGTAAAAATTTACACCCCGGTTGACCAAGTCAAAATCAAAGTCAACCCAAGCCAAGTGGGCCCAAGCCCAGATCCAGTGGGCCCATGCCCGGGTCGAGCCCGAACATACCAAGATAAAAAATTTGTAATAAATAATTTTGTTGTATTTCTTTTATTTTATTTTATTTTATGGATAAATGTAAGAAAAATAGGCATAAAGCCAAATTTTTGTAAAGCCCATGGCTTATGTGCAAAAAGAAATGGCACATGAGCCATGGGATAGGCAAAATGCCATTTTGTGAAGCCCAAGGGGCTATGTGTAAAGTGTATGGCCTATAAAGGCAAAGATAATGAAATAACTCACAACTTTTTCTCTCCAAAAAAAAGTTTCAGATCTGAGATCTTTCTTCTTTCTTCAAGGTTCCAAAACCTTCTTCTTTCTTTTGAATTAAATCAAGAGTTCTACTCTCCTTTTTATAAAACAAATTAGTTTTTCACCACAAAACCCATCAAGGGGAACTCAGATCTTCCATTAGATCTCAAAAAGGAGTGATTTTTAAAATCCCATATCTTTTGATCTTCAAGATCCAGCTAACAGAGGAGGAAGAAGAAGAACCCCTTTCACTAAACCCAACAAAAAAAAACACTCAGGAGTCCAACTCCTCTTTGATTTCTCTTCAGAGAAATCTTTTTAGGCTAAAAGCCCTCTTTTCCTCTCCAGCGCGCTGCGCCCGAGCGCAAAGCGCCCACGTGCCGACACGTGGCTCGCGCGCTTGCGCTCCAGCGCGCAGCGCTCATGCGCAAAGCGCCCACGTGCCGACACGTGGCGCGCGCGCTTGCGCTCCAGCACGCAGTATTCATGCGCAAAGCGCCCACGTGCCGACACGTGGCGCGCGCCCTTGCATTCCAGTGCGCTTGCGCTCCAGCGCGCAGCATTCATGCGCAAAGCGCCCACGTGCCGACACGTAGCGCGCGCGCTTGCGTTCCAGTGCGCTTGCGCTCCAGCGCGCAGCGTTCATGCGCAAAGCGCCCCCGTGCCGACACGTGGCGTGCGCGCTTGCGCTCCTGCGCGCAGCGCTCATGCGCAAAGCGCCCACGTGCCGACACGTGGCGCGCTTGCGCCTGAGCGCACAGCAACTAAGCGCACAGCGCCCAAGGTGCTGCCCCATGCATCCTGTGGATGTCTTTTCCCCTTTTTTTTTTATATATATACATATGTATACCAACGTACACATACACATACTCCACGACACTGTCCCTGTTAGAAAAAAATTTCTAACGGGGCGTTGCCCCGCACCCCGGAAGGGGGCTGCTAGCCCTCTTGACCCCCAGCCCGCTATCCGGGTAGCGGGACCCCCGTAAAAACTCTGCGTGGCTCCCGATATATTCAAACCCCCCTCCAAAACAACAACACACGTACACTGCACATTGAGTTCATATGACCAGTTTGACCCGTCAATCGGAGGTTCCCTCGCCCCAAAGACGGGGGGGAGGGGTAATTAACGGCAGCTTAGTCCGCGGCTGCCGGAGATTCGGATTCCCATAATCATTAAACCCCGACCTACCTTAGGCAGGGGGAATCTGTAGTACGCCTGACAAGCACGCGCGTATTCCTATCTCAATGGGGTGACGAAAAACACCCTACAATGTCATCCGCCACGTATCGTAATCTAAGGAAATACCACTTGTGAGCATCATAATTAGCCCCCCACTCTCGTTCCGACCTATTTATGGGTCGGGTCGAGAGTGGCCTGCTCGGTTCTTCTTCGGCTCAGTTTGGCACCGAGAATCAGAATGTGGATCGTCCGGGAACGACATGGTGTCTGGCGGTTGCGTCGTTTCGATCTTTGGGCCCACATGTCGTCTTGTCATGCGCCTCAATTTTCGCGCGTATCTCCGATGGCGTCAGCGGATCAGTGAAATAATTGCGCTTTAAAGAGGGGCGCCGTTTCAATCGATTCGCCAGTTGGGATACAGGCCACGTGTCCGACGTTGGTTGGCGGAAGCGACAGGCTGTTTCTGACTCTGCAGTTGAAGAGACGTCCCCAATGGCCGGTCGCCACGTGGAGCTTCGACTGTCGCTTTGGCATGATGTTTCGTTTTGGCGGGAATCAATTTGGGCCGTGGGATGTTCTCTTTTGGGGTGTATAAAATAGGAGGGGACCATCCTAAGGCCAACATTTTGCTCTAATTCTCTTCCATTGCTGAAGATTGCCCGGCGTTCCACTTCTTAGATCGGATCCTCTGTGATTTTTCCTCGGTGAGTCCCTTCCTTTGAATCAGGTTAGATGTCTTCATCCGAGGAGTCTGTAGAGATAGTAAGGGTAGAGTCGGACGATGATGCCTCAGTTTCTAGGGCTGAGTCCAGTAGGTCTTCCTCCTCTTCGGCTTCAGATAGCCAAGAGGGTTCTTCTTCTTCTTCTTCTTCTGTGCTAGGTTCGTCCCCTAGGGTCAGGGCCGCCCTTATCACTCGCCGTCGGGCGGAGAAAATGGCTCCCAAGGTGTGCATCGGGAACACCCGCGATGCGTCCTCCATTTTGAAGAGTCTGGAAGAGCATTCCGAAATTCAGACTCGATTCCACATCCCCTCTAACTATTCCATCCGTTTAGCTAGAGTGGATGAGCGGGCGGACCAGGTGCAAGGCAAGGAGATTGCCCTGTATTTGGAAGCTTTCTGTCCTTCCCAACTGAAGTTTGTGGGGTGCTTCGTTGCTTCCGTCTTGCCCTGGGCCAGCCAGCGCCGAACTCGTGGAGAATCCTCCTCGGGTTTCTGGTCCGGCTAAAACTCGATCAAATCCACTTCAGTTTGACCCTCATTGTGTCTTTCCTTTGTTATAAAAATCATCCCGGCACCAGCAAGGAAGAGCCGAGCTGGGTGTATTTTTCGTATAAAAAGCGTAAGAGTGGGCCGACTGGGTCGGGGGTACTAGTCATCCCTTCTTCCATCCACGAATGGAAGTAGAAGTTTGTATTCGTCGACCCACCTGAGGGCGAGGATTGGCTTATGCCTATACAGTGGCTCAGGGCCGACTGCCCGAGGGTAAAGCAGTCAACTTCCCTCGAGGCGAGGGTGGTGTCCCAGTGGAAACTAATCCAGCGGGCGGATGTTTTGCTATCCAAGCAGGCACCGAGCTGGGCTGGGCTTAGTCCTGCGCGTTTTCTGGGTAAGTTAGGGCCTTCGACGACCTGTTTAGACTTCGTTAACTTCTTTCTCCTTTTAGTGTCGCTAACTCCCTTTTGTTTGTGTGTTCTTTCTTGCAGAGCTCATGGACCGATAGAAGATCCTAGCCGCCATGGCCGCCAAGAACCAAGGAAGGAAGGCCGGGAGCGCAAGCTCGTCCCAACTCGGTCCGAGCTCATCCCCGAGGCTAACTCCACCGTCCAAGCCTTCCTCCTCTCCCCAAGGCCCAGAAGAACGCCACGGGGGGGAGGGTCATAAGCACGCACAGGACCCGGAGTCCTGGGCAAGAGAGGAGGAGGAGGCTGAGCCTGCCGAAATCCCCCTCAAAAGGCTGAAGCGGACGGTCTCTCGGCCACTTTCTACCAGGATCCCAGTGCAGGAGGGCGACTTCTGCATTGATATGCACCCGGGGCTCTCCGTCGTCGATAGCCTGCTTTCGGACATGGAGCAGGCAACCGGGTGCAAGATTCCCCTGGGGACCATGAAGGCCCAGGTGGCCGCCATAGCACAGGAGGCGGTTCAGGTCGGTACTTAACTTTTCTTAAAATTTCTTATGTCTTGTTTTCTCGGTTTGAGCTTTCTAATTCGTTTGCTGTTTTTGCTCAGGTCCTTCATCACTGTGCTCTCCTCGTCACCATGGAATCCGAAGAGGTAGCCCTGGCCATGAAAAAGGCGGGCGAATCCTCCTCGCAGGAGGAGGAACTCCGCCTCCAGCTGCGGCAGGTGAAGGATAAGGCGGCTCTCATCGACATGGTCGCTGAAGGGCTGACGAACTCCAAGTTGAAGGAGTCTTATCGGCTCCTGGATGAGTCCAACCGGGTCATCCAGGCCAAGTTGGAGAAGGTGAACAACTTCTACAACTTGATGAAGAAGTCGAGTGACGCCCTCAAGAGGGATGTTCGGGTGGTTATGGACGCGATGAAGCTTGCCAAGAGCAGGGCGGCGAAGGCCGTGGAGGGATACAAGGCGTCCGACCAATTTTACGCCGATCTCACCGAATTCGCTGCCGTCATGTGGCACGGCGCCCCGTCGTGTAGCACAGCGCCTTCGACGCCGTCAAGGAGTCTTTGCTGGGGTTCGATGACAGCGAGCTTCGCGCTAAGTACCTCTTAACCGAGAAAGCGCCGCAAGGGGAAGTCGTCAAGGCGGCCGTTGGGGGCGAGGCTATCGGTGGAAGCCCCGACCCCGAGGTCGCATTTTTGATCCCTGATGGCGGCCACGAGCAGGGTGAGATCTCAGCCGAGTGGGCGGCCTAAGCTTTCCTCCCTTGAAGATTTTTTTTCTTTTCTTAAAATTTTCTAAGCCTCCGGGCATTTCTGTAAGGCTGAGTAGCCCAGAATACCTTGTATTTATCTTTGATTATAAATAAAGTACTCATTTTCCTTTGCCCAAATGTCTGCTCACTGCGCAAGTAATTTTAGCTCGTATACTTTTCATTGTTCAAATCTTCATTCTGCAAGTATTTTTAGCTCGTAGGTCTTTTTATCTTGCAAGTACTTTTAGCTCGGTGTCCACCCTTACCGCACTTGCTGACCGTTCATCGAGTAGAGTTTAACGATAGCCAAGTGTAGGAAGGTCGGTGTCCTCCTTTCCCTCAGAGTCAAGGTGGCGATTGTGCATCGAGTTGAATGATAGCAAAGTGTAGGAAGGTCAGTATCCTTCTTTTCCCCCGAGTCGAGGTGGCGATCGCGCATCGAGTACGAACCGATTGATGGGCCAAGCATCAATTTGTTCGGCGGCCTCGTGAGGAGGGCTTTTAGATCCGCTTCTTTGTAGCACAGGAATTTACTCGCTGCGGATGGACCGAGCAGGAAGCTACTTGGTTGCCTCGACGTCGAGGGCTTTGGATCCACAGTATTGATGGGCAGGAAGCTATCCACTGCAGATGGATCGAGAAGGAAGCTACTCGGTGGCCTCGTGAGGAGGGCTTTAGATCCATACCATTGATGGGCAGGAAGCTACCTACTGCGGATGGATCGAGCAGGAAGCTACTCGATGGCCTCGTGAGGAGAGCTTTAGATCCACAATATTGATGGGCCGGAAGCTACCCACTGCGGATGGACCGAACAGGAAGCTACTTGGTGGCCTCGTGAGGAGGACTTTAGATCCACAATATTGATGGATAGGAAGCTACCCACTGCGGATGGACCGAACATGAAGCTACTCGGTGCAACAACCCTAAACTTTATGTATAATTTTTTTTCAAAAATACAGAAAGGGGTACTTGAACCTTAGCACAAGTTATAAGTTTGATTTGCTTTTGAACAGCAAGAAGGAGCATGTAGCTCATTGGTAAGACCTTGCACTGCTGAACCAAAGCACCAGAGTTCAAATCTCATCAGTCACGCATTATTTTTATTTAAAATTCTTTTAATCTTTTAGAAGCCCAAGAGTCTACACGTGCACAACATGTAAACTGAAGAGTCACACATAAAACAAACAAGTCCACTGCAGTAGACCAAGCGACGGGGACACTTGGCGAGGAGACGCGGCCCAACTCGGCCGACTCGGGCCGGCGACTCGGTCGAATCGGCAGGGGCCGCCGATCCGACTCAGTTGAAACCCCGATTTTCTTCTATCCTCTGTAACCTTTGGCCTACCCCATAACCCCTGTACTATTTAATTTCTCTGCACATTTACAGAGTAAATTAAAACCTCCATTTAATACATTTTTAATACAAAATTTTAATACACCCTTTCATTACCCTAAACTTTAATTTTTCCTATAAATACCACACCTCAAATCACCCCCTCACTCTCAAATACCAGCCCAAACTCTCAAGAAAATTCCCAAGACTTTTTGTGTGCAAGTGGAGTTAGCAAAGAGCGATGCTCCGGCGAACTTCCGATGGCAATCCGAGGAGTTTTTGGCGACGAAACGTTGCACCGGTGCTTCCCCAAACTTCCTCTTCCTCCTCTCTTGACCCTAATCTAGTAAGTCCCCCTTCTCTCTCTTTTTCTATTCTCAAATTCTTAATCCTTAAAACGTGTCGGAAGCGGAGTTATCCGGTTCCGATTCTCTTTTCTTTCAAAATACAACATTTTCTTAATAACAAATCTATAACTTTTGATATATATTATTTAATACTCATTAACTAAGACAATAGAACAAGTTTGATATTAAAATGATAATCGTAGCAAGTTTTATTCCACTTTTACAGTAAAATACATTTATATTTCATATCGACATGTTTATACCTTTTAACCATGCTAGTTTTAGAAAACTCACGAGGTAATGACCTACCTCCTCACAACACTCATATGTAATATAGCACGATGATATTTGGGAACATAGTTTTGGGAAAAATACGATTTTACACATAACTACCTCCGACTTATAAAAACCTTTTTTTACAAGATGTGTATTTTTAACAATTCTTTGCAATGTGCCGCTACAACCCATTTCGGGGAACCCGTTCGGGATGGTGCGGATTATCGCACATCCTCGAACTTAGTAGTGCGAGATGCAGACCTCCGCAAGGAGCATACGGTCTCAAAAGATTTAAAATACAATTTTCTTTAGAAAATGTGATTTCTATTATAAATAAAACTTATTTTTAATAAATAAATATATATATGTAATTAATACCAAAATATCTATTTTTAGTATTTATAATATTCCATATTTCCAAAATTCAAGAAAAACATCCCATTTACAAGAAAATACCATACAATTCCAATATTACAAATAAAAACCATATATTATGAAATTAGGTTTTATTCATTAGAAATGTCATATTGATCAAATATACATCCATGAAAACTCTAAAAACGATAATAAAATACTTTGGGTGTATTTTGAAAATTATACAAAATTATTTTTACATAAAACCCCCACAAGTTATACTAAATTACAATAAGTACCTTAGCAAACATAGGTTTAGCGGGACCAGTCTCTTGAGCCTCAGAGAGCCGGAGATATGGGTGTTTTTCTATTAAAGATAGACAACTTAACAAACGGTGTTATCAACATGGTAATCGTCTTTGAAAAATACATAAATCTTGCCGTCCATATGCATCGGTTACCGATAGCACCAAAACATAATTTAGGATTCAATTTCTTTTCAAATTGTCCGACTCAGACTGAGTCTCAATATAATTAATCTGACTTGAATATGATTCAAGTACAAACTACAATGCAACATGAATCCATATATTCAATCTGTTCAATCTATTCAAACTATATTTACCGAACCGAACCATGAATATACATCCATCTACATGATTCTCCAGTTACATCCATTTACTGATATCATGATTTCGGCAAGTCATCCATCTATACAATTCAATTTACAAGACAATACAATACAAATAAGACATCGCGGGGTTTAAAAGGGGTAAATTGGTACGGAAGGTGTTAGAAGTGGCACGAGACAACAACCATAAAGACACCTAACCTGAATTCAATTGCTGTTGTTCCGGGTATTATCGACGGAGCCTTGTACTCTTGATACCGTAGTCTCTAGTCTAGTGAGACTCCTCTCGTATACACTGGCCTCTTCTGTGCCAAGCCATAAACAACAGCGTTAACACTAAATACAATATTAAAACAATATACTCTCTATTCTGTCTATTCCATTCTTGTCTATTTATGGGACTTACCGAGCGATTTGTTCGCTGACGACATTCTCTTTCTTCTTCTTTGGAATGTCGTCAGGTGATTCACTGGAGATCGAGCCCACCAGCGAGGACTTAAATCAGCTAGCTTTCGACTCAGAGCTTTAATTACTTGTACATTTCATTTCAGTACTTTCCATTTCTGTTATGCCACTGTTTATGCATTGCTTTTCATTTCATGTATTTACTTTTCAGATGTATTGTAAAAAGAATATTAATAAATAAAGTTGTTGTTCAATTATATTAATTGTCTCTGTCTCTTGTGTATTTTATTTATATTTCTTAGATACGCTCAGCGTGCTTACTTCAGAGTAAATACGTAGCGGCCTCGTCGCGTCCCCTTCACCGTATACGGGAAGCGGGGCGTGACACTCGGTGGCGTCGTGAGGAGGGCTTTAGATCCACAACATTGATGGGCAGGAAGTTACCTACTGTGGATGACCGAGCAGGAAACAACTTGGTGGTCTCGTGAGGAGAGCTTTAGATCCACAGCATTGATGGGCCGGAAGCTACCCACTACGGATGGACCGAGCAGGAAGCTACTCGGTGGCTTTGTGAGGAGGGCTTTAGATCCACTGTTAGTTATATGTATGCCCTAGAGGCCATTACTGTACATGGGATGTATATTGTAGTGGATGCTTGGACATATATAGGGAGGACTTTCTTGCTCGATATGATAGTATGCTATCTGGTTGCTATTTGTCTTAACATGTTGACTTGTATAAGTGATGTTGTCTTGCTCTCACATGTTGATAAAGCCCTTAGGATGTGTACTTGACTACCAGGACTATGATGGAGATCATGCTAGTGGGGCCATGGGTAGTCCATAAGTACACCCTATAACTGTTCCTAGTCGTGGGAGTATTGAGACAGGGCATCGATACTCCAGAGTAGACTAGCGTATGCGCTTCTTGACCCGTATGATGGGCGATGGATGATCCCATATCTATTGGTGTTTGACATCAGAGAAGGTACACGGGTGCTCAGTGGAGACTGAGTACACTGAACGGACTCGCCGAGAACTCCTAGATGGTATTATACCTATCGTCGGATAGCAGTTCTCTGGTGACACTGGTACAGGTTAGTCTGTAGACCCGAGATCGTCATAGTGTCTTGTGTGATTCCTACTGTACTTTGATTTCCACCATACCACGGTCAAGAGATCGAGCAAAAAGGTGGTTTTTTGGTACAGTCCCGAGTCACATGGAGGCAATGAGCGATAGGAGGGGTTTCGTCTTTCCCGGTATTGGGAGTTGATGTTGCGCTATGTTCGATTGGCCATAACAGGAAATCCCTAACCAGGGTTACTGAGATTTACCGGTAAGTGTTATCAGTAGTTTCTCGAACCGTTATGGACCTTGTATCGGCATGACTTATCAGGCTATTGGGGTCTGACATTATACCATCCCCAGGCTGTGATATACGACATATCAGACGAAGAGATCGGACTGTACGGTAGTGTTACTGATTAGATTCGCAGGAGTACGAGCAGGCTTGATTATTGATCTTCTGATCGCTCAATATCCAGGTGGCCGTTACGTTTAGCAGACTGCTTGCGGCTTGTGTGTGTTTGATATGATCATTACCTACTGCCAGCGTATTGACGAGTTTTTAGAGTCCTACACAGAGGTTTCCTGGTTCATGCGACATGGAGTATGAGCACATATATGATATGTGCGGGACCGAGATTAATGCGAGTATGTGCTACCGCATTTTATTCTCGCGATATGTGACATTCGTCGGTTATATGTGATATAGCCGGGTTATCGGATCAAGTGTTGATTCGATAAGTTGTTACATTAGATATTAGTCGGTTATATGTGATATAGCCGGATTATTAAATCAAGTGTTGATTTAATAATTTAATGTATAATTATATATTTGATATATTAACATACATTAACCAATATTAATTCACTTAAGATTTCTTTTCTCACTTGATTTGTGCATGTGTATATATATTAGTGTATAAAGTTTTGTATCATGCTTGATGATATATGATTCATGGGTGTGTGTATGACTTACACCATGGTAGATATAATGTAGGGTTTTATTTATTTTAGTAAATCAAAATTGGTGGCATTTTTTTGTCATGACAAGAAGCTTGGAGAAGTTTGGATTGCCATTGACTTAGTCCATTTCTTTTGTTTTACTAAAGTATTTATAAACCAAACCATTATCCTAGCTATGGTTAAGTCTCTACAAAGGTTAAGTATATGATACTAAACTCACCCATGGTTCACATTATCCACTTGATTTTGATCATGAGAGATTTCTTTTTCTTCTTCCTAAAAGCTTTCTAGCTTCAATGGAGATGATGAAATATTGTGAGAAAAATATATCTAAAGCGAGCCCACTTCCTACTTCATCATCCTCTACTTTTATCCATTTAGTTTAGGGTGTTTGCTTCACTAATCTCACCATTAGTGAAGAGGTAGCATGAGCTCGAGTCTTCTCGACGTAGATCATCTTCGGCCTCGAAGACATTGAGCAAGCTTGTTCGTTTCTTCATGTGAACCCTTACTTGAGTCCGGGTCTTCACAACTTGCAGCGAAGGGACTACGACATGGAGCTTTAGAAGTGAAGGACCGGTCTACAAAAGTTGTATTTCTTGTACACTTGTTTGCAAAGTTGTTTGCATATTGTTTCGTCACATTTTCTAGTAACGATTCTAGAGTTAGGGTTAGCTAGAACGGTAAATTTTTGAAATTGGCATGGATGATGCCTCCCGAAACCTTGCTGCCGTGCTAGACAACCCTGCATCCATAGTATTGATGGGCAGGAAGCTTCCCACTACGAATGGACCGAGCAAGAAGGTACTCGGTGGCCTCGTGAGTAGGGCTTTAGATCCACAGCATTGATGGGTAGGAAGCTACCCACTGCGGATGGATCGAGCAGGAAGCTACTCAGTGGCTTCATGAGGAGGGCTTTTAGATTCACAACGTTTTTGGGCAGGAAGCTATGCACCGCGGATGGACCGAGTAAGAAGCTACTTTGTGACCTCGTGAGGAGGGCTTTGGATTCACAACGTTGTTGGGGAAGAAGCTATCCGCTGCGGATTGACCGAGCAGGAAGCTGCTTGGTGGCCCTGCAATAAGTTATAGCATGGAAACCGAGAGAAGTAGTTCAGATTGCATGGAAGCAAGAATCTTTATGATTAAAGAAAATACAGATTCAATGATTTAATTTAAAATCTCCCGTATTAAATGAACGGATTCGGCGGGCGTCCTCGTTGCTCGGACTTGGGTCAGTTTGTGACAACCACGATCTGCCCTATTGTCAGCTCTTCGGCTGTAATTTGGTCGGCTTGCCCTCTATATGCTTTATGTTTGTCTCGCATGTATTTTTCCAGGTGACCGGAGTGGATCATCTCTTCGATGTAATCGTGCAGCTGTTTACAATCCTCGGTCGGGTGTCTTTGTGTCTGGTGATGGGCATAATACGGGGTTTGGAGCCGTTTGCCCGTGCTTCGGGTAGCCGGCGGGAGCCTGAAGAACCTCTCGCCCTTAGCTTCCTCTAACAGCTCGGTCTGAGAGATATTTAGATGAGTGTACTCCTGAAACCTCGGGGAGTAAGGCTTCGGACGATCGACTTTCTTTTTCTCTTCCCTACCCCTTTTCTTTTGGTCGGTTTGGTCGCCTCTGGGCAGGTTGGAGTTCACCTCTGACTAGAGTTGGATTTCCCGCTAAGTCCAAGCTTTTACTTTGGCCATGGTCTTAGGTTGCGCCAATGCAAAAGAGCGGAGCCATTGTTTATGCCTGAGACTCGACCTCAGCGTGATGATGACCGTTTCGTCGTGGTGCTCGGGTACCTCCAGGAGGGCATTATAGAAGCGGGTGACATACCCTTTGAAGGATTCCTTGTCTCCGCTTTTGACAGTGAATAAGTAGTCGACTGTCTTCTTTTGTCGTCGGTTACCGATGAAATGACTGAGGAATTCTGTAGCCAGCTCCTCAAAGGTAGAGATAGAGCACGGGGTAATCCCCCGGAACCAGTCCCGGCCAGCTCGGATCAAGGTGGTGGGAAAAGCTCGGCATTGAGCTGCGTCAGAATTATCTTGGAAGCTCATGCCCGCCGTAAATGCATCCAAGTGGTCCTTCGGGTCGAACTTCCCGTCGAAGAGGGCTACTTTGGACAGCTTGTTCCTGGACGAGACTTGCTCGGCCAGCAGCTCTTCTGTAAAAGGGCTTTGTCAGTGAGTTGACGGAGTACCTGGCCCCTTCGCCGGACGCATGGCCGTCCCATCGTATACCTTCGATTTTCTTTTCGAGGGCTTCAAGTCGATGGTGGTACACCGAGGATTTTGCACAGTCAGAGTGGTGGCTACATCCGCTCCGGGTCTGCACGATGGTACGGCTCCGATTCCGTTCTATCAAATTTCTCAAATTCTCGGGCGAGGCCCTCCTCGAATGGTCCCGGCGTTCGCTGTTCGCGCGGCCCCGACGAGCATGGGGGCGTCGGTCATGCCTGGAAGCAGGCGAGCTGACCGACACCTCCTCAGAGGGAGAGAATGCTCGGCGGGCATCGGAGCGACGGCCCAGTCTTCCCTGGGATCGGGACATGGAGCTGTCCGGCGCCCAGCGGGTCATGAAATCAATCGCCGCATGTGGGTCACGGTGGCCGGAGTCGGCACGCCGGCGCTCGGTGATGCCGGGATGAGCACGAGTAAGATCGAGGGCTTGAGCGTGCCCATTCGTCCTTCTGCGGACGTCGTTATACCAGGAAGGGCGAACGGCGGTCTGGTGGGTAGAGCCCACCACTTGAACACGGACGAGGGCATCCGCCAGCGATGTAAGCCTGTTTATCTGAGTGGATAAGGCATTGATCACGTCAGGAGGAGGAGACGAGGCGGTCCCACCTCTCCCGCCTCTGTTGTGATGGCTCGTATTTGGATCGTCGTGGTTGTTGCTCGCCATTGGGTCGAGTGCGGAAGATCAACTTTAGGAGTGGAGAAGTTTCTGAAACGTGTTCCCACAAATGACGCCAACTGATGGTGTCTGTGATCTCCTTTAGATGTTGTCCTCCGTCGATCCTGTGATGGCGGTCTTTGACGGTTGAGATTTCGTTTGGGAGTTGTTGAGCGTGTGGATCTCAATGGGTTGGCATTGACGCCGAGCTATCTGCAAAAGAAGTCCCGGGGTGGGTGACCACCGTAAAACCCCCCGACGATCAAGTTAGTGCCAGGGAATACGTGCAGAGTAATGGCGTATTGGAAATGATTTATAGTTACCTGAGTCGTCTGAGAGAGGGGTTTAGATAGTTGTCGCGTAGAGCGAGCGGGCGCGAGATCGTCGCCATCAGTTACGCTCCTGCGCTATCCTCGCATTAATAGCGGGATACGCCTATTAATGGGGGGACGCGCTAGCATGGGACGTGCTAGTATATTTGCAAAGGAGCACATGCATCGCACGTGCAAGATACTAATACGCCCGTTTATTTCTCAGAAACCGTTCATTTCTCGTTTTTAAATAAATATACTTCATCCATACATCAACAATCTTCCATGGATCAGAAAGAAGAATTGAATGGAGACTGAAAGTATTTTTTGTTTGCGTTGGCCTTGATGCTTCAATTTCGCTTTTGTTTCTTTTGGTCAGTACGACTGAAGAATATCACGTTCATGTTTTTCGATTTCTTTTTGACGAAACGAAGTGGTTTAGTTTGTGTTTGTCTAAGATCTATTTTAGGATTTGGATTATGTTTTGTTGTTCTAAAAGAAAAGATGCAGATGTGTTAAAAAAGAGAGAAAATCTTTTAAATTTTTTACTAAATATCGTGCTAGCCTTAATTATCATTATACTGTTGTGTGATTTATAATTTTTTCATAGAAGGAAATTAAAATGAGTAATTCATGTTGTTTGTGTCTCTACAGTATTTACTTTGAAAAGAAACCATGCCATGCATATATTTCAATTAATCATTTGTAAGCTTATATGATGGTTAAAAAATTGAGAAATTATCTAAATTTTTTGAGAAATTAATTCGTTTTGGTAGCCTAGCAGTTTATTTTGTTTTGAAAAATAATAATAAAAACTTGCATGTACAATATTATTAATCGTTTTTTCTCCTTAATTATAAATAATATTAATTAAGTTCTTTCTCCTAAGTTTTGTTGTAGAAAGAACTTTTTCAATCATTTGGATCTTAATAAGGAATTAACTCCAATTTGGGAGCCTTATAAGTATATTAAGTATATTGTCGATATTCAAATATATGAACATCTCATAAAAGGAAAATTAAAATGAGTAGTTTATAATCTTTGCGGCGCTACAATATTTTAAGGCTTAAAATGGAGTAACTTTTATTTAAATATACTTATAAAAATATTAAACTTTTAGCTATACAAGAATATTCACTACTACAATATGGGGTTGCCCCTACGGATTTACCCGTAGGGGCAAACCACTGCCCCTACGGATATATCCGTAGGGGCGAAAATATAACCTGTAGGTGCAAGTTGAACCCCTGAACTTGCCCCTACGGGCAAAAATTTGCCCCTACGGAGTTCTGTGTAGGTCCATTTTCACCTACGGAGTTGGCCGTAGAGGGGAAAAAGTTATTTTAATTACGGTTTTTTTAAATATATTAGCAGTACCTACGGCTATATCCGTAGGGGATATTACTTTCCTCTACGGATACATGCGTAGATACATATCCGTAGGGGCAAAATATCAGGATTCCTGATATTTTGTCCCTACGGATATATCCGTAGGGGATTTTGTTTGCCCCTACGGTTATATCCGTAGGGGCAAGCCCAACCCCTTGATACTGAGATCAGGGGGGAAATATCAGTTAATGCTGATATTTTGCCCCTACGGTTTAAACCGTAGGGGTAACATGTGTACCTACAGATTAATCCGTAGGTACACATTATCTGATTTTTTAAAAAAAAGGGCAGTCTGATTTTTTCTCGCTCTGTGCACAATAATATATATATCAATAAAATATAAAATTAATCGCAGTATTCATAATCATATCTCACACATATAATATACAAAAGAAACCCAAATACTGAATATGATATAAATATAAACCAATATCAATATCGTTTCAAAATGTAGTACATTATGTATGATATAAATAAATACATGTTTCAAGAAAAAAGAATCAAAAAGCTACCTTAACTCGGTCCAGCTCCACCTCTGATAAACGATAGAATAAGGCGCGCCTGCTCCTCGATCAATAAACCATGCAATTCGGCGCGAACGGGAGTCTGAGCGTCCTGTGGAGCTGGCGATGTGGTCTGCGCAGCCGACGTCGAGATAGTAGCTTGCGGAGTCGCGGCTGCGGGAGTCTGAGCGGGCGGTGGAGCTATAGGAGCTGTCTGCGGAACCGCAGCCGATGTAGTGGCTTGCGGAGCCGCAGCCGAAGGAGATGCATGTGGAGGCTTGGCCGGTGTACCCTATCGCGTCTGAACCTAACGTGTAAGAAGCGTGTAAGAACTGTGTATTATTCGAATTCGTATCATTATCAAGTTATTTCGAAATCCCATTTAGATATCTAGTTTGGAAAATCGTTGTTTATTTTAATTACATATGTATGTATGATTAATCAAACCTGAGTCTAAAACCAAATAAGCTCAAGTTACGTACTAATTATGGATATGTTGATATCTATAATATGACATGATATTTTACTATAAAGTAGTATACATACCAGCATCTCCTTCAACTCCTGAACGGTGGCCCTCAAACTCTCCAGTTCCTGCTGGACACGTCGCTCACTGGAGACGGAGGAAGTAACCGCCGGGGTGGAGTCCATCCTCATATGGGCCCTGCTAGGTCCCAGTCCCCGGCCTCTCTCCCAACCTCCGTGGTGCCCTCCGTGTGCGGCGTCCAGAACTGGGGTCAGCAGCCTCGGATCGCTCTGTCCGATAAAATCGATCCCCGAGGTCTCGGCCTGCTCAACCACCCGCTCCTACACCCACATTAAGCAGTAAAGTATAAGTATAAAATTTAAACTTGAACCTTCCAAAACTAAAATTTCAAATATGAGTAGAATAAATATTAACACTTACGCAATACTCCTGGGTAGCGACGTCGGGATATCGAAGCTCGCCCGTGGCGGGATCTGTCGAGGTGCCGTGGACGGCAAGATAGGCGGACAGCACGCTCGGTGTACCACCTTGCGCCACGGTCTGAGCTGTCTGCAATATTAGAAAATAACTCTTAATATTAGAAATATTAGAAAATAACTCTTAATATTGCAGAATATCACAAAGGCCGGTCTATTGTAATTTACCGATAACTCCATGGCTCGAGTAATATTTCTCGAGCCACCTGTGTAAGTGGGGCGACCCCTCTTCGCCGACTTCCTGTTCTCTGTATTCTGAGCGGTCTGTTTCTACACAATGCATTAACATTTAGTTTTCTAATTAAAGAACACAAAAAAATAAATTATATCCTAAACAATGAATTACATTTAAAATACATACATGTTTGCGTTGGGAGTCGAAATATTCGCACAATAGAGGCTATGTCTCTACGTCGACTCTCGCAAACACTGGAGTAGATAGGAGGGCCGCTCTCTCTGCCTCGGGGGTCGCCATCCACAGGGAGTAGCAGTCGGCCTTCAGCTCATTTCTGTTGTATCGGACCTTGGTCTGCATGTTCTTCATCAGACCATTGTACAGAGCATGAAGGTCGAGCACCCTCCCAGGGTGATCAGGATCGGGTACAGGCTGAAAATCGTAATCCGACTGAAAATACAAAAAAAACATTGTTATTAGATTGCAAATGTTAATAATAAATATATTGGATAAATCAAATGAAAATATATATTAATATGTACCCGAGCCTGATCAAAGAAGAGGGCGAATGAGCGTCGGTGCTGCTCGCCCCACTCAACGTGAAGTGGATAGTTCTTCACGAGCCGACTCTCGTCCCCCATATACCGGCCGAACCTCTCGGCATGAGGACCGGTATAGCGATAGTCAAGGATAAAAAAGAGGGGGAATGCTGCCTCCCCCCTAGCTCTGTCAGGCCTCAGCCTATGGGACTGATTCGGGCCTCGAGTCCCCCTCTGGGGATGGGGAGGCCCTACGTCTGCACGAAATATTAAGACAAATTTGTATTAAGAAATCAAGCTTAAACGAAAATTGAAATGTGATATATACTTCCGGTGACTATCGCACGAGCTTGGGCCCGGACAGCAGCACGAGCGGGACGATAGTTCCTCCGGTGAAGAACAACCGAGGTCCCGGATGGGGTCGCATCCCCTCCAACTATAAAATAAACATTGATGCTAAATTTTCATGAAGTTCATATTTATTCTATAGAGCATATGTAAAATGAATAAATATTTTATATTTATTCATACTAACCTGCAGACGATGCGGATGGTATGGAAGCAGCAGGAGTGGCCCCTACGGAAGATGTGGACGCACCACCTATAATTAGACAATTAAAAATAGATTATATAAGTAATTGCAAAAAGAATGTGTAGATCAATAATATAACGTTCTAAATCAATATGCATGCATTATAGGATATATAAACATACCTGCAGGTGCGGTGGTGTCACCACCTACAGCTAGACAATAATAAAAATTGCTAAGTAAGAGCAAAATGAATGTGTGTATATTTATGATATAGCATTCTAAATTAATATACATGCACTATATGATATATAAACATACCTGGAGGAGCGGGAGTGGCCTCTGTCCCAGATGTGGACGCATCACCTATAATTAGACAATTAAAAATAGATTATATAAGTAATTGCAAAAAAAATGTATAGATCAATAATATAACGTTATAAATCAATATGCATACACTATAGGATATATAAATATACCCGCAGGTGCGGTGGTGTCACCACCTACAACTAGACAATAATAAAAATTGCTAAGTAAGAGCAAAAAGAATGTGTGTATATTTATGATATAGCATTCTAAATCAATATACATGTACTATATGATATATAAACATACCTGGAGGAGCGGGAGTGGCCTCTGTCCCAGATGTGGACGCATCACCAACAACTAGACAATCAAACATTGACAATATAAATAATTTTGACATAAACATGCATGAATATCTATAATATTACATTCAAAATGGATATGCGTGCAGTATACCTGGAGGTGTGGCAAAATCCACACAGAAGGAGGCATCCGAAGGGGTCTCCGATCTGGGTGCAAGACCGGCCCTCTGAAACTCCCTACGAAGCTCTCCGGGCGGCAGAACCGCTCTGCCTCTGCCTCTGCCGCGGCTGGAGCTCCTGCCGCCCCTCGCTGCTCCCGATATCGTCATCAAATCTAGATAAACGGTTCGTGGACGCATTAGACAATCATTAAAAGTATTGACTATATATGTATAGAGCGTAAAATGTGAAGTAATAATATAACATTACAGATAACCTTTTTCGTTTCGTGGGCGCATTATACATATCTACTTGGATTTCATCGTCGATGTCATTTCTAACCCACGTAACTTCATGATCAGTCGAAGACAACCCGTCCTTCGAAACAGACGGTCGGAGCACTTTAAGCCTTCTCTTTTCTTCGTCCTCATCACTGTCCTCGTATTCTGGGACATCGTAGACATCTCTGGATTTCCATTAGCATACAACACTCCACCCCAGATGCTTCAAACACTGTGAGTAGTATACTTGGAACGCTTGGTTCGGAAAGATAAACGGATCTTTCTGACCGTAAAATCGAAGTGTGTTCACACTGGTCAATCCATATTCATCTTTCCAAGTCCCAAGATTGCTTCTCCACCTGTCCGTATCGATTCGCGTATCGTACCAAGTACACTGGAATATATAAAAGGGTTCTGATCGTCCGGGATAGTGGATGCCGAGTATACAATTTAAGTACCCATAATAAATCACACCGTCTGATCCTACCGTCGCAATCCCACTATTCTGAGTGGTTCTAGATGTTTCTATGTCCTTAACTTCGAATTTGTATCCAAGGACACCAAATCCTTTGTAATATGCAACCTCCGTACTAGGAAATTGAGCTAAACATCTTGAATCACTCTCAAATGATGCAGACAAGTTCGGATCGTGGATCTAACAAAATAAATTTTACGACAAATACATAACGATACAAGTTTAGATTAAAACTGCTAGCAATAAAATGTTATTCGAATAACTTACATGATCTGTGACCCAATCACAAAAATTATCCTGATGATATTTTTCCAATTGTTCTTCATTCCAATCAGGATGCCCCTCACGTACCTCGTTAAAATGAATTCTGTTTTCGACAAATAATGGTGACATTAATATTATATCATTTCATACACACACAAACACAGATATAACAATTAATCCAAAAAAACTTACTCTCTAATTTGTTCAAGACATGCGCAATTAAGCAAGATAAACCGGTATATCTTGTTGATAAATATAGTGTCTACCCTCTTATACTCGGTTTTACCATATGGCCCGTCTTGAATTCTTCGTGGTCGGTTAAGCCTTGTCTCAATGTTCTCGTCCAGATAGCGGGAACAAAATGTGGTTGCTTCATCAAGAAGATAACCTTGCATGATAGAACCCTCTGGTCGATTTTTATTGCATATATACTTCTTAAGAGTGTAGAGGTACCTAATGAAAATATGTTGAATAAATAAATACGGGCATACAGGACAACAATAAATTTATAAATTGTGCGAAACGAAAAATTACACGTACCTCTCGACGGGATACATCCATCGATATTGTACCGGTCCGGCTAATTTCGCCTCAGTTGCAAGATGAACCGTCAAGTGTATTATGATATCGAAGAATGACGGTGGGAAAATACGCTCAAACTTGCAAAGTATCAACGCAATAGAATTTTCTAGTTTATCCAGCGTCATAACCTCCAGTGTTTTAGCACACAACTCCCTGAAAAAATAACATAGGTCGATTACTAGACCAACCGAGTCGGGGAGAGAAGTCCTGAGGGCTAATGGAAGAAGGTGCTCCACGATAACATGGTGATCATGACTTTTCATCCCATCGATCTTGCCCTTCACAATTTTTATTTTCTTGCTGAATGATCCTGAGAAACCTGTGGGGACTTTCAAATCATGCAAAACCTGCAGGAATCTTTTCTTCTCCGGTTGTGACATATGATAAGCGGTATTGGGAAGTACAAATTTACCCGGTTTACCCGCTACCGGTCTAGAGTGCAATTCACTTCTTATTCCTCACTCTTGTAGATCCATCCGAGCATTAATGTTGTCTTTCGATTTCCCGTCTTTACAAAGAAGCAAGTTAAGTATGTGCTCTGATACTCCCTTCTCTATATGCATGACGTCCAGACAATGACGCACTGAATTTGTAGACCGGTACGGAAGCTCGAATAAAATGCTTAACTTGTTCCAATATGCTGGTTTGACCTGTTTCGTCGGATCCATCCCGAAGGTCACGTTATTGTAACCATCCCATTTAGCAGTCACGTCCTCTCCGGACATTGGGGATGGAGGTCCAAGAAGCTCCTGATAACAATCAAAGTGAACCGTGTCTAACCTATAGGGGTGGTCTGGAGGCAGGAAACGTCGATGGCCGCAATAACAAACCTTCCTGCTAAAATTCAAGAATTTTGATGTTGTGTGTCCATGGCAATGAGGACATGCTTTGTGACCATGTACGAACCAACCTGATAGCATTCCATACGCAGGAAAGTCATTAATTGTCCACATTAAAACCGCACGCAGTATGAATGTTGTATTTGTGTTTGCATCATATGTCTCTACACCATCAATGAACAAAGATTTCAACTCCTCGATCAGAGGTCGGAGATAGACGTCGATATTGTTCCCCGGTGAGTTTGGTCCGTCGATAAGAAGAGGCATCATAAAGTATGATTGGTCCATAGCCAACCAAGGCGACAGATTATAAATTATCATTACAACGGGCCATGTGCTGTGACTTCCAGCCATATAGTTGAATGGGTAGAAGCCATCAGTAGCCAGTCCGAGCCGGACATTGCGAGGATCGCTACTGAATATTGCGTGCCTCCTATCGAAATCCTTCCATGCCGGTGAATCTCTTGGATGGCTCATTTTTCCATCTTCACTTGGAGGAGCACGGTGATGCCAAATCATTGCCTCGGCTGTTTTCTTGCACCTGAATAGCCTCTGTAGCCTCTGTGTTATGGGAAAGTATCGTACTATCTTCACAAGTATATCAGGCTTCTTATCAGAATCTTTCGGCTTATATCTGGCCTCTCCGCATGTTGGACACTCTTTCAAATCTGAATTCTCTTTCCGGTACAACACGCAATTTTTAGGACATGCTTGAATCTTCTCGCACTTTAGACCCAAATCAGACATCATCTTCTGGGCTTCGTACCAGCTGTCGGGCACATTATTTTCCGGAGGCATAGAATCTTTCAAGAACGAAAGAAGTATTGTGAATGACTTGTTACTCCATCCATTTAGGCACTTAATCTGGAAAAGTTGGACGAACCATGAGAGGGTGGAATACTTCGCATTCTCATAAATTGGTTTCCTAGCATCATTCATGAAATTTTCATATTTATCCGCACGCGGTCCTTGACCGGAAGGAATGTCATCTTCGGTACAAATAGATTCACCTAGGGCAGCCTCTACCATATCCTTCATTTCTTCTGATGGAAATAAATTACCGTCTTCTCCTTCTGCCGCATTACCGAATTCTTCTTCTTCTCCTGCCGCATTATTGTGTTCTCCTTCTTCTTCTGCGCAGTACTGCATTCTTCTCCTTCCCCGTGATATTTCCAAGTTGTATAAAATCTAGTAAACCCATGTTTTACAATATGAAGCTCTGCCAATTCTACCTTCTGCCAGTACTTATTGCCACATCTATCGCACGGACAGAGAATATTCTCTATTATGATCTTATTATGTGCGCGTGCAAATTCAAGGAAAGCAGCAACTCCTGCGACAAACTTAGGTTGCATACGTTGTTTCCAATCCATATACATCCAGTCCTTAACTCTAACGTACTCATGGGCCATGTTAGACTGTATAACATATAAATTGTAGGTTATGCTGACTATATTGAGAAATATAAGAACGGGATAGTTACTGATAAAGGAGAAAATCCGTGTATATACTTTGTGTGTGCGTTTGTTGTTGAAAAGAATAAATTATCGCACGTATGTTAACCGATAGACGGGGACTAAGTGGCGCTTTTAGTTTCATATATGAGTATCGATGAGAATATGAAGGTTTCATATTATTATATATTGGTTTTAACATGAACATCTCGAATCACTCTCTAATTATGCGTTTGTTGTGTATTCTTGATGTATGTGTATGTTCCGGCTGTCGGGGGTAGGCTTCTATCCCTTTAAGAATGTATAGAGCGAACACCCATCACTTGTGCTTTCAACCGTTTCGAGTAAATTTCGGCAGCACCTCCCTGCTGTTCTCCGAGTACACTGTAATAGAATAGATAATTATTTCAAAGCTGTGAAACAACGTTGAAATGAACATCTAATCTATCTTTGTACACGGAGAACCAGCGGAAAGGTACCGACGAAATATCTCGAAACGGATGAAAACACAAGTGAATGAAGGCGTTTGCTTTATACATTCTTAATTTGTCCACACGGGACAAATCTATGGGATACCATACGATTGAATTTTCTCGTCGCGTAGACTATACGACGGTTGTTAGTATCGAGCTATACTATCCGATATTTAACAATCTTCGTATAGTTCTATGTCACGACGAGCATCGCACGTATGTTAACCGATAGACGGGGATTAAGTGGCGCTTTAGTTTCATATATGAGTATCGATGAGAATATGAAGGTTTCATATTATCATATATTGGTTTTAACTTGAACATCTCGAATCACTCTCTAATTATGTGTTTGTTGTGTATTCTTGATGTATGTGTGTGTTCCGGCTGTCGGGGGTAGGGTTCTATCCCATTAAGAATGTATAGAGCGAACACCCATCACTTGTGCTTTCAACGTTTCGAGTAAATTTCGGCAGCACCTCCCCGCTGTTCTCCGAGTACACTGTAATAGAATAGATAATCATTTCAAAGCTGTGAAATAACGTTGAAATGAACATCTAATATATCTTTGTACACGGAGAAACAGCGGAAAGGTACCGACGAAATATCTCGAAACGGATGAAAACACAAGTGAATGAAGGCGTTTGCTTTATACATTCTTAACTTGTCCACACGGGACAAATCTATGGGTTACCATACGATTGAATTTTCTCGTCGCGTAGACTATACGACGGTTGTTAGTATCGAGCTATACTGTTTGAAATTTAACAACCTTCGTATAGTTCTATGTTACGACGAGCATCGCACGTATGTTAACCGATAGACGGGGACTCCGTGGCGCTTTTAGTTTCATATATGAGTATCGATGAGAATATGAAGGTTTCATATTATCATATATTGGTTTTAACTTGAACATCTCGAATCACTCTCTAATTATGCGTTTGTTGTGTATTCTTGATGTATGTGTGTGTTCCGGCTGTCGGGGGTAGGCTTTTATCCCATTAAGAATGTATAGAGCGAACACCCATCACTTGTGCTTTCAACTGTTTCGAGTAAATTTCGGCAGCACCTCCCCGCTATTTTCCGAGTACACTGTAATAGAATAGATAATCATTTCAAAGCTGTAAAACAACGTTGAAATGAACATCTAATCTATCTTTGTACACGGAGAACCAGCGAAAAGGTACCGACGAAATATCTCGAATCGGATGAAAACACAAGTGAATGAAGGCGTTTGCTTTATACATTCTTAACTTGTCCATACGGGACAAATCTATCGGTTACCATACGATTGAATTTTCTCGTCGCGTAGACTATACGACGGTTGTTAGTATCGAGCTATACCGTCCGATATTTAACAACCTTCGTATAGTTCTATGTCACGACGAGCATCGCACGTATGTTAACCGATAGACCGGGACTCAGTGGCGCTTTTAGTTTCATATATGAGTATCGATGAGAATATGAAGGTTTCATATTATCATCGAGTATCATATATTGGTTTTAACTTGAACATCTCGAACCACTCTCTAATGATGCGTTTGTGTGTATTCTTGTTATATTAAACTATTGAGATCAAGATTGATAGAACTGATCATCCTACATTGCAATAGCATTCATCAACCAAAAACTATTATTGCAATGGCGCAAGGTGGAAAAAATTTAAACTCTATAAAATAATATTAAAACTCTAAATTGTTAGCCTTAATACAATATTGTCGAGATTCAAATATAGAAACTACTCTTAAAAGGAAAATATATAATCTTTGAGTCTTTACAATATTTTTAGGTTTAGAATGGAGCTGCTTTTATTGAAAAATACTATTAAAAAAACATTAAAACTAAGCCTTAAAACAATATCGTGGTGATTTAAATATATAAACTTAATTCTCATAAATGGAAAATGGGTAGTTTGTAATATGTGAGTCTTTACATTATTTTTAGGCTTAAAATGAATTAGCTTTTATTGAAATATAAAGTTTATGATTATCTTTGAGTCTATAAAATATTGTAGGCTTAGAATGAAGTAGATTTTATTGAAAATATATTTTAAAAAATATTAAAGCTCTTAGCCTTATAAGAATATCGTCAAGATTCAAATATATAAACTTCTCATAAAAAGAAAATGAGTAGTTTATAATTTATGAGCCTTTACAATATTTTTAGGCTTAGAAAGAAGTAGCTTATATCTAAATATAAAGTTTATAATTATCTTTGATTCTATAAAATAGTGTAGGCTTTGGATGGAGTAGCTTTTATTGAAGATATTTTTAAAAAATATTGTAGGTTTAGATTGAAGTAGCTTTTATAGAAAGTATTTTTTTTAAAAAATATTAAAACTCTTAGCCTTATAAGAATATTGTCAAGATTCAAATATATAAACATGTCATAGATGGAAAATGAGTAGTTTATAATTTTTGAGTCTCTACAATATTTTTAGGCTTAGAAGTAGCTTTTATTGAAGTATAAATTTTATAATTATCTTTGGGTCTATAAAATATTACGGGCGGTTTATGCCCACTGACGGAAATTGCGCCATGTGCTCATAGATCGTCATTACTCGATGATGGATCTTGGATTTGTTATCGGAACCGCTCCGGGCACTACTGTATCGATTTCTACTCTCTTTTGCCTTGTTGGTCTCGAACATTGTTGTCAGTTTTTAGTGAAACGGACTAGTACGGGAATCCAATTTGCCTATAGGGCTTTTCAAGTAGCTTTTATTCAAAATATTTTTTTGAAAAAATATTTATAATTGTCCTTGAGTCAAAAAATTTTGTAGGCTATTTTATTTTTTAAAAAAAGAATATTAAAACTCTTAGCCTCAGAAGAATATTGTCGATATTCAAATATATAAACTTCTCAGAAAAAGGCGGATGGGTAGTTTATAATTTTTGGGTCTCTACAATATTTTAGGCTTGGAACAAAGTTGCTTTTATTGAAAAGATACTTATTAAAAAAAAATTAAACTCTATAAAATAATATTAAAACTATAAATTTTTAGCCTTATTACATTATTCCAGGTTGAAATATAGAAACTGCTCATATAAGTAAAATATATAATCTTTGATTCTTTACAATATTTTTAGGCTTAGAATGGAGTTGCTTTTATTGAAAAATATAATTTTTTTAAAAACATGCCTTATTACAATATTCGAGGTTGAAATATAGAAACTACTCATAGAAGGAAAATATATTATCTTTGATTCTTTACAATATTTTTAAGCTCAGAATGGAGTGCTTTTATAGAAAAATACATTTAAAAAACATTAAAACTATAAGCCTTAAAACAATATTGTCGAGATTCAAATATGTAAACTTCTTGTAGAGGGAAAACGTTATAATCTTTTAGCCTGTAAAATATTTATAGGCATATAATGAAGTAGTTTTTATTGAAATATAAAGTTTATAATTATCTTTGAGTCTATAAAATATTGTAGACTTAGAATGGAGAATATTGTCGAAATTCAAATATATAAACTTCTCATACAAAGAAAATATGTACTTTAAAATTTTTGAGCCTTTATAGTAGTTTAGGCTTAGAACGGAGTTGCTTTTATTGAAAAAATACTTATTAAAAAAATTTAAACTCCATAAAATAATATTAAAACTCAAAATTTCTACAATATTTTTAGGTTTAAAATGGAGTTGCTTTTATTGAAAAATACTTATTAAGAAAACATTAACTTATAACAATATTGTTGAGGTGCAAATATATAAATTTCTCATAGATGGAAAATGAGTAGTTTATAATTTTTGAGTCTCTACAATATTCATAGAATGAAGTATGAGTCTATAAAATATTGTAGACTTAGAATAGATTTTATTGAAAATATTTTTTTAAAAAATATTAAAATTCTTAGCTTTTTTATAAGAATATTGTCAAGATTAAAATGAGTAGTTTATAATCTTTGAATCCCTAAAATACTTTTAGGCTTAGAATTAAGCAGCTTTAATTGAAATATAAAGTTTATAATCTTTGAATCTGTAAAATATTGTAGGTTTAGAATGGAGTAGCTTTTATTGAAAATATTTATAAAAAATATTAAAACTCTTAGCCTCATAAAAATATTGTCGTGTTTCAAATATATAAAGTTCTCATAAAAGGAAAATGATAGGTTATAATCTTTGAGCCTCTACGATATTTTAGAATCGAGTAGGTTTTATTGAAAAATACTTGTAAAAAAACTCAAATAAATGAATGATACGATTATAGAAATTAGAATGTGTGAAAAATAGTTTTAAAATAATTGAGCTGTAAAAGTTTCTTGATTTTAAATGATATAATTATTTAAAAGATAAAGTAGTTGCCCATAATAGATGGAGGTAGTTTCTATCATGAAAATTTTAGACATAAAAGGAAGTGACACGGGTCGAATCGCGTCAAGATGTTACCATCCGTTGATCTGCTGTTGGCGATGATGGACGACCGAGATTTGAGTTGGAGGATAGCTGTTGAAGTGTGTGGATCTTAATGGGTTTGAGGTTGTTGGGGCCGAGCTACCTGCAAGGAAGTCCCGGGATGGTTGTACCACCGAGGACCCTCCGACGATCAAGTTAGACAGGAAATCCGAGCAGAGTAACGGCCTAGTGAGTGGAAAATGACTTACTTGAACCGTCTGAAAAAGAGGTTTATATAGCGATGGCAGCAGGCAGGCAGGTGCGAGAATTATGTCGGCCATTACACCCTTGACGTCACGTCCGCGTGATGGACGGGATCTCCTATTAATGGCGAGACAGGCTCGTTAATGGGGATCATGGGTAGCGAATATTTCGCGCATGGAGAGATTCGTGGAGGCGAGGCGGAAGCACCTGCGAATGATGCCGTTGGTCGGTCGAAGGGACCGAGAAAGATGAGCTCGGCGGGGGCTCGGGACCGAGTGGGAGGCCGAGCTATCTCGATTTTGTGGTAGCCCGGAGGCGAGCTGAGAGGGACGAGGAGGCCAAATGTGCAGGAGGCTCGGAGGCGAGCCGGCGGTTGTCTGTAGGACATGCATAGTTGTGGTCTGGTCGGCCACTGCAGGTCCTTTCTTGCACGCTTCGGGACACGTCATCTGCTATGTGTCATGATCTGGGAGATAACCGATATAGAGCATCATCATTAGCCCATTACTTTCGTCCCGACCTAATCACGGGTTGGGTCGAGGGTAGTCTGCCGTGTCAACCGAGGTGAGCACCTCGTCGTGGATATCGTGAGCGTGTGTTCCCGGGCAATCAACTGTATTTTCTTGGTGATGCCAGTGGATCAGGGGCCAGATCTCGCATTAAAGAGGATGCGCCGGATCGTGCGTACGTTCACCGAAGCGACAGCCCACATGTCGGGCGCTGGTTGGCTGACGCGACGGGCCGCAGGCTTCTGGCGTCTAATGGAATACGGCCAATGCGCGTGCGACAGGTGGGGCGATCGTGGCCGTTGAATGCCCTGAGCCGTTTCGGCGGGAGATGACTGTCGCCGTAGGATGTATATGCCGGCAGCTATAAATAGAGATGGGGTCCCCATCAAGACCCATACCTCTACAAATTTTCCTCGTCCTGAGTCTCGTTAGCTCGGCGCTCTCCTTTTCAGGTCGGATCTTTGTGTTTCCCCTTCTGTGGACCCATCCTCTTAATCAGGTTAGGTGTCTTCTTCTGAGGAGTCCGTAGAAATAGTTCGGGTAGAGTCTAGGGAGCACCCCATAGATTCTTCCTTTTCTTTCTTTTGCTTCTTCTCCTTCTGAGTTGAGCCTGCATCTCCCTTTGGCAGGACAAATGGATCGATCCAGGCCTCTTAGTGCACTCGGTACCCTGTCCCGGAGGGGGGCCGGCGGTGCGGCCGCGCCCCTGGCTGACCCGAGCCCCGCACCAAATGTGCCGCCAGCGGCGGGGCCATCTGCCTCGTCACGAGATCCTGATGATTGCCCCGGTGGCAGCCAAAGGCGTCCACGGGTTTCCGAGCCCCGGACGAGGGATGCAGGAGAGGTTGAAGACGGGGTTCCTCTTAAGAGGAAGAGGACGGTCTCTCGCGCGCCACCGACGGAGATTCCTGAGGGGATTCCTGTGTAGGAGGGGGACATCTGTTTCGTAGTCTCGTCCGGGCTTTCGCTGTTATCCTGCTTACTGGTATGGAAGAGTCGGCTGGGGGCAAGATTCCGTGGGGGACCCTGAGGGCCCAAATGGCGGCTATAGCTCAGGAGGCGGTGCAGGTATGTACTCCCTCATGTGTTATTTCGAGCGCCCTTTCTTTAGTTTAAGTGTCTCTAAATCTCTTTGCTGTTTTTCGTCAGGTCCTTCAGCACTGCACCCTCGTTACTCGCATAGAGGCCGAGGGGGTTATCCATGCTACGAGGCCGGCGGTAGAGTCTTCTTCGAAGACCGAGGATCTGCGACTTGAGCTGCGTCTGGAGAGGGAGAGGATGGTCGTCCTTGAAGCCTGATCGGTCGCCGCGGAGCTCACCGTCTCAAAGTGCCGGGAGTCCTATCACCGCTAAAATGAGTCTCACCGAGTCATCGAGGAGAAGTTGATGGAACTGGCTGATCGTTTTGCAGCTATGAAGAGGGCGAGGGATGCCAGCAGGCGGGATGCCGAGGCGGCACTTCAGGCAGCGGAGGTTGCCTAGATTCGGGCTAGAAAGGCGGTGACTGATTACAAGGGGTCGGACCAGTTTTACGTCGACCTCAGCGAGGCCTCCGCCATTGCATGGAATAAAGCTCTTGATACCGTCAAGGATCAGTTTTCGGAGTTTGCCGACAGTGAGCTCCGTGCTCGGGTCCCACTTTCGATGGTCATGCTTCCGGCCGATGGTGATGAGGGAGGTGAGGTCTAGGCGGGGCTTGCGGCCCGAACTTTTTGGCTTTTCCTCCTCTCTCTTTTGTAACCCTCCGGGTAATTTGATAAGACTGGGGAGCCCACAATACCCTTGTAAGGACTTTTGGCTTTATGAATAAAAACTTTTTGCAGTGGTATTTGCGCGCGTATTTTCCTTTTATCGGTAAACACTTGTATTTGCACAGTAATGCCTTCGTGTTAGGCCTATTTTTCATCTAGCGATCACACGTCGAGTTGAATCTGTTCATCTACCAAGTGTGCAAAGACCGGTGGGGAGACGCTATCTTCATGGCCCCGAAGTTGAGGTTGGAATCGCTTAGACGTGGATGGCCTCATGGCGAGGGCTTAGGCCATGGCGTCGGCGGTTAGTAACACCAGCTACGAATGACCGAGCATGGTAGATTCTCGGTTGCCTTTGTCAAGGGCTTTGACCCCTGGCGTCATAGGGTAGGGAACTACCAACCGGGGATAGCCGAGAAGGGTAGCTGCTCGACTGCCTCTTGGTGAGGGCTTTGATCCTTGGCGTCGTGGGGTAGGGAACTGCCAGCCAGGGATAACTGAGCAGGGTAGCCGTTCGGCTGCCTCTTGGTGAGGGCTTTGATCTCTGGCGCTGTGGGTAAGAAGTTACCAGCCAGGGATAGCTGAGCAGGGTAGCCGCTCGGATGCCTCTTGATGGGGGCTTTGATCCCTGGTGTTGTGGGGTAGGGAGCTACCAGCCGGGGATAACCGAGCAAGGGCGGGCCCGGTTGCCTCTTGATAATGGCTTTTGATCCTTAGTGCGGGAGGGGCCGTAAGAGGCCTACCGAGGACGGGCCGAGCAGGGTAGCTGCCCGATGCCTTATGGTGAGGGCTTAGATCCTTGGCGTTGTGGGGGTAGGGAGCTACCAGCCAGGGATAACCGAGCAAGGGCGGACCCGGTTGCCTCTTATTGAGGGCTTTTGATCCTTAGCGCGGGAGGGGCTGTAAGAGGCCTACTAAGGATGGGCCGAGCAGGGTTGCTGCCCGATGCCTCTTGGCGAGGGATTTGATCCTTAAGGACGGGGCCGGGAAGGGTTGCTGCCCGGTGCCTCTTGGCGAGGGCTTTGATCCCTGGCGTTGTAGGGGTAGGGAGCTACCAGCCAGGGATAACCGAGCAAGGGCGGGCCCGGTTGCCTCTTGATGAGGGCTTTTGATCCTTAGCGCGGGAGGGGCCGTGAGAGGCCTACTAAGGACGGGCCGAGCAGGGTTACTGTCCGGTGCCTCTCGGCGAGGGCTTTGATCCTTAAGGATGGGGCCGGGCAAGGTTGCTGCCCGGTGCCTCTTGGCGAGGGCTTTGATCCCTGGCGTCGTGGGGTAGGGAACTACCAGCCGGGGATAGCCGAGCAGGGTAGTCGCTCGGCTGCCTCTTGGTGAAGGCTTTGATCCCTGGCATCGTGGGGTAGGGAACTACCAGCCAGGGATAGCCGAGCAGGGTAGCCGCTCGGCTGCCTCTTGGTGAGGGCTTTGATCCCAGGCGTCGTGGGGTAGGGAACTATCAGCCAGGGATAACCGAGCAGGATAGCCTCTCGGCCGTCTCTTGATGATGGCTTTGATCTCTGGCGTCGTGGGGTGGGGAACTACCAGCCAGGGATAGCTGAGAAGGGTAGCCGCTCGGCTGTGTAGGGTGTTTTTCGTCACCCCATTGAGATGGGAATACGCGCGCGCTGGTCAGGCGCATTACAGATTCCCTCTGCCTAGGGTAGGCTGGGGTTTATTGATTGTGGGGATCCGAATCTCTGGCAGCCGTGGACTAAGCTGCCATTAATTACCCCTCGCCTTTGGAGCGAGAGAACCTCCGATTAACGGGTCAAACAGGTCATGCGAACTCAATGTGCAGTGTACGTATGTTGTGTTTTGAAAGAGGTTTTGGATATATCGGGGGCCCTGCAGAGTTTTTACGGGGGTCCCGCTATCCGGATAGCGGGCTGGGGGTCAAGGGGGCTAGCAGCCCCCTTACGGGGTGCGGGGCAGCGGCCCGTTAAAATTTTTTTTCTAACGGGGGACAGTGTTGTAGAGTATGTGTGTGTGTGTGTGTGTGTAGGGGAAAAGACATCCAAAGGATGCGTGGGAGAAAGCGCTAGCGCTAGCACTTTGGGCGCTTGGGCTTTGGGCGCTAGCGCTAGCGCTTTGGGTGCTAGGACGCTAGCGCTAGCGCCCCACGTGCCAGGTACGTGGGCGCTCGAGTGCTAGCGCTCTGAGCGCAAGAGCGCTAGCGCTCTGAGCTCTAAGCACAAGAGCTCTAGCGCCCCACGTGCCAGACACGTGGGCGCTCGGGTGCTGGCACGTGGGGCGCTCGGGCGCTAGCGCTCAGAGCACAAGAGCGCTAGCGCCCTACGTGCCAGACACGTGGGCGCTCGGGCGCTAGAGCTCTGAGCGCAGAGGCGCTAGCGCTTTGGGAGGCGAAAGGGACTCAGTCCCTGCAATGGGAGTTGTACTCCCAGAAAGGAACACTTATTATTTTTTGTGTATATATATGTATGAGGAGTTTAACTCCTAAGATATTTTTTTTGAAGCTGATGAAGGGGCTTCTCCCCTTGAGCCCTGGATCTTCTCCAAAGTGGGGTTCTTGGAGGTGGGTCTCCTTCTTCCTCCTCCGTTGGCAGGATCTTGAAGAACAAGAAGTATGAGATTTTAAAATTCTCTACTTTTTGAGATCTGGTGGGAGATGTGAGTCCCCCTTTGTGGGTTTCATGGTGAAAAACTATTTAGTTTTGGAAAAAGAAGAGTAAAACTCTTGATTTAATTCAAAAAGAGAAGAAGGTTTTTTAGAAACTTGAGGAAGGAGAAAATCACAGATCTTGATTCTTTTGGAGAGGGAAAAAAGTTGTTGGGATATTTTCAGTATCCTTGCCTTTATAAGCTATACACTTTATATATAGCCCCTTGGGCTCTACAAAAATGGCATTTTGCTCATCTCATGGCTTATGTGTCATTTCTTTTTGCACATAAGCTATGGACTTTATAAAAATTTGGGTTTATGCCCATTTTTCTTACATTTATTCATAAAATAAAATAAAAGAAATACAACAAAATTATTTATTACAAAATTTGCATTTTGGCATGGGGGGAGGCCGGTCGCTTTATGTTCGGGCTCGACCCGGGCATTGGCCCACTTGGCTTGGGGTTGACTTTGATTTTGACTTGGTCAACCGGGGCGTAAATTTTTACCCCAACAAATTGTCTTCCCATCAATAAATGCACACCACACATGTGGGTCGTGTGCATGAAATTGATGGATCTTCTTTCACGTGGAGGCGACTTGATTCGGTTCCCGCTTTTTGGGAAGCTGGCACTGCCCTTTTTATGACATGGACGGTCGATGGTTGACGTGTCTCTGAGATGGAGTGTCTGGTTGACTTGATTCCAAGGCGGAGCGTAATTCTGACGAGGAGGTCGTTGTTGCCCTTTTAGCGATGTGGACGGTCGATGCTGCCCTTTTAGCGACTTGGACGGTCGGTGCTGCCCTTTTAGCGACTTGGACGATCGATGCTGCCCTTTTAACGACTTGGACGGTCGATGCTGCCCTTTTTGCGACTTGGATGGTCGGTACTTCCCTTTTTGTGACTTGGACGGTCGATGCTGCCCTTTTTGCGACTTGGACGGTCGGTGCTGCCCTTTTTGCGACTTGGATGGTCGATGCTGCCCTTTTTGCGACTTGGACAGTCAGTGCTACCCTTTTTGCGACTTGGACGGTCGGTGCTGCCCTTTTACGACGTGGACGGTCGGTGCTACCCTTTTTACGACGTGGACGGTCGATACTGCTCTTTTTGCGACTTGGACGGTCGGTTCTGCCCTTTTTACGACTTGGACGGACGATGCTGCCCTTTTAGCGACGTGGACGGTCGGTGCTACCCTTTTTGCGACGTGGACGGTCGATGCTGCCCTTTTTTGCGACTTGGACGGTCGGTTCTGCCCTTTTTGCGACTTGGATGGTCGATGCTGCCCTTTTAGCGACGTGGACGGTCGGTGCTGGATTTGGCTTGCTTCGATCCTTGTGGTGTCAGAGATGAAGTTGACTTGTTTCCGAGGTGGAGTTTGATTCTGCTAGGGAGGCCATTAGTTGTTTTTCTGATTTGATGTGACTTGGGTTGACATCAGCACCGCTGCACTGGAATATGGTACCAGGAGCGAATCATCATCTGCCATGAGGAGATTTTCCTCGTTCCCAGTTTAAAGACTTAGGGGTCATCTGTTCCCAGTTTAACGACTTAGAGGTCATCTATTCCCAGTTCAAAGACTTAGGGGTCTATTGGATTGGAGTTTGGAATTTTGGGATTAGGGTAGGCATCAGCGTTGCTAACACTGAAGCACGTTTGCCAGGAGCAATTCATCATTTTTCTTTTCCTGTTGGGGAGCGATGTCTTAGGAGACAGGTTTAGGTCCCCATCACCTAAGGCTTTTCAATTTTATGAGCCGTAAGGGTCTCATAAAAGCATTTTCTCCCGACGAATCGAAAGGATCTCGTAGGTGTACTTTCTCCTTAGGAGTCGTGGGGACTCCCAAGTGTGTTTTTCTTTTATGAGTCGCAAGGATCCCACGAAGGTTTGTTCTCCTCATATATCGTGAGGGCACATGAGTGGGTCTTTCCTAGTAGAGCATAATTCCAAGGGCAGAGACCGGCCGCTGGACTGGTGATTGCGGTGGGGTATGGGTATGCTGAGAATTATTTGAGCCCGTGGATTGTATACGGTAGTCAAGTTGGGGACTAATCGTAAGGCTGGAAGGATTTTGAGAAATTGGATTTTGGTTGGCGTCTAGATCACTGCACTGGAATATGGTACCAGGAGCGACTCATCATTCGCCGTTTGGGGACTTAGAATTTGGATCTTATTTGGCATCAGCATTGCTGCACTGGAATAATGCCGGGAGCAACTCATCATTTGCCTCGGGAGGACTTGGAATTTGGGTTTTTGGTCGGCATCAGCACCGCTAACACTGAAGCGAAGTGCCAGGAGCGACTCATCATTTGCCGTTGCCCGTTGGGGAACGATGGCTTAGGAGACAGGTTTAGGTCCCTATCACCTAAGGCTTTTCAATTTTATGAGCCGTAAGGGTCTCATAAAAGTATTTTCTCCCCACGAGTCGAGACAGGTGTATGTTCTCCTTAGGAATCGTGAGGATGCCTAAGTGTGTTGCTCCTTTGTGAGTCGTAAGGATCTCATGCAGGGGTTTTCTCCTCACAAGGTCGAGAGGACTTTGCGAGTGTATTTTCTCTCTTTTCACGAGTTTGCGCCCTTTCGGATTTTCACAAACTTGCCGGCAGTCCTGCTGTTTTTACTCACGGAGCCCTTTCGGGTTTTCATCCGTGCCCGTTTTGCTTGTGGGCATACCCTTTTTTTTTGCGCTGGTACGATTTTAAAAGTAGTCTCACCGGCAGGACTTGGGAGAGATAGGAGTCGTTTACGCCTGTGGATTGTATACGGTTTTGCAGGATGTATGATCCAGATCGTAGGGCTGGTGTGCTCAATTCTCCTGCGACTTGGAGCATTCACGCGTAGTATTTCTCGAGATATCCGCCATTGATGGGTGGCATGGGCCTTTCTCCCTCAGCACTTATTAGTTGGTAGGATGCTCTGTTGAACACTTTCTCGATGACGTATGGTTCTTCCCAGTTTGGCTCGAATTTTCCCTTAGCATGTCGATTTGGGATGATCGGTCTTTTGAGGACCAACACCAATTCGCCTTTCTTGAAAGCGTAGAGACGAGTCATCTTGTTATAGGCCCGTGATATTTGGGCTCGGTACAGCTCCAACTTTTGCTGTACTGCAAGCCTCTTTTCTTCAAGGGCATCGAGCTCTTCAAGCCGAAGAAGCACGTTTTCCTCCTCCGTCAACTCGTGCTGAACGGCCATTCTGAAGCTTGGAACTTCGACTTCGAGGGGAAGGACCGCCTCCACTCCAATGAGCAATGAGTATGGAGTGGACTGAGTTGGAGTACGGTGCGTGGTACGATATGCCCATAACGCCTTGTGAAGTTTGAGATTCCAGTCTCTCTTGTTGGCTGAAGCATTTTACCTCAGGAGCTTGCATAGAGTCTTATTGAAGGCTTCGGATAGCCCGTTGGCTCTTGGATTATAGATGGAGGAATATCTCCAGTCTATCTTATGTTGAGTAGCGAACCTTGCGACTTTGAAGCTCTTGAAAGAAGGCCCGTTGTCAGATATGATTCTTCTTGGTGTACCGAAGCGGTGTAGAACATTATGCTGGAAGAACGTCAGAATATCTTCTGTCTTGACTTCTTTTAGCGGGACAGCTTTAGCCCATCTGGAGAAGTAGTCTGTTGCGGCCAGTATAAACTGGTGGCCTCTAGATGACGGAGGATCAATTGGGCCAACTATGTCGGTTCCCCAGACTTCGAAGGGCCACGACGCCACCGTAGGATGCAATGGATTGGGATACTTGTGAATGAAATCACCATGAATTTGGCAAATATAACATTTCTTTGCATGCTCTCCGCAATCCCGTATCATGGTGGGCCAGTAATACCCAAGCCGTTTAATTTGAAGTCGCATCTTGGGGCCGGACTGGTGAGCCCTGCAGACGCCTGAGTGAACTTCTTTCATAACTTTTTGGGCTTCGGCCAATGACAGGCACCTGAGCCAGAGTTGGTCATATGACTTGCGGTATAGCGTGTTATTTACAAACATGTATCGGAGAGCTCTCTTCTTCAGCTGAACCCTCGCAGACTTTCCTTCAGGCAACTTGTCGTATCAGAAGTACTCTATGAAGGGTTCTCTCCAATCGGGCTCGTCTTGAACGATCGAAGCTTCTTCGGCAGGACTGCTCTTCTGTTCCGCGCTTTCCTCTTCTCGTAGTGAGACTGGGGGCAGAATTTGCCGGCTCCTGACTGTGATCAGAATTTCATCCCTGTCAGGATCAGCCAGCTCCTTGGCTAAGCGAGCGAGTATGTCAACCTTTCCATTCAACGCCCTAGGAACTCTCATCAGCTCAATATGAGTGAACCGTTTCATGAGTTCCACCACTCGGCTTCTGTACCGAGCTAACTTGGGTTTGTATATCTTATAGTTGCTGCTTACTTGGTTGATGACAAGCTGGGAATCACCGTAGACTCGTAGCCGAGAGATTTCCATTTCTATGGCGAGCTCCAAACCAGCTATCATAGCTTCATATTCAGCTTCATTGTTTGTGCGAGGCTCGGTGAGAGCAAAAGAATGTCGTAGGGTTCCCATCGATGTCGTGATGAACACCAACCCTATCCCTGCTTTTATCTGCGGGATGCTTGATTTGCCGGAGCTCCTCATTGATGAGGCTCCATCGAAGTAGAGCTCCTAACATGGCTCATCTTCCTCGAGGTGCAGCACTTGTTCGTCTGGTAACTCGCAATTGAGCGGTGACCCCTCTGATACGGGATGTGTAGCAAGGAAGTCTGCAAGAGCTTGCCCTTTTACTGCTTTCTGAGGAATATAAACTATGTCAAACTCAAGTAGCATGACAACCCATCTTGACATTCTACCGGCTAGGCTTGCTTTGGTCATCAAGTGTTTGAGCGGGTTGACCTTGGAGATCAGCATAACCCGATGAGCGATCAAATAGTGCCTCAGTTTCTTCACAGCAAATATCAGGGCCAGGCATTGCTTTTCGATCGGGGAATAGTTGTGTTCCGCCCCGACTAAAGTTCGACTGAGGTAGTAGAGGGAATTCTCTTTTCCCTCCTCGTTGTTCTGGGCAAGGAGCGCACCGAGTGACTCATCTAGCGTGGCAGTGTAGAGAATCAGCGGTTTATTGGGAACACGAGCGGCCAGCACTGGAGGGTGCAACAAGTACTGTTTAATGCTTTCAAACGCTTCTTGAAATTCGGCATCCCAGAAAAAAGGAGCTCCTTTCTTCATGAGCTTTGAGAAGGGCCTACATCTCCCCGATAAATTTGAGATAAACCTCCATATATAAGCAAGCTTGCCTTGAAAAGATCTTAGCTGCGTCAGACTCTTCGGAGGGGGCATTTCCATGATGGCCTTAATCTTGGATGGGTCAACTTCGATCCCCCGATGTCTAACTATAAAGCCCAGGAATTTTCCCGATGACACGCCAAAAGCGCACTTCAGAGGATTCATCTTCAGATCGTATTCTCTCAGTCTGGTGAGAACGGTCCTAAGATCTTGGACGTGGTCAGCCTTGGCTTTAGTCTTGACGACCAGGTCATCAACATAGCATTCAACGAATTTATGGATTAGGTCATCAAAGTTATTGGTCATTGCCCTCTGATATGTAGCACCTGCGTTCTTCAGTCCGAACGGCATCACTTTGTAGCAGTATATTCCGATCGGGGTTCGAAATGTTGTGTGTTTCTCATCCTCAGGCGACATCTTGATCTGATTATATCCAGACGAGCCATCCATAAAGGTGAACAGCTCGTAATTTGAGGTGTCGTCGACCATCATTTCCATGACGGGCAGCGGGAAGTCATCTTTAGGACATGCCTTGTTGAGGTCACTGAAATCGACACAAACTCGGATATGCCCATTTTTCTTCTTTACTGGGACTATGCATGCGATCCAGTCCGCATATTTCTCTTCCCTGATGAAGCCGGCATCGATGAGCTTCTTGGTTTCCTCAATGACCTTTTCTAGTTCCCTTCTCATTCTTCGAGGAGCTTGTTTGACTGGCTTAGCATCAGGAGATATAGCTAGTTTATGCACGGCCACTTCAGGGGATAGGCCAGTCATTTCTTTGTATGTCCACGCGAAACAGTCAACGAACTCATGCAGCAGGGCAATTATCTGCTCTTTCATTTCCTATGACAAGAGTAAGCTGATGTAGGTCGGCCTAGAATTATCGGGCGTCCCTAGGTTAATCTCAGTTAGCTCGTCAAAGGTTGCTTGTCCGCCATCTTCGAGCTCTTGAGGAGCTTCTTCTGGGTTGGCTATCTCGCCATCATCATTTGATCTTTCACTGGCCTTACCAACATGGATCATGTAGCACGCTTTGGAATTAGGTTGAATGTAGCCTATGCCCCGTCTATCTGGAATTCGTCCATCGATGAGTGCTCGGACCTGGGGCGGATGCCATAGCCCTTCATAAAACTTTGCTTCGGACTCCGTTTGATATAACCGGCATCCACACTTTTTGAAATATTCCCGCATCTCGGGTGCATAGTATCTGGGGTTGAGGACGGCTCTTATACCTCTCTCATAGGGAAGGCACGCGACAGATAAATCGTCCGGGTGCACAACAGGATTTGACCCATAAAACAGGATGCCCTTCTGTCCATTTTTCCTTCCGGGAACGTAGAAAGTTTTCAGCTGGTCCACGGTGGAGACTGACAATGCATCGAGCTCTTTACACATCTTCTCCGGTACCTTTGTGACAGCTAGGGGCCCTTCTGCAATCTTGAAGGTCTCTCGTAGTTTTGTTTGTTGCATAGGGGTCCAATCTGCACAGCCGTTGCACGGCAGGTCCTCTTCCTCCAACTCTTCAGTGTCGCTGCCAAGATGAGGGCGGACTTTGCTGCTCGATGGGGCTTCAGTAACAGATTCATCCGTATCGCTACCGAAACGAGGGTGAGTTTTACGGAAGGACGGACTTCCAGCGTCAGACTCATCAATGTCGCTACCGAAACGCGTGCGCACTTGGGCGTTTTTGCTTTTGAAAGTGACGGTCGGCTCAGATTTTCTTTTGGGTCTTGGGGCCGCTCTATCCTCAGTCGGTTGTGGCTTAGCATTTTGGTGGTTCATAAACTACCGAGAATCTTCATATCGGACTTCATGCACATTGAATGGCTGGATGTCTCCGTCAATGCGTCTTTCTTCACCATTTTTAGTATACTTCATGCATTGATGGAGAGTTGATGGAATGATGCCATAATCGTGGAGCCACGGCCGTCCCAAGAGAATTTTATAAGACGTGTAGCGTCGATCACGTATATCTTAGCTTTGGTCTGCAGATCCCTAAATTTGATTGGCAGAGCTATGGACCCCAGAACTTGCTGGCAATTTTGGTTGAAGTCTTGAATGACAATCCTTTCCCTTGACAGGTGTCGGACGTCCATTGACAAACTCTTCAGAGTTCGCAAGTTCATGATGTTCAGTGAGGACCCCGGATCAATCAATATGCGATTAATCCGATCTCCGTCGCTGTACCCGGTCACGTAAAGCGGCCGATTATGCTCAGTCGTTTCGAGTAGCAAGTCTTCATCCTTAAACGTGACTGCGGCGGCTTGCAAAGTGTACTGAGCTTCTTTCATATTAATTTCCGCAAAGCGAGCCTGATACCGCTCAGGATTTTGTAGAGCATGAATGAGAACATGTCTAAGCTCTTGAGATAGAACCAAGGAATCGTAGATGCTAAGGAGAGACGAAAGCTTTCGGAGGTGAGCCAAGACATTATAGTCTACTGGGGAAGGACTCGAATCTTCATGAGCAAGTTCTCTGCCATCTTCTTCATTAGCGAATTGTTTTTCCTTCCCTTTTGGGGCGTTGCTCTGATTTGACGGTAGAGCCCTGCCGCTTCTAAGCTGGATTTGGTTGGCCTTTGTGGCGAGCTCCTTGTCCTCTTCGGGAAAACAGAGCTCCTCTTCAGAGTCGCTGTCCAGGTGGATGGCGTAGCAGGTCGCTATAGGGATCTCTTCATTGGAGTCTTCTTCTAACTCCTCTAGAATCTCAGCCACTCGTACAGGGAGGAACTCCTTCAATTGAATCAAAGTTCTTTTCTTCTGTTTATATTCTTCGAGGGAATCGATATATTTTTGAATGATCGATCTCCCTGCAGACACCTTTTCACGCCGAGCTGCACTTTTCTTCTTCTTGAGCTTTTTGGATTTTGAGCCTGATGGAGCCGCATTGGCAGATAGAAATGTAGGCTTCTTCTGCCCTTCCCATTCCGTCCTGGGCTCTTTCCGAAGTAGTTTTATCATCTTCTTCGTCTTATTAGATATGTACGTACTCTACGGAGGCCGCGGTAAGTCCATTTCATTTCTCAGGGCAGTGGGTTCGGCTGTCTGCTCCCAGAAGGCTTCAGCTTCTGTCTGTATAAAGTTGGTGGTTGTAACTTGATTTTTCACCAACACACTTTTGGACAGCTCGATCTCTCCAGCCTTGTACTGCTTCTCGACCCAGTTTTTGAAGATATAGCAATCCTCGATCGCATGGCTCACCACTCGGTGGTACGGGCAATACAGGGGATTGTCGGTCATTTTTTCTTCTTGAGGTCTTTTCGACTCTGGCAATTGTAGACTGTTGTTCAAGGCATTTTTAAATATCTTTCGGACCTTGTCCCTCCTGAAAGAGTAAACCTTGTTCTTTTTCTTCTCTAGGGAAGACCCATCTCCTCCCAGCAATGGCTTTCGAGAACGATTGGTTTTAGATTCGCCCGCCCTTCGCTTTTCTTCATTGTCGGACGCATTGAAGACATTGGTACTGCTGGAACTCCCGCTTCTACGGTTGTCATCCCGCTTGCTTTTCCAAGTCTTGTCTCTCTGAGAGTCTGGCGGGGACTCTTGCTTCGAGCGTTCCAGCATTTGGACTTACTTGGTTAGCTCCTAAAATGTCTTGAGGCCTGCCGTACACAAGAATGTGACCATCCAATTGCTGAGGTTCCCAATGAGAAGGCTGACGGACTGGTCCTGCTCCAGCGGCGGTTCGCACTTGACTGTGAGATTATGCCATCAGGTGATAAAGTCGGTGTTGCTTTCATTCTTCCTCGGCTTGGTCCTCACAAAGTCAGCAATGGAGATTTTATCACTGACACTCATGAACCTTTGCCGAAACAGAGACTCCATTTAGGCAAAGGTAATAACGGATCCATCTGGTATACTCGCGTACTAGTCGAAAGCGACACCAGTCAGGCTGTTGACAAACTGACGAAGAACGAGCGCATCATTGCCCCCTGTATTTCCGCACGATGCTTTGAAGTGGGCGACGTGCTGGTTGGAATTTCCCGTTCCGTCAAATCTTCCGAATTTAGGAATGCCGTAGCCGCTCGGGAACTCGATCAGATCGTACTGTGCGGGATATGGCCGCCCTCTACTGCCAATTTCTTTCTGAGCTTCACCTTCGGCCACCAATGTTTTAACCTTGCTGGTGACCAAATCCATTATCCGATCTTGTGTTAGCGGGATGGTGTTATCTGGGGCCAAGGCATCCCCCGAAGCGGAATGTGGCCGGCTTTCGTGCGGCTTGACGAATCTTGGACCCAAAGGGATAGGCATCGGCCGCTTCGGATTGTCATCATCCGGCTCATGAATAGCGACTTGTGCTTGATTGGGAGGCGCTCGAGGAATTTGAATCGTAAGCCGCATCACAACGTTCGTTAAGTTGTCGATCTTCAAATAGAGCTTGGCCATCTCTTTATCTTTACTCCTGAGCTGTTTTCGAAGCTCTTGAAGCAGCTCTTGCTCCGTGGTCCTGGGACGGAAAGTCGGCTCTTCCTCACTGTCCGAGCTTGACTCTGCATGGACCGAGGGGTCTTTCTGCCTATCATCCTCATCGAGAGGGTTTTCTTCATCCAGCGAAGGCGGCTGTTCTTGGGAAGCGGCAACCACATTCAAGCCAGATTGGGCTTGGGATGTGGTGGCCCCATTCTTGCTTTTGCTGCGAAGGTTGTCGCTGGGGCGTCCGCCTACCATATAGACCGTATGGATAATATATCCAGCCGTCTTTTTATTATCGGCGGCTGATTTCACAGATCGCTATCTTGACTCCCCTGTTTCGGTAGCAGGCAATCGATTGAAGGCGGCTGGCCTGGCCGGATTCTTGAATGGTGCCGATGCTTCCTTTTTGGTTTTGCCCCACTGTTTTTGCGCGGCACAGAGCGCCTGATAGACTCTTGAAGAGACGGTGTCGTATGATTGGTACGAGATTTTATTTTGTGATCAAAGAATTAACCGCAATCAAGAACGGTGTCGCTTGGTAGCTAGCCGGTTGAGTATGGGTCGGTCCACAGGGATTACGTGTATTTTCTAGTTGTTCTAACGAGTCAATTCCTATTTGTGGTAGGTTTTGATTTTCAATAAAAACTGAAGTTGAGTTTGATTAGGATTAAAACCTTGCTAGGGTTAGGATTAGGTTAGTTTGGAAAGTCAATTATTCTCACCGCTTTCTTTGCCCTTAATTAAGAACTTTTAGGTGTTAAGGTAATGGTTAATAAAGGGGATTAGCACGATCGGGAAGAAACTAGGTTTCTTCTCTTTTGTCCTTGTCCGTCCTTTCTTAACTCTTACCCTAACCTCCATGGAAATCATACACAACCGGTATTTAACTATGGTATCATCGCTACCTCTTGGGATAGGGTGCCGTAGTGAGCGGTGTGTGTATATATGCATAGAGTCCTACTTTAAAATGTATAACGGGCAAGAAAGGGGTGAGAGATTTTCATCTCTCAAACCTAACCCTAACAAGTGAAGAACTACTCACTCATTAGGGTATTGATAAACGAGTTCATTTTTTATGGTTTTAATTTAACAACTACGGCAGATAAAAAATTGCGGAAAATAACTACGGCAGAGAAATAAAATTGCTAGAGAAATAACTAGGGCAGAAAAGAAACTTACTTTTTTATTTGATGCACTCTTCGACAATTACAGGGAATAAAAATTCTAAACTAGATAAATAAAAAGAGGCATGCTCCAAAAAGAGCTGTAGGATTCCTATTTATAGATAATAGAAACCCTAGGGTTTACATCTGATCCATATTTAGAATTACAAAAATACCCTAAGAAAACCGGGTCAACGCACCGACTCCACCGACACGCACCGACACGCGTAGACACGTGCACAGCACGGCCGCGGATTCGCGGCCATAAGCATGGTTTGGTCGCGGTTCCGTGGCCATATAGTGGGCTTGCTGGCTCATTTTTCTTGGGTTGCTTACTGTTGCCTTTTCCTTCTGGTTTCTTCACTTAGTTCTTCAGAATGTCTTCTAATTTCTTCCAGATTTCCACAGTGCAGAATGTTGTGGACTTTTACCGTTCGCTTCGTGTTGAAGTCTTGAATCTTATGCTGCCTTTGAACTTTGTGCAATCGAACTGTTTGCTGATCTTTGTTTGTTCCTCGAACTGTAGGCGGCATGATAAAGATTCTTCTATTTGTTGGTCGTAGTCTCACTTTTGTAGCGTCTTTTCACCATTTTCTCTGTATTGTTCCGAGAACCTGTAACCTGCAATTATTTAGCAGACATGGATCAAAACCACCTATTTATTTGCAAAATGATTAAGAATGGGGAATATAATAATGCAAAATTATGAGATGAACAAATACCCCCAAACTTATCCTTTCCTCATCCCGAGCAAAACTAGTTTATTCTCGAAAAAAGCCAAACCTCACTTTCACAGGGAAACGCGATTGCACTGAGCTCATGCAACAAGCCGTTAAACCTCTAGGTGTCCCTAGTAGGAGGAGTGTTGTTTCCTGAGGGTTTTCAGTGGATACTACCCACAAAATCCGATCAATTTGGCCTATTGACTTTTATTCTTCAATTCGGTGTTCTAACAAAAATTCTATTATCTTCAACTCAGAAATTATCAACCCATATTTTCATGCTTCCTTATCATTTAACTTAAAATGGTATATGTTCTGTAAATTTATTTAGCTTTTAGCATCTTTTGAGTTTTCCTTCTAAGTTTCCATCTCAACTTAGGAATTTTTATCATCTCTACTAAAGATATAAGTCATGTTTTTCATTCCTATCTCTCATCCAAACCCCAATCATATACCCCTACGTGTGTGTATGTATCACCCCTACACTTGGAAATTCAATTCAAGCTCTTATACTCTTGTCCATCATCCAAAGTACTTTTAGTTGGTGAATTTTTAGATGAAATTGCTCACACATCCTTGATGCGACCGTTAATACTTCCTGAGGTACTAACGACCGATTACAAAATGTGTTGCATTAAGGCGTAATTCCTCGTCTTGTAATACTTAAGGCTTTAGCAGTGACTCCCAAACCAGTTGGTCTAAGGCACTAGGTGATAAAGCACCCTCGCTATATATTTTTTTATTTTATGCAGCCTTAAGTAATTACAAAACCAGTGTTCATTTTTTTATATCTCTTTATTCACACTTATAATTTTATTTTCCTTCATACTAAGGATTTTAGACAAGAGCATTTCAAGGTATCCTCTACTATTCCAAATTTCAAGGTTCGTGTTTGTGCAAGTTGTAGGGTATATATTTTTAGAATTTAGACTTAAGGTTCGGAATTATTTTTCAGACTTATACTCCAATAAAAATTTCAATACTCTTCCCTTATTTTAACTTAGCCCAAGAAGTAAACTCAAAATTTGCTTATTTCTAAGTAAACTACAAAGACATATATTTTCTACCGTTAAATTTTAAGAAAGTTTATTTTTAGGGTTTTTTAATTTACTAAGTTTTGGGATCTAGTTTTTCCTAGCTAGTTAACCATCTTGTCAAACTTAAGTCAATTATGACCAAAATTGAATTTTCAATTTTTATAATTTAAATTTTTTTCAGTTTTTATTTGATTTTTTCTTTTTCTTTTTATATTTTTTATATTTTTATTTTTTCAGTTTTTATAAAAATTTTTATAAGGATGCAATGCAGAATTAAACATGCAAAAGAAAACGAAAAAGAATATAAAACAAATATGCAATGCAATGATAACTATTTACAACCACCACCTCCCCCAAACTTACCAAAAGCAGTGCCTTCACTGCTCGGCCCCACGCCGCCCCCTTGAGCGTGAACGGGAACGCTCCTCCTTAGTTAGCATGGTTCGGATCCCCTGCTCTACTTCTGTCAGACGCCGATCATGTTCCCTCATCATCCCCCTCAAATCGTCAATCCTCCTAATAGCTCTTTTCATTAAATTTGCATGTTCTAAGGGGGTGAGCTCTCCCTCGCTCGCGGTCGAGCTGGAGTTAGGTGTTCTGGCAGGCACGTGTTCTACCAGTTCTGTTCGTGACCAAACATTTGTCAAGCGTGTATAGGACGTAGATACACCCTCAATGAAAGGCCTGATGGGTATACCCCCATGCATGTAAAATTCAAATTCCTCCACAGGGAGGAAATGACGACACAGTTGTGTCACTAGCATGGGGCATGGGTAGTTCGCGACCCTTTTGCCCGCACCAATTGAGTTAAGCAGAACCATGCACATGTCAAATCTAGGGTTCCTTGTCATAAGTGTGTGCACGATGTGCAGTGATGTGGTGAAAAATGTGGTGTTATGGGAACTCCCAAAAATATTGTTTTTTGCCCACCGGCACACAGTTAAAACATTAGCGAAAAGGGTTCTCGCTTGGATTCCTTTCCTTGGTTCTCCCGAGCAATCATTACCCATTAAGGGCATGTAATTTTCAAACTGAAGTGGTTGATCATGAACAGGTATCTTAGGGATTAAAGTGACTTCATGTATTAAGTCTCTATCAACAATTATCTCCCTATCACCCCACAGTAATTTTATAAAGCCATATTATGCGAGACAGCCGTCTTCCATGCACTCGTAAAAATGAGTGACTAGATCTGGAAGGGCGTAAGCGTTTGGGTGATTATAGATCAAAAAATTCCAGCCCCTACGTGCGATTTCATTAGCAAAGTAACTCCCATATATCGTGTGTGAAAAGATCTGTGAGAAATCACGTTCTAACTGCATACTCGGTGCCATCACAGATAATCTACGGATCTAGAAAATTAAACAGAGAGGAGTTTTAGAAAACGAACCACCTCTGAGAATTTCAGAGGGAGAAGGCACGGAGGCGCGGTGGAAGCGCAGCACAGAGCGGGGATCGGCGGCGGTTGTGCGGCGGCGGCTAGGGTTTTCACTGGGGATTTGTTTTTAGGGTTATGAAAACAGAGAGGGGTCTGAGTTATTTATAGGGGGAAGTGTGTTGGATATTTGCAAAAAGCCCCTCTCAAAGAGAGGAAATTATTTGCAAATAAAATTTTTATTTTTATTTTTATTTTATTAAATCTGGAAATTTACAAAAATACCCAAAAAAAATTTATTTTATTTTATTTTTATATTTATAATTACAAGTGGTAAACGTACCCCCAATCATATGGTTGGCTAAAATTCATTTTCTTTCTAGAGCTAACAAAATCTCCCCCAAACTTGAATTAAACAATATTACAAGTCAATGCCAAGCTTTGCAAAGGCCAAAAGTCAATACCAACCATTCGAAGAATTTATCAGTGAAACACAGCGGTTGGTGGAAGAGGATGTTGTCTAGAATTACGAAGAAGTGGGGAAGAGATGAGTAGTGTAACAGAAATGGATTGCATCTCAATTTGAAGAGACGACAAAGTGATTGTGACAATGGATTACTCGCATCTTTGTGATTGTCAAGAAGAAGGGGCGGAGGTTCAATTTCTTCATGGAGTTGATTCATCTCAACACCCGTGTTTGCTAAAAATGCGAGCTCATCAACGAAAATTTCCTCAAAGCTTTCATCGATACCCCGAAGAATAATGTCATCAGACAAAGTGGGGCGATCTTTAGACTCCATGAAAGATTCATAATCAGCGTTAAATGTTGACCCGGACAACTTAATGGAAGAGTCCGTATGTGTATAATACATAGTTGGGTCAAACAACGTATGAAAAGAGTCTAGATCAGTATCCTGAAGCTGATCAAATTCGCTGCTGTCGACATCCATTAATTCGACAGAACATGCATGAGCAGAAGGTTCGGAGGGCGGACTTCCTATCTTGTAAATGTTGAACTCACTTGACATCTTTCCGAAAGATAGAGTCATAGAGCCGTTACGACAGTTGATTACAGCATTAGAAGTGGCCAAAAATGGTCGACCGAGGTTCACCGGAATTTGGTTCCGTGGGTTAGCCACAGGCCGTGTGTCCATAACAATGAAATCAACAGGGAATATGAAGTCCCCTACTGATTGATACGAAAAGTTGTGTTTGTAGTAATTAACCGCAATCAATAACGGTGTCGCGTGTAGTTATACCGAGATGAGTACGGGTCGTCCTCTGGGAAATGTTGAATCTTTTATTCTTACTTTAGATGTATTGAAAAAGAGAGGAGGAAGAAATAAGATTGTAGAATGGTTGTAAGATCTAGATCTACGTTAAACACGGATGCAAAATATAGATCTAGATTAATTACGGATGTAAGTTTATATAAGAAGAGAGCTTGTAGGGTTCATTAGGATTTAGTAGTTATGGATGATTAATTAAAGATTACTCTTTCTATCCTTTAATAGATTTAAAAGTAGAACGACAGTGATGCGTGTAGATTAGGGTTTCTGGAGGGAAAAGGAATCCCACTCTTAACCCCTATCTCGACACGGAACTCCGTTCATATCTATCCTTTACCAAAACAATCATTAATCTAATCTCTAATCGCGGTCGAGACTAACAATGAATTGGTAGCGTGCCCGATTAGAATGTTAATGATTCTTTTGATAAAGTTTATAAACTTTATAGGACGTAAAAAGAGTTTAGGTATTTTCATCATCCATTAACATACCCTAATCCTACGAACCCTAACAAGCGGAGAATTACTCGCGCATGTTGGGAGAAAAAGAGACGGAGAGAGAATGCATAATTAAACTACAAAGAAATAGAATAGGAAAAAGAGCTACCTTTATTAATCAACAATATTCATTACACTTTGATTCCTTAAAAAATGATTACAAATACTAGTTTGCTTCTCGATCTCTTTTAAGGAGGTAGATGAACCGTTGATGATCAGCCTGGATGCGTGAGCCGTCTTGAACTTCGTGATCTCGTCGGCTTGATGATTTTTCCAAGAGGCTCTCGGTCTTTATTAATAGTCCCAAATCCAGAAAATTAGCTTCCTAATTTGGAAGCAAGTAGTTAGTATCCAACAGAGAAAATCCCATCTCCTAAGTCTTCCAAACCGCAGCGGATCCGCGGCCAATAGGGGGGTTTGGCCGCGGATCCGCGGCCAAAAAGAGGGATCGTTGGATCATTTTTCTGTGGCTTGATCTTTGTGACATGTGGCGATCTCTGGAACCTTTGGAACTTGGAAATCTTCTCGTAGTTGCTGCCAGACTTGATTTCTAAGTTTTGCTTTCTTAATTAGGCAGGTTTGTTTTAACAACTTGATTTCCTTGATTTTAGTCCTGAAAATTCTGCACAACAACTCAAATGATATTTAGTAGAGTTTGTTTTCTTAAGATTTGGTCAATGATATTTTTTGCATATATTTTCCTACCAAATGCTAATTATAATATATAAATACACGAAAACAGTTTTTTTACAGATAAACCCTCATATGTATCATATATTATAATAAACACCTTTTCTAATATAGAAATAGTAGGAAAAATGTAATAACAAATGTGCAGTTTTATCAACTGAACAAATACCCCCAAATTTATCTTTGATCGTCCCGAGCAAACTAGTTTATTCAAGAGAAGGAGAAACAGAAAGGAGAAAACTAAGCACACTTTTGTAGGCAGACACGATTGTACTGAGCACGTGCAACAAGCCGTTAAACCTCTAGGTGTCTTTAGTAGGAGGAGTGTTGTCTCCTGAGGGTTTTCAGCGGATTACACCCATAAAATCCTATAATAAAATAGAGATGGTGAAATTTACATATAAAGATAAGAACCATAAAAGAAAGACTTTGAAAATAAGAGTTTCCAACTAAGACTAGCTTTTCAGTTGTCATGAGCCCTGTCTTAATAGTCATGAAAAGATATTAGAAATCACATCATCCCTCAATAAAACATCGTCTTATTCTTCATTCCTACCATTCATCCAAACATTGATCATATAACCCTACGAGTGTGTAAAGAACATCCCTACACTCGGAGAATTCAATTCAAGCTATCATACTCTTGTCCATCTACCTCAGTACTTTTTAATTCGATGAATATTTAGATTTGCTCACACATTTTCATGCGATCGTTAATACTTCTTGAGGTACTAACCGACCGATTACTTATGTGATTGCTGATTAGGTGATAGTATTTTCCTCGTCTTGCACCACCTAAGGCTTAGCAGTGACTCCCAGACCAGTTGGTCTAAGGCATTAGGTGATGAAGCACCCTCGCTATATTTTTTATCGCTGTCTTGGCAATAACAAAACCAGTGTTCATTTTTCTTTTCACCATTTTTATATTTTCTTCATTTATTATTTCCTTCATACTTTTGGCTTTTAGACAAGAGCATTTCAAGGTATCCTCTACTATCCCGAGTTTCAAGACGTGTGTAAGTGCATATAGTAGGGTATCAACATTCAAATGTTTGGCTTCCAGAATAGAAACTATTTTTCAGATTTATTTTTATCCTCAGATTAGTGACTTCCTTCATCTTACTAACCCTTAGGACAACAGCTCATAACTACTTATTACCAGTTCGTTTAAGAAAACTTCTAATTTTCTTGGTTTTCTTAAACTATTCCTATCTTTTGGATGTAATTTTTCACTTTCTACTCTCTTGTTAAAAGAAAATTTTTTAAAATTTTTGAAAATGTTGTGCTTATGCAAAGTATGATGCAAATTGATGCGTAAATAAGCACAAACCTCCCCCAAACCTGTTTACAGCAGTGTCCTCACTGATGTCATCTGCTGGATCACAAAAACCTGTAAGCTTGGGAGGACATTATTAATGGGGGCAAGAATAAATGAAAGTGAAAATCCTCCCCCAAACTTATTTTTGGCTCACAAATTTGAGGACAAAAGTTATGTTCAAAAGCCAAAAATATACCCCTCTCAAACATGAGTTAGACAATACGAAGCATTTTAAGAGGGGGTGAGTCATTTGGTCAAAGTAAGACTTTACAAAGACCAAATGTTAACACCAACCATTCAAAGATTTTATCAGTATAGCGTATAGGTCGGTGGAAGGATGTGTTGTATCGAGTCAAGAAAAAATGGGTAAGGGATAAGAGGTGGTCTGGAAAGGGTTTGAATTTGAAATTAGAGAAAAGAAAGAATGAGGATGAATGTGAATGATTAGGAAGAAGGAATGGTGACGGTTCAACCTCTATAGGTGGAGATTGATCAATCACAAAATCCGTATTGTTTAAAAATTCAAGTTCGTCAGTAAAAAGTTCTTCAAAACTTTTATCAATGGTGTGATTGAACATTTTGCTGTCAAAGAGTTTTATGCCAGAATTTATCCTACTTGATTCATCAAAGATCATTGAGGCAGAGGACTCGAAAAACTCATCTACCTCATTTTCAAAAATATCCAAATCAAGTTGAATTTCTGGTATTATTGAACTTGAATTAACGGATTGTGATTCATCAAAACTCACTGAAACTATAGGAACAGAAGAAGAACCGGAAAAAGTAGAAGGTGAAATGGGTAAACAAATTGGTGTGTCGAGTGTTGCTGAACCAAATGTGGAAGATGGAGGCTGTATTTCGGTCTGATCTTCGGGTATACCATTATCATCAACTTCAATACATATTTGGGGTTCGGGAAGAATTAAAGGCTCAAGATGATGACCACAAGGAAGTGAAAGGATTTGATGAATTGGCGGGACAAAATCATCCAAAATTTCGGGTTCATCAATTAATGTATCCCCAACGTCAATCACCTCATTTAAGTGAAGGTTAAAATTCTCGAACACATCATCAAAAGTATGGTTTTCAATCAGTTTTGGTTCAAGAGTGGAGGTGTAGAGATCACAAGGGTTGGGTATGGTTTCACTTGAAATGGACCCTTCACAATCAGGTAAATCAAACACTACAAAGTCACACAATTTATCAGACATTCTATTTGGTGTACTTGATGAATCTATGAAACTGGAGTTGTGGATTTCAGTTTGGAATGGGGAGGTTTGATTAGGAAGGGTGTACAGTTCTGTTTTGCTACCCAAATTCTCATTTTGTCCTATACCCGAATCATATACTGAAAAATTTTGGGCAGGTTTGAAATTCTTTGCTTGCATCCACTCTGTTGTTTCCTTCCTAATTTGGTTCGATAATTCCAGAAATTTTTCTAATGTCTGCTCCAGACTAGTCTTGGGTTGATAATGGGTTTCAGTATAAGATTGAAATTCCTGTGTTTAATTAAAACTCCCAAATGACTGATTAGAAGGACTGTTTAGAGAAAGTGGAAAAGTCGGATTGGATTGATAGGAATAGAATGGTTGCGAAAATTGGGTAGGAGTAGGATCAACATTATAATAAGAAGAATATTGATATTGGTCAGGGTTGAAACTTTGGCCTCTAGCCCTAGCTATATGCTCAGCAATGGACATGCGTCTAGGGGCATTCTCACTTGGAGTATCAACAGAAACAGGTGTAGAATTAGGATACTGTTGATAGGACATGGATTGAGGTCGCCAACTGTTTCTATCCGCTTGTTCAATCCGATCTCTTAAGGACATGGGAGAGTCGGACGGTATACTGAAGGGATTACGAAAACAAGAGATATCTGGTTGTGGACAGCAAAGCTCGGCAAGTGTTCTTCTGTTTAGGTCACCCATTATAAGAAGAGAAGAAGGGGGAAAAGGGTAAAAAGGGGAGAAAATAATTGGTTTGTTTTGAAAAATAACGGATTTAGACAAATCACACAAAAATGCACAAACAACCCTGAAACTAAGGTTACCTAGGTCAGTCTCTAGACCGCTCCTAGACTTCCAAAGGATAAACCGTAGGATCAATCCTCTACCGCCTCGTTACTACTCTTGTAGCCAGGTAAGTGCCAGGTGAGTGGGAGGCTCCCCACTATGAAAATAGTGGTCCTAATTAAATAACCACTCGCCTTAGACACACTTGCCTAGACACCACAAAAGTAATGCGGATAAGCGATAGATTACCTACGACCTTCCTCTGTCCTTATTGAGCGCGACAGTCCTTGGAGTCAGGTCTAGATATTTTTTAAATTAATGTAGGGTTGATACAGATACTCGATTTGTGATTTGTGGGACTTAGGAAGGGTGATGAAATCCCCACCTAATATGGATTTGGTCTTTGCCCCTTAAAAATCCGTATTAAAATATGCAAAAACAAACCGCAAAACAGAACTTGCAAAAAGATTTTTTAGCGGCGATAATTTGCAAAGAATCCTGCAGAAAAGATATTTTTGTTTGATTTTAGAGGAGAGAGAAGGAGGTTAGAATCTTACCAGAGAAGATTGAAGCCCTAGATCTCCTAACTGGCCGTGCTTCTGCCGCCGATGTGGACTTTCGGCCGCGGTTCCGCCGCAAGAGGGAGAGATCAATTGATGAATTTTTTTCTGTGGCCTTCTCTACTTCTCTAGATCTCAATGAATGTATCTGTCTCCTGTTTCCTCAAGTCTGTGACTCCAGATTCTCTCGCAAAATTCACACAATAATCGTTAAATATACAATTTGCAGTTTTATTTTATTTATGATATAGATTGTATAAGAATTCAATACAAATAGTAAGAATAAAAAAATTACGCACGTATCCCCGGCAACGGCGCCATTTGATTGATACGAAAAGTTGTGTTTGTAGTAATTAACCGCAATCAATAACGGTGTCGCGTGTAGCTAGACCGTGATGAGTACGGGTTGTCCTCTGGGAAACGTTAAATCTTTTATTCTTACTTTAGATGTGTTGAAAAAGAGAGGAGGAAGAAATAAGATTGTAGAATGGTTGTAGGATCTAGATCTACGTTAAACACGGATGCAAAATATACATCTAGATTAACTACGGATGTAAGTTTATATAAGAAGAGGGCTTATAGGGTTCATTAGGATTTAGTAGTTATGGATGATTAATTAAAAATTACTCTTTCTATCCTTTAATAGATTTAAAACTAGAACGATAGTGATGCGTGTAGATTAGGGTTTCTGGAGGGAAAAGGAATCCCACTCTTAACCCCTATCTCGACACGGAACTCCGTTCATATCTAGCTTTTACCAAAACAATCATTAATCTAATCTCTAATCGCGGTCGAGACTAACAATGAATTGGTAGCGCGCCCGATTAGGATGTTAATGATTCTTTTGATAAAGTTTATAAACTTTATAGGACGTAAAAAGAGTTTAGGTATTTTCATCATCCATTAACATACCCTAATCCTACGAACCCTAACAAGCGGAGAATTACTCGCGCATGTTGGGAGAAAAAGAGATGGAGAGAGAATGCATAATTAAACTACAAAGAAATAGAATAGGAAAAAGAGCTACCTTTATTAATCAACAATATTCATTTTGAATCCTTATAAAATGATTACAAATACTAGTTTGCTTCTCGATCTCTTCTAAGGAGGTAGATGAACCGTTGATGATCAGCTTGGATGCGTGAGCCGTCTTGGACTTCGTGATCTCGTCGGCTTGATGATTTTTCCAAGAGGCTCTCGGTCTTTATTTATAGTCCCAAATCCAGAAAATTAGCTTCCTAATTTGGAAGCAAGTAGTTAGTATCCAACAGAGAAAATCCCATCTCCTAAGTCTTCCAAACCGCGGCGGATCCGTGGCCAATAGGGGAGTTTGGCCGCGGATCCGCGGCCAAAAAGAGGGATCGTTGGATCATTTTTCTGTGGCTTGATCTTTGTGACATGTGGCGATCTTTGGAACCTTTGGAACTTGGAAATCTTCTCGTAGTTGCTGCCAGACTTGATTTCTAAGTTTTGCTTTCTTAATTAGGCAGGTTTGCTTTAACAACTTGATTTCCTTGATTTTAGTGCTGAAAATTCTGCACAACAACTCAAATGATATTTAGTAGAGTTTGTTTTCTTAAGATTTGGTCAATGATATTTTTTGCATACATTTTCCTACCAAATGCTAATTATAATATATAAATACATGAAAACAGTTTTTTTACAGATAAACCCTCATATATATCATATATTATAATAAACACCTTTTCTAATATAAAAATGGTAGGAAAAATATAATAACAAATGTGCAGTTTTATCAACTGAACACCTACTTTAATCAACACATCCTCTAACTCACCCCTAGGATGGGTGATGGATCGGTCGGCCATTTAGAAAGTACAATGAGTGGGTTTCAACTCTCCAACGCCTAATTGCTCATAAACGGAATAGGGAAGCAAGTTAACACTGGAACCAAGATCTAAAAGTGCGCAATTTATGTTCTTATCCCCAATTGTTATTGAAATTGTAGGACAGCCAGGGTCCTTTCGTTTTTAGGGAAAAAGAAAAAGGTTGGGTAATAGCATTGCTCACGGCACTAGCTATGAATACTTTCTTGGGTACCTGAGACTTCCTCTTCTTGGTGCATAAGTCCTTCAAGATTTTAGCGTAAGAAGGGACTTATTGGATTGCATCCAAGAGAGGTATGTTGATGCTAACCTGTTTGAATAACTCCACAATCTTCTCCATTTGTGGAGTTTGTTTATTGGATCTCAACCTGTTTGGAAATGGAATATTTTGAAAATTTGTTGAGTCCAATATTTGTGGAGTAGATTGCGAAGTTGGAACGGATCCCATTATTGGTGTTATCGTGGAGTGAGATGTGGGTCCATTCGAATTAGAAGAAGTAGAGCCTTGTGAAGAATGAAGAACAAGTTCTGACGAAGAAGATGACGAAGAAGATGAAGAAGAAGAAGAAGAAGAAGAAGAAGCGGCAGCCGGGGTTTCATCACTAATACCCATATTATTGTGCAACAGTCTTTCAGATCATAACGTGGTCACATCATTTACATTATGATTTAGTTGTTCATAAGCAACATGTGCGTTGTGTGTGTGACCGGGATTTGGCAATGGTTGAGATGGAAGCTTTCCCTTTTCTCGCTCGCTTAACACAGCATTCAGTTGTGCAATTTGGGTCTCAATTGATTTGATGCTCTGATCATATAAAGCACTGTGTTGCACTAAAGACTAAATGGAAGACTGGATGCTTACTGAGGATTGTGTAGATTGTTTTAAAAATGCATCCAAACTTCGTTCTAGCGAGAAAACCTTATCGTTATTCGGCTGAACAAAATTGTTTTGAGGATAAGAGTTGTTGGGTACAAAATTGTTCATTTGGTTTGGGTAAGGTTGGGGTTGGAAAGGTTGCAGATATTGAGTTTGTTAAGGGGCTTGTTGTTGTGGAAGAGGCCTTTGAAAGTTATTGTTGCCTTGGAATTGTTGTTGATTTTGATTCCAAACAAAATTTGGGTGGCTCCTCCAACCAGGATTGTAAGTTGAAGAGTATGGATCATTTCTTTGTCTTTCCTGAAAGGCAGCATTGACTTGATCTTGTTCTTGAACAGGTGGATTGTAAGGACACTCTTCAGTAAGATGGGACGGATCCAAACAACAAGCACAAATAGCGCGCGGGGGTAAAGCTGGGGCAGGAGAAGGCGATGAGAATTTGCTCTCAATCGCTTCTAGTTTTTTCGTGAGTGCAGCCATTTCGTCCTTCACTGCAATCGATGTATCAAGTTGATGTATGCCTGCTCTAGACTGACCTGATGAAGTAGATGAGGTGGTCTTAGTGCTTTCTCACTGAAGTGTTTGTTCAGCAAGATCATCGAAAAATTGCCAAGCTTCCTCGCTAGATTTTGTAAGAAAGTGACCTTGACAAATGGTTTCCAATAACTGCGTAGTTGCTGGGTTCAGTCTTTCGTATAAAGTTTGGAAAAGTTGCCAATTCTCGATAAAGTGGTGAGGGCACTGAACAAGGAGGTCCTTAAATCTTTCAAAACACTTCCAAAAAGGTTCGGAAGGAAGCTGGGAAAATTGAATAATTTCGTTGCGAATTCTCGCGGTCTTGTGGTGTGGGTAAAACTTTTTTAGAAAAGCCTTAACAAACTCTTTCCAATTTTTTATCGAGTGTAATGCTGTGCTATATAACCATTTTTCAGCTAGGTCACATAAGGTGAATGGAATGACACGTAGCCTTATAGCATCATCAGAAAGTTGTGTGGTCTTCATCATTACGCAAACATTCTAGAATTTGTTAATGAAGATATAAGCATCTTCGTATTCCAGCCTGTGAAATTTGGGCAACATATTGATGAAGTGGGGTTTAATTTCAAAGTTATCCCTATTAGCCGGTGGAAGTGAAAGACAAGTGGAATGTGCGGTGCGGATGGAATAGAAAAGATCCTGGAGCGCGATTCGTTGGGGCGCTTCGACAGGAGGGTGTGGTGGGTTATTCGCACCTAGTGAAGGTGGAATCAGTCCCGCAGGTAAGGGGTTGTTAGGATTGAATCCTGACATCTCCTTAGAAGATGATGAATTTGAAGATAAAGGTAAAGAAGTGGATGGAATTTCGGTTTCGGAGTCAAAAGTGTCGTCAGTCGGCACTAACGAGACACAGACAAAACGGGCGCTAGTGTCCCTACTCCAACTGGACATACACTAAAGAGATGTAGTTGTTGGATATAGTGCCCTCTAAGTCAATTATTGGATCGCAGATACGTGATTGCAATGATTGAGGGAGGACCTATACCGATATGAAAGTCTTGCTCGAGATGATAGTATGCTATCTGGTTTGTCTTTATCATCGTATACATGTTTTAGTTCACTATTGCATGTTGATAGAGCCCATAGGATTCTTGCTTGACTGCCAGCAGTATGATGATGATCATATATGTGGGAGCTGGGGTCTATAAGCACATCCTTAAAGTGTCCGTAGTCGTGGGAGTTTCGAGACAGGGCATCGATACTCCAGAGTAGACTAGTGTATACAGTCGAGACCCCGACGAGGGACGGTGGCCGGTCTCACAAGCAATTGGTGTCAGTTGGTTCACCTAAGATGTATACAGGTGCTCATTGAGTACACCAGACAGGACTCGCCGCGACTATACTAGTTGGTATTATATATATTGTCAGATAGCAGTTCCTTGGTGACATGTGTACATGTTAGTTTGTCGACCTGAGATCGTCATTTGTCTCATGTGAGTTCCCACTGTGCTTAGATTACTACCCTAGCACGCTTAAAGGAGACGTGCAAACAGGTTTTAGTTGGGTATAGTCCCGAGCCACATGGAGGCAGTGAGCGGATCGTCGGGGATTCATCTCTCCCGGTATTGGGGGTTGATGTCGCACAGTGCACGGGTGGCCATCACTAGAAATTCTCGGCCGAGGTAGTGGAGAATTACTGATTTGGATCAGTAGTTTCTCAGGAGGTGATGGGCTTCATGCCGACACGATTTATCGCGTTACTATGGGTCTGACTTTATCCACCCTCCTAGACTCGATATGCGATACTCTTTAGACAAACGGACCGGACTGTACGGATATTTTCACTGTCAGGCTCAGTAGGGTTTCTGGATGAGTTCACTCGTCAGCTTCCCTTCCAATCAATACATAGGCAAACGTTACGTACAGCTTGTACCTCTGACGTGCTAGTGGTTATACCCAGTGTCAGTGTGTTGATGAGTTATTAGAGTTCCCCGCAGACAGTTTCCCAAGTTCGGGTGAAACGTTGTAAAGGCCGTGTAGTTTTATGGCAGTGTTCGGAAAATGCACGTGCGTTTACGCACGTATCATATTTCGGGAAGATAATACTGGTGGGTTTTGGTTTAAGCCGGAACCGAGTATTATACTGTGTAGATATAATATCTTTGTCTCGGTTGCATTTGTATTCGGTCGTAATACAAATGCGGGTATGTTTATACTGTTACGGGGTTATTCTGAAATTCGTTTCGGGATCGCTTTTGGAAGTTGCCAGTTTCCAGTTTTCTATCGCCCGTATTTAACATTCGGTTAAATGCGGATTTATCTTTTCGTCACTTGGGTAAGTCATGAGGGTGAGTCATGGTTCTAGAAGATTCTAGATTTGGTGACTTGGTTTTGGTTCAATGTATGCATTAATTGAAATGGTGACTAGGTTAATGAATCACCATTTTGTATTAATTGTTCTAAGTGAGTCATGCTTTTCTTTAATGTGAAATGATAAGTATTATTGCTTGTGGTCATCTTCCTTTCTCCTACACTCACCTCCCCCCTCATCTTAAGTGGCCGGCCCTCTCTTGATAGATAGATGTGTGTGTTTTGGAAAAAGATTATGAGAGTTCTGCTTCATGTAATTTCATATAGCTCAATTTTCCATCACCCGATAAAAAGGCAACTTCATTAACCGTTCGTCCATGGCTTTGGACGAAGCGAGACAAAATGTTCTACTCGTTCTCTATATCAATCTTGGTCATCTCTTTTAGCAAACTTGATGATCGAGTTGCCTCGGTTCAGAGGCGGGAGCCCGTTTAAAGATCCGTTGACGTGGTGCCACCTGGACGAGAAGACTGGAGATCGAGGAGATCGGAGCAGCCGCAACAAAGTGTGGGATGATGGTTGAAGACCGAAAGACTCGGATCGTTCGGTATAACATTTCTACCCACATGTAGTTTGTTAGTTTAGCTTTCATGGCTGATCCGGGTCATAGTACTCGATAGCACCAGTTGTAAAAGTTTTTGTTCCGCATTTGGCGTCTGTTAGACGGCCGGGGCGCTACCGTGGACTTACAGTGGTATCAGAGTCTCACCATTAAGCTTTACTAACTTGTGCTAACGTGTTTAAAATATCGATCGAACGGAATTTTCAAAATTGCAATTTCCAAGTGTTAAAGTTTCTGTTGTTTTTTAATCTGGTCTAAAAATAATTTTGAGTATACCAGAAAATCAAGCAGGCTTTAAGAAGAATACAGAAGAAATACGATCAAGTGAACCGACCGTACCGCCACGGAAACGCGGTCAAAGCCTAGATTTGACCGCGGATCCGCGGCCATCTTGGTGATTCACTTGGTCATTTTTCTTCTGGTGTTTCTTTGTTGGAAATTGTGATTTCTGGAACTGTTCTTTTGGGCCCAGATTTTGTTGCTGTACAGCAGATGTTCGTAGGTCCCACTTCGGGAAGTTTTGTCGATCGAAATTTTAAACTTGTTAGTATGCAGTATTTACATTATATCTCCGACCGTGAATGTCATTCGAGCGGTAAACCCCGTCTAATTGCTATAGTTCTTTTAGACGGGTTTGCAAACGTGACATTCGTGTTGATGTTCTGTGCTATGCTGTGATGTTGCGGATATGTCGTGGTGGATAGCAGGGTGCAATGATAGTGCTGTTTGGATTTATTTGTACATTTGATATTGCGGGGCGAGCGTCCAACATGTGGACTGCCGTCACTGCCTGTTTGTATAATATTCTTTTGGGGCACGACCGGGCTGAGGTCGATGTACCCGTTGTATATATTTTTCTTTTCTGTACTAGGATTACCCCGCGACGGAGTGCACGGATAGCCAGGTTCTGGAGGGAAACGGGTCCGTATCTCATGGCTATGAGAGGTAGAGGGACTTCACTCTAGAACTGGCAGACTATTTGCCGCACTCGTAGGGGGTACAGGTTGACCCAAGGAGGGGTGCTCAAGTTACCGGATTCCGTGAAGTGACGAGTGGTCCATTAACTTTGTTGTAGGGGGCTGTCTCGCTTCAGCTTTTGGCGGGTAACTTGCCGCACCCGTAGGGTTCTAGGTTTCATTGCACAGGCTATCCACACGACCAGGGGAACGTCGGGTTTCAGTAGCAGCTCTGTGAAACCCGGGGATCCCAGATTATCTGTATTGTTCTGTGATGCTTATTACTTTTCTGTAATGTTGGATATTATTATGCCTAGAGCGATTACTGTATATTGGTATATATACTATTAGATGTTGTATATGTTTTACACCCGCGCTAGTCCAGTCCCCGCTCTGTCGTTAGTTAAGTAACCTAACGGGTGATGGCGGGACCCAGTGACGAATGCGGATGATATATACGTACATTTTATTTTTCGTTCTTTTCTGGTGTGATTGATTGATGGGACTGCGTTGATTCTTATCAATGCAAGTAAAACAAACCTATATTTGATGTTGTTGGAACAAATTTTAAAAGTGTTATTACAAAGACGTTTCTTTTTGTTTTGCATAGCGATATTCAGTTTAGAATATCCTGCACCTCATTCGACGAGGTAAGGGCCGAGATCCCTTCACCGGGAGTGACCCCTTAGGCAGAAGTTTGCGTCAGGGTAATAACTTTACTATTGTCGATTACAAGTTGCTTTGCATCGCGGTATTTAGTTGGAATATCCTGCACCTCATTCCATGAAGAAAGAGCCGAAATCCCTTCACCGGGAGTGACCTCTTTAGCAAAGGTTTTTCGTCACTATATTTTTATAAAAAGCTATCACGTTCCTTCAACGAGATCAAGTTCATTACGTTAAATGTTTTTCGCCAAAAACCAGCCGTAGCCCTCCGTCATTTCTCATGGATAGTCAGTAGTATTCAAGCTATGTTTGTTGGCCAAAGTCAAGGCATAGTGTTTGGTAGTTACTGAATATTCATCTGTTGCATAGATAGATGCGTTGGTTTGGGACAGTCGTATTACCTTGTTGGCCAAAGTCAAGGGTATGTATGGGTGGGTTCAAATTAACCTGGATAATTACGGGTAGAACTTGACATGTGACTTATGATTTGTTGGCCAAAGTCAAGGTCATAAGAGCATGAGGCAAAAATCACATCGGGAGTTTCAAATATAAACTGAAACTTGCCAGGTATGCGCACACCTTCTGGAGTGTGATAACTTGAGTGGCTTCCATCAACTTATCATGCGATGATAGTTGGATCCCGATTCTCACTGATGAGTTGGTTTACTCTTCGGGTGATCCCGATTGATTCTTCTTTTAGGTTTGGAGGAGAATTTGACGGTACAGTGGGAGGTTTCCTGATTAGATAAAGTGATAACCATTCTGATCTAGGTTAGAGTGCACGCAGAGTGTTTCTTTTCTCTCTCTCTCTTTGGCAGCGACCTTTGACCGACCCTAGACTATGACTCAGTGACCAAGTTGACCGAACCTTCTTAAAATTACTGGCTTTTGGATTGTCTAAAGTTGCATAAGTCATCGCCGCTCCTTCTTTTACCCTTTGCATTTCTCAGAACACCCTGTATTACTACGGACATCCACTTCCATTGGATAGATCCATCGTATGCTTATATACGAACTCGAAGGGACTTCTTCGAGAATGGATCCAGGTTCAGGAGAAATAGAATTGGCTTATTCAGTTATCTTTTATTATCACTTTCTCTCAGGTTGCGAGGGTTCCTTGGTTTAGGAGGGTACACCTATTATGCTTATTGGATAGTCTTCTTCCAAACCATAGGTAGGTGCCGAAAGGTAGGAAATGAAGAAAACCAATTAGCCTAAGTAGGGTGTGCAGAAGGTAATAACTAAAGAAAAAAATAAAGGGATTAGAAAGAGGGCAAAGTAAATTGCGACTGCTATCATTCACGACCAAATCACGTACTTCATCGCCACTCCTATTTCACCTTTGCTTTTTCCCAGTTCGGGAGAAATAGAATAAGGTATTATTCAGTTGTATTTTATTATCACCTTCTCTCAAGTTGCGAGTACTCCTAGGTTAAGGAGGGTACTCTTATTATGCTTACTGGATAGTTTTCTTCCAAACCATAGGCTGGTGCCGAACGGTAGGGAAGGAAGAAAACCATTTAGCCTAACGATGGTGTACAGAAGGTAATGAATAAAGACAAATAAAGGGATTTGGAGAGGTGGCAAAGAAATATACGGTTAAAGTCATGAATTGGATTATGGAAGAGGCATTACTAGGAATACCAGGATACCCCTACGGAACATTTTCATGTTTCAGTGCATTGTTAAAGCAAAAATGATTTCCCGATTACATACTTACTCCAGGATATGTATTGACCAGGTAAGATTCTCACATCTGTATGGTTTTACAGATGATGAGTGGGAGTAAGTTATTGGGAATTAAGCGATCATCCTCATTATATCGGAATTCGTTGTAATTGGTGATATTTGAGGAAATCGCCTGGGTACAGTTTTTAACCTACGATGCACATGTTTTGAGTTATTCAAATCAGCGGACTTATACAGAGTATTGTATGTTGTCCAGTGTCCGTCGGGACAAAGGGGTAGGTCCTTATACTATGTTCTGTTTACTTATGACTTCTCTAGTTTTTAGACAAGTGTTTCGTAGAAATACAATGTCTAAAGTTTTGAAAAGTTGTGGGTATAGGAATAAAGTAGAGAACCAGGTGTCGCAAGTATCGGGATTCTTTAAAGAAATCGAAGATGTAGATTCTTGTGATTGGTATTCAGTTGATAGTAACGGTTTTGAAAAACTTGTTTCTCTTTCAGGTTACTCATAATTGGATGGATTTCTAAGTTGAGTAATACCGATTAGCCTATTTCCATTAAGTTGATATGCACTGGTGACAGTTGCATGGTTTGAATCTGGTTCCAGTTAAATTAGTGCCTCTATTTCTATATTGTATATAGAATGGTTCATATCTTAATGATGTTAAGATACGGGGAGTTGTCCGGCTTATACTTAAAACCAGACACTGGATAACTCAAGGCACGTTTCTGTAATGGCAGTTTGTGGGTTGACCCTGGCTTTGACGAGGGTTGATTTTCTACTATCTGGAAGATCAATAGTGATAGTGTTAGTGACTCGCCACAGTTTTAGTAAAATGGATTTTTTCAGAAAAACAGTAGTGGGAGTATGGTAGAACTGGAAGTGATTCCAGAACCGCAAACGATTACGGAAAATTTAATAGGACCTATATATTCAATCAAGTTTAACATTCCAATAGCCAATTCGCAGACATGGTGGGTAACCTCAAACACCCGAGAGGTACTCCGGTAGCCTTAAGGACGGTGACAGGGAGGTTCTTGTTTACCCAGACTTGACACTACTGTTGTTCCAGACTATGAGACCCGACAGGAGGATATGTATAGCATCGTTCTAAACTAGTTTTAGAAATACACGTATATATTATTCTGTCAGAGGGTTGTTGTGGTCAGTAGGAGCAGCAGAAGTATAGTGGACAAGTATCTTATATCTATTTATAGGCTTGAGCAGATATAGCAGAGATAAGATCATCTAATTTTGATGTGACGGTCATGGGTTTGACTTCATCAGAATAGGGGATGGATCTGTTGAGATGGTTGTAGGGTGTGATGTCCTGGTATTTGGATGACATACACAGAGTAGGAAGTAAAATTCCTATACTATGATCGATTGTACTTTGGTCGTCACACAATTGTTTCTCCACAAAGGACATGGATATAATATCAGACATTCTGGTTACTAGATCTATGGTTTTAGATCTAGAATTGGGTAGTTTCCCAATTTGGGTACTTTGATAGTATTCTAATGGTATTTAGAATAGATGACTCCTGGCATGGTGGTGTACCTGCAGAAGATGGAGTCACCCTCTCTAAAGGTGTCTTATAGACTAAAGGGGAAAGGGATGTGCATGATTGGCAGATCACTTGCTTAGGCAATTGAGTCAATCATGAGATGTCAAGTACCACACCAGATGTTTTTTATGCACTAGATGAGATAAGTTTATATTAATCCAATCCTGGAGAAACATTAGGAAGCAGTTTTAGAACATGAATAGATGTTCTATGGATTTGATAATGGCAGCCTCCTTGAGGAGACAGTTATCATTCCAGGCTTCCAAGGTGACCTGGATGACAGAGTGATTGTCAAAGTTATAGTTTTCCCTCTGACGAGGGACAGTATTATGGACAAGTGGTCCAAGAGGATACTGTGGGAGGGATGGTTCTGGATACTGATTAGGTTCAGTGATCACTACAGTCTAAGAAGTTTGGATTCGAAGTTCATTTATGAACTAGGTCCCATCAGATATCCAGACATATTCTAAGATAGGTATTACTCGATTCGGAAGATGGCTTTCTCCGCGAACTTGAGATTAAGAGAGACATAGAAAGAAACATCATGGCGGATCCACTCACTGAAGCTATGAGTATGCGACATCGCAATAATAGCCTTAAGTGCAAGTGGGAAATTGTTGGATATAGTGCCCTCTAAGTCAATTATTGGATCGCAGATACGTGATTGCAATGATTGAGGGAGGACCTATATCGATATGAAAGTCTTGCTCGAGATGATAGTATATTATCTGGTTTGTCTTTATCATCGTATACATGCTTTAGTTCATTATTGCATGTTGATAGAGCCCTTAGGATTCTTGCTTGACTGCCAGCAGTATGATGGCGATCATATACGTGGGAGCTGGGGTCTATAAGCACATCCTTAAAGTGTCCCTAGTCATGGGAGTTTCGAGACAGGGCATCGATACTCCAGAGTAGACTAGTGTATACAGTCGAGACCCCGACGAGGGGTGGTGGCCGGTCTCACAAGCCATTGGTGTCAGTTGGTTCACCTAAGATGTATACAGGTGCTCATTGAGTACACCGGATAGGACTCGCCGGGAACATGCTAGTTGGTATTATATATATCGTCAGATAGCAGTTCCTAGGTGACATGTGTACATGTTAGTTTGTCGACCTGAGATCATCATTTGTCTCGTGTGAGTTCCCACTGTGCTTGGATTACTACCCTACCACGCTCAAAGGAGACGTGCAAACAGGTTTTAGTTGGGTACAGTCCCGAGCCACATGGAGGCAGTGAGCGGATCGTCGGGGATTCGTCTCTCCCGGTATTGGGAGTTGATGTCGCACAGTGCACAGGTGACCATCACTAGAAATTCTTGGCCGAGGTAGTGGAGAATTATTGATTTGGATCGGTAGTTTCTCAGGAGGTGATGGGCTTCATGCCGACACGATTTATCGCATTATTAGGGGTCTGACTTTATCCACCCCCTACACTTGATATGCGATACTCTTTAGACGAACGGACCGGACTGTACGGATATTGTCACTATCAGGCTCAGTAGGGTTTCTGGATGAGTTCGCTCGTCAGCTTCCCTTCCAATCAATACATAGGCAAACGTTACGTACAGTTTGTACCTCTGACGTGCTAGTGGTTATACCCAGTGCCAGTGTGTTGATTGTTAGTTATATGTATGCCCTAGAGGCCATTACTGTACATAGGATGTATATTGTAGTGGATGCTGGGACATATATAGGGAGGACTTTCTTGCTCGACATGATAGTATGCTATCTGGTTACTCTTTACCTTAACGTGTATACTGATTGTCTCTCTGTTGCATATTGGTAAAGCCCTTAGGATGTGTACTTGACTACCTGGACTATGATGCAGATCATACTAGTGGGGACATGGTAGTCCATAAGTACATCCTTTAAGGTCCCTAGCATAGGTGTATCGAGACGGGGCATCGATATACCATAATAGAATAGCGTATACCTTCTCGACCCATACAGATGGGCGATGGAAGATCCCATATCCATTGGTGTTTGACATCAGAGATGATATACGGGTGCTCAGTGGAGACTGGGTACACTGGACGGACTCGCCGAGAACTCCCAAATGGTATTATACCTTACGTCAGATGGCAGTTCTCTGGTGACACTGGTACAGGTTAGTCTGTAGACCCGAGATCGTCATAGAGTCTTGCGTGATTCCCACTATGCTTTGATTTCCACCTTACCACGTCCAAGAGGGCATGCAAAACGGTGGTTTTTGGGTACAGTCCCGAATCACATGGAGGCAATGAGCGATAGGAGGGGATTCGTCTCTCCCGGTATAGGGAGTTGATGTTGCACTGTGTTCGATTGGCTATAACCGGAAATCCCTGGCCAGGGTTGCTGAGATTTGCTGGCAAGTGTTACCAGTAGTTTCTCGAACTGTTATACACCTCATATTGACACGACTTATCGAGCTACTGGGGTCTGACGTTTACCACCCCTAGGCGAGATATGCGACATATCAGACGAACAGACCGGACTGTACGATAAGTGTTACTGGTTGGATTCACAGGAGTGTGAGCGGGCTTGCTCGTCGATCTTCTGATCGCTCAATACCCGGGTGGCCGTTACGTTTAGCAGACCGCTTGCGGCTTGTGGGTGTTTGATATGATCATCACCTGCTGCCGGCGTATTGATGAGTCTTTAGAGTCCTACACAGAGGTTTCCTGGCTCAAGCGAAATGAAATAGGAGCGCATATGAGATATGTGCGGGACCGAGAATAATGCGTGTATGTGATACCGTATTCTATTCTTGAGATGAATGTATTGAATGGTTGTATGCGATATAACCTAGTTATCGAATCGAAGATTGATTCGATAAGTCGATACATTGGATATTAGTCGGTCATATGCGATATGACCGGATCGTTAAATCAAGTGTTGATTTAATGATTTAATGTATAATTATATATTTGATATATTACTTTACATTAACTAGTATTTGTTCACTTAAGATGGATTTTCTCACTTGATGTGCACATTGTATATATATATGATATAGTTTTGTGCACTAGTTTGTATCATGTTTGATGATACATGCAAACTTGGGTGTGTATGCATTAAACCATGGTTTAGGTTAATGGTTAAGGTATTATTTTCTTTTCTTTATTCATTTTTGGAAAAACAAAATGGTGGCTTTTCTTATTTTTGGCAAGAAGCTTCATGACTTTTCTAGCATCTTTGAATAAGTCTTACCATTTTCTTTTATTCCTAAACCCTAACCATTTAGCTTAACCCTAGTTCATTCTCTACATAAGTTAGCCTCACCCATGGTTGCATTATAATAACTCTTCACTTGATTTTTTAATTTCAATTTGAATTGATATTCTTTTCTTCTTCTTCTTCCTCTTGAGAAAGAAAAGAAAAGCTTGCTTCAAAAATGTCAAGTGATGATTCCAAGTGAGAAATCCAAATCCAAAGTGAACCCACTTCCTATTTCTTCATCCTCTATCACTTGCCAAGTAGTATAGGGTGTTTTCTTCACAAGTTTCATGGCTTGGTGAAGTTGGAGCTTGATCTTGTGTTGCCTCGACGTAGATCATCTTCGGCATCAAAGTCGACGACCTAGCCCGATCATTTCTTCGACGAAACCATCACTAGAGTCCGGGATCCGATGATCGCAGCGGAGGGACATCATCACGTAGCTAAGGAAGTGGAGGACCGGATCTACAAAGGTTGTAGTCTCTTTCACTTATTAGTAAAGCAGTTTACTAGCTCGTAGTTTCGCCTAAACTCTAGTCAACGATCGCATTAGGGTTTCTCGGCACCGAAAATCTTTGAATTTGGCATGGTTGATACCTTGTGGAACCTCCTTAGAGTGCCTAGGAACCCTACAGTGGTATCAGAGCCTAGCTAGAGCCTAGCTAGAGCCTTAGGCGATGCGTAGACGATGTTAGAAACCCGATCGAACCCGAAACCCTAATCCGACCCCTTCTCTGTACATTTTTCAAAACTGTGCATTTTTCCTAATTAAAAATATGCAGAAAAATAAGCAGGAAATTATAAGAATAACTGTGCAAAACGACACTGTTTGGAGCTCAAACCACCGCGGAACCGCGGCACGAGCATGGCTCGTGCGGCGGTTTCGCCGCCATTTTGTGACGTCACCCTCTAAAATTTGCACAGTAATGTTTCTTATGGAATCCTGTGTTTTCTGGGTAATTTTAATCTTCACTCAAGAGTTGAGTAATCTGGGGTCTTTTGGGGATTCGACGATTCGATCGGAATCTTTAACTTGGTCTATGAGTTTTCCGGATAATTTTTGAATATGTTGAAAAGTTCGACCGGATATAATTACCCACTTTTTCCTCTGCCGGGAAATTCCAAGTGTTGGATTTTTCCGTGGTTTAAAGATGTTCTAAGTAGTGCAAGTAACGCGATGGACCTTCTAGAAGACAACAAACCTTAACTCGATTATGTGACCGTCTTGAACTGCCCTTTGAACCTTCGGGTTTGAGGCAGTACGGCGTGCCACATGTGAGGCGTTGGCTTGACCCTTCTACGGCTGGACCGTTGGTACTGAGGCATGAACTGGATGTTCTTAAACTTATTTCATGTGTTGAGCTGTTTTGGGAAAACTTGGGTGTTTGAATGTTCGATCGGAAAGTTTAACATTTTCTATTTATCTGGAATGTGATACAATAATTAGAATCCATAAGTAGTTATGAGATAACTGATTTGGATGTTATAAACATAGCAGTTTAGTCTCACTTGATCGGTTGCCACGGAATTTTGATGCGATCAAAAGTCCGTCGCAATCACGTAGCGTACGCGGATACTCGCCGGATAAACTTAATAGACAGCTACACCCCTTAGCCCCGACCAAGTGAGTGTAGGAAAACCCCGTCGCCGAAAGCATCCGTTCTGGTGCTCGCGGTAGTGGTGTTCCGCCTTGGTGCACTTCGTTGACGGTATCGGGGGTGCGGCCATCTACTAAAGTTTGCGATGAGCATTCGATCAGTTTATCGGGAATCTTGTTGAATTGCCCGACTAGATATTGAAAAGTGTTTTCGATATAGAGACTAAAATGCGGGGTTTATAATTGTTAGGCATGTGATGTCTAAGGAATTCATTTGGTCAGGCATGCGATGTCTGAGAAGATTGCGGATTCCAACTGTTGTAGTTTTACACTTTCTTTTCTACGACCGTAAGTGTAATATGTGATATCGCCGGTTTCGTTGCTATATGTCAACGACAATTGGGATACGCATGTTTACTTACGTTGATAACATGTGATGTTATGTGTTGCTGGATATGTTATATTGGATCGTCGCGTTATGAATAGCCGGGGGGTTTTATGTGAGATGAGAGTTTTTCATTTTCATTCATGTAAAATTTATTGTATGTAATATTCTTTTATTGGGGCACTTTCAGGTTGCGGAAGTTGTCACCTTTGTATATTATTTACTTTTCCATACTAGGATAGACCCAAGGAGGAGGGCACAAGTAACCGGGTTCTAGAGTCCAGTGGGAGACCAACTCGAGGAGTCGAGTCCAGGTCTCCTAACTCTAGAATTGGTAGGGTTGCTTGCCGCTCTCGTAGGGGTCTAGGGGTGTGGGTTTGGCTATTCATCGCGACCGTGGAATCCGTGTTTTATACAGGCTCGTATTGAAAACACGGACGTCCTAGTATATCCAATATTTCATATGATTCTTCTGCTGCGATATCTGTGATGTGATCATTTGATGTTCTGTGATAAATACTGTATATAGTATATATGATATATTATTTAGGCGTTACTTATGTTTTACACCCGCGCTAGCCCAACCCCGCTCTACCGTTAGTTACCTAACCTAACGGTGCACGAGGGGACATCGAGGCGAATGCGGATGGCATAAGTGTACGTCATATTTATCTGTGATGTTTAGGTGGACTTAAATGATAGGACTTCATTAATATGATTAATGAAAGAAAAGAAACCTAAGATGTTGTGGAATCGAATTTTCAAAACAGGTAGCTACAGTTCTTGCTTTGCATCGCGGTGTTCCTTGTAGAACATCCTGCACCTTATTCGATAAGGAAAGGACCGAGATCCCTTCACCGGGAGTGACTCCTTTAGCAATAACTGGCAGATGCTACAACCCTCGGTTTGTCTTTTGATTGCTTCTATGGTTTCTGCTTTGCACAGTGATATATATGATATATCCCGCACCTTATTCGATGAGGAAAGGGCCGACAATCCCTTCACCGGGAGTGACCCCTTTAGCAAAACTAGAAAAGCCTAAAAAACACTCCATTTTAAAATCGTTTGATTCTACAACGATATCAAGTTCATTACGCAATAGGTTTTCAGAAAAATCTGTCGTAGCCCTCCGTCATTTCAGATAAATACTAGTTAGTATTCGTGCTACGTTTGTTGACTATGTTAAGGCGTAGTGTGCGGTAGCTAATTACTGCTTATCTGTATAAGCATATGATACGATTGGATTAGGGTAGTCGTGCGACTTTGTTGACTATGTTAAGGGTCGTGCGGGTGGGTTTAGTTCAATCAGGAAATGACGGGTTGAACTTGACTAGCACTTATGATTTGTTGACTATGTTAAGGTCATATAGCTGCTAGGGGCAAAATATTATCGGGAATTTCAAGTGTTGAAATTTGCAATGAGATTGCATACCTTCTATGAGATAGTTGGATCTCGATACCCGCTGCGAGTAAGAGTTACTCCTGGGAGAGTTTTACACATTACAATTAGCCGATCAAGTAGGTGTCTAGAAAGGTGTCAACGGGGTTACGCCTCTGGGAAAACGAGGTTTACTGTAATTAGGTCCGTGCGAAAGCACGGGGAACCTCCCTCAAAGTACCGACACTGGCCTGGCTGAAAGATTGGTGAACTTGTAGTGTGTAATTAATCCCGGCTAGTCTTTCCTTTTAGGGTTTGAAGGAAGATTTGATAAAAACAGTGGGAGCCATCCTGATTAGATAAAATAATAACCAATTTGATCTTGCAAGAGCACACGCAGAGTGTTTTCTTCTCTCTCTCTCAAGGTAACGACCATATCATGCCTTAATCAAGATAATAATACAGATATATTGACTGAACCCGCTTGTTATACTGAGTTGGGGAACGTTGGTCCCGCTCCAACTTATAATTGTTATAAGACAGAGCAGGAAATTGGGGAATGCCAGAATTCCTATGCCGCCCAAACGAAGAAAGTGCATATGATGCATCTTCTTCGGGTGCGTTCATTACAAAGAACTGTTTCTTTGTATTCTCTACGTCCTGGGTATTTGATACCGGATCAGAATCCCAGATATGTAATCTGTTACATAGGGCTACAGATAGGTAGAGAACTGAGAACGGGTGATAAGTTTCATGGGACAGAAAACGGGGCAAGTGTTGCAGCCAAGTCTGTTGGTCACTGTCACCCTGTATTATCAGTACATTGATTCTGAACAAATGCTATTAGATACCGAACCTGATATACAAAATCATATCAGTCTCTTTATTAGTAAAGAAACGATAAAATTTTGTATTGTTGGATAATGTTTTGAACATTTCCTATATCAAAAATTGATCGGTTCAGGCACGTTATCTAAAAGCATTGATGTTCTAAATCAAACTACAGTTCTTTAGTATACAGAACACACACAAGAGGAAGAGAACGTATCCTTCTTGAGGTATTGTAGACTAGGTCATATCAATGCGACCCGACTAGCTAAGTTGCATAAAGATGCATATTTAAATCTGTTTGAATTTATATCTTGTGAAAACTTGCCGGTCATGTAACAAAGATAAGATGACCACAGCTCTGTTTATTGGAAGCAGAGAAAGAGTTAGTAAACTCTTGGGATGATACATGTTGATGTATGTAGGTCCCCTGTCTACACATGCCAAGACCGGTTCTTTGTACTTCATTAAATTCTCTGATGATCTTTCGAGATTCAGACCTATGTTCCTGTTGAAACACAAGTCCGAACCTTTTGAGATATTCACAGAATATAAGTTAGAAGTAGAGAACCAAAATACGGGTATACGTATTATGTCCTATGATGAGATCAGGGAGGAGAATACTTGTGCATGGAATTCCTGGACTATTCTAAAGGAGAATGAGATTCTCTCTCAGCATTGCTCCTCCGAATACACCACAGCACAATATTGTATCGGGGCGGAGCAATCACACCCTATATGATATGGTGCGCTCTATGATGAGTACTACTGAGTTTCCTATTTCCTTTTGGGAGTTATGCACTTATGAAGTTGCATACCTATTGAATAGGGTTCCGATCAAATCAGTTGCCTACCACTTCATATGTGATATGGAAAGAGAAGAGCCCATATCTTAAGTTAGTTAAGATTTGGGGTTGTCCGGCCTATGTCTAAAAGCAAAATCCGGACAAACTCGAGGCTAGGTCTGTTATGTACAACTGGAAAGGTTCCAGCTATACAAACTATAGCTGTTGATTTGGAAGAACCACAGGATTCAATAGTTACCAACAAACCTCAGCCTCTCCGCCGATCTAGTAGTGTTCCTCACCCACCTGAGAGATACTTCTGTTTTTCTATGACAGTGGGAGCGAGGAATGCATCATGAGATGATGACCCAACTAGTTTCGAGCTGGCCATCAGGAGTGGGACTCTGTAAGAATGGCTGGATGCTTAGCGATCTGAGATGGAATCCTTATACACCAACAAAGTATGGACTTTGGTTGCTTAATCTGAAGGGTTAAATCCCCATCAGGAGCAAGTAAATCTTGAGAAGATTACTTGGTGTACACGGAAAAGTTGAGACTTTCGAAGCTAGACTTGTTAAAGGTTTTCGTCATTGGCCAGGCGTGGATAATGATGAAACCATTTTCCAGTGGCTATGCTTAAGTCCATCCAGATCCTACTTGCCACGGCTACATACCATGACTACGATATCTGGCGGTTGGGTGCCATGACTGCTTTTTTAAATAATGTTTTAGAAGAGTGCGTCTATAAGTACATAGCCAGTGGGCCTCGTAGACAGTGGGAGCAGCGGAAACGTGTGCAAGATGTTTTATGTGATAAAGCAGGCATCGCGGAGTTGGAACGTCTGTTTTGATGTGTTAGTCAAAGAGTTTGACATCATCAAAATGATAGATGAACCTTGTATAAACAAAAGGGTAGTAGGGAGTATGGTGGTGATCCTCGTAGAGTACATGGATAACATACTCTTAATGGGGAATGAGTTTCCTATGCTACGTTCGGTCAATCTCCGCTTATCACAAGGATTCTCCATATAGGATCAAAATGATACCTCCTAAATCCTGAGTTTTCATCTATGAGATAGATGTAATTGGATGTTAAGATTCTCATTAGAAGTAGTGAGAAGGTATCAATCGATCCTGGGGAGAATCACTGGAAAGGTTCCAGGGCGATAAGGACGACTGAATGTCAGTCACAGGCATTGTCTTTACCCTCAGTGGAGGGACGGTATGTTGGAAGAGTTCCAAGCTAAATACCATGACATTCTAGACGATAAAGGCTGGATACATCGCTACTTAAGATGCTACCAAAGAGATTGTCTGGGTGTATAGTGGTTCATGAGATGAACTTCGTTCCTACCATTGTGTGACAATGGAGTTGTGGCTTATGCCAAGGAACGCCCGTCCCATCAGTGATCCAGATATAATTCTTAGGCAGTGTCACCTGATCATGGAGATGGTTGATCTCCAGGGTGATCGAGGTTAGGAGAGTAGACTCAGAGGACAACATGGCGGATCCACTCACAAAGGATTTTTCCCAGAGAGAGACTTATATGGGATGGTTGAGTATGAGATACTACAACCACTGCTACAGATGGCCCTAGTGCAAGTGGGAGATTGTTAGTTATATGTATGCCCTAGAGGCCATTACTGTACATAGGATGTATATTGTAGTGGATGCTGGGACATATATAGGAAGGACTTTCTTGCTCGACATGATAGTATGCTATCTGGTTACTCTTTACCTTAACGTGTATACTGATTGTCTCTCTGTTACATGTTGGTAAAGCCCTTAGGATGTGTACTTGACTACCTGGACTATGATGCAGATCATACTAGTGGGGACATGGTAGTCCATAAGTACATCCTTCAAGATCCCTAGTCGTGGGTGTATCGAGACGGGGCATCGATATACCAGAGTAGACTAGCGTATACCTTCTCGACCCATACAGATGGGCGATGGAAGATCCCATATCCATTGGTGTTTGACATCAGAGATGGTATACTGGTGCTCAGTGGAGACTGGGTATACTGGACGGACTCGCCGAGAACTCCTAGATGGTATTATACCTTACGTCAGATGGCAGTTCTCTGGTGACACTGGTACAGGTTAGTCTGTAGACCCGAGATCGTCATAGAGTCTTGTATGATTCCCACTGTGCTTTGATTTCCACCTTACCACGTCCAAGTGGGCGTGCAAAACGGTGGTTTTTGGGTACAGTCCCGAATCACATGGAGGCAATGAGCGATAGGAGGGGATTCGTCTCTCCGGTATAGGGAGTTGATGTTGCACTGTGTTCGATTGGCTATAACCGGAAATCCCTGGCCAGGGTTGCTGAGATTTGCTGGTAAGTGTTACCAGTAGTTTCTCGAACTGTTATACACCTCATATTGACACGACTTATCGAGCTACTGGGGTTTGACGTTTACCACCCCTAGGCGAGATATGCGACATATCAGACGAACAGACCGGACTGTACAGTAAGTGTTACTGGTTGGATTCACAGGAGTGTGAGCGGGCTTGCTCGTCGATCTTCTGATCGCTCAATACCCGGGTGGCCGTTACGTTTAGCAGACCACTTGCGGCTTGTGGGTGTTTGATATGATCGTCACCTGCTGCCGGCGTATTGACGAGTCTTTAGAGTCCTACACAGAGGTTTCCTGGCTCAAGCGAAACAAAATAGGAGCGCATATGAGATATGTGCGGGACCGAGAATAATGCGTGTATGTGATACCGTATTCTATTCTCGCGATGAATGTATTAAATGGTTGTATGCGATATAACCTAGTTATCGAATCGAAGATTGATTCGATAAGTCGATACATTGGATATTAGTCGGTCATATGCGATATGACCGGATCGTTAAATCAAGTGTTGATTTAATGATTTAATGTATAATTATATATTTGATATATTATTTTACATTAACTAGTATTTGTTCACTTAAGATGGATTTTCTCACTTGATGTGCACATTGTATATACATATGATATAGTTTTGTGCACTAGTTTGTATCATGTTTGATGATACATGAAAACTTGGGTGTGTATGCATTAAACCATGGTTTAGGTTAATGGTTAAGGTATTATTTTCTTTTCTTTATTCATTTTTGGAAAAACAAAATGGTGGCTTTTCTTATTTTTGGCAAGAAGCTTCATGACTTTTCTAGCATCTTTGAATAAGTCTTACATTTTGTTTTATTCCTAAACCCTAACCATTTAGCTTAACCCTAGTTCATTCTCTACATGAGTTAGCCTCACCCATGGTTGTATTATGATAACTCTTCACTTGATTTTTTAATTTCAATTTGAATTGATATTCTTTTCTTCTTCTTCTTCCTCTTGAGAAAGAAAAGAAAAGCTTGCTTCAAAAATGTCAAGTGATGATTCCAAGTGAGAAATCCAAATCCAAAGTGAACCCATTTCCTATTTCTTCATCCTCTACCACTTGCCAAGTAGTATAGGGTGTTTTCTTCACAAGTTTCATGGCTTGGTGAAGTTGGAGCTTGATCTTGTGTTGCCTCGACGTAGATCATCTTCGGCATCAAAGTCGACGACCTAGCCCGATCATTTCTTCGACGAAACCATCACTAGAGTCCGGGATCCGATGATCGCAGCGGAGGGACATCATCACGTAGCTAAGGAAGTGGAGGACCGGATCTAGAAAGGTTGTAGTCTCTTTCACTTATTAGTAAAGCAGTTTACTAGCCGTAGTTTCGCCTAAACTCTAGTCAACGATCGCATTAGGGTTTCTCGGCACCGGAATCCTTGAATTTGGCATGGTTGATACCTTGTGGAACCTCCTTAGAGTGCCTAGGAACCCTACATTGATGAGTCATTAGAGTTCCCCACAGACAGTTTCCCAAGTTCGGGCGAAATGTTGTAGAGGCCGTATGGTTTTATGGCAGGGTTCGGAAAATGCACGTGCGTTTACGCACGTGTCATATTTCGGGCAGATAATACTGGTGGGCTTTGGTTTAAGCCGGATCCGAGTATTATACTGTGTAGATATAATATCTTTGTCTCAGTTGCATTTGTATTCGGTCGTAATACAAATGCGGGTATGTTTATACTGTTACGGGGTTATCCTGAAATTCGTTTCGGGATCGCTTTTGGAAGTTGCCAGTTTCCAGTTTTCTATCGCCCGTATTTAACATTCGGTTAAATGCGGATTTATCTTTTCGTCACTTGGGTGAGTCATGAGGGTGAGTCGTGGTTCTAGAAAATTCTAGATTTGGTGACTTGGTTTTGGTTCAATGTATGTATTAATTGAAATGGTGACTTGGTTAATGAATCACCATTTTGCATTAATTGTTCTAAGTGAGTCATGCTTTTCTTTTAATGTGAAATGATAAGTATTATTGCTTGTGGTCACCTTCCCCTGTCCTACACTCACCTCCCCCCTCATCTTAAGTGGCCGGCCCTCTCTTGATAGATAGATGGGTGTGTTTTGGAAAAAGATTATGAGAGTTTTGCTTCATGTAATTTCATATAGCTCAATTTTCCATCACCCGATAAAAAGGCAACTTCATTAACCGTTCGTCCATGGCTTTGGACGAAGCGAGACAAAGTGTTCTACTCGTTCTCTACATCAATCTTGGTCATCTCTTTTAGCAAACTTGATGATCGAGTTGCCTCGGTTCAGATGCGGGAGCCCGTTTAAAGATCCGTTCACGTGGTGCCACCTGGACGAGAAGACTGGAGATCGAGGAGATCGGAGCAGCCGCAACAAAGCGTGGGATGATGGTTGAAGACCGAAGGACTCGGATCGTTCGGTATAATATTTCTACCCACTTTGTAGTTTGTTAGTTTAGCTTTAATGGCAGATCCGGGTCATAGTACGCGATAGCGCCAGTTGTAAAAGTTTTTGTTCCGCATTTGGCGTCTGTTAGACGGCCGGGGCGCTACCGTAGACTTACACTAGTGTAGTCAAAAAGGTAAAAACAGAAGGTGGGGGTAAGAAAACGTCAATGGAAGAAAATAGGGTGCAATGGATTTCTAGTGACAAATTGGCAAGTGGTTTTTTTTTATAAGGATTTTTGCAAAAAATTTTATAAGAAGCTTAGACACACGTTCAAATAATCACAATATGCACAATCAAGCCTAGAGCTAGGGTCTCCTAGGTCAACTAGACTGCTCCTAACTGTTCCAATGGGCAAGTTGTGAGATCCTCAAATAGCCTCTTCACCGCCAATTGTGGCCAGGTAAGCACAAGTAAACAAAGAAGGGATCCGCTCACAAATCACCGGGAGACGGGCCTTTTAAAATTACCTTTCCCACTTGTCTAGCCTAGGCACCATAAAATCTGGTTTAGATAAACGACCGATGGCTACAACTATTCCTTTGTTCTAATGAGCACGATAGTCCTTATAGGCTGAGTCTAATCTTTTTTAATTAATTCGAAGGTTGATGCAAAATACTTTTTGTGATTTTTAGGGTCCTAGGAAGGGTAATGAAATCCCCACCCAATCTGGATTGGTGTTATAGCCCCTTAAAGGTCAGTTTTAAAAATGCAAAGCAGTAAACACACAAAACACTAGCCAAATTTTTTTTTCTTTTATTGCGGCGCAAAGAATCCTGCACAAGATCAAGTTATTGGAGAAGGGGGAAAAAATTTTCCGCAAAGAACCCTGCAGGAAAATTTTTCAGAGGACTACAGAGGGCAGAAGAGAGGAAAAGAGTGCTTACAGAGAAATTTCCACGTGCTGACGTCACCAATGCGCCGCTGATCCGCGGCCAAAAGCACTGTTTTGCGACGGTTCCGCGGTTGAAGAGTTGAATCAGGCCTCCAAACTTTTTCTATTTCTCTGTTGTGGTTCTCTTCTGTTTGCTCAGATCTGCTGTTTGCTGTTTTGCTCACCGGATTTTTCCAGATCTGAATCTGTTCGTCTTTCCGATCCTGCACAATTCAAACAAAAACCCTTCAAAAAATAACAAGATGATAATTTTTTTTATATTTTTATATTTTTTCAGTTTTTTATGATTTTTCAATTTTTAACTAACCCGAAATTACAAAAAGAAAATAACTATGCCATCCCCGGAAACGGCGCCATTTGATTGGTATGGAATTTTGTGCTTATGCGTTTTTGTGATCAAAGAATTAACCGCAATCAAGAACGGTGTCGCTTGGTAGCCAGCCGGTTGAGTACGGGTCGGTCCACAAAGATTGCGTGTATTTTCTACTTGTTCTAACGAGTTAATTCCTATTTGTGGTAGGTTTTGATTTTCAATAAAAACTGAAGTTGAGTATGATTAGGATTAAAATCTTGCTAGGATTAGGATTAGGTTAGTTTAGAAAGTCAATTATTCTCACCGCTTTCTTTGCCCTTAATTAAGAACTTTTAGGTGTTAAGGTAATAGTTAACAAAGGGGATTAGCACGATCGGGAAGAAACTAGGTTTCTTCCCTTTTGTCCTTGTCCGTCCTTTCTTAACTCTTACCCTAACCTCCATGGAAATCATACACAACCGGTCTTTAACTATGGTATCATCGCTACCTCTTGGGATAGAGTGCCGTAGTGAGCGGTGTGTGTATGTATGCATAGAGTTCTACTTTAAAATGTATAACGGGCAAGAAAGGGATGAGAGATTTTCATCTCTCAAACCTTCCCCAAACCTAACCCTAACAAGTGATGAACTACTCACTCATTAGGGTATTGATAAACGAGTTCATTTTTTATGGTTTTAATTTAACAACTACGGCAGATAAAAAATTGCGGAAAATAACTACGGCAAAGAAATAAAATTGCTAGAGAAATAATTAGGACAGAAAAGAAACTTACTTTTTTATTTGATGCACTCTTCGACAATTACAGGGAATAAAAATTCTAAACTGTAGGGTTCCTAGGCACTCTTAAGAGGTCTCACAAGGCATCAACCATGCCAATTTCAAATTTAAACGGTGCCGAGAAACCCTAGAACGGATCGTTGGCTAGATTTTTAGGCGAAAAAGAAACTAGTTTACATCTAAACTATAAGGAACGGAAATACAACCTTTGTAGATCCGGTCCTCCACCTCCACAGCTCCGCAACGAAGTCCCCTCGCTGTCCAAGTGAGTTCCCGGGCTCTAGCGTTGGCTTCGTCGGAGAATAGGCGAGCTAGGTCGTCGATGTCCATGCCGAAGATGATCTACGTCGAGGCATCGCTAAATCAAGCTCCACCTTCACCTTGCCATGAAAACTTGTGAAGGAAACACACTCTACTACTTGGCAAGAGGTAGAGGATGAAGAAATAGGAGTTGGGTTCACTTTAGAATTGGATTTCTCACTCATTTCATCAATTCACCATTGATGAAGTCTAGTTTTCTTCACTTGAAAAAATGAAGAAGAAGGAAAAAGTTATGATAAGAATTATGAATATATATTAGAATAATAATTCTTATCATAATAATGACCATGGTAAAGTGTAGAGAGCTAACTTGAGTTAATGAGAATGGTTAGGGTTAAAAAGAAGACAAAAATGGTGACATGGTCAAAGTATTCATGAAGCTTCATGAATGAAAAGAATGCCACCATTTATCTCATTTCTTTTTCTTTTTCTAAAAGAATAAAAGAATAAATGAATAAGCAAATAACTAAAAGAATAAACATAACCCTAATCATCATCTTAACCATTGTTTAATTCTATACACTTAACCAAAAACCATGTATCATCAAACATGATACAAACATGTGCACAAAATCATATCGCATATTCCATGCGCACATCCGAGTGAGAAAATCCATTTTAAGTGAACCGATACCAGTTAATGCAAAGTAATATATCAAATATATAATTATACATTAAATTATTAAATCAACACTTGATTTAACGATCCGGTCATATCGCATATAACCGACTAGTATCCTATGCATCGGTTTATCGAATCAATCTACGATTCGATAACTAGGTTATATCGCATACAACCATTCGACACATACATCGCGAGAATGAAATACGGTATTACATACACGCATTATTCTCGGTCCCGCACATATCTCATATGCGCTCCTATTTCGTTTCGCTTGAGCCAGGAAACCTCTGTGTAGGACTCTAAAGACTCGTCAATACGCCGGCAGTAGATGATGATCATATCAAACATCCACAAGCCGCAAGCGGTCTGCTAAACGTAACGGCCATCCGGGTATTGAGCGATCAGAAGATCGACGAGCAAGCCCGCTCACACTCCTGTGAATCCAACCAGTAACACTTACCGTACAGTCTGGTCTGATCGTCTGATATGTCGCATATCTTGCCTAGGGGTGGTAAACGTCAGACCCCAATAGCTCGATAAGTTGTGTCGATATGAGGTCTATAACAATTCGAGAAACTACTGGTAACACTTACCAGTAAATCTCAGCAACCCTGGCCAGGGATTTCCGGTTATAGCCAATCGAACACAGCGCAACATCAACTCCCTATACCGGGAGAGACGAATCCCCTCCTATCGCTCATTGCCTCCATGTGACTCGGGACTGTACCCAAAAACCACCGTTTTGCATGCCCTCTTGGACGTGGTAAGATGGAAATCAAAGCACAGTGGGAACCACACAAGACTCTATGACGATCTCGGGTCAACAGACTACTCTGTACCAGTGTCACCAGAGAACTGCCATCTGACGTGAGGTATAATACCATCTGGGAGTTTTCGGCGAGTCCGTCCAGTGTACCCAGTCTCCACTGAGCACCCGTATATCATCTCTGATGTCAAACACCAATGGATATGGGATCATCCATCGCCCATCTGTATGGGTCGAGAAGGTATACGCTAGTCTACTCTGGTATATCGATGCCCCGTCTCGATACACCCACGACTAGAGACTTTGAAGGATGTACTTATGGACTACCATGTCCCCACTAGTATGATCCGCATCATAGTCCAGGTAGTCAAGTACACATCCTAAGGGCTTTACCAACATGTAACAGAGAGACAAACAGTATACACGTTAAGGTAAAGATCAACCAGATAGCATACTATCATGTCGAGCAAGAAAGTCCTCCCTATATATGTCCCAGCATCCACTACAATATACATCCAATGTACAGTAATGGCCTCTAGGGCATACATATAACTAACATAAACTAGATAAATAAAAGGAGGCATGCTCCAAAAAGAGCTGTAGGTTTCCTATTTATAGATAATAGAAACCCTAGGGTTTACATCTGATCCATATCTAGAATTACAAAAATACCCTAAGAAAACCGGGTCAACGCACCGACTCCATCGACACGCGCCGACACGTGCACAGCACGGTCGTGGATCCGCGGCCATAAGCAAGGTTTGGCCGCGGTTCCGCGGCCATATAGTGGGCTTGCTGGCTCATTTTTCTAGGGTTGCTTTCTGTTGCCTTTTCCTTCTGGTTTCTTCACTTGGTTCTTCAGAATGTCTACTAGTTTCTTCCAGATTTCCACAGTGCAGAATGTTGTGGACTTTTACCGTTTGCTTCGTATTAAAGTCTTGAATCTTGTGCTGCCTTTGAACTTTGTGCAATCGAACTATTTGCTGATCTTCATTTGTTCCTCGAACTGTAGGCGGCATGATAAAGATTCTTCTATTTGTTGGTCGTAGTCTCACTCTTGTAGCGTCTTTTCACCATTTTCACTGTATTGTTCCGAGAACCTGTAACCTGCAACTATTTAGCAGACATGGATCAAAAGCACCTATTTATTTGCAAAATGATTAAGAATGGGGAATATAATAATGCAAAATTTTGAAATGAACATTGTACTTTTTCTGTTGGGGCTGGGACACGTCCCTTCGTAGCATTGTTCGGACTGCTGTCTTCTTGATCCTGGCGGCCATAGCATTTCTCTTAACCCACTTCAGAGGTTTGAAGGAATTGCTAATTTTTATGGCTGACTCAGTCGTCGTCGCAGGATGACTCTGCTCTTGGAACCTCATAAGATTCCACATGGCCGGAGTCCTGGCCCTCTTGTTGGCTCGATACCTGAGCCGCTTCCGCCTTAACTTTTCTGATTTGAGCGCTTGGCAAGCTCCGGCTCTTCGGGAAGCCACCGTAGACTGGGCGATGGAGTACTTTGGAGATACACCTGTTTGTGCATTTGTTGGAGTCATCACCTGAGCTCGTCCGCAACGTTTGATGTTGCCCTTTGTACCATAAGTCTTGCCCCCAGCTAGAGCACAAGAGAGTCGTTCAGACACCGTCTTAAGCTTCGGTTGTGGTACCTTAGCGATCACAACATTCGGCCTCTTACCCCTTGAGACCGGCTTGGCCACCTGTTTCGCCGGGATTTCTGCCAGATGAGCGCTTCCGGCAGGGTAGATAATGACAGAACCAAACTGTCGGGGCAGTTCCTCCCACTGTCGACTGAGGCTTGCGGGGAGAACCACATGAGTATTGATCTTGACTACGTACGAGATTGGGGTCGCGTTGGAAGCTGAATTCGTCTTGGGAGACATTGTCATTGAAAGTTGATTGATGCACGGAAAAAACACCATTTCAGTATATGCAATCGATATGTATATATTGATTGAGTTCGCATGAATGTTTAACCCGAAATATGGGAGGAGAAAAAGGTCCCACCGGGCATGCCAGAATCTGTAGGGTGTTTTTCGTCACCCCATTGAGATGCGAATACGCGCGCGCTGGTCAGGCGCATTACAGATTCCCCCTGCCTAGGGTAGGCTGGGGTTTATTGATTGTGGGGATCCGAATCTCCGGCAGTCGCGGACTATGCTGCCGTTAATTACCCCTCGCCTTTGGAGCGAGAGAACCTCCGATTAACGGGCCAAACAGGTCATGCGAACTCGATGTACAGTGTACGTGTGTTGTGTTTTGAAAGGGGTTTTGGATATATCGGGGGCCCCGCAGAGTTTTTACGGGGGTCCCGCTATCCAGATAGCGGGCTGGGGGTCAAGGGGGCTAACAGCCCCCTTGCGGGGTGCGGGACAGCACCCCGTTAGAAATTTTTTTCTAATGAGGGACAGTGTTGTAGAGTATGTGTGTGTGTGTGTGTATAAAGGGGGAAAAGGCATCCAAAGGATGCGTGGGAGAAAGCGCTAGCGTTTTGGGCGCTAGAATGCTAGCGCTAGCGCCTTACGTGCCAGGCACGTGGGCTCTCCAGTGCTAGCGCTCTGAGCGCAAGAGTGCTAGCGCTCTGAGCTCTGAGCACAAGAGCGCTAGCGCCCCACGTGCCAGGCACGTGGGCGTTCGGGTGCTAGCACCCCACGTGTCAGGCACGTGGGCGCTCGGGCGCTAGCTCTCTGAGCACAAGAGCGCTAGCGCCCCACGTGCCAGGCACGTGAGCGCTCGGGCGCTAGCGCTCTGAGCGCAAAGGCGCTAGCGCTTTGGGAGGCGAAAGGGACTCAGTCCCTGCAATGGGAGTTGTACTCCCAGAAAGGAACACTTATTATTTTTTGTGTATATATATGTATGAGGAGTTTAACTCCTAAGATATTTTTTTTGAAGCTGATGAAGGGGCTTCTCCCCTTGAGCCCTGGATCTTTCCTAAAGTGGGGTTCTTGGAGGTGGGTCTCCTTCTTCCTCCTCCGTTGGCAGGATCTTGAAGAACAAGAAGTATGAGATTTTAAAAATCTCTACTTTTTAAGATCTAGTGGGAGATGTGAGTTCCCTTTTGTGGGTTTCATGGTGAAAAACTATTTAGTTTTGGAAAAAGAAGAGTAAAACTCTTGATTTAATTCAAAAAGAGAAGAAGGTTTTTTAGAATCTTGAGGAAGGAGAAAATCACAGATCTTGATTCTTTTGGAGAGGGAAAAAAGTTGTTGGGATATTTTCATTATCCTTGCCTTTATAGGCTATACACATTACATATAGAGCCTTGGGCTCTACAAAAATGGCATTTTGCCCATCCCATAGCTCATGTGCCATTTCTTTTTGCACATAAGCCATGGGCTTTACAAAAATTTGGCTTTATGCCTATTTTTCTTACATTTATTCATAAAATAAAATAAAAGAAATACAACAAAATTATTTATTACAAAATTTGCATTTTGGCATGGGGGGAGGCCGTCCGCTTTATGTTCGGGCTCGACCCGGGCATTGGCCCACTTGGCTTGGGGTTGACTTTGATTTTGACTTTGTCAACCGGGGTGTAAATTTTTACCCCAACAGGCTGCCTCTTGGTGAGGGCTTTGATCCCTGGCGTCGTGGGGTAGGGAACTGCCAGCTTGGGATAGCCGAGCAGGGTAGCCGCTCGGCCGCCTCTTGATGAGGGCTTCGATCCTTGGCGCTGTGTGGCAGTGAACTACCAGCCGGGGATAGCCGAGCAGGGTAGCCGTTCGGCTGCCTCTTGGTGAGGGCTTCGATCCTTAGCGCTGGAAGGGCCGGAAGAGGCCCGCTAAGGATGGACTGAGCAGTGAAGTCGCCCAGACGATTCTGGAGGTTATATCCGACCTTCCCGGTGTAAGTATGGGGAATAGGGACAGTCGCGGGCAATACGTGTATCGAACGCATGGGGGAAGTGAAGCGCCGGAGCTGCGTCGTTTCGATTTCGCCAAGAAAGGCTCGAGGTCTGCTGCGTGGCGGCACAGCTATGGGTGAAACAGGCGACTGTTGGATTTTCGAGGGCGAATCGGGCTATAAAGCGGAGGTAGTGTTGATCACTCCTTTCTTCACACCCAAAACGTAAGAATGGAGGACTTCCCTTTCACGATCCCCAACATCGTAAATTTCGAGGGCGTGTACCTCTATGATCAGTACTGCACCGAGGACACGGTGCAGCTAGTGATTGGCCGCATTGAGGATCATTTCAGCCGACTGCTTCCCCAGCGCTCCCCCCTGCTCCAGCTGCTGATGTACTCTATCTGGAGAGTGTCGCCGGGGCTCTACAACCCCTTATCTGAACAGCCGAGGGACGAGGCGGTTGGTAAGCTAAAGTCCTTGCGGCGACTCGGCCTAATCTCTGCGGGTCGGCGGGATCACTCGGTGGCGCTCATCCTTGAATGCTATCAATTGAGGCACCACGCCGACATTCGTGGGCGGCATCAGAGGCAAAGGGCTGAAGCGGCGAGGGCTCGGCTGGCGGAAATATGCTCGGAGTACCACGAGCAGTATTTCCTGTACCCCCTTCCCCCGCTATTGTAATTTTTCTTTTTCGGTGTACGGCTGAGGAGCCTATAATACCCTTTGAATAAACAAACTCTTCTTTTTGCAATGTTTTATTGATCTCTTCTTATTATATAAATAGAAAAATCCTGAGAAAGTTTACATTGCCTTAGTAAAAGAAGTACAAGCCAGTAGATGTTCTTTTTATTTGCGCAGCTTAAGCCCCTCGGATGTCTGTTGGCCTCCACGACCGGCGCGGGGTGTTGAGCCTCATAGGTATCCGACGTAGCCTCCGCTAACACGACCATGATTTGGCCGATTGTCAACTCGCCGGGAGGGGGACGCTGCTCCTGCTCGCGGTCAACTTGCCGCTTGTCCCGCAAGTATTCTGCAAGGTGTCCCGAACGGATGAGCTCCTCAATGTAGTCTCTGAGCTGCTTATAGCTCTCCGTAGAGTAGCTTAGCGATCTATGAAAACCGCAGTAGGGGCCCCGAGTACGCTTTGCCGCCATGCGTGAGATCAGGGGGAGCTTGAAGAACCCCTCGCCCTTGATCTCCTCAAGCAGTACCGTCTGGGAGACGTTGAGCGGGGTGTACTCCTGAAACCTAGAGGAGTAGGGCTTTGGCCGCTCAAGTCTCTTTCTCTTTTCCTTCGCTCTTTTCTTCTGGTCAGTTTGCTCTGCCCCGGGAAGATTTTCGTTCACCTCGGACTCGAGCTAGATTTCGTGCTCGGTCCAGGCTTTTACCTTGGCTATGGTCTTAGGTTGCGCTAATGCAAAGGAGCATAACCACTCCTTGTGCCTAAGACCAGACCTCAGGGCTGTGATGACTGTCTTGTCCCAAAGTTCGGGGACCTTGAGAAGGGCATTATAGAAGCGGGTGACGTACGCTTTGAACGTTTCTTTGTCCCCGCTCTTGATCGTGAAGAGTTGGTCGATGGTCCGTTTCTGCCGTCTGTTCCCGACAAAATGGCTGAAGAATTGGGTGGCCAGCTCATCGAAGGTTGAGATCGAGCGCGGCGTGAGTCCTTGGAACCAGTTTCGTCCAAAGCGGATGAGAGTGGCCGGGAAAGCTCGGCATTGGGCGGCGTCAGAGTTGTCTTGGAAGCTCATCCCGGCCGTGAACGCGTCCAAATGGTCCTTCGGGTCTGACTTCCCGTCGAAGAGCGAGACCTTGGGGGGCTTGTTCCGGGAGGAGACATGGACGGTGAGAAGCTCCTCAATGAAGGGCTTTATGAGCGAGTCGACGGCGTATTTAGCCCCGCGCTCGAGTGGCGACCTTCTCGATGCATGCCCTCGATCTTCTTTTCGAGGGCGTCGAGCCGGCCATGGTACCCCGACGATTCAGCACATCCCAATCTTTGGCCCCTGTCGTTGGAGACCTGTGTCTGGCCGTGGCCTCGGTTCCTCTCGATAAGGTTCCTCAGGTCCCCTGGAGAGGTAGTCTTCGAACTGCCGTGACGAGTCCCATCCGTGCGACCCCATCGAGAGAGGGGGTGTCGGTCATGCCTGGGAGCAGGTGAGCTGACCGACATCTCTTCGGGAGGGGTAGGAGCGCGTAGGGGGTCGGGGTGAGGCACTCAGACAACAGACTTCGGTGTTGAACTGCCAGGTGCCCATCGGGTCATAGAATATGTTGGCCCGGAAGATCGGCGGCCGTGGGAGGTAGCGAGACGGTGGTCGGCAGTGCCGACGCGGGCAGAGTCTTCTCTCCCTCTGTAGGGGTCCCGGTCCTGAGGTGGGGGAGCGGCGACTCGGGGAGCTTGCCCCGCCGTTTGGACACGGATGTGAGTCGATCTATCTGGGCGACTAGGGCGTTGATGGCGTTCGGGGGAGGAGATCCGTCTGCACCTCCATTGTGGGGGAGGCGGCGGCTAGTGCTTGGATCGTCGTGGTGACCGTTCGCCATTGGGTTGAGATCGGAAGATGAACTTTATTGAGCGGAATCAAGAGTTCCCGCAGACGGTGCCAGCTGACGCGGGTAGAATCGCGTCAAGATGTTACCTTCCGTTGATCTGCTGTTGGCGATGATGGACGACCGAGATTTGAGTTGGAGGATAGCTGTTGAGGTATGTGGATCTCAATGGGTTTGAGGTTGTTGGGGCCGAGCTACTTGCAAGGAAGTCCCGGGATGGTTGTACCACCGAGGACCCTCTGATGATCAAATTAGACAGGAAATCCGAGCAGAGTAACGGCCTAGTGGGAAAATGACTTACTTGAACCGTCTGAAAGAGGGGTTTATATAGCGGTGGCAGCAGGCAGGCAGGTGCGAGAATCACGCCAGCCGTTACGCCCCCGACGTCACGCCCACGTGATGGGCGGGATCTCCCATTAATGACGAGACATGCTTGTTAATGGGGATCGTGGACAGCGGATATCTCGCGCATAGCGAGATTCGCGAAGGCGAGGCGGAAGCACCTGCGAATGATGCTGTTGGTCGGTCGAAGGGACCGAGAAAGATGAGCTCGGCGGGGGCTCAGGACCGAACGGGAGGCCGAGCTATCTCGGTTTTGTGGTAGCCCGGAGGCGAGCTGAGAGGGCCGAGGAGGCCAAATGTGCAGGAGGCTCGGAGGCGAGCCAGCGGTTGTCTTTAGGACGGGCATAGGAGTGGTCTGGTTGGCCACTGTAGGTGCTTTCTTGCACGCTTCGGGACACGTTATCTGCCATATATCATGATCTGGGAGATCCCCGATATCGAGCATCATCACGAAGTAACTAACCCCCTTCCTTTGGCAATGTAACAGTAGAGATGAGTCCTCATAAAATCACAGCTAAGCTTAATCCCAATAATGTATCAAGTTTCTGCATGAGCCCATGTAGGTCGTTAGTGCATCGATGTCACAATTTGCACCGATGACGTCCAATGGATCGGTGGAGCTCACTATTGACGATCAAAGTGAGGGGACCTCTTATAATCGGAAAGAAGCCATTGAAAGTTGTATCATGTTTCAGGCCCTGCTCTGGGCTTCTTGTTTTACCTGTTACACTAAGAAGGTGAAAATGGAGAAAGCTGATATGCGATATATACACTTTACCTCTTTACTTCTAAAATGTTTGAAAAGGCGACAAAATGATGCGCAATTTTTATTTTATGGAAAAGCGAGTATTCTTGTACCCTTTGTTTTGGGTATTATGAAATACGTCGGCCATATGCTTCAATATATGTTATTTTATTTTATTCCAACCCTATAAAAATTGAGGATGTCGACAAGCATCCCCATTCTAGTATTTCTTCATCTTGTTGTGTGACAGATAAGAAAGAACTGCGTTATCCTAAAGGTTTTCAGCTAGAAATTGAAGCAAATTCTCGCCATTTTTTTTTATGAAGTTGGACAAATAAGGAACAGCTCCCCGGCCGTGTCACACATAAACAGTTCATGCATCGAGAATTCCGAACAAGGACCATTTTCATAAAAAACACGCTCTCAGGACGTGTGGACATTGCATATACCGTGATATAAAGGTAAACTTGGACTCTATGATGTTGAATAATGATGTGATTACAAATTAACTCCTGAGATGTATGTGAACCAAACCCTTGCGTTGCAAGAAACAAGTGTAAAGTTGGCGCAATTCGCTTAATGCGAATAATTTAAGAGTAATTTTTTTAGAGGAAAAATTCCTTGAAACCAAAGTAGAAGGCATATTGCTTTTAAAGTAGTCCAGTGAAAAACAGCTATAGCTAAAGGGTATTTTAGCGTAATTTACTTGCCGAATTTATATGTGATGCGGCTGAAAGAACATGTACAATCCGACGACTTAAAATTTATCTACACGAAGTTTATCGGTTGAGGGAGTTATGTTGTTATGGCATTTGGAGTTGATGTGTAAGAGGATTATAATTAATAGGATTGTACCCCCCTTGGAAGAAATCGTCTCAATCTTATGTTGTGGGAAATGAGATAGAGTATTATTGTAGTGAAAGAAAAATTAATTATAATCAGAATTAATATGTAAATTACAACACTATTCAATCATTAATAGTAATATGTTGCTGTGATATTTTACAGTAATGTCATGATTGTAACCTGTGAAGAACTTTTTTCTGGTTCTTTTAGTGTTCATATCTCAGACTTGTGAGGCTGGCTATTTGAATATTTTTCTTCTATGTCTATCTCTAACTCTTGTTTTTTCTTTTTATTTTTTTTATATTGCTAACTTTAATTTTGTTATTTCTACTATTATTGATGACAAGTTGCAAACGGGATGGCACATCGATTTGCAGCCTCTCGTCTAGATTTTGTAGCCTCACGATGAGATTGCAATACATAGAGCTTGCCATGACATCTGAGCCCGTCAATGGATCCGGTCAAGATCCGGACGTGATCTAAACTTGTTGCGCATATCCGCCTCAGGTAGAGCTGTTGATGGGCCCAAACCATCCCATTTAATGGCTTTAGAAATGGACCAGATCAGATTCTCTTCAGTTTAAATCCATTAAACCTAGACATTGTTCAATCATATATATCTTATATGAAGCTATACGGTAAAAGTTTCCCATTTCAAGATTTTTTTTTCCTTTTCTATGGAAAATTTGCTCCAACCCTTCTACTTTAAGGAAATTTGCATTTAGTACCTCTTTAGGTCTTCTTGCAAGGAATTTATCCTCCACGCCTATAATTTATAGGTAATTTATATTTGGTCCCTTCTAAGTTTATATACATAAAGCTAAAAAGTTGTTTCCGTGGAAAATTAATTCATCCCTTTCTTCGTGCTGCAAATTGGCACTCGGCCTTTTCATGGTGTATCTATAAACAGTCGTCGTTGTTAATTTTCTAATTGCTCCTCTCAGTTCATAGAATTTTATGTTAAGAATGTGTCTCGTATCCGTCTATGCGTTTATGGGATATTTGAGCCGGGTCATCTATTGGGGTGGGCTACATTTGAGCCGGGTTATCTATTGGGGTGGGCTACCAATAGATATTAGAGTTTTGATATATATCTCTTTTTGGGGAAAAGATAGGTTGGCTTGAGAGATGTGATTGTGTGAGGATATGTTTTGCCTCCCCTCTCTTGAGGTGTGAGAGCAAGAGAGGAGGGATGAGAGGGAGATTGATGGGTGGTGTGAGTACTTTATAATCTTCTTTCTTGTGTGTTAATAGAATTCTCGTATTTTAGCCCCGTGGATGTATGTCGAGGTGGTCGAACCATGTTAAGTCCGGTGTTCTTCTTCTTTGGTGTAATTGTGCTATTTTATTATCTCGATGTTCTTTATACGGCGAGGGTATCAATTTCCCCAACAAGTGGTATCAAAGCTACGGTGACCACATGATAAATCTTTTGGGATCTTTGGTTGCATTTGGGTGACCCGTTTGGATTTTGAGTTCACAAGTTAGTCGTATTTGATAAAGAAGAGCTAGATCCGATGTGTTTTGCGTTGTCCGGAGTTGATTGGTCGAGGTGGAGCTTGCGAAGGCCCGTGATAACCGGATCTTGTTTATAGACAACAAGTATTGGCGGATCTAAAGTTGGGAAGCCGGTAGTGGTGAGATTTGGTCGAATTTAGACAAATTGTGGCTCCATAAATTTTGATGGGATTTTTTTGAATCAACGGCTTAGATTGATTTGGTTGTGGATCGAACATTCGAAATCATATTTTGGATATCCATGTATGCAGTCCTATACTCTGGAAGCGGTGGTGATGTCGGATTTGCGAAATTACGCTGTTTTAGGGCTGATATGGCACAATTTAGTGCTTATTCGACAATGATTATATGTTTATGATGATTAAGTTGATTGGAGGTTGATCGGAGTCGATGAGGGCACTATGGCGCATTATGTGGAATGGTCCTTATGGTCGATAGATGTATGGTGTGTTCAGACATAGTTGGCACGTGGTGAGTACGTCATCGAGTGTGTCTCGGTATTGGGTGCCGGGGCTGGACCGAGGTGGAGCAGTGAGATGGTCATGAGAACCTGGTGCATTGTAGGTTGCTCGGTTCTGTTGCTTTTGAGGAGAGTACAGTTTAGAGAGCGGTGTAGTGATTATGAGTGCTTGGAGGGAGAGTACGGTATAGTGATCATGAGTGTTCGTGAGAGATCGGAGGTTGTTCGTGCAGGGCATGTTGAGTTGATCATGATGCTCTTGGTGTAGACAGTGATGACAAGATGAGATGTTCCTTGCAGGTGGAGCAGGATGCACGTGCAGGTAGATGTCAATGGAGCGGATTACAATAACGGTGTATCTCCTGGAGGTTGGGCTACGGATTCGAACCAAGGTGGAGATTTTTGAGGATGTGTCTCATATTCGTCTATGCGTTTATAGACCATTTGGGTCGGGTCAATTATTTGTGTACCAATAGATATTAGGGTTTTAGTATATAAATCTCTTGGGGGAATGATAGGTTGGCTTGAAAGATGTGACTGTGTGAGAATATGTTGTGCCTCCCGTCTCTTGTGGTATGAGAGCAAGAAAGGAGGGATGAGAGAGGGGGGTTGTTGAGTGTTGTGAGTACTTTGTAACCTCCTTTCATGTCTGTTAATGGAATTCTCGTATTTTAGCCCCGTGGATGTAGGTCGAGGTGGTCGAACTACGTTAAATCCGGTGTTCCTCTTTTTTTGAAGTGATTGTGCTATTTTATGACCTTGATGTGCTTTATACAGTGAGGGGATCAATTTCCCCAAAAAGTTAAAGATATCGTGTCCTTCATCAAACATGTTTGGCATCCACGGGTTAGATACATATATATAAAAGGAGTAAAGTAAAAAGATAATTACATATGATAAGGGAATGTGAAAACATTGAAAATCTGACATATTTATGATTCTATTTCATCGTTTTTACGGAGGTATTCATTGAAACACTTATTTATATTTTTTTGTTAGAAAATCTCTATTTGGAACATAGTTTAATTCGTTTCATGTCTATCTTTTTAGATTAAAATTGAATTATATTTAGAGACATACTTTTACTTGATATATATGGATATTTAATCAAAACAGGCTGTAACGACTCTGAATTTATTGTACGAAATTTTCCAGTTTAATGCACAGAAAATGAGTTACACAACTTGAATTTGAGTTATAAGTAAATTTTGTAAAAAAAACAGCAAGAACAAGGTTGTAGCTCACTAGTAAAGCCCTTGCACTGTTGTGATGTAGCCCCTGTGTTCAATCCCCATCAGACATATTATTTTTCTGATTTTTTCTTTTTAACATTTTGGAAGTCGAAAAGTTTACACATGCAATACAGATAAAAATGAAAAATTAGAAAAATCAAACATGTGTAAAAGGGTTTAAACATTGAGTTGTACACGTGGCACAAATCTAGAGGCATGAAGCCCTAGATCGGCCGGCGGAAATGGGGAATAGGCTGGCACCGACGGTCCAACCATAGCCAATGAGGCTCGGGCTTTGCACACTTGACTTTTCCCCTACCCTTAACTCCCCTGCACTGTTTGATTTCCCTACAATCAAACAGAAACCCTTCATTTCACCATTTATCACAATTTTAATGCATTTTAATTCACCATTTTAATTCCAAAACCCTAATTCTACACTATAAATACCATCCCACAGTTTAGCTCAGTATCATTCTGAAATTTCTAGCCAAAACTTTCAAAAATTCTCTAAGTGCAAGTGGAGTAAAGAGGAGTTAGCAAGCGGTCAACTTTTGGCGAAGAATCGAAGCAATTCCGGCGCTCCCGCGATGATAAGAAACTCATCCCCCCTTCTTCAACCTTTCTTAAGCCTCCTAACTTGTAAGTCCCTCCTAAACTTCTTTTCTCTTCATGGAATATCTTTTTATAAAAATCGGTAAAAATGGAGTTAATACCGATATCACTTTTTCCAAATCCTATAACTTCAATTCCTATTATCTTTTGGTCAAACACATTTTTATACAATACTTGTAACCTTAAACCCTAATATTTAGAATCAAATTTTTTTTCAAAATTCTCATGTGAAATAACAATAGTAACACCTTTTCATTTAAATACCATGAACTTTAAATATCACCTTTTTTAGTTTTTGTTACAAACATACCTTTAGGAAAACTTCACGAAGTAACGACCTAGCTCTCACATACATACTTGGTTTCATAGCACGATACTCTTTGAATATATTTTTCGTTACGAAGACATTATTACAAGAAAATACCACTTACTATAAAAACCGGAATTCTTTTAAATTGTATTTTAAATTTTTTTGCGATTATGCCTCTACAACTCTCTTTAGAGGACCCGCTATTGGATGGTGCATATTATTGCATATTCTTGGGCTAGTAGAGCGAGATGCAAACCTTCTCACGGAGCATTCGGCCTCTAAAGATTTTAAATACGGTTTTTAAGAAAAACGATTTTTTCTAATTAAATAAAATTAAATTTTTAATAATTATATAAAATACAAAATCCATGTATTTTCAAAATATAATAAACTTATATTTTTTAAAATGAAAGAATTACAAGTTTCACTAAAATTCCATCAAAGTACTAACAAAAGACAAGTTTTACAATAAAATACCATGAACTTTCCAAGCTAAGCAATTATCACTAAAATACCTCAAACCCTTAAAATTCATATCCATGAAAACCCTAAATAATATAAATAAATACTCGATGTTTATTTTGAAATTTTATTAAAAATATTTTTTATAAAACCCTCTCGAGTTATATAAAACAATATTTAAGGACTTTAGTAAATATAGGTTTAAGCGGGATCAATTCTCTTGAGCCCCAGAGAGCCGGAGAAAGTGAGTGCTTGTATATTTAAGGTAGAAAACTTAACGGAGTTATCAATGGTAATTATGTTGGAAAAAGACACAAATCCTGCCGTCCATGTGCAGCAGTTACCGATAACTCCCGAACCTAATTCAGGATTTAAATCAGTTACAAGTGTCTGACTCAAGCCTGAGTCGATCTCAAACCTGAATCCAAGCTCAAGTTTGAGTCTATCTAAACCTGAATCTAAAATCAAAGCTGAATACTTGAACATGAACATGAATACTTGAATTCAAACACCAATATCAAACATGAATACTTGACTTGACTTGACCGAACCATGGTTATAACTTTACATGACCACTTGAATACATGATTACATCCTGAACCTAACTATTTGAACAACTTGTATTCATGGTTTTGGCAAGACTTGTAAATATAACTTTATACAATACATCACGCAGGGATAACGGGGTAGATTAGTACAGAACGTATTAACATGGCACGAGATGGTCACTTAAAAAACACCTACATGAACTCTCGTGCCATTGTCCCATGGGTTTTAACGGGGTCTTGTACTGCATATTACCATAGTCCACGGGGTAAGATGGGCTCCTCTCATATACACAAATACCTTCTGTACCAAGATACAAACAATTACGTTAGAATAACAATCATATATCTGTACAACTTTACAGTTTTATTTAATATTACTTGTTCTATTCCATTTCTTCTTTTGGGACTTATCGAGCGCTAGTTCGCTGACGACATTCCTGTCTTTTCTTTTTTTAGAATGTTCGTCAGGAGGACCGGACTTTCAGGAGATCGAGCCTAGGAAATTTGGACCAGCTCACTGCCCAGTCGGATTTCTAACTCTCCTTGTATTTACTTTCAGTTTGTATGCCACTGTTTAGGCATTGTTTATATCATTATATCTTTTCATTTTCAAACAGTTGTATGTAAAGTGAATGTAAATAAAAGTTGATGTTTAATATTTTATATCACTTTTCATTCTTGTGCATTTTATATAAATTGCTTAATTACGCTTAACGTATTTATTTCTTAGTAAATACGTTGCGGCCCGCCACGTCATCGTTTCCGTACATTGGGAAGCGGGGCGTGACAGATTTTGGTAGCGGCCCATGCAGATCAGTTCTGTATAAAGTCTTAAGCAATATATCATAAGAATAATAAGAATCAGCAACTATAGATTCCTTACATTTCAAATTTCTTGAATCTATCCTAACATTTCATTTTCTATCAAGGTCGTGGATTCACCGAACAACACCAGCACGAACGTCAATGGCAACATTCCACCGCCTACTCTACCACCACCACTTACCGTTGCAGCTCTTATCAACGAGCAAACGGTACTGTTTGAGACAATCAAGAGCCTCTTGGAGGGTCAGCAGCAGCAGACTGTTATCCTCATGCACCGCCAAGAAGTCGAAGTACCCAGAGTCAAGCAATTCCGGACACTGCACCCAAAACATTTCTCAGGAAAAGAGAGCCCATTGGAGGCGAAAAAATGGGCCCAGTCCATAGAAGATGATTTGGCAGCAGCACAAGTGCTAGAGATTGCTTGGGTGAGAGTTGCGAAGCTGCAACTAACAGACAACGCCAGAGTCTGGTGGAAGGCTGAAGAAAGTCGTCTCGTCCAACCGATTGAATGGAAGACGTTTCGCGATATGTTCGACTCGAAGTACTTCCCTCATACTGCCTGTTTTGACATGGAGCAGCAGTTCATTCACTTACAACAAGGCTCGATGTGGAGCAAGTCTGTGGATGAATACAATGCCAAGTTTATCATTCTTAGCAAGTAAGATTGTTCGCCGCCGAAAGACGCGACCGGGACGTTGGGACGGCTGGCCTGAATTTTGGCGGGTAGATGCTATTTGGTTTTATCCGTCCACCTCTCCGAAGATACCAAGTTGATTTATAGCACCGTGTATCGGAGGTTTAGACGGATGCGGCCGTTGTAGCAGACTTCGTCAGATTCCCTCTCATTGTGAAGGGTTTTTGATTGTGGGGACGCTCTTCCCTGCAGGCGCAAGCCCCTGTAGTTAATTACGTTACCGCGTAGCGATAACCACTTTCTCCTGCTCCAGAAGGTCACTTCGTATCGTGTGTGTTTGTTTTGTTTTTGGTTGCCCGTGGATTGTATACAGAGACTAATTTGTGTTGTCGCCCATAGGGCGTGGATTAGTCCAAATCCGTATTTTCTTAGATTTGGGTTTGGGTTGGTTTAAGGACTGTTAGTCTTATTTTAGACCAAGGTCAACTCAAACGTTTGTTGATGATACGTTGGTCTAATTTTAGACTAAGATCTACTCAACAGGATTTTGGGATCATTTAGATCCCACGATACAGTATTTGGACTCTATTGTTTTAGTTTAGGGACGTTGCGGTCCATTGGGCTTAAGGATATCGTAGTCCATGGAGTTTAAAGATATCATAGTCTGTGTTTAAAGATATCATAGTCTAGTTTAAAGACATCATAGTCTGTGGGGTTTAAAGACATCATAGTCTGTAAAGTTTCTGGTTGTCGGGACCCGCCACCTCTCTGAAGACGTTGAAGAATTACAACGACACATATCAAAGGTGTGAAGAGATGTACCCTTAAACCGATATGGGTTGAGAGATCTGTAGTCAAGGTTTGGGACTAAGAGCAATTAAAGATATTGTAAGCACATGGGCTCAGTTAAACTGAATTGGGGACTTATGGCCAACTTGGGCTCAGTCCACTCAGATTTGAATAAAATGTTGAACATTTGTTTGGGCTCAGTCCCTTTTGGTTCAATAATGCTGAGCATTAATTTGGGTTATGACACCCCTCTTTCTTTTGTTTTTTATTGGGTGTTGAACACTTTTTATGGCGCAGAGCGCTTTATGTAAAGAACACTTTGTGTTCCCTCAGCGTACACGTGAGGAGCACATGGTACGCTTGGCGCTGAGTGCCAGACCTGAAGCGCTAAGGCGCTTCTTATAAAATAGCACACACGTGAAGAACACGTGGTGCGCTTGGCGCTAAGCGCCAGACCTGGAGCGCTAAGGCGCTTCTTATGAAATGGCGCACACGTGAGGAGCACGTGGTGCACTTGGCGCTGAGCGCCGGTCAATGAATGCAGAGCGCTCTTCTAAAATAGTGCCCACATGAGGAACACGTGGAGTGCTTGGCGCTGATTGCCAGACTTGGAGCGCTAAGGTGCTTCTTGTAAAATAGCTCACACGTGAGGAGCACGTGGTGCGCTTGGCGCCGAGCGCCAGACCTGGAGCGCTAAGACGCTTCTTATGAAATGGCGCACACGTGAGGAGCACGTGGTGCGCTTGGCGCTGAATGCCAATCAAAGAATGCAGGGTGCTCTTATAAAATAGTTCCCACATGAGGAACACGTGGAGCGCTTGGCGCTGATCGCAAGACTTGGAGCGCTAAAACGCCTCTTATAAAATAGTGCTTGGAGCGCTGGGCACCAAGCGCCATACTTGGAGCGCTGAGGCGCTCCTTTTAAATTGGAGCGCTGAGGCTCTTCTTTGATAGTTCTGATTAACTTTGTGCTCTAAGAATTAAATTCTCGTTCATAAGAGACTTTGTCTCATAGATCTAAGAACTAAATTCTTCTTTTTTCTGATGAGATGCGGCACTCTATTTGTTTTTGTAAAAAAAAAACCTTGTCTTATGGATCTGTGATCTAGAAAAAGAACTGAGTTCTTATGATATGAGAGTTAAACTCTCAAAAGTCGAAGAGATGTTATGATCTCACTTATTATCATTTACCTTGAAGAAAATTTCTTCTTCTTAAAGCTTGCTCTTCTTTTTTCTTTTCTGAGAACTTAAAGTTTATGGGGGGGTTTCTCTCTGCAAGACTTGAAGTCTTGGGTCCTTTATATAAGGGAGGATGATTTGTTGAATCAGTTAAGAAAATCAATCTCTGATTAATTTGGGGATGTTTCCCCACCATTGGATCTTTGATCCTAGAGTTTCTATTTTACAGAAGACAATCTTCTTATTTTTAACAAGATTGGAAAAATACTTTCCCATACAGAAAATATTCTGTATCTTAGTGATTTTTAATCACCATTGGATCTTTGATTCATCGGTGCTCTGATTTACAGAGCACAATCTTTCCTGTTTGGAAAGATTTGAGGAGTATTTCCTCAACAGAATTTTATTCTGATAATTTGATGATTTTTAATCATCTTCATTAGATTTTTGATCCAATGGTAGAGAACATTTAGTTCTAGCGCTTGGCGCTCTCGTGCTTTGCACGTGAGGCGCTGCCTCAGAGTCTTTGACTCTTAGCGCTGGCGCTCCTGGCGCCAGCTCTCTCGTGCATTGCACGTGAAGCGCTGTTTCAGAGACTTTGACTCTTAGCGCTGGCGCTCCTAACACGAGCGCTCTCGTGGTTTGCACGTGAGGTGCTGTCTCAGAGTCTTTGACTCTTAGCGCTGGCGCTCTTAGCGCGAGCGCTCTCATGCTTTGCACGTGTGGCGCTGCCTCAGAGTCATTGACTCTTAGCGTTGGCGCTCCTGGCGCTGGCGCTCCTGGCGCGAGCGCTCTCGTGCTTTACACGTGAGGTGCTGCCTCTGAGTCTTTGACTATTAGCGCTGGCGCTCTCGTGCTTTGCACATGAAGCGCTGCCTCAGTTTAAATTTCAGATTTTGAACAGAGTTTTGCTCTGATTGGGGGAAACAAAGATATTGTCTCAAATTCAAATTCCTGATATCACTTATTACACTGCTAATACAAGACCGTAACAGGTTCGCGTCATACCTGATTCCTACTGCTGAGATCTAGGCACGACGATTTCAGCAAGGGCTGGACCCGGAAATCCAAGCTGCACTCGCTATAGGGGATTTCCCAACCCATGATTTTTCTTTGAAGGCTGCCCGACGCTATGAGGCAGTGGTGAAGAAGAAGGGCAGACCTCATACTGCCGGTGTGAAACGTCCTGCCACACAGATGACAGAAGGAGCCTCTTCTAGGCCAACTTTTGAACCCAGGAGACCAGGAGGATCATTTAACCGGCCCAGTCCAGACTTTTACTTCTACTGCAAGAGGAATGGACACCCGGCAAAAGACTGCAGGCGTGTAAATGGCCCGTGTTTGGTTTATGGCGCATCCACACACGCCATAGGAGCATGTCCATATCGACTCAACCCAGCTCTAGCATCTAGACCTGCAATCACAGTCCTGCAGCGGCCAGCTATTCAGGCTCCTGCACCTCGTCTAGTTCTCCATGCACCACTTCCACGTGGACCTCCTGCACAGCCTCCTCGTCAATTCCACCAGGCACAGAAAAACGTGCCCCAAGGACAGAGGAATATGTCTTCAGTAAGGAGGAATGCACCTAGACATCGGGCTTTCACATTAACGGTTGAGGAAGCCGAAGTCACTGGCCAAGTAATCACTGGTAATTCCCAGTCCAATCATCTTTTCAATCCTTGTATACCTCTATATTTCTCCTGTATCTAAAACCAACCACACAACTTATGTACTATAATAGTAGCCACCCTTCCTGCACTCGCACTTTTCGATACTGGAGCATCACACTGCTTCATGTCCCAACGATTTGTGAGAACGCATGCGATTTCTGTGAAGCCACTCATTTCAAGTTGTAATGTCAGTTCCGGGAATGGAGTATTAAAAGCAACTATGGGATTTGATTAGTGTCCAGTTGTAGTTTGCGGACGAGAATTCTACGCGAATTTCAAAGTACTGAACATCCCAAATTTCGATGTTGTGTTGGGGATGGACTGGCTGGGAGTTTTCTATGTTATGATTGACTGCCGTCAAAGGAGGGTAGTATTTGAGATACCAGATCACCCAGTTTTCTACTTCAAGAGTGGAGACAGAACTTTGGAGCCAGGAATCTTCCGTGCTAAACCAAGGAGTGCATAAGTGTTTACCCTACCGGCGGAAGAAGAAAAGCCAGAGGTAGTTCGAGAGTTCGAGGATGTGTTCCCTGCAGATATAACAGTTTGCCTCCCGATTGAGCTCTTGAATTCAGCATTGACTTAATAACTGGTGCACAACAGGTAATCAAAGCCCCGTATCGGTTAAGTTCTGAGGCATTGAAGGAGATCCGCACTCAGTTGGACGAACTCCAGAAGAAAGGTTGGATTCGTCCCAGTACTTCAAGTTGAAGATCTCCAGTATTTCTTGTGAAGAAGAAAGAAGGTTCATACAGGATGTGTATAGATTATCGAGCTCTGAACGAAGTAACGATAAAGAACAAGTATCCAATACCACGCATCGATGATCTGTTCGATCAGCTAAGTGGGTCTTGTGTATTCTCAAAGCTAGACTTTCGTTCGGGTTATCATCGGGTGAAGGTCAAAGAGTCAGACATTCCGAAGATGGCGTTCAGGAATCGATATGGTCATTATGAGTATCTCGTAATTCCATTGGAGCGACCAATGTACTTGCTATATTCATGAATCTGATGAACCAAGTTTTTCGAGAGTACTTAAACAGGTTCATTGTCATCTTCATCGATGACATCCTGGTGTATTCAAAGAATCGGAAAGAACACGCCGAGCATTTACGGATTATCCTGGAGACATTGCGACAACATCAGCTCTATACCAAGTACAGCAAGTGTGAATTTTGGCTAGATCAAGTCGGATTTCTTGGACATATCGTTTCAGGCGAAGGAATCTTAGTAGATCCAGCTAAGGTGTCAGCTGTCAGCGAATGGCCGACACCAAAGATGGTAAAAGATATACGAAATTTCTTAGGATTAGAAGGATACTACCGAAGATTCATTGAAGGTTTTTTGAAGATTGCAGCACTCCTGACCAAGCTCACACGTAAATATGAAGTATTCGTGTGGTCAGAAGCATTAGAAAATGCTTTTGTAGAACTCAAGTCAAGATTAACTTCAGCTCCTATTCTTTTAATACCGGATCAATCTGGAGGATTTGTCGTACATTGTGATACGTCCGGTAAGGGATTAGGATGTGTTCTACATCAGCATGGAAAAGTTGTGGCTTTCGCGTCGAGATAGCTGAAGGTTCATGAGCGCAACTATCCAATATATGATCTGGAGTTGACAGCCGTTATCTTCGCACTTTAGATTTGGCGCCACTATCTTTTTGGAAAACGAGTGGATATATACACTGACCACAAGAGTCTGAAGTATGTATTTACTCAGAAGGAATTGAACATGCGGCAGAGAAAATGATTAGAACTCATGGCGGATTTCGATATCAACCTACAGTATCATTCAGGGAAGGTGAATGTAGTTTCTGATGCACTTAGCCGCCAGCCATTAGCAATGAATCTCACCGCTCAGTAGAAGCTACAGCAGGAATTGCATGGATTGGCAATCAAAGTAGTTATGCCAGGTAACACTTTGTATTTGATGAACTTACAATCCAGTCAACTCTTGTCAATCAGATCAAAGCAGCTCAAGAAAATGATGCCAAGTTACAGAAGATTCGAGAACAAGTAGAAAGTGGATTTCGAACTGACTTCATCATACACGAAGATGGATCCTTATGATATGGAAGTCGATTATGTGTACCAAACGGCTCAGTTCGAGAAGAGTTGATGAAAGAAGCTCACGGCTCTCCTTATTCTGTACACTCCGATGATACAAAAATGTACAAGGATCTACGACAACATCACTGGTGGCATGGAATGAAGCGCGAAGTAGCCAGAAGCGTAGCCAAGTGTTTGGTGTGTCAGCAAATAAAGGCTGAACATTATAGAACTGCTGGTCTACTTCAGCCGTTACCAATCTAAGAATGGAAATGGAAGCACATTACCATAGACTTCGTGACTACCCTTCCTCACAGCACGAAGGATAACGACGCAATATGGGTTATTGTGGATCGACTCACCAAGTCGGTTCACTTTATTCCATTTCGAGTTGGCCAATCAACTGAGTTGTTAGCAAAGAAGTACATGGAGGTGAGCATGAATCTAAAGTAAGATTTAAATCTTCAATATGTACTACAGTTGATACCCATGAACTCATGCAGGAGATTGTGAGATTACATTGAATACCAGTTTACATCGTCTCCGATCGTGATACCAGATTCCGATCACAATTTTGGCAGAGTCTGCAAGCTAGCCTGGGAACGAGTCTGAACTTCAGCACGGTTTACCATCCACAAACGGACGGAAAGTTCGACGAACAATTCAGATTCTAGAGGATATGCTAAGATCTTGTATGTTAGACTTCAGAGGTTCGTGGGAAGATCACCTACACCTTGTGGAGTTTTCATACAACAACAGCTATCAGGCAAGCATTGGAATGACACCATTCGCAGCACTCTACGGACGGAAGTGTCGTTCACCACTAAGTGAGGACGACATCGGAGATCGTGAACTCTTTGGGCCAGAGATGATCGTGGCAACTGTGGACGTAGTTCACACGATCAGGGAAAGAACGCACATAGTTCAAGATCGACAGAAGTATTGGGCTGATGCAAAGCGCCGATATCTGGAGTTCCAACCTGGAGACCATGTTTTTCTGAAAATCTCTCCAAACAGAGAAGTGATCCGCTTTGGAAAGAGAGGTAAGCTCAGTCCCAGATATATAAGATCGTTCGATATTCTCGAACGAGTTGGAGAAGTGGCATACCGTTTAGCACTACCACCCTCATTGGAAGGAGTGCACAACGTGTTCCACATATTCCAGCTATGAAGATATGTGAGCGACCCCAGCCACATCCATGATCACTCAGAGCTCACAGTCCAGACTGACTAGACTTGCGAGCAACAACCCGTTGAGATCTTGGACCGAAAGGTGAAGACACTGCGGAACAAGGAAGTAAACTTGGTCCGAGTGATTTGGAGAAAAGATTCGCCAGGAGAATCAACGTGGGAACGAGAAGAAGACATGCGTGCAAGATACCCTTACTTATTTGTAAATTAGTCCCTATGTAAACATAAATTTTGAGGACGAAATTTTTATAAGGAGGATAGAATGTAACGACTCTGAATTTACTGTACGGACTTTTCCAATTTAATGCACAGAAAATGAGTTATACAGACTGAGTTTGAGTTATAAGTAAATTTTGTTAAAAAAACAGCAAGAACAAGCTTGTAGCTCACTGGTAAAGCCCTTGCACTGCTGTGACGTAGCCCATGTGTTCAATCCCCATCAGATACATTATTTTTCTGATTTTTTCTTTTTAACTTTTTAGAAGCCCAAAAGCTTACACGTGCAATACAGATAAAAATGAAAAATCAGAAAAATCAAACATGTGTAAAAGGGTTTAAACATTGAGTTGTATACGTTGCACAAATCTAGAGGCACGAAGCCCTAGATCGGCCGGGGGAAATGGGGAATAGGCCGGCATTGACGGTCCAACCGTGGCCAATGAGGCCTGGGCTTTACACACTTGACTTTTCCCCTACCCTTAACTCCTCTGCACTGTTTGATTTCCTTGCAATCAAACAGAGACTTTTCATTTCACCATTTATCATAATTTTAATGCATTTTAATTCCAAAACCCTAATTCTACACTATAAATACCATCCACAGTTTGGCTCAGCATCATTCTGAAATTTCTAGCCAAAACTCTCAAAAATTCTCTAAGTACAAATGGAGTAAAAAGGACTTAGCAAGCGGTCAATTTCCGGCGAAGAATCGAAGCAATTCTGGCGTTCCCGCGACGCTAAGAAACTCATCCCCCCTCTTCAACCTTTCTTAAGTCTCCTAACTTGTAAGTCCCTCCTAAACTTTTTTTCTCTTCATTGAATTTATCCTTTTATAAAACGATATCACTTTTTCTAAATCCTATAACTTCAATTCCTACTATCTTTTGGTCAAAAAAATTTTTATACAATACTTGTAATCTTAAACCCTAATATTTAGAATCAAAATTTTATCAACATTCTCATGTAAAATAACAATAATAAGACTTTTTCATTTAAATACCATGAACTTTAAATATCACCTTTCTTAGTTTTTGTTACAAACATATCTTTAAGAAAACTTCATGAGATAACGACCTACCTCTCACATACACACTTGGTTTCATAACACGATACTCTTTGAATATATTTTTCGTTGTGAAGACATTATTACAAGAAAATACCACTTACTATAAAAACCGGAATTCTTTTAAATTGTATTTTAAATTCCTTTGCGATTATAACTCTACAATCCTCTTAAGGGGACTCGCTATTTGATGGTGCGGATTATCGCACATTCTTGGGCTAGTAGAGCGAGATGCAGACCTCCTTACGAAACATTCGGTCTCGAAAGCTTTAAAATACGGTTTTTAAGAAAAACGAATTTTTCTAATTAAATAATTTTTTTATAATTATATAAAATTAAAAAATTCATATATTTTCAAAATATAATAAACTTATATTTTTTAAAATGAAAGAATTACAAGTTTCACTAAAATACAATCAATATACCAACAAAGGACAAGTTTTACAATAAAATACCACGAACTTTCCAAGCTAAGCAATTATTACTAAAATAGCTCAAACCCTTAAAATTAATATCCATAAAAACCCTAAATAATATAAATAAATACTCGAGATTTTGTCACGCCCCGCTTCCCAGTATACGGGCAGAGGACGCGATGAGACCGCTACGTATTTACTGTGAAGTAAATACGCTAAGCGTATCTAAGTAATATAAAAGTAAATGCACAAGAGACAAGATATAATAAAAACAACAAGCTTATTTATTCACATTCTTTCTGTACAATGCATGGAAAGTAAATACAACTGAAATAAGGCAATGCCTAAACAATGGCATAACAGAAATGAAAAGTACTGAATGGAAAGTGTACAATGACTAGAGCTCAGGGTCTTCACTGAACTGGTCCAAGTTTTTAGCAGTGGGCTCGATCCCTGAAGTGTCCAGATCACCTGACGACATTGAAAGAAGAAAGAAAGAGAATGTCGTCAGAGAACAGGTCACTCGGTAAGTCCCAAAAATAAGGGAGAAATAGACAGAATAAGAGGCATCTTTTAAAGTTGTATTATATTGTTGTAATGTTGTGTTAACACTGTTGTTTGTAGCTTCGTACAAAAGGATGCCGGTATATACGAGAGAGGTTTCTATATGCAAGAGACCAGGGCAAACGGAATGTACAAGGAACCGTTAAGCCACGGTACAACAACAATGGAATATAGGTTAGGTGTCTTAATCTTACTATCTCGTGCCACTTTTAACACCTTCCGTACCAATCTACCCCTTAAACCCCATAGTGTTTTAATTGTATTGTTGTATTGTATTGTATAGATTATATAGTTGGATGACTGATCAAAACCATGATATCAGTAAATGGATGTAACTATATAATCATGTAAATGGAATAACTGTAGAATCATGTAAATGGATGTATATTTATGGTTCGGTTCAGTCAAGTTGATAGATTGAATATATGAGATAATGGATTCATGGATTCATGTTGAATTGTAATATTGTAAATTGTAGATTGTAGATTGTACTTGAATCATATCCAAGTCAGATTATAATGAGACTCAAAGTAAATTGAAGTCTTGATTGTTTTGATATTATTGGTAACCGCTGCACATGGGCGGCAAGATTTGTGTCTTTTTCAAAAACGATTACCGTATTGATAACACTGTTATTAAGTTGTCTACCTTAGATAGGAAAGCACCCACTTCTCCGGCTTCCTGAAGCCCAAGAGATTGGTCCCGTTTAAACCTATATTTACTAGGGTCCTTAAGGTAAATTATAGAACTTGAGGGGGTTTTATGTAAAAATACTTTTATATACTTTTCAAAATACACCCCAAGTATTTATTAATAGTCTTTAGAGTTGTAATGAATGTAGATTTTATATTGTGTTATTTCTAGTGGAAATATCCTAATTTCATAATAAATGGTATTTATTTATAATATTGGTTTTGTATGGAATTCATGGTATCTTAGTGTAAAATTAATTCTTGTGATTTTTAGAAAAAGGTGGAATATTTATATCATAACAAAATAGGTATTTTAATGATAAATATATATATATATTTATTCAAAAATAATTTTAATATATATTTTATATTCTAAAAATCTCATTTTCTTAAGATGTCGTATTTTAAATCTTTCGATACCGAATGCTCCTTGTGGAGGTCTGAATCTCGCACTACTAAGCTTGAGGATGTGCGATAATCCGCACCATCCCGAACGGGTTCCCCAAAATGGGTTGTAGCGGCGCTTTGCAAAGATTGTATAAATACTAAATCGTTTAGAAAACGGTTTTATTAAGTAAATGGTATTAATTTGCAATGATGTCGTTTTCCCGTATTCTATGTTCCCAAGGGTATTGTACTATGTTGCATACGAGTGTTGAGGAGGTAGATCATTACCTCATGATCTACTTAAAGGTATAGTAAGTTTTGTGATGTTAAATGTATAATTGAAACTATGTGGTATTTAAATGAAAATACGGTAAAATGAAATAGCAATTACTTCTGATTTGAAACTTGATTAATATAGTTGATTAATGTTTAATAGTCAACATGAATTGGTTTAAGTATGATTGTATTAAAAAAAAGTGAGGTTTTATAAAAAAACCGAATTGGAAATCGGATTTGCTCCGATTCCGTCGGGTTTTGTAATTCCGTATTTTTAGAAAAAGAATAGAGAAGAGGGATGTGTACTTACGGGTTTAGGACAACAAGGAGAGGGAGATGGATCGGGAGGAGTCGCCGGTGCGTCGTTTCGTCGTCGGGAGCTCCTAGGATGGTCGTCGGAAGTTCGCCAGAAAATTCGCCGTAGCTTCGCTTCTTGCTCGTTTTCAAAGTACACAAGTTTTCTTGAAAATTCTTGAGAGTTGGCTCAGAGTTTGGGGTGAGGGGGTAGTGTGTAGGGTTGGTATTTATAGGGTTAGGCTAGGGTTAGGGTAGATGAAGGGTTTTAATTTAAAAAATGTATTAAAATATATTAAAATGTAATAAAAGTGGAGTAAATGGGGTTTTAAAAGATCTCTGGAAATGGTCTGAGGATAAAATTTTGCAGGTGTACAGGGGAGACCAAAAGACACATTTTTTGTGTTGGGGTCATCGCCGAAATCGGCCGACGCGGCCGTGACTCGGTCGAAGGACTGAGTCGAGGCCGATTTGGCCGATTCCTGGCCGAGTCAGGCGGCCGGGATCCCCCCGACCGTTCATCTAACCTCTGGCAATGTTACATTTTTGGGTGTAGTGGAGTTTTTGTGAGATATACACGTGTAAACCCTTGGTATTCTAAAGGTTTTATAAAAAAATCAATATTAAAAATAATGTGGGGTATGGGATTTGAACCCTGGTGACTTGGTTCAGCAGTGCAAGATATTACCAATGAGCTACAAGCTCCTTCTTGTAATTATAGAGCTAATTAATTATTTAAAGTAATAACAGCAAATGTAAATACTCCAAGTATACATTAATTTTTAAGCAAATTTTGTACACTAAAAATAGAGTTGTTACATTATTTTAACTTGTAATTAAAAAGAAAATTAATTACTTATATCTTGTGCTGGGGCTAAAATACCCCTTTATGCATTTTTGAATTTTTTTTGTAAAAACTTGTATAGAAAATTTGGGGTTGTTATAGATTTATTTTGAAATTTTATTGAAAATATTTTTCATAAAACCCCCTCGAGTTATATAAAACAATATTTAAGAACTTTAGTAAATATTGGTTTAAGCGGAATCAATTCTCTTGAGTCCCAAGGAGCCGGAGAAAGTGAGTGCTTCTCTATTTAAGGTAGAAAACTCAACGGAGTTATCAATGGTAATTATCTTGGAAAAAGACACAAATTCTGTCGTCCATGTACAGCAGTTACCGATAACTCCCGAATCTAATTCAGGATCTAAATCAGTTACAAGTGTCTGACTCAAATCTGAGTCGATCTCAAACCTGAATCCAAGCTCAAGTCTGGGTCTATCTAAACCCGAATCTAAAATCAAACCTGAATACTTGAACATGAACATGAATACTTGAATTCAAACACCAATATCAACATAAATACTTGACTTGACTTGATCGAACCATGGTTATAACTTGACATGACCACTTGAATACATGATTACATCCTGAACCTGACTATTTGAACAACTTGTATCCATAGTTTTGGCAAGACTTGTAAATATAACTCTATACAATACATCAAGCGGTGATAACGGGGTAGATTGGTACGGAACGTAGATGGTCACTTAAAAGACACCTAAAAATATCGACGCGATTCAAGTAAGCCAAAACCCTAGAATCTAAACCTTTTTAAGAAAATAATAGAGGTGAAGTTTCAAAAAGAGTTATTAAATGGAATCAAGTTTCTTTTTAAAATATAAGTAGGTCTGTTGGAAAATGCCTATGTCTTTTGAAAATTGGGCAGCATCTCCTTTATAAATTTTGAATAAAACCAAGTACAAAAAATGTAATATATATAAATAAAATATTCCCGACGGGAGCTAGCTTCACGTCTAAATGGCGGAGCAATTACGCAGATAATATATGATGCCCAAAACGAAGAAATAGAAAGCGAAACATGAACAAAAGCAATATAAAGTCGACTTCAAACGAGTGCGACACCCAAAAACATGTAAACATCTAAGTCTCACTTTTAAGTCCACAAATATACAAGTTTTGGTTGATAAAGTTTTTAACTAGATCCAAAAGAATATACATATACAATGTGTGGTTACGATCCAACATGTAACTCACCTACCAAAGCAATCACCGAAGTAAGAAGTGTGCCGGCAAGCCGCTACTGATCCGAGCGGTCAATTCTGCAAAAAACTGGAGCACAATGGGGATGAGTTGCTAACTCAGTGAATAAAAATATATCACAATGTAGAAATTGAAATGCATAACGATCTACCTAAGTCATAAAGTAAAGTACTATCATATCCTGTACTGATATATGTATAATGCACAAGTACTATAAGCGCATCAATATCGATCGCGTAATCATGGAAATGTATCATCATAACATAGATATATATCATGCATCCGTGTATAAGCCTATAAAGTAGCCGAAAGATGTATGCAAAATTCTTTCAAAATAGCCGTATGATACGTATATCACGACACAAGTAGGAGACGTAGTTTTATGAAGTATTATATGTGTTTTATTTAAAATATACATCTCACATTTTAAAAATGGGTTTTAAGAGAGTTTCCGTTTAAAAGTTTCTTGGGTCGTTCTAGATACCTCAAAATAGTGAGACTATAGTTCATTTGGAAATCTCTTTATGTGCATCAACATGTGAAAATAGTATTCTTGTACTGACCCATGGATCAGTTCTGTTCAGCTACTATATGGTATAATTTATAACAGCGCATCTTGACAGATCGCACAAACATCCACATATAAGTGTCCAGTATCGACACTCTAAATCTCATGAGTGTCCATCATCGGCTTTCAAACTCATCCTCTACCGAGTGTCCATCACCGACACTCAAAATCATCATAAATCTCATGTCTAATATCGACACGTAAAACCAGATATCGTAGGCACCATCTCGTCAGACCGGTCCTCTCTCGATATCAATAGCCTCGATCGGTATCTCCCGGATATTCGCCGTGCTCTAATCTATCTCCGGTATCGAGTGTCCTCGCTAGGCTCTTCGTCTCAAATGTGGCTTTCCTGTCTTTCGGCCTCGACTCGGTTCGAAATAAAATCCGAAATATAGCTCCCCCACTGTATACTCCCCCACCAATTCGGATAACGTAGCATGTCTGTAATCATATAGCTCCCCCACTCGGTTCGAAATAAAATCAAATCAGAAAATATCAAGCTTATGATGAACGCCAACTCATCATATTAAGAGAAAACCGTATTTTTAAAACATACTCAAATTTTTTTATAAATCACATCGCGGTTTTCAAATTCATGAAAAACATCAAGTTCCGAAGAACAATATTTGCATAATTCATTTTGATATATATATATATATATATATATATATATATATATATATAACAGTGTTCCATCCACTGAGATATATCATCGTCGATAAAAATATCATAAAACCCATATCGGTCATATATGAATACCCATGGTAATTGTATTCATATCTCAATCAGCAAGTATACTAATACGTCGTGCATATATACAGTCAACACACAAACATATGTTGCAGTTTCTACCATATCATGACAATACTAATGGTGTGTAGTGTAACATACGCGTCTGTGCTCGTGCAATATGGCAATCATTAGTAGTTGTGCAAATATTCTATCAATGTGTTCGTAGAAGAATAGCTCTAAATCCCTATCCACAACATATATATAAATACCAACCAACCTCATGTATATAGGGAAGTCATAATAAATCGTATCAACATTTATATAAATATAACGTAGTATAGCAGTTCTACAGTGTCATGACATTACCAATGATGTGTAATGTAACATGCGCGTCTGTGATTTGTGCAATATAGCAATCATTGGTAGTTGTGCAGTGTTCTATCAATGTGTTCGTATAAGAATAATAACACAACTAACATATATAACATGTAATCGAATCACGAAGGTATAAAAGTAACCAAATCATACATGCATGATGGTTAAACATGAGTAACTATTATGAGTTATACCGTTACAGTTTAAATTAGAACGAAACGTTATTTTACAAATAAGAAAACTGCAGTATGTTTAAAATATATATTCGTTTTAAAAGTAGCAGCACATCGTTACCATTTATCATTTAAAAATGGAAACGAATCGTTGGTTTTTAAAAGAGTATAGCTTAAGCAATCGAAAGGTCCCAATCGGGATAAACGCATGACTTCGCGTGTCTAAATGAATCTTGGCCATATTTGCCACACTATCCTCATCATAATCATTATAGAATCATTCTTCGTACAATATCCATCCAATGTCCAGTCAATATCGTACGGACCTAAAGTCGCGTATGCACACAATAATCACATATAATTATATATCCACGTATACATATATCCTACTAGATATAATTATATACAATCTTAGTTATAAACTAAGTTATCTAGCATAACACTATTCTAGATATAGTATAGATATATTGGTTTCGGGGATGTTATATGCCATCCACCTGACTTCCCCCGTAAATATAAATCTACTCATCGACATATCGACTTAGTCGAAATCCACAACCGCCTCGCCCATCTTTGCCGTCTCGAGAATCCCCGCAATCATACCTACAATCGTAATTAGGATACAACGGCATAAATATCCAAATAAAAAGCGATACAACGAGCGAAACGCACATAAGTTAAAACTTATGACCAACTTAATCTAAATACAACCAAATACTCCCGACGTCAACGTACGAATGTCGAACGATTAAGTCGAGATATAAAAATTCCAAAATCAAAACCGGAAAATATTACCAAAACCAAACTAAAACACTCCCCGATTTCTCTACAAATAACCTGGGACAAAATAAACAATATAGTGGCCTAATTACCACTAAATGAAGCTACAGAACAAAAATTACAACCCAACTCAACAGGGGACCCGCCATTGGCGTTTTTTGGGGAAAAACTGGCGGTCGAAACATGGAGTTAGAGGCTCGGGCTTCTAGGGTAGTCTTCTACTGGTCCTATCATCTCACAGTACTCTTTGTTATCTTATAGACAAGTCTACCAGTTTCAGATTCAATTTGAATACCACAAACTTCACAAAAACTCTACTTTTCTGATATTTAACAAGGAAATCTGAAATTTGACACTAGGAAACTTGAATGAATATGATATTTACCTATATGGATGGAGAACAAAGAAAATTCAGCTCTTGAAATGTATGCTTGAAGGTTTTTGAGATTGTAGTGGTTTTAGCTTGATGATTTGAACAATTTTCATGAAGAAACCATCAATTTTTCTTTTGGTTTGGTGAAGAACTAGTAAACTATGGTGATGGAGTTTGAAGGGAAGTGTTTTGTTCAGTTTGTGGATATGAGAATGAACCATTTGAATTTTTTGTAAAGTGAAGGAGAAGGTATAGATAAAGATGGAGGTGTAAAGAAAAGAGGAGGTGTAAGGAAGATAGTGCATGTGAGCGTGTGGTGTTTGTGGAGGTTAATATTACCTATCAATTAGCAAAACACTCATTTGAATTTAAAACCCTATTACAAGTAAATACTTTTACATATAAATATCACCATCTTACACCCGAATATCGTATTATGTTAAAAACATAATACTTATTATTTTTTTAGGATACCGCATATTCTCATTTTCCCCAAAATAACTATGTTTTTATGGATACCAATCCGGAAATCCAAAATCCATACATGATATTATTTTCGTAAACTCATAATATCCATATTTAAATTATAAATTAATATTTATAATTTTCAAAATATTACAGATAGTTATAAGAAATAAAAATCCGTATTCTATAAATCCACTACCAATACGCTATGAGAGATATATTTAAAGTTATATTTTGAAATATATATTAAAAACGGTGAGTTGAATTACATAATATGAAGATTGGCGAGAAAAGAGTCCATGATGATGTTGAGATAACCATCATCTCAAGGAGGATGGAGGTGAACAACAATCAATGATGATTGTGATCAACAAAGTTCGGCAGCTAGCAATAATATCTATGATAATCGGCACAATTTGACAAAATATAAACGCATGTATAGTTTGACAAATTTTTTAAATAATATACCAATTTTTCAGAATCGCTTAAATTGAAAAGCGTAAAGGTTATTCTTAATATGTTGGATATGATCCTTTAGAATAGAGATTGCACCATTTACATCTTGCTTTCTAAAATTTTAGATTTTAATTCTGAAAAAAAAATTATTCTAATTTACCTTAAGGATTTACTATTGATTTTATAATATTAATATGCTTTTAATTATGGTCAAATTGAAATCTTGTAATTTTGATTTTGCTTATGGGTTTTCCATCTCTCAAACAATTTCATTCCACACACACACACCCTAGATGTTTTAATTGTAAACGTAAAATATGAAAATTTCCATCTTGTGCTAATGGACTGACCTAAAACTTTTCAAACGCAATTTATCATCCGCTAAATAAATGCAATTTTTACAAATATGTAAAAATAAATACTTTTATGAATTGTTTTAAGAGAGGAAGAAATTTGTTAAATTATTTCGAGAAAATTTAGGTAACGCTTGAATATTTGCCTGCAGTAAACATAGTTATGATGACGATGATTTATGTGATAGTATATTTTTTGGATAACTCACCGGCATGCCATGGGCACTGGCTAGTTCGTTAATATAGATAATGGATTTTTCTGAGCCTTCATCAAGCACTCACTATTGTTTTTCTTGGCTAGCCTCGAGAGAATTGAAAGATATCTTAGTATTTGTCATCACTTTAGCCTTTGGGTTCTACTTTTTAGTGATTTTAAATTCTATGGTGTATAGTGGACGCGGATATGGTCAAAGCCGACTTTGAAGTTTTTTTTGTCAAAACTGGTTATGCACGGTTTTTGGTGTAATACACGGGCGGTTAAGATTTAATAAGAAAATAAATTATCTTTAAAAATAATATTTTTATTTTATTTCAATCTCAGTCGTCCAAGTATTACACCACGGACGGTTGATAACCAGGTTTGACAAAAAAGTTTCAAATCCAGCTTTGATCTGATCCGTGGATGCTTATAGTTATAGTGTCTTCAAGTTATTATGGTTGCAAGTCTCTACTATTATAACCCGAACACAAGGGATGACATGTTGCATTTTGTGGTTTTTCAAGGAAAACCCAAAAAATATCTTATAATTTCTACATTTATTTCTAAATTCTAGATGTTTCATGTCATTCTCCTTCTCACTCACTCTCTCTCTCTCTCTCTCATCTTCCAAAATAGACATTCATACACCTTGAAACTTGAAAAGAGAAATTATATATACCCCTTCACAATTTATTAATTTATACATATTCATTTTTATTATAGTTTTATCAATGATATTTTTACAATGCATAAATTCTAGTTTGGGTAATTAGACTATCAATGGTTCTGGATGATTTTTTAAATGAATTAACTCTTCAAATCTACTCATAAACTTTTGGGTTATAATGATGCACTTATGCCTATAGAACTTGATAAAATAAAATTATTCTTTATTTATTGTATAAAATAAAGTTTAGATAAATGGGTATGGATAGGTCTGATAGATGGGCTTGAGTCCATACAAAATAAACGGGTTTTGATTTGATACATATTAGACTCGACTCAACCCTGCTTCAATAAAGACAAATAGAAAAGATAATTTACTTTCACAATGCAGTGAAAGCAATTGCATTTCTTAACCAGATAAATTATCCGAAGTTTTTGTGGTTTTATACCAAATGCACCTATTTTTGTATCATGAAATGTTGCTACTCATCGTTGTTTTCTCGAAGCCGCAAAACATCATTGCCAGAATTACAAAGCAAGCCAAAAATCATGGAAGAAGGAAATTCATGATTTGAAGATTTTTTGTCTTAGGGATTACAATTGTGGTGTCATGGGATGTTTTGATGTATTTCTGTATCTATTTTTTTAAAAAATATATTTATTTAGTTAAAAATTCCATTTACCAAAAGAGGTATTTACCTACGTTTCAGTCAAAAGGGGAAGGAAAAAAAACTCGAGAGAGAGAGATGAAAAATTATCAATGGACCAAAGTGAAAGGCAATTGGAATGTGGGAAAAAATTTATATATTAAATAAAAAGAGTTTATGTGGCTGCTGGGATTCGAGCCCAGGTCTCTACGGCCACAACGTAGAATTCTTACCACTAAACTACAGCCACATTGTTGCTGCACTTTTCCCAAAATATTTTATAACCCAAAGCTTTATAAGTTGAAAAGAGCCCATTACTCATATTTCACACTCAATGGTCTGCCAATTATTCAACAAGTTCAGAAGACGCTTAATTTCCATTCGTCGATTATGCGTGTCGGATCAATTGATTGTGTGTGTCAGCTATTTTTCTGAATTTAGCAAGATGAATATTTTCATGGTGCGTTTTTTAAACTTTATTCGTGTGATCCCATGAGGCTCCTTGTCATCACACACTCTCCACCAACAGTTGTTTTACCGCCGTTGAAACATAATGTATCACCAAAGGGGAGAGTGGCCCCCACCAAAAGCCCCACCCAAGCAGGACAAAAGAGAGTACCAATGATGCAAAGTATTTTGTGTCCTTTTATCTTCCATTCCAATAGGATGTGCATTAGTTTTCAAAGGATAATGAAGCTTGGCGGGCGCTCATTCGGTCTTAAGATGACATCACATGCACTCAGATTCGATTCGTGCTAGACCTATGTGTGAAATGATTTTCATAAATAGCATTATGGAATAAGCTTTGCTCTTGGCCTATTAGAAAGACACGGTTCTTTTATGTGATAGTGTGAAAGCATAAAAAACAATGATGTTGAAGTTCGCTCGAATCCATTTCATCGACCAGTGATATGCCTAAATTTAAATACCCTACTTGGAGTTATTCCCATTATGTCAAATAGACCGGTAATAAATATGAATAGAAACTCATGATCATCAGCAACTTCCAATTTAAATCTGATGAAATATTTTCCTTTCAATTCTTCCACAATCTAAACCGGTATTTTTATTTTTTTGGACCAAATGTAAACCGGTATTTTTATGAGCATGAAATCCAAATCCTTTGATATAAACAGTCGCTCATCCAAAAAGTTCTAGGGACATACTGAAGGTAGCTATTGTTATGGATTTCAGATCTTTGTTCTGGTAGGACGGTGTTTGTTGATTGGATGAATATCTGTTAGGGGTAAGTAACGGATAACGACTAAGGTCCGCTCTCTGTCGTCACCGTCTATCTTATGTAACTTATGTTCAGATATCAACATATTTCTCCAAAGCTGAATCCATTTCTTGGTTGTTTTTTCTTGCCGCATGCTTGTATAGTTTTACATGCCTTTACTTAATAATAGTTTTCTGAGCATGGATTTCCTTACCTTTTTCTGTCGGCCAAAAAAAAAATGCCCTGATTAATCATCAAAGTGATCCATGAGTCAAGATCAATAGTGAATGTTGGGTGGTGCTAATGAGTTGATTGGGAATCCTAAAGATCATTTGATTGGTGTGATTGTGATTGCATGTCATGAGATGCTTGCCTTTTGAGACGTTCGACCTCATATCCCATGTGTCACCATTTGTGCCATTCCTTTTGTGACCTACCAAGTTACGGTTTTCAAATTGCTCCAAGTCTCGGTTCCAAAGTTTTAATGTAGTTCACTTCCCTAATGGTTATTCATCGTAATCATAATCATAATCATCACTCGTCTAGTTATTCATAACTATTGACTACTTGCAGATAGATATCTTAAACTTTATAAATTATGGATAAGTACATTTAACTATCGGTTGTTTTATAGTGAAATAAACCCTTTTGTTAACCCGGTTCGAGATCTAGGAATAAGGATAAAAAGCTATAATTTGTTAACGGTGCGAGAGATCTATATGGTAAATCAATAGTAAGTATTTTTATCTGTAATTTTTCAAGCTTAAGATATTTATCTGAAAAACGTCTGAAGTTAAAAAGCGGGTACGTGAAATATAGCCTAATGAGAATGATGAAGTGATTGAACGACGAGACGTGATCTAAATAGGACGTTAGTTAAAAGACCAGCAAAGAAAGGTTAAAGCTTAACAAGACAATGAGGATCACCCAACTTTGGGTGTAGGGTCATGAGGGGACAAATGTTTGATTGCGCGAAGTTCTTGACTTGTGCACAATACTCATGTTGTGGGGGGACCAATTTGGAAAATTCACAAGGGGTGAAAAATCACGTGGGCTTGACCCCACCCATGTGTCACCAGTGTAACACAGGTATACATAAAATCGAGAAACGGTAATCTCATGCGTCACCTCCGAGGTGACAACCACACATAATAAAATTTTATTAAGAGCTCAGCTACATTATATATTTACAATAACACAAACTTTTAATCTTTACAGTATTATAAACCCGGGCTTCATAAGTCATAACTTGGAACACAGGTCTTTATTTAAAAGTTTCAAGTTCTTCTTTAATAAGTATGTAATATGAGACTAAGTTTCCCTGGTTTAAAAACACTTGATAGAAAGGAAATGCGGGAATTGGATCCATCCTCTACAATTTTGAAATTTTGAAATATGACGGACTACCATTTGTGTTATATGCTATTATTGGAATTTTAAAAAAATAAATAAATATATTGTCACGACCTGAAAGTACGGAACGTGACTGGCACTTAAATTACGAAACGTCTCAAGGTGTACGTAATCTAAGTAAGCCAAAGGCCAGAAATCTAAACCATTTAAAGAAATAGAGTGAAAGAAAACTTATTTAGAGAAAGCGATTTAAACCAAATAAGTCGCATTAAACAACTTAAAAACATCAAAATTTCCCGAAAATTTCGGCAGAGTCTCCTTTGTAAATACTGGCCCCGAAACGGGTATAAAATAAGAAAATACATATAGATGAATAAAGGCATCCCCAAACGGTAGCTAGCCCTTCGTCAAAGGCGGAATCACAACCACATGCAATGAATATATTATAATAATACGAAATAAGCATAAAAGCATCACGTCGGCTCAAGTGAGTATTGACACCAAACCACAAATACAAGTCTCACAAATTTCACCGTCTAGTCCAATATACAAGGGTAGATGGAGTATACTAAATACAAAGTAATATACAAAATGAAAAACAAGATATTCTCGCAACCTATCTATAAGCAAGCCACAATTCCAAGCAAACAAAGCAAAGGAAAAATTACGCCCACCGCTACTATGCTAACGGGTCGGACCTGCAAGATACTGTGGCACAACGGGGGTGAGTTGCCAACTCGTGAGTAGTAAGTAATATCTAATAAGGCTATCGTAAGCATGCACACAATGCGTCACAGTCTACATATACCGATATGATGCAATGCACTAGCATGTGTGCAACATGAATGCATAATCACATGAAACCTGAATATATTTAGTACGAAAAAAATCTATATTCATATCTTAGTAAAACTTTTGTGAAATAACTGAAATATCATCAAGGAAATCAACTGAAATCTATGTCAAGTATCGGCATTAAATATGTATATCTCAATGCCTCAATATCTCAATGTCTCGACATCTCAATATCTCAATATCACAGTATCTCAATATCTCGGGCTCCGTCAGTTCAAATCGGCTCATATTATCAAATCACACGACTACGGTCGGTATCCTTTAGATATCCGCCGTGTCATAAATAACCGGTAGATAGTGCTCCCCTGCCGGGCTCATCGTCATCGCCACGAAAACTATCTTGCCCCGGGGTACCATACTGGGTCCACCATGTACCCGCAGACGGTGCATCCCTCTCCTCGAATCGGGTATATGACACTGCTTAAGAATCGAGAAAACTCATAGTAGACGCCACACAAATCACATCACGAGAAAACCGCAAATTTCTGTTTTTAAAAATGATAACGGGTTTATAAAATTCTTGCGGTTTTCCCCAAAAATCCAAAAATCTCATAAATACTAATATCCTCAAGAAGAATCCCAATATATAAACATGCCGGTGATGATGGAAATATATAATACGGTAGTATATTCCATGCGAAATAAGGCCAGAAATTATGCATGTATCATGATACAATGAGATATGTACCTATGATTAACAATTCTACGTATCCATCTTAATGAAATGAATATACTAATATATCTCTACGGATCATATATGATACAAATGCACAATTACCGATCCTAATCAAGTTTTATAGTGTTCGTGACATAACAATTACCATAAGCGTGTGTGTTCACATAAATAATGCACGTACAGTATGAACTAATGGTAACGGTGTAAGTATCCTATGAAATGATATCACGAGTATATAAGATGATGCAATGCGATGAATGAATAACTAACAAAAACTACGCATATAATGTAAGTACTACAATTAATACTAAACCATCGGGCACCTCGCGCCATCCAGACGATCCCTCCATAGATGTATACATCTACTCACTGCGATACCTCGGCTAATCTGATCCGATCTCCGCCTTGTCTCTTCCGCGCCACATCCGGCTTCTCAGCACGCGATCCTAGAATTGCACACAAGCAATTAAGAGGATAATTATACGATTAGTCACGGACACAAACGACACATATCAATCTACACGCACAACAAGACGCGTACATACTTGGTGCACAAACGCGTTCGCGACAACACCACAAACCATAACTAGGGTCGGTATACATGAAAACCACCAATCCTAAAACCCAAATCGCATCAATCGCGCACTCACAACGCCCTAAATATTATAGGAAATAGGTTGTATAACATCAAAATCTCAACTTAATTTAAAATCGATTTATTCCGAAAACCTAGTAAGCATCCATTTACCGTTTTTGTGCAAATCTAGATATTTTAACAAAATTAGTGGCCACAATATTCATTTAATAACTTAATTAGGTCACACGAATATTAACTAGATTTTAATCTCACTTATTTTCATAAATTCTAAAAACCTAGTTTGCACAATTATATAATTTAGACAATTTTAAAGTAACAATTTGCAAACTAACAATTAGTTTAGATTTTTCATGTCTTAAGATGTTAAACTATAATTTGTAACCATAATCACATGATAAAATCTTTAACTTGATCTCAAACCCTTTTCTTGAAATTTAAATTTTGAAATTAAAACCATAATTAAACATTTAATTAGCTTAGATTAAAGTAATTATCCAACAATTAAACCATAAGTTAAGATTTATACCTCACAAATCAAGAGATCAAACTTGCAAACTTGACCTCCAAAATGGCTTCTTGCCCCAAGATCCATGCTAGTTTTGAACAAAGAATAATGGGTAAAAGTTAAACTAGGGATTAGTAAGATTTGGTATTGATTTTTGATGAATTTTTTTTTTGAAGAATTTGAAGTGAAATGAGATGGAAAAAGTGAGGAATGAGGGGGGGGGGGGGGGCTCTGGTTTCGGCCAGAACATGGAGGGAAAAGAAAGAGAGTGGGGTGTGGGTGAGTGTGTAGAAAGATCTTCCAATGATCACATCTATTAAGTCTTTTCAATATTTATCTTATTTTTAATTTATTTACTAATTTGTTTCATTTGAGAATTCTCTAGAATAATGAAGACATTATGAGAAAGAGAAAACATGTTATAAACTTGCTATTAAGTGGTCATGGTTCACTTAAAAAAATAAGATTAACCCATTCTAATTCGTAGTTATCCTTAATTAAATATATAAGTGAAAGCTTAAAATAATATTTAAAATGATTAATTAAGAAAAAATATTTAATTAAACTACCAATTTATAAGTGACTAAATAAATACCAATTACTAACAATTACATAGTTAAAATAGGCGTATTTAATTCTGTGTTGAAAAATAATTATAGTTAAGTTTTACGGAAAATATGATTTATATTACTGGTTAACGGAAATTTCACATAAATGATTTATTTATTTATTTATCTATTTTTTAAAACGTTGCAATCTTTCCCCTTTAAAAAAATTCGGTCCCCGAATTTAAAATCTAACTACGCGTACCCTTGAAGAGATGGGTGTATTTCTCCCGCATCTCGACCTCGGCTTCCTATGTGTCCTCTTCGCCGCTCGGACCACGCAAAATAACATTTACGGACGGTATGTCTTCGGACCTCGGTTTCTTCACCTGCCGATATGGAATGACTATCGGCTGCTCTTGCGAAAGAAAGATTGCACTCCAGCTGGATCGTCTGATGCTGCATCGCATAAGAGGGGTCAAGAAAGTACTTGCGGAGTATTGATACATGAAACACGGAATGAAAAATCTGAAAAACTAGGTGGAAGAGCCACACGATAAACACTGCGCCGACACGGTTGAGAATCTCTAATGGACCCACATATCTGGGACTAAACCTTCCTTCCTTTCCTAATCTCAACACGCCCTTTATTGGAGAAACCCTCAAGAAAACATGATCACCTTTAACGAACTCAAGTTGTAACGACGTTCATCCACATAAGATTTCTGCTCGCTCTGGGCCACTCTCAACATATCCTAAATCACTGAATCTTTTCGGTCGTCTCCTGCACAAACCGTGGCCCCAAAATACTGTTCTCACTGAGCTCTATCCAACAAACGGGCGATCAACATCTCTTCCCATAAAACGCTTCAAAGGGTGCCATCTGAATCGTCTCGTGGAAGCTATTATTGTAGGAAAACCTTATCAAGGGTAAGTGGTGATCCCAACTGCCACCGAATCTAGAACGCAAACTTGAAGCATGTCCTCAAGAATCTCGACCCACTCCCAAACACAGATGGTATTGTCCGCTCTGGTTGACCGTCGGTCTGCGGGTGGAAAGCTACACTGAAACTCAATCGGGGTGTCCAAAGCCTCCTGAAGTTTCTGCCATAGTCGGCTGGTGAACTGGGTGCCTCTGTCGGACATAAAACAAGTCGGAACTCCATATAGTCGCACCATCTTATCAACATATATCTGAATATACTGCACGAATCCGAAAGTGATCTTACTGGCAGAAAGTGAGCTGCTTTCGTTAATCAGATTACGATTACTCAAATAGAGTCATACTCTCAAATGGTTTTAGGTAGACCCACGATAAAATCCATAAAGATCTGCTCCCATTTCCACTCCAGAATGGACAAAGGTTGTAATTCTGTTGCTGACCCCTGATGCTCGGCCTTAACTTGCTGACAAGTCAGCATCCTTAAAACAAAATCTATGACATCTCTCTTCATCCCTTCACACCAATAGACATCTCTCAAATCATAATGAACACTATATGCTAACCGATGCGCCTCCTTAAAAATTTCGCGTCCCAGTCCCTTCGGAATCTGGCACACATAGTCGAGTTCCAAATTGCAGTATCCCCTGATCAACAATCACGAACACTGACTCTCTGCCCTGTCGAATCTGCTCCAAGATCTCTTATAAACGAACATCATCGGACTGTGCCTCACGGATACGATCAATTTACTGTGAATATGCATGGACACGGACAAGTTGTCCCCCGGTCGGCGTAAACTCGAACTATGCTCGGCTGTCATATAGAACCTGCTAATCTGCCGTCGACTGTCTCTGAACTGTGCTTAACCAAGAAAAGTTACCTCCGGCCTCTGACTCAAAACATCTGCCACAACATTCGCCTTGCCCGGATGATAAAGAATCTCGCGGTCATAGTCTTCATTAGCTCCATCCATAGGCGCTATCTCAAATTTTGATCTTGTTGCTGAAAGATGTACTTTAAGCTTCTTGTGATCCGTAAATATCTGGCACGACTCGACTCCAAATCTTAAGGGTAAAAATCACCGCAGCCATATCTAAATCATGCATGAAATAGTTCTGCTCACGCTTCTTCAACTGCCGAGAAGCATTGCAATAACCAACAAAACCGCCTGATCCTGAAGGCAAAATAATATTGGCGCTGTAATCAAACGAGTCTTTAACTGCTGAAACCTCTGCTCGCATGTCTTGATCCAAAGAAAAGAAACTCCCTTCCGGGTCAACCCGGTTAACGGTGCAGCTATACGCGAAGAATCCTGTACGAAATATTAGTAGTATACGTCCAAACCCAAAATGCTGCGAACCTCCGTCACTGATACAGGTCTGGGCCAATGCTGAACGGCCTCGATCTCATTCGGTTCCATACATATACTATCTCTCTTAGCTAACCCAAGGAGTCAACACCATCCAACCAGAAAACACACTTGGATAATTTAGCGAATAGCGGGCGCTCCCTCAAAGTCTGCAACGAAATCCTCAATTACTGCTCCGGCTCCACTCGGCTCCAAAAGTACACCAAGACGTCCTCAATGAATACGATGATAACTGATCAAGAACGGCCTGCATATTCGGTTCATCCAATCCATAAACGCTAGTGGGGCATTGGTGAGCTCGAATGACATCACCAAAACTCATAACGCCCGTAACTTGTGTGAAAAATAATTTTCGGAATATCATCCTCTCGAACCCACAATAGGTAGTAGCCTGACCGCAAATCAATTTTTGAGAAATGTCCCACACAGTAACCCAATTCAACTGACGATAATCAATATATAGACGCCAACGGCCATCCTTCTGATGAACAGGACAGGAGCTCCCCAAGGTGACGACTCAGATGAATAAGCCCTTAATCCAATAAATCTTACAATTGATCCTTCAGTTCCTTAAGCTCCGCCGGTTTCATCCATTATGGCGGTATAGAAAAGACTTCGTGCCGGGAATCAAGTCAAAGCAGAACTTAATATCGCGCTCTGGCGACAAATCAAGCAACTTGTCAGGAAAACATCTGGAAACTCTCTCCCAGTCGGGACCTGGTCCAACGGGACCTCTACGGCTCTAACATCACAAACATACGCCAAGAATTTCTGACATCCATTCCTCAGGGGCTGACTGACGCGAAGAGGAGAAATCAAATCCGGAAGGGTGGCGCTAAGGTCTCCTTGAACAACGAGAACTGGATCACCCGGGAAACTAAATCCGACTGCCTCCTCACGGCAGTCCACGGATGCATAACACGTGGCTAACCAATCCATGCTCAGAAAAACTTCGAAGTCAAACATTTCGAGAAAAATCAAATTGACCGAAGAATCCCTATCTCCGATACGAACAAGACAAATACGAACGAGAAACATATCGAGCAACAAAAGATTAGCCTACGGAAGAAATCACAACAAGCGGCTGATTTAGCAAGGACTATCATCGGCTAGACTTCGATACAAATCATGTGGATACCATTTCACACAACACCAGAAGAAATACGCATCAAAAGAAAACACTGAACGAATACTTGTCACAATGGCGTCTATCTAACCGCCTCTGAGCTGGCATACCGGTATAATTCTGTTTCGGTCCAAAAACAATTGAAATCTCAGAAATGCGCTCCTTCAACAATAAGGTTGCGTTCATAGCAGCGGCGTAAATGTCAAAATGCTGAATGCCAATAGCAAGAAATAACTGCATGTCCATTCTCCACACAAACCTCTTTATCCATTTCTCTTCAATGTTCACCAGGTAAGGAGCATATCGGACCGCTAAGTAAACTAAATGTCGTACTTGGACATTGTCATCCCTGAAGTCTTGCGCAAAGACTCGAAACTACGAGCTCGGACATCTCGAACGCTCACCGGATGGAAACGAGCAAGAAATATAGCTATGATCTCATCCCAAGTCATAGGAAGTAGTTCTGCAGCTCGGCCTCTCTCAACTGAATCGCACCACGTCTTAGCAAGACCTCTCTAGATGAAAACTCACAAGCTCAATCTATATCTCGTCAATACTTCTCTGTGAATGACAATTCCCAGCCATCCTGTCAAGGATTGTCTACGGATCCTCCGCTGCATTTATGCCGATAAAAACTGGAGGCTTCAGCCTCAAAAACTCTTGTAAGGATACAGAAATCATTTCGGTAACAACAGAAACAGCTGTCTGTGTAGCAGGTACAATCACAGTCCTTGAAATAGAAGGGGCATCATCGGCTATCGGAGCTCGGCTAACCACCACTAACAATCCAATCATCTATCACACGTCCTGGATACTCGACTCCAGCCTAGCCATCCGTCCTGGAAAAAGGCGGACCACTCTGTCCCTGAGGGGTAGGCGTACCGCCCCGATCGGTCCACGTCTCAAACGAGCATATTCTAATCTCATCCCCGGCGGCAGTCCTCTGGCCCTCGTAGTCTCCGGCGGCATAGTGGCTAAATCAAGAACATGATCGATAGGAACATTGCGATCGAATCAAAGGATTTTCGGAATCAAGAAGGGAAATACAAGTAAGTATATATATATCCTAAGGTCACTTAGGCGGGGTACCGTATTGTAAGTATGCCGCAGAATATACACACACTATGTCACTCTGCTTAAGTCACCTACTCCATCTACCAAGGGTCATCTTACACCCAGAAAGGTAAAACCCTACGCTCTGATACTAACTTTGTCACGACCCGAAGGTACGGAACGTGACTGGCACTTAAATTACAAAACGTCTCAAGGCATACGTAATCTAAGTAAGTCAAAACCCAGAAATCTAAACCATTTAAATAAATAGAGTGAAGAAAAACTTATTTAGAGAAAGCGATTTAAACCAAATAAGCCGCATTAGACAATTTAAAAATATCAAGATTTCCCAAAAATTTCGGCAGAGTCTCCTTTGTAAATACTGGCCCCGAAACTGGTACAAAACAAGAAAATACATATAAATGAATAAAGGCATCCCCAAACGGGAGCTGGCTCTTCGCCAAAGGCGGATTCACAACCACATGCAAAGAATATATCATAATAATGCAAAATAAGTATAAAAGCATCACGTCGGCTCAAGTGAGCATCGACACCAAACCACAAATACAAGTCTCATGAATCTCATCGTCTAGTCTAACATACAAGGGTAGATGGACTATACTAGATACAAAATAATATAAAAAGTGAAAAAAAGATATTCTTGCAACCAACCTATGAGCAAGCCGCAAGTCCAAGCAAACGAAGCAAAGGAAGAAGTACGCCCGCCACTGCTATGCTAACGGGTTGGACCTGCAAGATACTGTGGCACAACGGGGGTGAGTTTCCAACTCGTGAGTAGTTAGTAACATCTAATAAGTCTATCGTAAGCATGCACGCAATGCGTCACAGCCTACATATACCGATATGATGCAATGCACTAGCATATGTGCAACATGAATGCATAATCACATGAAACCAGAATATATTTAGTACGAGAAAATCTGTATTCATATCTTAGTAAAACTTTTGTGAAATAACTGAAGTATCATCAATGAAATCAACTGAAATCCGTGTCAAGCATCGACATTAAATACGTATATCTCAATGTCTCGACATCTCAATATCTCAATATCACAGTATCTCAATATCTCGGACTCCGTCGGTCCGGATCAGCCCATATCATCAAATCACACGACTACGGTTGGTATGCTCCGGATATCCGCCGCGTTACAAATAACCGGTAGGTAGTGCTCCCCTGCCGGGCACATCGTCATCCCCATGAAAACTATCTTGCCCCGGGGTACTATACCGTGTCCACCATTTACCCGCAGACGGTGCATCCCCCTCTTCGAATCGGGTATATGATACTGCTCAAGAACCGAGAAAACTCATGGTGGACGCTACACACATCACATCACGAGAAAACCGCAAATTTATGTTTTTAAAAATGATAAAGGGTTTATAAAATTCTTGCGGTTTTCCCCAAAAATCAAGAAATCTCATAAATACTAATATCTTCGAGAAGAATCCCAATATATAAACATGCCGGTGATGATGAAAATCTATGATATGGTAGTATATTCCATGTGAAATACGGCTAGAAACTATGCATGAATCATGATGCAATGAGGTATGTACCTGTGATTAACAATCCTACGTATCCATCTTAATGAAATGAATATACTAGTATAAGTCTACGGATCATATATGATGCAAATGCACAATTACCGATCCTAATCAAGTTCTATAGTGTTCGTGACATAGCAATTACCAAAGGCGTGTGTGTTCACATAAATAGTGCACGTGCAGCATGAACCAATGGTAACGGTGCAAGTGTCCTATGAAATGATATCACGAGTATATAAGATGATACAATACGATGAATGAATAACTAGGAAAACTACGCATATAATGCAAGTACTACAATTAATACTAAACCATCGGGCGCCCCGCGCCATCCAGACGATCCCCCCATAGATGTGTACATCTACTCACCGGAATGCCTCGGCTAATCTGATCCGATCTTTGCCTTGTCTTTTCCGCGCAACATCCGATGCCTCTGCACCCGATCCTAGAATTACACACAAGCAATTAAGAGGATAATTATACGATTAGTCATGGACACAAACGATATAAGTCAATCTACGCGCACAATAAGACGCGCACACACTTGGTACACAAATGCGCTCGCGACAACGCCACAAACTATAACTAGGGTCGGTATACGTGAAAACCACCAATCCTAAAACCCAAATCGCATCAATCGCGCACTCACAACGCCCTAGATATTATAGGAAATAGGTTGTATAACTGTTGGGAACTCACCGGCCCGTGCATACGCGTATATTTTGAAAATGTGATCGTTTAAGGAAATTTTGCGCACGCGAGATCGTTGTCGTTTTAAAATTTATAAACCGCAAGTGCACGGCGCGTTGTAGCGAGCCGGCAAGCACATGTCGATTTGCAAGGAATTGTGTATTGGGTCTTGTCGTTTAAGGTTCAACAAATTAATGAATTGGATTCGTTGTCACAAAAAATAAAACATACGAAAACAAGGAAAAGCAAGAAAACAAGTTAAGAGAGAATGGCAATGGCTTTGGCTTGGAAGGTTGAATTGCGACGATTCCCTCGACGCTCTCTTGATCATGAGTTGTCCGCCCTTATCTCGATCCCGGTATGAAGCACGACTAGGCACAAGTCATCAGATTCCGATATTCTCCGCAAGGCACGAAATGAGTCCGTTTTGATCACTTACCGTTTGTATGTCCAAGCTTGGGGTATCAACACTAAACACAAGAGTTAGCAAGTATACCACAACAACAAAAACATAAAGTAGTGAGTTAGAGCAAATGATTTTGGCGCTAAGTGTGCTAAGTGTTTGTGATGGTATATGGTATATGAAACCGAAATAGTTTTCAAGTCAATTAATCACAAAATACCACATCTAAACTTAGCACCAAATTGATTCTTTCTTAAACATTGAAATAAGGAAAGGAAATGAATATGGTGTATGAGGAGGTTACAAAGTAACCATGTTTCAAAACACCATATCATATCAATATATAAACAATATTTAAGTTAGAATCATAATTATTAGCACAATAAACAATCACAAGAGGTGGAGGAGGCAAAACCTTTCATCTCACTTCCTCACCAATACCACAACCAAAAAAAGATTAGTTAAGCATGATAAGAGAAAAGAAAAGCAAGTAAGTAAAGAAAAGGAACACAAATATTATTAACACTTGAGAAAGATATACAAAATTTTGGTTACTTGTTCAACCTCCTTAATGAAGTTCTCCAAAGAAAGCTTCTAGAGAGAAGAAGAAGAAGAAACCAAATTGAAGCCCACTCACTCTCAAGCTAAACCAACGAACTAAGAAATGAAATATAGGGTATATACATGAATGAGAGAGAGAGCCTTCCCTTTCTCACTGGTTCTGCTTTTATAGGCACCAAAGAAAAATAAACAAATAATAAAATTAAGACGATTTGGCAGCAAGGGAGGGCCCACAGAAATTGGGTGTATATTGGGGATGGGGGGGGCCGAGCTCGCCGGACTAGGTGGGGGTCTCGCCGGTCTCAAACCGAGCTCTTAGGCTCGTCTTGGTGTGGTGTACATTTGTGCTCTCCACAATCATTCTGGTGCTATTTGATTGGTCTAAAATAACCTTGTTTGTATGCAGAGATTTGGAAGGAACACTTGATGCCAATATCATATCACAACTTTATTGCATTCAATGCACAATCAATGCACATCACACCCACACATGGGCCTACTTGTATGATTTGTGCAAGGGCAGCCCTCACCTAGGTCCAAGAACCAAAGAGCTATGTGCACACTTGTGTCGTGTTGGACCAAAAATGTGTACACATGATTATTTGCAAAAGAGCTCTTCGGATATCGGTCGTTTTTCTGTTCCGTTTGCAGTGTCAGCTTCCAAACGTTATATTCGTGATTTTGAATGTATTTCCAGTATTTTATCACGAACACCTGTAAACTGTAATTACTGAGCAGACACTGATTAATAGTACCGATATATACAAAAATAGATAACGAATGAGGGTGTTAAAATGCAGTTTTCTGTGTTGAACAAATACCCCCAAACATATCTTTTGCTCGTCCCGAGCAAAACAAAAAATCCTAGCCTCACTTTCGCAGGGAACGCGATTGCACTGAGCATGTGCAACAAGCCGTTAAATCTCTAGGGGTCCCTAGTAGGAGAAGTGTTGTCTCCTGAGGGTTTTCAGCGGATTACACCCACAAAATCCAGTCAAGTTAGTTTCATAAGTTAATATCGATTCTACTCCTACAGTTTAGTATCTAAATTAGAAATTTTATTATCCTAAGTTGGAAATATTCAACCCTTATGTTTCACACCTCCTATTTATTTAACCCCAGATCCTATACATTTTTACAGTTAGAAAGATCTCGGTATCTCCTGAGTTTTCCTTCTAAAGTGCGGTCTCCAATCAGAGATTTTTATCATCATTACACAAAATATAAGTCTTATTCTCCATCCCTATCTTTCCTCCAAACATCGATTGTATACCCCTACGTGTGTGTAAATTTTCATCCCTACACTTAAGAATTCAATTCAAGATATAGTACCCTTGCCTTAATACCTAATACTACTTCTTTTCATTAATGGATGGACGGTTTTGCTCACACATCTTTCATGCGATTATGAATGCTTCTTGATGCACTAACAGCCGATTACTGAATGCATGAGCTTAAAGCGTAAATAGTAGTTTACAGGTCTTGACTTTATTTATTTTTTTTCTTTTTCTTTTCAAGACCGGATATATTTTTCAATGATGCTCTTATGGTAGTTAGCTTTAAATACAGTTTTTCTTTCATACTAGGCTTTTGGGCAAGAGTATTTCTAGGTATTCTCTACTATACCAAGTTTCAAAGTGCGTGTATGTGCAGTTTGTAGGGTATATATTTTCTAAATTTGGACTTAAGATTAGAAACCATTTTTCAGATTTATCTTTCAGTAAAACTTCAATACTCTCCCTTCATCTCGACTTAACTAAAAATTTGAACTCAAGATTACCTATTTCTCAAAAAAAAAAAAAAACTGTAAGGACGTATAATTACCAAGGTTAAACAGAATGAGGGTTATTTTTAGGGTTTTCAATTCCTAAGCCTAGGATTTAGTTACTTCTAATATATCAACTAAATTTTTGGAATAACAATCTAAGTTGCCCTACTAGCTAACTTGACGACAAAGTTTTTATGTTTTTATAATTTTTTTAATTTTTATGGGTTTTTTAATATGTATGCAATGCAGAATATACACATGATGCAGCAAAATAAACGCAGTGCTCACCCCAAACCTAAGTTTTACGATATCCTCATCGTTGCTCTCGTCTCCGGTAGCTAGATTTAGACATCAGGATGAGAATTTTATTCAAAGGAAAAGAAAAAACCTAAAACTAATTACAACATTTACAAGTTAAACGATTGGGTTAGTTCAGAAATTAATACCAGCCATTAAAAGATTTTGTCTATTTAGTGCCATGGCTGGTAAAAGAATATGTATATACAAAAGAAAAATAAAAATAAAAGGTGTATGTTAGATGTTAGTGAAGGGCATGGGCGTGTAAAAGTAGGGATCAGAAGACGCTGAAGGTGAAGATGAAATTTTGAAGGGGTCAAAAAATTGTTTTCTGAATGAATTGAATGTTCGATAAGCACATGTTGAATTCCGAAATCAAGTTCGTTTAAAAACTAGAGTTCATCCACAAAATGTTTGGCAAAAGAAAAGTTCCTAAGATGTTCCCAAATTGATCCTGACTCAAACTCACCTAGAATATCAAGTTCATCAGCAAAAATCTCTTCAAAACTCGCTATGAAAGAATATTTTTCAATGCCGTCTTCCTCCCTATGATTTTTCACAATCTTACTCTCATCATTCACTAACTCTCCCAATACAATTTCTTCTTTATTACATTCACAAATGAGTAGGTATATGTCATCCAAAAAAGTAAGTCCCCACACTAATGTTTCTTCCTAAACAATATCAACAGGTGATACAAAAATTGTGGGTTCCTGATCCTTGATTTTTTCTAACAATCTATCCAAACCATACCCAATAAATTCACAAGATTCCGCCTAAAAAATTGGAATGTAAAAATCAGTCGGATGTTTTTCTTGGGTGTCCTGGTAACACTCAGTCAATTCAATCGTGTCATCATTTATGAAATCATTAAAATTCAATTGATCTTTTATCTCACTCGAGTGACTTCCTAGATGACAGGCATTAAGATTATTGGGTTCCGATTGACTGTGTTCACTCCTTACAATCCTTTTAGCTAAATGTTTCACTTGTTCCTCGATTCTAACCAATGATTGAGCTTGAGTAAGAAACAATTGCTCAAATTGTTGTATGAACAGGGCTAGCGTCGAAGCTGATTGATTCTCGACCGCAGTCATCACTTTAATACCTTTCTCTAAAGCGGTCAACCTAGAATCTATCTCACTATCATTCCCTAATGATGGTTCAATTGTTTCGTGTTGGAGGGGTTGTGATGGTGGTGATGCTAAAGCAGTCAATTTGTCGACCTCTTTCTCTAAATCCTCTATCATTAGGTCTCTAATTGAAGTGGGACTGGGTTCAAGAGTGTTTGGTAATGCTAAAACAGTCAATCTGTCGACCTCTCTCTCTAAATCTTCAATCATTAGGTCTCTAATTGAAGTGGGACTGGGTTTAGGAGTGTTAGGTGGGTGACCATTATCAATACTCTGGGACGTTTGGTCACCCCCTAGAAAAGGACAGTTTTCATTAATATGGGAAGAATTTTGGCAATTTGAACAAATGTATTGGTATTGATTATAGACAAAAGAATAAGAATCATGAAAAATTGAATTAAATCTTGTATTGCTCATATTAACAAGAATTCACAAATATCACAAAAATAAAGAATATCACACCCCTAACAGTCTATGGTATGCTAGTCAACTAGATCTGCTCAAGAACCTGATTGTCGAAATAAAACTGTGTCAAGAAACGGACTCAAAATATACGGATCACGAAGCCAGGTAAATGCAAGAGAGAATGGGAGGTTTTCCAACGCTTTCGCGAAGTTCCTTAATTAGATAACCCTTTCTTTTGAACACTTGCCTAGACATCCCGTGAACGATATACCGTTAAGCGGTGTTTTAAACACAGTCGATTTCTCCTAATGAGCGCGAAGTCCTTAAAGTCAGAGTTCTAGTTGATTTTAAATTACTGGGGGTATGCAAGAATGCAGTTTTGTGATTTGTGGGCTACGGAGAAAGGTGATGAAATCCTTTACCGTATCTTGTTTGGTCTTTTTTCCCTTAATTCCGTATTAAGATGCAAATACGCAATCAATAAAAGAATTCAAGAATTCAATCAAATAAAGCAATTCTTTTTCATTTAAGTTTTTAAGCGCTGCAGCAAATACGGTTAGTTCTCTGTTCAATTGGCGGCAAAATTGTGCGAAAAATCCTGCAGAAGTTAGAAATATTGGAATGCGTCGGATTCGAGCGAAGGTGTTAGAAAATATGTACCAATGTGATTTGGTTTAAGAAAACCCCTTTGAAGTGATCTGAGTCTTTGATTGTTAGCTTGCGCGGGTCAAACTACCCGGATCTTTGGCACTATACTTCTTTAACGTCTTGAAATTGCATTTGAGCCTCACTCCGCACGATCGCTGGTCGTAAATCCGTAAAAATCTGCAAATGTCGGAAAATACGATATTTAGTGTCAAAAGCGATATATATGCCCAAATTCCTGCATACTCAAAATTATAAAAATCAAACAATACCAATAGAATACCAACACTGCACTGGAGATCACACAAAAACAAAAAATCAAAAACACCCCAAATGGGCCGAGCTCGCCGGATTTACCCTTGATGTCGCCGGCCAGATTCCGAGTGTTTGTGCTCGAATTTTGTGTGGGTTCTCTAGGCTAGATCAATATTCTTATGGTATAACTTGATTTTTTAATTTAAGTTCTTGGTGATTGCATGTAATACCCAGCCCTTTTATACCAAAGTCCGTATTTTATTACTTTAGAATCCTATGTATTCTAATTTATAATTGTATTCATTTTAATTATAAGTTTATTTCTTCTAAACCGCATATTTCTTTTATTACAACCCGAACCTATGTTCCCTAACCCTATATATTTTTCCCTTACAAAATCCTCATCCCAAGCTTTAAGTATTGTTTGCTCCAAACCCAAGCCCACTTCTTTTTCCCCTTAAATAAATAAATTAATTCCTTCAGCCCAAATGCATCTCATTAGCCCAACTTCTTTTCCTAATGAATTATCTATATTTCCACCAGCCCATCTTCTTCATTTCTCTTTTAATTGGCTCGGCCCGTTTCTTTTCATGAATTTCCCTTTGGTTTTCTCTCCAGCCCTGGCCCACTTTCTCCCCCCGCAATTCATAAAAGAAATTCCTTTGATTTCGCTGGCCCGGCCCACGTTTTTCCCAGCCTCCACGCTCTCAGCCCACTACCATTTCCTTCGACCCCACTCCTGTTCATCTCCCTTATATCTCCAACGGCTCTCTCCCCCTCTTCCCGCTCGATCCACTTTCCCCGCCGCCTCCTTCGCCCACGCCTGCGCCCACGTCGCAGCGCACGTTTCCCCACGACTCGCTCCCCAACGCTTCGCACTCCCGCCTCCTCCCTCACCCCCTCGAACCCACTTCTCTCAAACTCTCACCCACTCGAGCCCCTGCAATTTCTTGGAACTTAGCTGCAACACCACCACTCCTCCCTACTTCTTCCTCCATCCACAGCCGCGACTCGCCTGGCGTAGCCAAGCTCCCTGCAACCCCGGCGGCCATCGCCTGCAAGATCCGACCAACCGTCGCAAGAATCCCCTTGCACAACAAACCCCCCTGCTCTCGAGCTCGGTGCCCCGGCGCCCTCTCGTCGGCGAGCCCCTGTACCCCTCGTCGACCGCATCATCGTCATCATCATCGTCGCCGTTCTCGTCATCACCCAGCTCTCCCAGCTCTCTCCCTCTGTCTCTCTCCCCCTGCCTCTCTCAGCTCTCTCCCTCTGCTCTCTCTCTGCTCGCTATCTCTCTCTCTTTCCTATGCTCTCTCTCTCACCTTCACTCTGCACTCTCTTCTCTCTCTCGCTAACACTCTCTCTCTCTTAACGTATCGCCACCTTGTGCCCAGCACCATGCCCACCTTCACACCAGCACCATGCCACCTTGTGCCCAGCACCATGCCACTTCGTGCCCAGCATCATACCCACCTCATGCCCAGCACTGTGCCCACCTCCACATTAACACCGTGCCACCTCATGCCCAATACCATGCCTACCTCTACACCAGAACCGAACCACCCTGTGCCCTGCATCCATGCCACGCCGTGTACACACCTGTATCGCGCCGTATTGTAGACAATCTAACTGTGCCATTTCGTTGTCGTGGTCATCAATTCGACTTAAGCCCCACCACCAAGAGCTGTGACCACCGCCGACACCTCGACGACGTCCTGAGCCCCCACTGACCGAGAGCAGACCCGAGCTCACCCGGAGCCGTTACCGTCGCAGTGCTAGCTCGTCGCGCGCCCGTACTGTACCCTGATGCCGTGCATCTCCAGGCAAGTTTTTACTTGCTTACATGCTATTTTATTTAAGTTATAATTGTTAAATGCCTAGATTATAAAGTTACGAGTCTAAAACTATTATGTGCTGTATCTGTTCGATGCTTGTTCCCTAGGAAAACATTATCAAAATTGACGGAACTAAATAGTGTAGGTTGGCCCGTAGGGCTGTGAACATAGTGTGTGAATTCTGTTGGATGATGTAATCGATAACGACTAAAACAACTACCCCCAAGTTTGATCGTAAAACTGTAATTCTGTTGCACCTGAAAATAGTTAAATTCATCATAAATCATATACATATTAGAATGGTGCGTTCGAGCACTTAAATCGAAGCTAACTCGACGAACTTTAACCCTATGCTAGTTTCCAGACATTCCTGTACCTAAATCGTGATGATAATTGTATCGGAGTGCGACTCTGGACTGCAGTCCAGAGCGACTCAAATTGTGCTTGCTGTCCCGTAATGGATACCATAGGATTTCCTTAACTCGTAGGTTGTGGAACTCCGCTGCTTATTGTAGGTAACTCTGATAGCTAGACAACACGATTGGTCTCATTCTGTTTCGTTACCGTTTGATATTTAAACTGTAATTTAGAAGATCGGGACGCATAACAGTCCCAACAAAATCAGAACTGACATATTAGTGTTAAATAGATTGTAACTCCTAACGTACAGACGCGATTGAAGATCCGTTTGCTGCGTTGAAAACTTTACTGAAAACCCTGGAATTCATCCAACTGTAGCATCGCTAAATTATGATCCCAACAGGGGTTAAAATGCGTTGCGAAATGGATTCCTGATTCTGAAACCGGATTTCCAGCCGCGTGCGCTTAAAATGAAACAGTTATAACTAATGATCCTGAAACCCGATTGGCTCGAAACCAAATTAGATGGATAGATAACTGAACATATTAATTACTACCTGTTTGTCATTTCGCCAAATTATATACATATGTTTCATGATAAATCGTGCAAGTGAAAGAATGCGGTTTCATAACATCCTCACCATGTTTATATACTTGTTCACGCATCATATCATACCCATGTCATTGTATTGATAACCTAGTGACATCGTGCATTTACCCAGTATTAGATTTTAGTGTTGATTGTGGCAAGTACGTCAGTGTTCGTGTATTCGTGATTAAGTGAAAGTGATACGTACTTGTGCACAATCAGTGTCCCTTTTATTCTATTGCATTGTCGACGTCTGTGGGATGCGTGTACGTGTGACTATAAGTGGTATGGGAAACTTATGGAAGCGCTTGCACGGATGTCACAGATAAGGCATCCGACACTGCCATTTATCTTAGGTATTAGTCGGGACGTGCTTGATGGAGGTCCTGCCTCCAGTTCTCGCGCAGACTTGTCACGGATCGATTAGTATTTAGGGTTATGGTTAGCGTTTGATGTAGACCACGGGGTGTGGGGTAGTTCAAGTGTGAATTCAACAGAATCTCGGGAGTCCCATGCCGGCTTATATATTTAGGGAGTTATATGGAGATTTACAGGGTATGTGCTATATACACCGTGATACATTCGTTACATGTTGGGCCCGTGGTCCCTTGCCCTTGGGTTCTACCCTTGGGTGGAGGACACTCGCGAGTGGTTGACTCTCACACTTGGACTGACGATAGGCTTATTGACCTGTGTAGTGAGACTTAGAGACTGATAGGGTTACTGTCGTTTACATTCCTTATATACTGTGTTGACATACATGACATATCGTTATACTGCTTTACTGCTCCGCTGCATTTATCTCTGCTCATTTATATTCATGCTGTTATTGATTTACTGTTATTCATATCCTTCACCACTGTTAGAACTGTTACTTGATTATATGCATTATATTGCTATTGTGTCGCTCTGACGACCTGAGTATGCATGCTCAGTGTGAGGAGAAGATTTAGCCTGGATCAGAACTAGACGTGCTTCACAGACTTCTTGACTCGCCTTCCCGAGTTACTTTCATTTGTTCCACTTCAGGTCAGTCTTTACATTGTTCCTTTCAGTTACTGCATTTTCCCATTACCTGCGCATCTTTTACTGTTTACCATGAAAAGCTAGAAGCCGAAGTGTGACTACGGCAGGACTTTTCCTTGACCGTAGGAGCATGGCTGGCCTTGTCTACCCCTCGTATTCCGTATTTTGGGAAGCGGGGCATGACATGGTTTAGTTGGTATCAGAGACAGGTTTTGCATCGATTGGGATTGCAGTTTTCCGTGTACAGTTTGGCAATCTAAGACATCCTTCGGTCTAGGTTGTAAACTGTCATTCTTGATCCATATTCACATCGTGCGTTCAACTATCCATTCGCTATGGTTTTGGGTGACTTGACAAGGGTACGTGGTGGCAATTGCACTACCGTACTCTATTCAAGTGACTTAATGTGATACAGTTGATTCCCCGCTTGTAACGATATTCATCATCTCCGATATTCTTGAATCCTTGTTCTATCCATATCACATTTTGATTCATTTAGCGTTTGACTTGTATCATTCTCGAAATTTTCGTCCCAGGATCATGTCTTCCAACGACTCTTCATCTTTATCCGCTCCCCAGAATCAGACTGTTGAGATTCTGAGTGTACTGCAAGGTCTAAAGGAAGCCCAGGAGCGAACAAACGACTTGTTGGCTGAAGGACTGAGAAGACAGATAAATCAGGCATCAACGGCTATCGCCAATCACAAAGGGATCCCTATTAGACGAGGGAAAGAGAAGAAGATGAAGCGTCAACAGAAGCATCAGAAGAACCCTTGCTGTGGGTACTGCAAGAGGCCAGGACATCTTCAGAAGGATTGTCGCCGCGCCCAAGGAAAATGTCTAATATGCGGATCCAACAAACATCTCATCAACGGTTGCCCAGAAAGGAAGGAACTACAAGGAGGAGTTTCGTCCACACTCCCCACTTCTGCCGAGTGATGATTATTGCGTAGTTCGCGCTTCGAGGATAAATCAGACCCGACACAGGATCCAACTCGCGTGACAGAATGCAACGGTCTATCAATCAAAGAAGAATTTTATGTTATCTACTTTCAGTAATAATGTGTTATCTTTTTATGAATATTTCTTTCAGTTTGAAATCTTGTGTCCACTGAACTTTTGGTTGAATGCCATAAAACTTGAATCGTAATATATGTATCTTTCTCTTGTCCTTTCCCCTATTTATACCATTCATTATCACAGCGTTATTATTCTGATTTTTCGGTTCCTGTCACCACCTTTGCCCATCCTGGAGCAGCGCCGCATCTGGATGAGGATGCACAGTCATGCGTTTCCTTAGACCGCACACTGATGGATTCCGACGATGAGATCAACGGTCCCCAGGTCGATTTCGTAAACAACGATTCAGGGGACGAAGGAATAGCCGCCCCAGAGTTTAACGTGATAGCTGATTCCGACGAAGAGGAAGAAGATCCCGAAGAGGACCCTATAGAGGAAGACCCGATAGAGGAAGATCCCGATGGAGACCCGACAGAAGAAAATCCAGTTGAGGAAAATCCCGTGGAAGAAAATCCAGAAGAAGGAAATCACATGGAATCAGACCTCGATGAAGAAGCTCTATCCGAGGATGAAGGACCAGAAGATCAAGACCCTGCTATGGAAGGACTTCCAATGGCGATGCCCGCGAGGCGATATGGAAATGGACGCCCCCTACTTGAGTGCGCGAGCCTACCGCAACCTGCTGAATCTCCACAACCGCGACTGATGGAATATCTTTTGATGTTGTCTTTTTGGCCGATTAAACTGTGTATAGTTTAGGGCTACTTTTCGCCTTTGGGGATGCTTTGCTTCAGATTTTCTTGAATGAAATAAATCTTCTAAATTCATAAACCTTTTGATTATTGGTTCGCTTCATACTTGTTTACTGCCCATATCTATTTATTCTTCTGTTGAGTTCCCTGACTGTCCACCCCTACTCATTGTAATAGTTTTCACCCCATTTCGATTTGAAAGTACCGCATCCTGATCCTTGGAATGAGCCACCCCCATCCTTCGTCTGTGCCCCTTTGAGATCCTTCTGGGAGGAGAACATATCTTGTGAAATTTCGAGTTCGCTAAACCTTCAAATCTTGATTCATAGGCCGTACCGACCATTATCCTCCTTATACCTTCACCTTGTAGTCCTTTGCTGCTCACCCTTATTTTCCGTGCTGACCCAATCCTAATGTCCTTGATATTCAGCCTAAAGCCGCCACACTCCGACCTTCTAATTGAGCCACACCTTCTTGTAATCACTACCCCAGCTAGCCCTACTCATATTGGTGATTTCTCTATTACCCCAAATATATTTAGAGACATTATTATTCGAAATTTAGTTTTCATTATTTTAAATTTATCAAAGAGTGTGTGTTATTGATTACTCTGTTTTATGTATTTTAAGTACACTATTAGTGTCCTCATTTTCAGTAGCGCACCCTTACACCGCGCATATTTTGTTCCATGTTTTCCCTATTTTCACTATATAAGTTTCCTAAATTATGTTAAACCGATTCTATCGATACCTTTTCCTAAAGTGTTTTAACCTACCGACAAATTTTTTTCACTGCTTTATTGTCGTTAATTTATTTTGGGAATTTGTGTCTATGGTTACTATTATAAATGGTTGAACCTTATCATTATTATTTTTCTTTCTGCTTATTTTGATAAACCTAGATGTGCACATATTTGAGTCTCGATTTTTATCGAGCACACTTTGATTATTATTATTCGTTTTTGTTATCTATGTTTCCGTATATTTGTAGTTGCCTTTATAGTGTTCCTACATTATACCTTTTAGGCCTATCTTTTGTAAGGGGTTCTTATATATATGTACGTACCTTCAAAACTTTGCCTACTCGTTTTTAAGTAAATCAACATGTATTAGTTTTCGATATGATAACTCTTCGCTTATTATCTATAGCTAGTTGTTTCTTTTAAATTTCGAGGACGAAATTTTTGTAAGGGTGGTATGATGTAATACCCAGCCCTTACCAAAGTCCGTATTTTATTACTTTAGAATCCTATGTATTCTAATTTATAATTGTATTCATTTTAATTATAAGTTTATTTCTTCTAAACCGCATATTTATTTTATTACAACCCGAACCTATGTTCCCTAACCCTATATATTTTTCCCTTACAAAATCCTCATCCCAAGCTTTAAGTATTGTTTGCTCCAAACCCAAGCCCACTTCTTTTTCCCCTTAAATAAATAAATTAATTCCTTCAGCCCAAATTCATCTCATTAGCCCAACTTCTTTTCCTAATGAATTATCTATATTTCCACCAGCCCATCTTCTTCATTTCTCTTTTAATTGGCTCGGCCCGTTTCTTTTCATGAATTTCCCTTTGGTTTTCTCTCCAGCCCTGGCCCACTTTCTCCCCCCGCAATTCATAAAAGAAATTCCTTTGATTTCGCTGGCCCGGCCCACGTTTTTCCCAGCCTCCACGCTCTCGGCCCACTACCATTTCCTTCGACCCCACTCCTGTTCATCTCCCTTATATCTCCAACGGCTCTCTCCCCCTCTTCCCGCTCGATCCACTTTCCCCGCCGCCTCCTTCGCCCACGCCTGCGCCCACGTCGCAGCGCGCGTTTCCCCACGACTCGCTCCCCAACGCTTCGCACTCCCGCCTCCTCCCTCACCCCCTCGAACCCACTTCTCTCAAACTCTCACCCACTCGAGCCCCTGCAATTTCTTGGAACTTAGCTGCAACACCACCACTCCTCCCTACTTCTTCCTCCATCCACAGCCGCGACTCGCCTGGCGTAGCCAAGCTCCCTGCAACCCCGGCGGCCATCGCCTGCAAGATCCGACCAACCGTCGCAAGAATCCCCTTGCACAACAAACCCCCCTGCTCTCGAGCTCGGTGCCCCGGCGCCCTCTCGTCGGCGAGCCCCTGTACCCCTCGTCGACCGCATCATCGTCATCATCATCGTCGCCGTTCTCGTCATCACCCAGCTCTCCCAGCTCTCTCCCTCTGTCTCTCTCCCCCTGCCTCTCTCAGCTCTCTCCCTCTGCTCTCTCTCTGCTCGCTATCTCTCTCTCTTTCCTATGCTCTCTCTCTCACCTTCACTCTGCACTCTCTTCTCTCTCTCGCTAACACTCTCTCTCTCTTAACGTATCGCCACCTTGTGCCCAGCACCATGCCGCCTTGTGCCCAGCACCATGCCCACCTTCACACCAGCACCATGCCACCTTGTGCCCAGCACCATGCCACTTCGTGCCCAGCATCATACCCACCTCATGCCCAGCACTGTGCCCACCTCCACATTAACATCGTGCCACCTCATGCCCAATACCATGCCTACCTCTACACCAGAACCGAACCACCCTGTGCCCTGCATCCATGCCACGCCGTGTACACACCTGTATCGCGCCGTATTGTAGACAATCTAACTGTGCCATTTCGTTGTCGTGGTCATCAATTCGACTTAAGCCCCACCACCAAGAGCTGTGACCACCGCCGACACCTCGACGACGTCCTGAGCCCCCACTGACCGAGAGCAGACCCGAGCTCACCCGGAGCCGTTACCGTCGCAGTGCTAGCTCGTCGCGCGCCCGTACTGTACCCTGATGCCGTGCATCTCCAGGCAAGTTTTTACTTGCTTACATGCTATTTTATTTAAGTTATAATTGTTAAATGCCTAGATTATAAAGTTACGAGTCTAAAACTATTATGTGCTGTATCTGTTCGATGCTTGTTCCCTAGGAAAACATTATCAAAATTGACGGAACTAAATAGTGTAGGTTGGCCCGTAGGGCTGTGAACATAGTGTGTGAATTCTGTTGGATGATGTAATCGATAACGACTAAAACAACTACCCCCAAGTTTGATCGTAAAACTGTAATTCTGTTGCACCTGAAAATAGTTAAATTCATCATAAATCATATACATATTAGAATGGTACGTTCGAGGGCTTAAATCGAAACTAACTCGACGAACTTTAACCCTATGCTAGTTTCCAGACATTCCTGTACCTAAATCGTGATGATAATTGTATCGGAGTACGACTCTGGACTGCAGTCCAGAGCGACTCAAATTGTGCTTGCTGTCCCGTAATGGATACCATAGGATTTCCTTAACTCGTAGGTTGCGGAACTCCGCTGCTTATTGTAGGTAACTCTGATAGCTAGACAACACGATTGGTCTCATTCTGTTTCGTTACCGTTTGATATTTAAACTGTAATTTAGAAGATCGGGACGCATAACAGTCCCAACAAAATCAGAACTGACATATTAGTGTTAAATAGATTGTAACTCCTAACGTACAGACGCGATTGAAGATCCGTTTGCTGCGTTGAAAACTTTACTGAAAACTGTGGAATTCATCCAACTGTAGCATCACTAAATTATGATCCCAACAGGGGTTAAAATGCGTTGCGAAATGGATTCCTGATTCTGAAACCGGATTTCCAGCCGCGTGCGCTTAAAATGAAACAGTTATAACTAATGATCCTGAAACCCGATTGGCTCGAAACCAAATTAGATGGATAGATAACTGAACATATTAATTACTACCTGTTTGTCATTTCGCCAAATTATATACATATGTTTCATGATAAATCGTGCAAGTGAAAGAATGCGGTTTCATAACATCCTCACCATGTTTATATACTTGTTCACGCATCATATCATACCCATGTCATTGTATTGATAACCTAGTGACATCGTGCATTTACCCAGTGTTAGATTTTAGTGTTGATTGTGGCAAGTACGTCAGTGTTCGTGTATTCGTGATTAAGTGAAAGTGATACGTACTTGTGCACAATCAGTGTCCCTTTTATTCTATTGCATTGTCGACGTCTGTGGGATGCGTGTACGTGTGACTATAAGTGGTATGGGACACTTATGGAAGCGCTTGCACGGATGTCACAGATAAGGCATCCGACACTGCCATTTATCTTAGGTATTAGTCGGGACGTGCTTGATGGAGGTCCTGCCTCCAGTTCTCACGCAGACTTGTCACGGATCGATTAGTATTTAGGGTTATGGTTAGCGTTTGATGTAGACCACGGGGTGTGGGGTAGTTCAAGTGTGAATTCAACAGAATCTCGGGAGTCCCATGCCGGCTTATATATTTAGGGAGTTATATGGAGATTTATAGGGTATGTGCTATATACACCGTGATACATTCGTTACATGTTGGGCCCGTGGTCCCTTGCCCTTGGGTTCTACCCTTGGGTGGAGGACACTCGCGAGTGGTTGACTCTCACACTTGGACTGACGATAGGCTTATTGACCTGTGTAGTGAGACTTAGAGACTGATAGGGTTACTGTCGTTTACATTCCTTATATACTGTGTTGACATACATGACATATCGTTATACTGCTTTACTGCTCCGCTGCATTTATCTCTGCTCATTTATATTCATGCTGTTATTGATTTACTGTTATTCATATCCTTCACCACTGTTAGAACTGTTACTTGATTATATGCATTATATTGCTATTGTGTCGCTCTGACGACCTGAGTATGCATGCTCAGTGTGAGGAGAAGATTTAGCCTGGATCAGAACTAGACGTGCTTCACAGACTTCTTGACTCGCCTTCCCGAGTTACTTTCATTTGTTCCACTTCAGGTCAGTCTTTACATTGTTCCTTTCAGTTACTGCATTTTCCCATTACCTGCGCATCTTTTACTGTTTACCATGAAAAGCTAGAAGCCGAAGTGTGACTACGGCAGGACTTTTCCTTGACCGTAGGAGCATGGCTGGCCTTGTCTACCCCTCGTATTCCGTATTTTGGGAAGCGGGGCGTGACATTGCATGTCTGAAAGACAGAGAACAAATTAAGAAAAATGTTTGTTATGTTAGTTTTGAAAAAATTGAGTTAGAAATTAGTGAGTTAGTAAGAACCAGAAATAACAATACCTAATACTACCAACTTCCCGACAACGGCGCCAAAAACTTGTTGGGAACTCACGGGCGCACGCAAACGCGTATGTTTTGAAAATGTGATCGTTTAAGGAAATGTTGCGCATGCGAGATCGTTCTCGTTTTAAAATTTATAAACCGCAAGTGCACAGCGCGTTGTAGCTAGCCGGCAAACACGGGTCGATCCGCAGAGAATTGTGTATTGGGTCTTGTCGTTTAAGATTCAACAAATTAATGAATTGGATTCATTGTCACAAAAAATAGAAAATACGAAAACAAAGAAAGCAAGAAAACAAGTTAAGAGAGAATGGTTGTGGCTTTGGCTTGGAAGGTTGAATCACGACGATTCCCTCGACGCTCCCTTGATCATGAGTTGTCCGCCCTTACCTCGATCCCGGCATGAAGCACGACTTATCGAAGCGGTTGTGAGGCACAAGTCGTCAAATTCCGATATTCTCCGCAAGGCACGAAACGAGTCCGTTTTGATCACTTACCGTTTGTATGCCCGAGCTTCTGGTATCAACACTAAACACAAGGGTTAGCAAGCATACCACCACAACAAAAACATAAAGTAGTGGGTGAGAGCAAATGATTTTGGCGTTAAGTGTGCTAAGTGTTTGTGATTGTATATGGTATATGAAACCGAAATAGTTGTCAAGTCAATTAATCACAAAATACCACATCCAAACTTAGCAAACTTAAAACCAAACTGATTCTTTCTTAAACATTGAAATGGGGAAAGGGAATGAATATGGTGTATGAGGAGGTTACAAAGTAACCATGTTTCAAAACACCATATCATATCAATATATAAACAATATTTAAGTTAGAATCATAATTATAAGCATAATAAACAATCACAAGAGGTGGAGGAGGCAAAACCTTTCATCTCACTTCCTCACCAATACCACAACCAAAGAAAGATTAGTTAAGCATGATAAGAGAAAAGAAAAGCAAGCAAGTAAAGAAAGGGAACACAAATATTATTAACACTTGAGAAAGAGATACATGATTTTGGTTACTTATTCAACCTCCTTAATGAAGCTCTCCAAAGAAAGCTTCAAGAGGGAAGAAGAAGAAGAAACCAATTTGAAGCCCACTCACTATCAAGCTAAACCAAAGAACTAAGAAATGAAATATAGGGTATATACATGAATGAGAGAGAGCATTCCCTAGCTCACTGGTTTTGGTTTTATAGGCACCAAAGAAAAATAAACAAACAATAAAATTAAGATGACTTGCCAGCAAGGGAGGGCCCACAGGAATTGGGCGCATATTGGGGACAGGGGGGCCGAGCTCGCCGAACTTGGTAGGGGTCTCGCCGGTCTCAAACCGAGCTTTTGGACTCGTCTTGGTGTGGTGTACATTTGTGCTCTCCACAATCATTCTGGTGCTGTTTGATTGGTCTAAAATAACCTGGTTTGTATGCAAAGATTTGGAGGGAACACTTGATGCCAATATCACATCACAACTTTATTGCATTCAATGCACAATCAATGCACATTATACCCACACATGTGCCTACTTACATGATTTGTGCAAGGGCAGCCCCCACCTAGGTCCAAGAACCAAAGAGCTATGTGCACACTTGTGTTGTGTTGGACCAAAAATGTGTACACATGATTATTTGCAAAAGAGCTCTTCGGATATCGGTCGTTTTTCTGTTCCGTTTGCAGTGTCAGCTCCCAAACGTTATATTCGTGATTTTGAATGTGTTTCCAGTATTTTATCACGAACACCTGTAAACTGTAATTACTGAGCAGACACTGATTAATAGTACCGATATATATAAAATAGATACCGAATGAGGGTATTAAAATGCAGTCTTCTGTGATGAACAATAACATCAAAACCTTAACTTAAATTTAAAATCGATTTATTCCGAAAACCTAGTAAACATCCATTTACCGTTTTTGTGCAAATCTAGATGTTTTAACAAAACTAGTGGCCACAATATTCATTTAATAATTTAATTAGGTCACACGAATATTAACTAAATTTTAATCTCACTTATTTTCATAAATTCTAAAAACCTAGTTTGCACAATTATATTATTCAGACAATTTTAAAGTAACAATTTGCAAACTAACAACTAGTTTAGATTTTTCATGTCTTAAGATGTTAAACTACACTTTGTAACCATAATCACATGATAAAAATCCTAACTTGATCTCAAACCCTTTTCTTGAAATTTAAATTTTGAAATTAAAACCATAATTAAACTTTAATTAGCTTTAATTAAACTTTAATTAGCTTAGATTAAAGTAATTATCCAACAATTAAACCATAGGTTAAGATTTATACCTCATAAATCAAGAGATCAAACTTGCAAACTTGACCTCCAAAATGGCTTCTTACCCCAAGATCCATGCTAGTTTTGAACAAAGAATAATGGGTAAAGGTTAAACTAGGGATTAATGAGATTTGGTATTGATTTTTGATGATTTTTTTTGAAGAATTTTAAGTGAAATGAGATGGAAAAAGTGGGGAAGGGGGGGGCTCTGGTTTCGGCCAGAACATGGAGGGAAAAGAGAGAGAGTGGGGTGTGGGTGAGTGTGTAGAAAGATCTTCCAATTATCATATATATTAAGTCTTTTCAATAATTATCTTATTTTTTTTATTTATTTACTAATTTGTTTCATCCTAGAATTCTCTAGAATAATGAAGACTGTTCACGCCAAAAAATTTCTGCGCAAAAGAGCCAAGGTATCAAATGGCAGCGATACGCTTAAGAAAATATGAACCAGTATTTTCCGAACTGTATTTTAACAAACTCCCGAATGTGAAACAGCTAAATTCTGATGGTATCGAAAGTGTCTCAAAAAATACTTCGATTTGATATATTATGGGCCTCATAATTCATCCGGGATCAAAAATTATGAGCAAATGTGCTACGCATGTGTAATCTAAAGTTATGCTCCACTACATGGGGGATGCATTTTTAGTCCCACATTAGGAAAAAGAGAGATCCCATATCTACCACTCCCATATAAATAAGAGGGGATACCTCTTAGAAAAGGATGAGTATTCCATAATACTCAAAAAAGATTATTTCTCCATAGGAGCTTGCTCCCCTCCCATAATGCGCATATGCGCAAGCGCCACGTGCGCCGGCCATATGCGCGCCACGTGCAACGCACGTGAGAGTATTCCATAATACTTAAAGGAGATTATTTCTCCATAGGAGCTTGCTCCCCCCATAATGCGCATATGCGCAAGCGCCATGTGCGCCACGTGCAACACACGTGAGCCAAACACGTGCAACGCACGTGGGAGTATTCCATAATATTCAAAGGAGATTATTTCTCCATAGGAGCTTTCTCCCCCCATAATATGCATATGCGCAAGCTCCATGTACACTACGTGTAAACATGTGCGCCCAACACGTGCGACGCACGTGCGCGAACGCAAAGAAGGTTTTTTCAGCAGCGTGAAGCTTAAGCTCCAGCCTGTTCTTTCCCCCTAATGAGTGGGACATGGTTCAAAGGGTACATCCCTCCACACCTTCGATATATGGTGCTGTAATCTCTCAGTGTCGTCGGAGAGGTGGTGGGTCCTAACGACCAATGATCTTTCTTTTCAAAAAAAAGGAAAAGAAACAAAAAAGAGACAGAGGAACCCCCTATAAACTTTGAGAAATCTCAGAAAGAAGAGCAAGCTCTCAGAAGAAGAACTTTTCTTCCAGGTAAAAAGAACAGAAAGACGAAATCGTCTCATATAAAAAAGAAGAATTCACTTCTTTCTTTAAGATCATAGATCTATAAGACCAAGGTTTTTCACAAAGAGATCAAAGGATCTCATCATAAGAAGAAGAACATAATTCTTCTCACAGATCATAGATCTATAAGACTAAGGTCTTTTATAAAAAGAGATCATGAACATCTCATTATAAAAAGAAGGGGGCGAAGAATAATTCAATTCTCTTAGGATCACAGTTCCATAAAGGCAAAACCTTTCATCAAAATAAGAGATTGAAACATCTCCTATAAAATAACAACTTTTGTTCTTAGAATCTTGAGACAAAATCTCTTATAAATGAGAATTTATTTCTCATATCATAACGCTGATCAAATAGCGCTTTGCGCTCATGGATTGGCGCTCAGCGCCAAGCGCACCACGTGTTTCTCACGTGTGCGCTGATAGAACATAAACCGTTCTTTAAAATAAAGCCCTAGAGCTATGATGAATGCTCAGCATTCAATAAAAGACAAAAATTCAAATCAATGCCCAGTATTGTCAAATGTTTAACATTTTAACTGAATGGGCCGAGCCCAAGTTGGCCATAAACCCCTCATTCAGATTAACTGAGCCCATATGCTCATAAATCTTAGATCTTAGTCCCAATTGGACTACAGATCTCCCAACCAAAATTGGTTCAAGGGTACATCTCTTCACAGCTCTGATATTTGTCATTGTAATCCTTCAACGTCTTCAGAGAGGTGACGAGTCCCGACAACCAGACATTCCATGGATTGTGGGGTCCTTAAACCCATGGACTATGATGTCCTTAACCTTGGACTGTGGGGTCCTTAAGCCCATGGACTATGATGTCCTTAACTTCGGACTGTGGGGTCCTTAAACCCATGGACTATGATGTCCTTAACCTCGGACCGTGGGGTCCTTAAACCCACGGACTATGACGTCCTTAACCTTGGACCGTGGGGTCCTTAAACCCACGGACTATGATGTCCTTAACCTTGGACCGCAATGTCCCTAAACTAAACAATAGATCCCAAATGCACTTTTGTTGGATCTAAATGATCCTGTTAAGTTGATCTTAGTCTAAAATTAGACCAACGTATCCTTAACATATGGTTAAGTTGATTTTAGTCTAAAATTAGACTAACGTATCCTTAAAAACGTTTAAGTTGATCTTAGTCTCAAATGAGAGTAACGATCCTTAAGCCCAACCCTAACCCAAATATAAGAAGATACGGATTTGGACTAATCCACGCCCTACGGGCGACAACATAAATTAGTCTCCGTATACAATCCATGGACAACCAAAAACAAAATAAACACACACGACATGAAGTGACCATCTAGAGAAGGAGAAAGTGGTTACCGCGATGCGGTAGCGTAATTAACTGCAGGGGCTTGCGCCTGCAGGGAAGAGCGTCCCCACAATCAAAAAGCCCTCAACGAGGGGGAATCTGACGAAGTCTGCTATATCGGCCGCATCCGTTTAAACCTCCGATATATGGTGTCATAAATCAACTTGGTATCTTCGGAGAGGTGGACGGATAGCACCAAATAGCATCTGCCCTCGAAATTTAGGCCTGACGTCCCAACATCCTGGTCGCGTCTTTCGGCGGAGAATAAAGACATTATGAGAAAGAGAAAACATGTTATAAACTTGCTTTTAAGTGGTCATGGTTCACTTAAAAAAATAAGATTAACCCATTCTAATTCGTAGTTATCCTTAATTAAATATATAAGTGAAAACTTAAAATAATATTTAAAATAATTAATTAAGGAAAAATATTTAATTTAACTACCAATTTATAAATTACTAAATAAATATCAATTAGTAGCAATTATATAGTTAAAATAGGCGTTTTTAATTCTGTGTTGAAAAATAATTATAGCTAAGTTTTACGGAAAATATGATTTATATTACGGTTAACGGAAATTTCACCTAAAGGATTTATTTATCTATCTATTTTTTAAAACGTTACATATATCCAAAAATATCGGACTAAAAATCAATCAATATTAAACATTATCTTTCGGAAATTTGAGAGAGGGCACATGCCCCCTCCTGGTCTGCTTAGGGTTTATCCCTGTGCGTCACTCTACCGATATCATGCTCATATTGCTATTGGAGTTTTTATATTCGATAGGCAAGAAGGTGGGCCCCTAGTGATTTCTGGAAGGATTCTTGTTAATAGCTATCATTCTTTTCTTGTTTCACATGATTACCATTCTTTCCTTTCCTTTCCTTATATTACTTTCCGCATTATATATATATATATATATATATACATACATATATATACATATATGTACATATATATCTAAATACATGTCCACGCGAACTCCCCCTATCAGAACCCCGATACTAGGCCTAACAAATGAGGCGAGTTAACTGCGACTTGTCTCGCCTCGCCCCGTAACGAGGCGAGTTTTAATCGCTTTGTTGTCAACGCGGGTGAGTCAACGAGTTGACTTGCCTCGCCTTGACGAGTTGGACGAGACGAGTCGGTTTCAAAAATACCTAATGTTGCCTCGTTCGACGCCTCGTCGAACTGGTGAATCACCTCGTTGATTCGCGAGTTAACTGGTCTAAAATCGCCATGAATCGACGACTCGCCCCGGCTCGCTTCGACTCGTTTTTCGACTCGCTTGGAAACCCGCATCCAACGGTTGGCAACGGTTGGATGGTCAACGAATTACCTCGTATCGCGTCGCCTAGCCTCATCTCGAATATGTCGTCCAATGGTCAAAGTTTGCCTCGCCTCGTCTTAGGATCCACATCGAACGGTCAGGAGGACATGGATCTAGGCGGGGTGAGGTGAATCGCCTCACCTCGATTCATAACGGTCAAAAATGGGCAAAAATTTCAAATTTTTTAAAAACCCTATAAATACCCTTCCCCGCCGCCATTTCTTCTTATTTCAAATTCTTTTCTCTCCCAAATTAAAAAAAATTACCATCTCTCACAAAAAATACCATCTCTCAAAAAAAAAATTCCATTTGTAACTTCTAAGTTTTTGAAGAACAGAAGTTCCGATCCTCTGACTTCGAGTTCTTGAAGCTCGAGCCTTCGACCTACTCATTCTACTCTACTGCTATTCTGAAATTCTGTTCTCTTTCTTGTTTCTTATTTTTATTTTATTAACTTTCTTTTGTGGTTAAATTGGTATTGTCGCTTTTGTTATATTTAGTACTTAATTTTTTTAATTAGTTAAAAAATTAATATGGAGGGTTCATCTGATACACATCAAACCCAAGTTTCTCATCCCGAAATAAAACCACAAATAGAAGAATCCACACCTATATCTAGAGAACCTAAAGAACGTGCGACTAACAACAATGATTGGGATCATTATACAACTAAATTTAGGGAAGTTGTTAGATACGCACTTTGAAAATATTGTGGCAATGCATATAAACATAAGAAAGGTACCGGCACTGGTATTTTGCATAAACACGTAAAAAAACACTTAGATGCCCCGGCTGGTTCCTCTTCTACACAATCATAAATTGGTTTCTCCTGTCAATGTCTTTTTCAATATAATCATTATTTTAATGTTGAAAAAATGGAAAGATTTATTATGGCAGATGAACAAATTCTCGGATTTGGAGAAATCCAAACTTTTAAGCGGTACGTTGAAAGGGCATTGCAACCGGTATATAAAAGGGTTCCGAGGTGTACGCTTAAAAGTCGTCGTTTTAGTCTCTATAACGAAGGTAAACATGCATTAATTGCTACTCTTGCTTGTTTAGATATTTGTATTTCATTAACTTCTGATATTTTGACTGATGGAAGGGAACTTTCCTGAATTTGTGTTACTGCATATTGGATAGATTCTGACTTGTATTTGCAAAAAAAAAAATATTGCTTTAAGACAATTTCATCCTACATTGTGTTTTTAATACAACTTCTGAAATTAGATTACTTTGAAAGAATATCATTGTGTAAATAAAAAAATTCTATTTCTTTCGACAATGTTAGAAACAATAATTCCGTTGTTGCTAAACTTATTAGGATATGCAAACCAATTTGTAGTGGTCGCTTTTTTCATATTCGTTGTGTATATCATATACTTAATTTTCTTGTACAGGATGCATATACCGTATGTAGTTCAAATATTCAAACAATTAAAAATGCATGTATGTTTATTAAAAGTTCTGGAAAAATAAAATTTGAATATCAAGTTAGATTCCAGGATCAAGGATTAAGGTCGTCTCTTAGAAAAGATGTGACCACTAGGTGGAATAGTACATATGACATATTTCGTACTGTATGAAAGACCGCCGGAATTATTAGTAACATGTGGAATGAACAAATACCTGTAGAAAACCACTTAAGAGAGGATCATTGGGCGGTTGCACAACTTTTTAAAAAATTTCTTATGACTTTTAAAATAGCAGCCGAACTATTTTCTGCTATTTATACCCCTACTTCTTATATTTTTGACTCTGAATTGTATAATATAGCTCAATGTTTTGCTACCCATTCTGATAATCCGATACTTCAGCCAGTTATACTTGTTGGGTTTCGCTACCCGCGCCGCGGAAGCCATGGTCGAGACGGAAGCGAAAAAAACTTTTGTGAGCACCGAACGCCCGTAAAAACCTAGGATACGGTCCAATAATCTAAACTAGCTAACTAGAAGTGCAAAGGGTTGAGAAACTACAATCTTTATCGTGTGTCTACCCAATTCTGGAAGACCCCTCCAAGCTTGTAGCCGCCGGGATCGCGCTTGAAGATTGACCACCTTCGCCGAAGATGATCCATCCGAGGGAAACAAGAAGAGGCTCTAACCGATGATTTAAACTCACTAGGTGTGGATGGTCAGTGATATAAGAATACTTCATTAAATTTTCTCTTTTTTATCTCAAGCTCATGACAGCAAAAGAAGGAAGAAGAAGATGAGAGGATGAGAAGATGGTTGCTCAAGCTAGCAACCATGAAGCATGCTCAAATGAGATGGAAAAAATTCTCAAGTCCAAACAAAAAGAGAATGGCTATATCTCTTTTCAACCGTGGTGCAATAATGCACCAATGAATGCAGACCACAATCCAAGCTTATTACCACCTTATTTTCCATTTGTTTTTCTAAAAAGAAAACAAATATGAGGTGTCTTTCTTCTAGAAGTATTCTCGTATAAATACGGAATACTTCACCCGATATATGTATCGCTATATACACATATCCGTATAAAAATACGGATAGCACCAAAAAGAGAAAATGAATAGCGAATAATAATATTAAAATATACGTATCAAAATACATATATAAATTATTAAATCAAAACCTGATTTAATAATACGGCTTAATCCTATACCGGCTAGTATTATCAACCGCCCGATTAAAATCCATGTATCCTGTACACGTATTTAATTGGACTCCTGCACGTACCAACGTACAGCTCCTACATCTATCGTCTGAACCGGAAAAAACCCTCTGTGTGGGACTCTAAAGACTCGACAATACACTGTCAGTGGGTTTAACCACAAGCACGTCAGCGGCACTAGCTGTATGTAACGGGTATCCATGTACTTTCCGAAAGAGGGGTAGACAATCAAGTATGTTCTTACCCTACTGAGCCTGAATATGGCAATCTCCGTACAGTCCGGTCTTTTCGTCAAAGAATATCGCATATCGGGTTTAGGGGATGGATAACATTAGACCCCTACTAACCTGATAAGTCGTGTCTGAGTCAAGCTCATCACCAATAGAGATACTACTGATCAACCATCAGTAAATCTTATCCACCGTGGCCACAGATTTCTAGTGATAGCCGACTGATTATAGCGCGATATTGACTCCTAATATCAGGAGAGACGAATCCCTGACAATCGACCATTGCTCCATGTGGCTCGGTACTGTACCCAACTAAAACCTGTTTGCACGACTCCTTTGAGCTGTGGTAGGGTAATAATCAAATTACAGTGGGAACTCACATGAGAAAAATGACGATCTCAGGTCAAAGGACTAACCTGTACTCATACCACCTGAGAGGGCTTCCATCTGACGATAGATATAATACCATCTAAAAGTTCTTGGCGAGTCCGTCCAGTGTACTCACCTTCAGTGAGCACTTATACATTATCTTAGGTGACAAAACACCAATAGCTTGTGAGACCGGCCACCGCCCTTCGTCGGGGTCTTGAAACGTATACACTAGTTTACTCCGGAATATGGATGCCCAGTCTTGATACTCCCACGACTAGAGACTGTTCAGTTGAAAATATTGCACATTTGATATAACATTTTTCTTAATTTTCTTAAATGTTTAAAGGTGTTTATTATAAATAAAGAACATATTTGGGTTTATCTGCAAAATACGCTTTACCATATGTTTATATATTATAATTAAAATTATGAAGGAAAATATACGCATATTATATTTATATAATATTTTAGTAATTAAAAGATACATAGCATATCAAATATTCTTAATCAAGTTTCTTAAAAATTTATTGCCATATAAAGTAATTAAGATACTCTCTCTAATTTAATAAATAGTACTAACATTATCCATGGAGATTTTGTGCAGATTTAGCTCAGGTCAAGAGATCAAGATATTCAAGATGTCAGGATCAAAAATCTGCCAATAAAATCGTAGGATCTGAAAACTTGGAAAGTGGTTTTTTATGGCAAGTCTAAATCTATGAGATCTAAGGTTTCTGATTTGAGGGCTATATAAAGGACCGAGGGCTAAAGTTAGAAGGTATCACCTTTAAAATGAAGCAAATCACCGTCAAAGTACAAGAGATCCACGACAGGTCCGCGATTCGACGTGAATATCGACGGAGCAAATACTTCCTACGAGGCAGAGATCGAGAGAAACTTCTTCCTCTTGTAATCTAAATTCGAAGGATTTGTACTTGCAACGTTGATTAATAAAGGTAGATAATTTGTAATTATTTCGCATTTACTTTCCACATTTAATTTCTGCATTATGATTTCCTTCTCTATCCCTTCTTCTTCTTCTCCAAACATGCGTGAGTAATTCCTAACTTGCTAGGGTTCATAGGATTAGGGTAGAACAATAGATGAGAAAATATTTTAACTCCTTTTACATCTTATGAAATTTATAAATTTTAGCAAAATAAATGTTAACATCCTTATCGGGCGCGCTACCAAATTATTGATAGTCTCGACCGCGATTTGAGATCAGACGAACAATTGTTTTGTTAAGGGCTAGACATGAATAAAGATCAATAAAGGGACAAGGGTCAATAGTAGGGAAATCCTAGTTTTTTCCAAGAACCCTAATCCTCATTCATCACTATCAATCTAGTTTTAAATCTATCAAAAGATAAAATGAGTCATCTTTATTAGTCATCCATCAACGACTAAATAGTATAAACCCTGCAAGCCTTTTCCCTATAAATTCTATATCCGTATTTAAACTAGATCTTAAAACTATTCTCCCTCTTTCTAATCAATTTGTCTAAAACAAGATTAAAAGTTCCACGCATCCCTGCGGATGACCCGTACTCATCTCGGCTAGCTACACGTGACACCGTTACTGATTGCGGTTAATACTACAAACACTTTTTCACGATCAATCAAATGGCGCCGTTGCCGGGGATACGTGTGTAATTTTTTTCCTTGCTATTCGGGTTGAATTCTTATCCGACAACTATAAAATTAAATAAAAGAGAAACAAAACCGCATATTGTGTATTTAACGATTATTGTGCGAACTTTTGCGAGGGAATCTGGAGTCACTAAAATGAGAAAACAGAGATTCAGTGACATTAATCAAAGCCAGAGGAGCAAAGGAGGCGACTAAAAAAAAATTAGCAGAAGAACCTTAATTTCCGCGGCGGAACCGCGGCAGAAGCATCGTTTTGGCGGCGGAACCGCGGCTGAGCTGGGGTGTTGTGCCCCCAAATTTTTCTGGTATTTTTCTCTGAACTTTATCGCTTCTCTAGAAATCCAATAATTTGATTTTTTGCAGGATTCTTTGCAAAATATCGCCGCTCAAAAATCTTTTGCGTGTTTTTTTATTGGTTTGTTTTTGCATATTTTTAATCGGACTTTTAAGGGGAAAATCCAAAATTCATATTAGTTGGGGATTTCATCTTTCTTTTTAGGCCCCACAAATCACAAAACGAGCATACTTTCACCCTCGTTAATTAAATAATATCTAGACCAAGACTCTAAGGACCGTCACGCTCAATTAGGACAGAGGATGGTCGTGGGTAATCTATCGCTTATCCGCATTTCTTTTGTGGTTTCTAGGCAAGTGTGACTAAGGCAAATGGTTACTTAATTATGCCCGCAATTTTCGGTGATTCGTATAGCGGATACCTCCCACTTACCTAGCCACAAGAGTAATAAAGAGGTGGTAGAGAATTGATCCTGCGACTTGTCTTTTAGAAGTCTAGGAGCGATCTAGTGACTTGACCTAGGTGACTTTAGCTCTAGGGTTGATTGTGCATTTTTTGTGTGATTTGTCTCACGTCCGACACTTTTCAAAACAAATCTTTTTAGTTATCACACACACTACCACTTGCGCTAAACCTGCTTAGTGCATGCTCGGCTGGACATGGGATTCTAGTGCCCATCTTATCCACGTTTCTGCTATCGACTCCGAACTTGGTACTTCTTCATCTTCTTTTTTCCCTCCACCCACCACATCCGCGATGAACGGTTCTCCGTCAGATTTTACCACTACCACCCTGCCACCACCCGCAGGTGCGCAGAATCCACCACGTATCTCTCTCCAAGAAAGATACTACCCCGTGCGTGGACACCTTTCTATTTTTCCATCTATTCCACCAGCCAATGGGGATAATTTTGAAATTAAACCCCACTTCATCAAACTGTTGCCCAAATTTCACGGGCTTGAATCCGAAGACGCATACGTTTTTATAAACAAATTCAAAAACATATGTGCAATGATGGGCACGTCACAACTTTCTATGGATGCTATGAGATTATGTCTTCTCCCTTTTATCTTTTACGATCTAGCAGAAAAATGGTTTTATAACACTGCCGCACATTCTATTGCCAAATGGGATGAACTCGTCGTAGCATTCCTTAAGAAATTTTATCCAAATCATAAGACTGCCCGCGTTCGAAACGAGATCAACCAGTTTACCCAACTTCCCAGTGAACTATTTTGGAAATATTTTGAACGGTTTAAGGATCTTCTTCTACAATGCTCTCATCACGGAATCAATAGATGGGACCTTTGCCGCATTATATATGAGGGTATTAATCCAGCAACAAAACATATGCTTGAAACCATTTGTCAATGTCATTTCCTGTCTAAACACGATGGTGAAGCTTAGCAATTCCTGGATGATCTCGCCGAACAAACTTTACAGTGGGAAAGCGTTAGACCACCATCAACTTCATCTAGGGGAGGTATCCATCAGCTTGATATTTCCAACGTAGTGAAAGCCGAAATAGCCGCGATACAAAGGAAACTCGACGCTATAGAAAACAAATTCTCATTAGCCTCCCTAAACCAAATTACGCTCCCCAAAACCGTGTGTAGTTGCTGTTTCGACCCATCACACTTAACGGAAGAATGTCCTTTGAGTCCACCATTTCAAGGTTAAGAACAAATTAATGCTACTTTTTAGCAACGATCTAGAAACGATCCTTATTCTTCCACATATAATCAGGGATGGAGGAATCATCCTAATTTTGCTTGGAACCAAAACCAAACTCAAACGTAAAATGCGTTCCCAAGCCAAAATAATTATCAAAGGGTTCCTCCACAGCAACAACAACCACCACAAAGTCAGCACCCCTTTCAACCACGGTTCTGTTTACCGCCGGAAACCGGGAAGACTGACGTCTTGCCTGAATCTGGGGGCAGATATTATTTGGTTTTATCCTTCCACCTCTCCGAAGATACCAAGTTGATTTATGACACTGTATATCGGAGGTTTAGACGGATGCGGCCGTTGTAGCAGACTTCATCAGATTCCCCCTCATTTGAGGGTTTTTTTTATTGTGGGGACGCTCTTCCCTGCAGGCGCAAGCCCCTGTAGTTAATTATGCTACTGCATCGCGGTAACAACTTTCTCCTTCTCTAGATGTCACTTCGTATCGTAGTGTTTATTTTATTTTTGGTTGCCCGTGAATTGTATACGGAGACTAATTTATGTTGTCGCCCGTTGGGCGTGGATTAGTCCAAATCCATATTTTTTTTAGATTTGGGTTTGGGTTGGGTTTAAGGATCGTTAATCTCATTTGAGACTAAGATCAACTTAAACGTTTGTTGAGAATACGTTAGTCTAATTTTAGACTAAGATCTATTCGATAGGATTTTGGGATCATTTGGATCCAACGAAAGAGTATTTAGACTCTATCATTTTAGTTTAGGGACGTTGCAGTCCTTAAGTTTAAGGACATCATAGTCCATGAGTTTAAGGACGTCATAGTCTGTAGGGTTTAGTTTAGGGACGTTGCGGTCCAGTTTAAAGACATCATAGTCTGTGGTATTTTGGCTCTACAGTTTGGGGATGCGCTAAAAGTTATTGGTTATTAGGACCCTCCATCTCTCTTAAGACGTTGAAGGATTACAACGACATGTATCAGATGTATGAAGAGATGTACTATTGAACCAATATCCCGATTTGGGGAATAGAATGAACATCAGTTTAGATGTCATCTGTTAGGAGAACACTAGTCATCTTTGGGACTAGAATTAGCTTGGGGAGACCTGAACATGGGGGCTCGGTTGATTGATGATTAAAAGGGTCTTGGCTTCGGAAGACTTGGCTAATTTGGGCTAAGGTTGATTTCTCTTAGTCACCTCATAGTGCTAAGCACTGAATCGGTGTTAAACACAAGACTTTGGACGAGCTCACATTTAAACACGTGAGGGGCCTCGAAGTGGGCATTTTTCCTTGAGTTTATTCCCTCATATATATATATATATATATAAGTGCTGAGCACTTGGCTCGCGTGTGAGCACGTGAGGCGCCCGAGGTGAGAACTATTCTCTGGATTTTATTCTTCTTTCATTTATAAGTGCTAAGCACTTGGTTCATCAAACAGTCACGTGCAGACACATAAGGTGCCTTCAAAATGCGAGCGCTGTCTTTGGAATTTTCTCCCTCTTTTATACACAACTGTTTGGGGGTCACGTGGGAACACGTGAGGTGCCCCCAAAATGGGAGCTATCTTGGGTTTATTCCCTTTTTCCTTTTCTTGGTCACGTGAGATTACGTAAGGCTCTCTGAAGAATGAAAATTGCCTTTGTTTTATTCTCCTTTTCTTTTTCTGAGTGCTAAGCACTATCAAGGGATCACGTGAGGTCACGAGAGGCGCCTCAAATTGAGATCTGTTTTAGGTTTACTCCCCTTTTATTCTTTTGAAAAGGCTAGTTCAGGGGTCACGTGGGAGCACGTGATCAATTGTTCTCTTTTGGTCATTGAGGGGGGCTTACGTGGGCGCACGTGATCTGACATTTATCATGTTAGATGCTGATCTCTTTTACGTGCATGGAGAGTTAAATCTCTTGTTTAAGAATTAAATTCTTTTATAGGGTTAAACCCCAATTTTATTTAGAGGAATTAAATTCCTATGTGTTACGTTGAAAGAATTAAATTCTTTAAACTCAATTCTCCCCCTAAGTTTTGAATCTGCATGACAGATCTCCCCGATGAGAAATAATTCTCAACTAGTGGGGAGATCTACTTCTGCAGATCTTCAACCAGAGGAAGAACTAAGTTCTTTTTAGAAGAGTTAAACTCTTAGTTTGAGAATTAAATTCTTTTTTGTTTTGTGAGAGCTTATGGGGTGATCTCCTTCCTTTCTTACCTAGAGTTTCTTTCTTTCTTGAAGCGATCTTCTTCTCTCTGGAGAATTAAATTCTCTTTTTTTTCCATTAAAGGGGTTTTCTCTCTCTCTCTCCATCCGTCTCCTTTTTCTCCTTCTTGGCTCCTATTTATAGGAGAAAGAAAAGAATCAATTTGTTTAGAAAATTTCTCATTGAGAGATTTTGATTGATTTTATAATCATCCACAAAGATCTTTTAGATCAATCAGTGAATTTTATTCACTATTGGATTTTTAATCTAAGAACTTCTGTTTTACAGAAGATATTTTGTTTGTTGTTCTTAACAAGATTAAGAAGATATTTCCCTGTACAGATTTTTTTTGTAGATTGGTGATCTTTAATCACCATTGGATTTTTAATCCAACGACGCTCTGTTGTATAGAGCATAATCTTTCTTGTTTAGAAAGATCCAAGGAAATATTTTCCAAATAAAGCTTTTGATTCCTTTTAACTAGAATTTAATTCTATCGGCTCAGAAGGCTTAGAAGCCCATCATGTGTGGTACGTGACCCCACCAAATTAAGCATAAAGCTTTTGATTCTTTTTAATTAAAATTTAATTCTATTGGTTCAGAAGGCTTAAGAGCTCATCACGTGTAGCACGTGACCTCACCAACTAAGCCCACCAAAGAACGTCACGAGTCATCACGTGGGATTTTTCCTTGGCCAATTATTTTTTTAGTAAAGCGACTATATACTTTGTATATAGGGGTTGTTGGAGATAGTGCCCTCAAAGTCAATTATTGGATCGCAGGTACGTGATTGCAATGATTAAGGGAGGACCTATACCGATATGACAGTCTTGCTTGAAATGATAGTTTGCTATCTGGTTTGTCTTTATCATCGTATACATACTTTAGTTCACTATTGCATGATGATAGAGCCCATAGGATTCTTGCTTGACTACCAGCAGTATGATGGCGATCATATACGTGGGAGGTGGGGTCTGTAAGCACATCTTAAAGTGTCCCTAGTCGTGGAAGTTTCGAGATAGGGTATCGATACTCCAGAGTAGACTAGTGTATACAGTCGAGACCCCGACGAGGGGCGATGGTCGGTCTCACAAGCCATTGGTGTCAGTTTGATCACCTAAGATGTATACAGATGCTCATTGGGTTATGAGTACACCGGACAGGACTCGCCGGGAACATGCTAGTTGGTATTATACATATCGTCAGATAGCAGTTCCCTGGTGACATGTGTACATGTTAGTTTGTCGACCTGAGATCTTCATTTGTCTCGTGTGAGTTCCCACTATGCTTAGATTACTACCCTACCATGCTCAAAGGAGTTGTGCAAACAGGTTTTAGTTGGGTACAGTCCCGAGCCACATGGAGGAAGTGAGCGGATCGTCGGGGATTCTTCTCTCCCGGTATTGGGGGTTGATGTCGCACAGTGCACGGGTGGCCATCACTAGAAATTCTCGGCCGAGGTAGTGGAGAATTTCTGATTTGGATCAGTAGTTTCTCAGGTGGTGATGGGCTTCATACCGACATGAATTATCGCGTTATTAGGGGTATGACTTTATCCACCCCCCTAGACTCGATATGCGATACTCTTTAGACGAACGGACCGGACTGTATGTATATTGTCACTGTTAGGCTCAGTAGGGTTTATAGATGAGTTCGCTCGTCAGCTTTCCTTCCAATCAATACATAGGCAAACGTTACGTACAGCTCGTACCTCTGACTTACAAGTGGTTATACCCAGTGCCAGTGTGTTGATGAGTCATTAGAGTCTCCCACAGACACTTTTCCAAGTTCGGGTGAAACGCTGTAGAGGCCGTATGGTTTTATGGCAGGGTTCGGAAAATGCACGTGCGTTTACGCACGTGTCATTTTTCGGGCAGATAATACTGGTCGGCTTTGGTTTAAGCCGGATCCGAGTATTATACTGTGTAGATATAATATCTTTGTCTCAGTTGCATTTGTATTCGGTCGTAATACAAATGCGGGTATGTTTATACTGATACGGGGTTATCCTGAAATTCGTTTCAGGATCACTTTTGGAAGTTGCCAGTTTACAGTTTTCTATCGCCCGTCTTTAACGTTCGGTTAAAGACGGATTTATCTTTTCTTGAAATGAGTGTGGAAGTTTCTAGAGGCTTCTAGATGAGGTGATTAGGCTAGTGAGTCATTAGTGCATTTATTGTGCAATTAATGCTTGATGACTAGGTTAGAAGGTTCAATGTATGCATTAAATGTGTTCATACTATGTGTTAAGGTGACTCATTCTTTCATGATAAGTATCATTTTTCTTGTGGTCACCACTCTCTCCTCCTACACTCAACCCCTCCCCTCTATATAGTGGCCTGCCTTCCCCCCTCTTGAGATCATGGTTGTTGTATTGGTTGAAAAGATTATGATAGATTCGGGTTCATGGAAATTAGATAGCCTCATTTCTCATTTCACCCGATCCAAAAGGCAACTTCATTAACCGTTCGTCCGTGACTTTGGACGTAACGAGACAAAGTGTTCTACTCATTCTCTACATCATCTTGGTCGTCTCTTCTAGCAAACTTGATGATCGAGTTGCCTCGGTTCAGAGGCGGGAGCCCGTTTAAAGATCCATCGACGTGGTGCCACCTGGACGAGAAAACTGGAGATTCAGGAGATCGGAGCAGCCGCAACAAAGCGTGGGATGATGGTTGAAGACCGAAGGACTCAGATCGTTCGGTATAACTCTTCTACCCACTTTGTAGTTTGTTAGTTTAGCTTTAATGGCAGATCCGGGTTATAGTACGCGATAGCGCCAGTTGTAAAAAGTTTTTGTTCCGCATTTGGCGTCTGTTAGACGGCCGGGGCACTACCGTGGAATTACAGTGGTATCAGAGCCTCACCATTAAGCTATACTAACTTGTGCTAACACATTTAAAATATCGATCGAACGGAATTTCGAAAAACACATTTTTCAGCACTAAAGTTTCTGTCGATTTTTAAAAGAGTCAAAAAATAATTTTGCATATCACAGAAAAGCGTGCAGGGTTTTTGAAGCTTACTGTCCAAATTTGGTCACGTGACCCTACAAGACCACCGCGGATCCACGGTCAAACCTAGGGTTTGACCGCGCATCCGCGGCCAGTCTGTGGGTTCAGTGTTTCAAATTTGTACAGTGTCTTCATATTTGGAAATTGTGGTTTTTGGTACTGTTCTTTTGGGCCCAGATTTTGTTACTGTACAGCAGATGTACGTGGGGCCCACTTCGGGAAGTTTGGTCGATCGAAATTTTAAACTTGTTAGTTTGCAGTACTTACTTTATATCTCCGACCGGGAATGTCATTTGATCGGTAAACCGCGTCTAATTGCTATAGTTCTTTTAGACGGGTTTGCGAACGTGACATTCGCGTTAATGTTCTGTGTTGTGCTGTGATGTTGCGGATTTATCGTGGTGGATAGCAGGGTGCAATGATAGTGCGGTTTGGATTTATTTGTACATTTGATATTGCGGGGCGAGCGTCCAACATGTGGACTGCCGTCACTGCCTGTTGTATAATATTCTTTTGGGACACGACCGGGTTGAGGTCGATGTACCCGTTGTACATATTTTTATTTCTGTACTAGGTTTATCCCGCGAAGGAGTGCACGGATAGCCGGGTTCTGGAGGGCAACGGGTCCGTATCTCATGGCTTTGAGAGGCAGAGGGACCTTACTCTAGAATTGGCAGACTATTCGCCGCACTCGTAGGGGGTACAGGTTGACCCAAGGAGGGGTGCTCAAATTTACCGGATTCCGTGAAGTGCCGGGTGTTCCATTCACTATGCTGTAGGGGACTACCTTGCTTCAAGTTTTGGCGGGTAACTTGCCGCACCCGTAGGGGTCTAGGTTTCATTGCACAGGCTATCCACACGACCAGGGGAACGTCGGTTTTCAGCAGCGGCTCTGTGAAACCCGGGGATCCCAGATTATCTGTATTGTTCTGTGATGCTTATTACTTTTCTGTAATGTTGCATATTATCATGCCTGAAGCGATTATTGTATATTGGTATATATACTATTAGATGTTGTATATGTTTTACACCCACGCTAGTCCAGCCCCCGCTCTGTCGTTAGTTAAGTAACCTAACGGGTGATGACGGGACCCAGTGGCGAATGCGGATGGCATATACGTACATTTTATTTTCGTTCTTTTCTGGTGTGATTGATTGATGGGACTGCATTGATTCTTATCAATGCAAGGATTAAAAAAAACCTATATTTGATTTTGTTGGAACAAATTTTAAAAGGTGTTATTACAAAGATATTTCCTTTTGTTTTGCATAGCGATATTCAGTTAGAATATCCTGCACCTCATTCGACGAGGCAAGGGCAGATATCCCTTCACCGGGAGTGACCCCTTGGGCAGAAGTTTACGTCAGGGTAGTAACTTCAATATAGTCGATTACAAGTTGCTTTGCATCGAGGTATTCAGTTGGAATATCCTGCACCTCATTCCACGAGGAAAGAGCCGACATCCCTTCACCGGGAGTGACCTCTTTAGCAAAGGTTTTTCTCCACTATATTTTTATAAAAAGCTACCAGGTTCCTTCAACGAGATCAAGTTCATTACGTTAAAGGTTTTTCTCCAAAAACCAGCCGTAGCCCTCCGTCATTTCTTATGGATGGTCAGTAGTATTCAAGCTATGTTTGTTGACCTTCGTCAAGGCATAGTGTTTGGTAGTTGCTGGGGTATTCATTTGATGCATAGATAGATGTGTTGGTTTGGGACAGTCGTATAGCCTTGTTGACCTTCGTCAAGGGCTTGTACGGGTGGGTTCAAATTAACCTGGACAATGACGGGTAGAACTTGACATGTGACTTATGATTTGTTGACCTTCGTCAAGGTCATAAGAGCATGGGGTAAAAATCACATCGGGAGTTTCTAAAGAAACTGAAACTTGCTAGGCATGCGCATACCTTCTGGAGTGTGATAATTTGAGTGGCTTCCATCAAATTATCATACGATGATAGTTGGATCCCGATTCCCACTGATAAGTTGGTTTCCTCTTCGGGTGATCCCGACTAATTCTTCTTTCAGGTTTGGAGGAGAATTTGAGATTACAGTGGGAGGTTTCCTGATTAGATAAAATGATAACCATTCTGATCTAGATTAGAGTGCACGCAGAGTGTTTCTTTTCTCTCTCTCTTTGGCAGCGACCTTTGACCGACCCTAGACTATGACTCAGTGACCAAGTTGACCGAACCTTCTTAAAATACTGGCTTTTGGATTGTCTATAGTTGCATAAGTCATTGCCGCTCCTTTTTTTACCCTTTGTATTTCTCAGAATACCCCGTATTACTACGGATATCCACTTCCATTGGATAAATCCATCGTATGGTTATATACGAACTCGAAGGTACTACTTCGAGGATGGATCCAGATTCAGGAGAAATAGAATTAGTTTATTCAGTTGTCTTTTATCATCACCTTCTCTCAGGTTGCCAGGGCTCCTTAGTTTAAAAGAGTACACCTATTACGCTTATTGGATAGTCTTATTCCAAACCATAGGCTGGTGCCGAAAGGGAGGGAATGAAGAAAACCAATTAGCCTAAATAGGGTGTACAGAAGGTAATAACTAAAGACAAAATAAAGGGATTAGAAAGAGGGCAAAGTAAATTGCGACTGTTATCATTCACGACCAAACCGTGTACTTCATCGCCACTCCTATTTCACCTTTGTTTTTTCCCCAGTTCGGGAGAAATAGAATAAGGTATCATTCAGTTGTCTTTTATCATCACCTTCTCTCAAGTTGCGAGTACTCCTTGGTTTAGGAGGGTACACCTATTATGCTTACTGGATAGTCTTCTTCCAAACCATAGGCTGGTACCAAACGGTAGGGAAGGAAGAAAACCACTTAGCCTAAAGGGGTGTACAGAAGGTAATGAATAAAGACAAATAAAGGGATTTGGAGAGATGGCAAAGAGATATACGGTTAAAGTCATGAATTAGATTATGGAAGAGGCATTACTATGAATACCAGGATACCCCTACGAAACATTTTCATGTTTCAGTGCATTGTTAAAGGAAAACTGATTTCCCGATTAGATACTTACTCCAGGGTATGTATTTACCAGGTTACATTCTCATATCTGTATGGTTTTACAGATGATGAGTGGGAGTAAGTTATTGGGAATTAGGAGATCATCCTCATTATATCGGAATTCGTTGTAATTGGTGATATTTGAGGAAATCGCATGAGTACAGTTTTCAACCTACGATGCACAGGTTTTGAGTTATTCAACTCAGCGGACTTATACAGAGTATTGTATGTTGTCCAGTGTCCGTCAGGACAAAGGGCTAGGTCCTCGTACTATGTTCTGTTTACTTATGACTTTTCTAGTTTTTAGACAAGTGTTTCGTAGAAATACAATGTCTAAGTTTTGAGAAGTTGTGGGTATAAGAATAAAGTAGAGAACCAGGTATCACAAGTATCGGGATTCTTCAAAGAGATTGAAGATGTAGATTCTTGTGATGGTATTCAGATGATAGTAATGGTTTTGAGAAACTTGTTTCTCTTTCAGGTTACTCATAATTGGATGGATTCCTAAGTTGAGTAATGCTGATTAGCCTCTCTCCATTAAGTTGATATGCACTGGAGACAGCTGCATGATTTGAATCTGGTTCCAATTAAATTAGTGCCTCTATTTCTATATTGTATATAGAATGGTTCATATCTTAACGATGTTAAGATACGGGGAGTTGTCCGGCTTATGCTTAAAACCAGACACTGGATAGATCAAGGCACGTTTCTGTAATGGCAGTTTGTGGGTTGACCCTGGCTTTGACGAGGGTTGACTTTTTACCATCTGGAAGATCAATAGTGATATTGTTCTTGACTCGCCACAGTTTTAGTAAAATGGATTTTTTCAGAAAACAGTAGTGGGAGTATGGTAGAACTGGAAGTGATTCCAGAACCGCAAACGATCACGGAAAATTTAATAGGACCTATATATTCAATCAGGTTTGACATTCCAATAGCCACTTCGCAGACATGGTGGGTAACCTCAGACACCCAAGAGATACTCCGGTAGCCTCAAGGACGGTGACAGGGAGGTTCTTGTTTACCCAGACTTGACACTACTGTTGTTCCAGACTATGAGACCCGGCAAGAGGATAAGTATAACGTCGTTCTAAACTAGCTTTAGAAGTGTACGTAGATATTATTCTGCCAGAGGGTTGTCGTAGTCAGTGGGAGCAGCGGAAACATAGTGGGCAAGTAGCTTATGTCTATTTATAGACTCGAGCAGTTATAGCAGAGATAGATCATCTATTTTTGATGTGAAAGTCATGGGTTTGACTTCATCAGAATAAGGGATGGATCTGTTAAGGAAGTAGTAGGGTGAGATGTCCTGGTTTTTGGATGACATACACAGAGTAGGAAGTAAAATTCCTATACTACGATCGGTTGTACTGTGGTCGTCACACAGTTGTTTCTCCAGATAGGATATGGATATAATATTAGACATTCTGGTTTCTAGATCTGTGGTTTTAGATCTAGATTTGGGTAGTTTCCCAATGTGGGTACTTTGACAGTATTTTAATGGTTTTTAGAATTGATGACTCCTGGCATGGTGGTGTACCTGCAGGTGATGGAGTCACCCTCTCTAAAGGTGTCTTACAGACTAAAGGGGAGAGGGATGTGTATGATTGGCAGATCACTTGCTTAAGCAATTGAGTCAATCGTGAGATGTCAAGTACCACACCAGATGTTGTTTTTGCACTAGATACGATAAGTTTATATTAATCCAATCCTGGAGATACATAAGGAACCAGTTTTAGAACATAAGTGAATGTTCTATGGATTTAATGACAGCAGCCTCCTTCGGGAGACGGTTATCATTCTAGGCTTCCAAGGTGACATCGATGACAGAGTGATTGTCAGAGTTATAGTTTTCCCTCTGACGAGGGACAGCATTATGGACAGGTGATCCAAGAGGATACTGTAGGAGGCATGGTGTTGGATACTGATTAGGTTCAGTTATCGATACAGTCTAAGAAGTTTGAATTTGGAGTTCATTTATGAACTAGGTCCCATCAGATATCCAGACATATTCTAAGACAGGTATTACTCGATTCGGGAGATGTCTTTCTCCGCGAATTTGAGATTTAGAGAGACATAGAAAGAAACATCAAGGCGGATCCACTCACTGAGGCTATTTCTCGAACACAAGAGTTTTACAAACTAGCTTTGTGAAACTGATTAGTAGAGGAGTTGGATGTTCGGTATCACACGGGCTGTGAGTATGCGACATCGCAATAATTAGCCTTAAGTGCAAGTGGGAGATTGTTGGAGATAGTGCCCTCAAAGTCAATTATTGGATCGTAGGTACGTGATTGCAATGATTGAGGCAGGACCTATACCGATATGACAGTCTTGCTCGAGATGATAGTTTGCTATCTGGTTTGTCTTTATCATCGTATACATGCTTTAGTTCACTATTGCATGATGATAGAGCCCATAGGATTCTTTCTTGACTACCAGCAGTATGATGGCGATCATATACGTGGGAGCTGGGGTCTGTAAGCACATCCTTAAAGTGTCCCTAGTCGTGGGAGTTTCGAGACAGGGCATCGATACTCCAGAGTAGACTAGTGTATACAGTCGAGACCCCGACGAGGGGCGATGGCCGGTCTCATAAGCCATTGGTGTCAGTTTGATCACCTAAGATGTATACAGGTGCTCATTGGGTTATGAGTACACCGGACAGGACTCGCCGGGAACATGCTACTTGGTATTATACATATCGTTAAATAGCAGTTTCCTGGTGACATGTGTACAGGTTAGTTTGTCGACCTAAGATCGTCATTTGTCTCGTGTGAGTTCCCACTGTGCTTAGATTACTACCCTACCACGCTCAAAGGAGTTGTGCAAACAGGTTTTAGTTGGGTACAGTCCCGAGCCACATGAAGGCAGTGAGCGGATCGTCAGGGATTCGTCTCTCCCGGTATTGGGGGTTGATGTCGCACAGTGCACGGGTGGCCATCACTAGAAATCCTCGGCCGAGGTAGGGGAGAATTACTGATTTGGATCAGTAGTTTCTCACGTGGTGATGGGCTTCATACCGACACGAATTATCGCGTTATTAGGGGTCTGACTTTATACACCCCCTAGACTCGATATGCGATACTCTTTAGACGAACGGACCAGACTGTATGTATATTGTCACTGTTAGGCTCAGTAGGGTTTATAGATGAGTTCGCTCGTCAGCTTCCCTTCCAATCAATACATAGGCAAACATTACGTACAGCTCGTACCTCTGACGTGCTAGTGGTTATACCCAGTGCCAGTGTGTTGATGAGTCATTAGAGTCCCCCACAGATACTTTCCCAAGTTCGGGCGAAACGTTGTAGAGTCCGTATGGTTTTATGGCAGGGTTCGGAAAATGCACGTGCGTTTACGCACGTGTCATTTTTCGGGCAGATAATACTGGTCGGGTTTGGTTTAAGCCGGATCCGAGTATTATACTGTGTAGATATAATATCTTTGTCTCAGTTGCATTTGTAGTCGGTCGTAATACAAATGCGGGTATGTTTATACTGATACGGGGTTATCCTGAAATTCATTTCAGGATCACTTTTGGAAGTTGCCAGTTTCCAGTTTTCTATCGCCCGTCTTTAACGTTCGGTTAAAGACGAATTTATCTTTTCTTGAGATGAGTGTGGAAATTTCTAGAGGCTTCTAGATGAGGTGATTAGGCTAGTGAGTCATTAGTGCATTTATTGTGCAATTAATGCTTGATGACTAGGTTAGAAGGTTCAATGTATGCATTAAATGTGTTCATACTATGTGTTAAGGTGACTCATTCTTTCATGATAAGTATCATTTTTCTTGTGGTCACCACTCCCTCCTCCTACACTCACCCCCTCCCCTCTATATAGTGGCCGGCCTTCCCCCCCTCTTGAGATCATGGTTGTTGATTTGGTTGAAAAGATTATGATAGATTCGGGTTCATGAAAATTAGATAGCCTCATTTCTCATTTCGATCCAAAAGGCAACTTCATTAACCGTTCGTCCGTGACTTTGGACGTAACGAGACAAAGTGTTCTACTCATTCTCTACATCATCTTGGTCGTCTCTTCTAGCAAACTTAACGATCGAGTTGCCTCGGTTCAGAGGCGGGAGCTTGTTTAAAGATCCGTCGACGTGGTGCCATCTGGACGAGAAGACTGGAGATTCAGGAGATCGGAGCAGCCGCAACAAAGTGTTGGATGATGATTGAAGACCGAAGGACTCGGATCGTTCGGTATAACTCTTCTACCCACTTTGTAGTTTGTTAGTTTAGCTTTAATGGCAGATCCGGGTTATAGTACGCGATAGCGCCGGTTGTAAAAAGTTTTTGTTCTGCATTTGGCGTCTGTTAGACGGCCGGGGCGCTATCGTGGACTTACAGGGGTCACGTGTCTACACGTGAGGCGCAGTGCCTATCACGTGTGGGCACGTGATGCTTCATTTGGCGGGTTTTCCCGTTCCTTTTTATTTATTATTCAATTTTTATCAGAGAACAAATGCCCCCACAGCGTTGTTCTCACGTGGTTTGCACGTGAGTGCAATGCTGTCACCTTTACATCCGTTGGATTGTTTAGTGGAACGGGGTAGATGAACCGTTTCCCATCATGTCTTATAAATGCAGGGGTCTCGTCTCTGCAACTCCTCCGTTCCTACATCTTCTTCCCTCTTCGCTTCTTTTGAGCATTTAATTCTCCTTTTCAGCGCTTAGTTCTCTGTTCATTAAAAATTTCCAGAGTTTAACTTTGCTAAAAAGAACCCTTTTTAGGTAAAGTTCTTGATCATCAGAGAACCCCTTTTCTTAAAGAAAGCCTCTGAATTTTAAATCCAACATGAGAGCTTTGCTCTCATCTAAAACTCACCTCTTAGAGATCCAAAGATATGATTTTTGAATAATAACTCTCAATGTCTTGGGCATGACATTTGATTTTTCCTTTCCTCTTTATGGGGTTTCTGGAATTTAATTCCATTGCATAAAAGGAATTTAATTCCTCACCAAAGAGATTAGCTCTGAAAGATCAAGAAGGCCCTTCGGGAATTTGATTCCCCAGTGTTCTTGAAAAATCTTTTCATAAGGTTTTACCCTTATTCGCACAAATTTTAGTTTATTGCGTGTTTAACAGAACTTGTTTTTCCAAGAATTTGTGTGAATCCCAATGCTTATTTAATGAGGGTCTTCTTTTATTCTCATAATGAATCCCTCGTCTCATCATTGGTGAGCCGCCATATTGATTTTGTGGGGTCCATGTTACTCGTAGGCAGTGGTCCCGCAAAACAGATATTTAGTCGTCTTGTTTTGTTACTACATGTTAGTGTATATGCCCTAGAGGCCATTACTGTATCATACTAGTTTGTATATTACTTGATGGAAATTTGGGATATTCACAGTTGTATATACAATCTTGCTCGAAATGGTAGTATGCTACTTGGTTTGTCTCTGCTTTAATATGTGCATGTGTTTCTTTTAGTATATCGCTGATATACATATTAGTAGAGCCCTTAGGATCTTTGCTTGATTACCAGCGTTGTGATGGCGCTCACACTCGTGGGAGCTGGGTGATCTATAAGCACATCCTTATACAGGTCCCTAGTCGTTGGACTATCGAGACAGGGCATCGATACTCCGGAGTAGACTAGCGTATGCGCTTCTCATCCCAGCGTGGGAGACGGTCTGTCCCACAGCCGTCAGTACGTCGTACTTGAGATAGTATGCGGGTGCTCGTTAGGTTACGAGTACACTGGACAGGACTTGTCGGGAACTGTTGGTTGGTATTATACCTATCGTCAGTTATCAGTTCCCAGGTGACATGAGTACAGCTTAGTCCGTTGACTTGACACTGTCACTTCGCCTCGAGTGTGTTCCCACTGCACTTTGATTACTACCCTACCACGGCTCAAAGGAGTCGTGCAAACAGGTAGTTTTTGGGTGCAGTCCCGAAGCACTTGGAGGCAGTGACGGTTAGACAGGATTCATCTCTCCCGGTATTGGGGGTTGACATCGCGCTGTGTCCAGGAGAGCCATTACACGAGTAGTCCCTGGCCAGAGAAAGCGAGATATACTGGTAGGTTTCCAGTGTTATCTCAGGGTGTTCTGGGCTACACTCCGACACGACTTGTACCGCTATTAGGGGACTGACGTTCACCGCCCCTCTAGGCCCGCCATGCGATGTATCAGACGAACAGACCGGACTGTACGGAGACTGTCACATACAGGCTCAGTAGGAGTTCAGATGGGGTTCACCTCGTCAGTCTTCTTATTGATATTTGCCTGGGGACCGTTACGTACAGCTAGTGCCGCTTGCGGTCTATGGTTAAACCCACTGCCAGCGTAGTGTCGACTCTTTAGAGTCCCACACAGAGAGCTATTCACCTTTAGGCAAAATGAGTAGAGGTCGCATGGTTTTGCGACAGGGTTCGTTTCACATCCGCGCACTTGTGCACGTTTGCTGTCCGGACAGCTTATACTAGCGGGCTTTGGTTTAAGCCAGATCCTAGTATAGATTTGGGATTGGTTTTTTCTCATTGTATTCGTGTTCCTCGGATCACGAATACGGGTGCATATGCACAGTTACTTGAGACAGAGGGAGAGGACTTTGATTAGGGTTAATGACTATTGTCATTTTATTAACCCTAATGCTTATGTGTGTATTATGGTTAATTGATATTAGTTTAATATAATTGTGCATGGTTATGGTTGTTGACCATTTGACCTCCTTGACTTGTTGACCTAGGTTGACACTTTGACCATCATCATTTCATTTGGAAGATGCTCTTTGATCCTTACAAATTGCATTAAAAATGAAATGATAATGGTCATGTCTTGATTAACCATGACAATTATCTAGCTAATTATCTAATTACAATAATTCACATATATATGAGAGAATGCTTCATATTTTCTCTCATTCTATTATTCACTTTCTCTCTCTTGTTCTTCCCCTCCCTCAAGCTCTCCCCTCTCATGTATTGAGAAACACTTGAGCTTGAGAAAAACCCTTTCTTGATAATCTATACTCTCATCTAGGGTTCAAGGATTAGCACTTCTTGCACCCTAGTTACTTCTAGCTTGGAGTTGAAGCCAAAGGTCGAGGCTTTCAGGTGGATCTTTCTTCGACGTGAGAAGACGACTAAGGTGACCTCCTTCCACCACTCCAAGGAGCAAGGAGAGAAGGACATAAAGCCCAAGGTATAACCTTTCTAGCACTTAGCTAGTTTCTAGTTAGCTTTAGCTTGTTTTTGTTTAGCAAAGATCCTTCTTTGTCTAGTCCATGTTGCCTAAGTTGATAAAAATTTGATTTTTATTCCGTTTTCCGCCTCCCCGTAAGTACCGAGGTGGGCAACGTGGACTTACAGTGGTATCAGAGACTAACTAAACATAAACTAGCTAGGTAGTAGAGTGTATCGAAGTTCGAATCGGAAAAATCGAAAAACCGAGTTTTCGAAACCCTAAGTTTCTGTTAATTTTTTTTCTGTTCAAAACAAAATAAATTATACTCCAAAAATCATCTCAGGGTTTTGTGAAGAAAGCCACCAAAAACGATCCAGTGATTCGACCAAAGAGCCGCGGTTCCGCGGCAATAGCATGCTATTGCCGTGCAACCGCGGCCGTCTTGGCTCTTCACTGGGTCGAGTTTGGTGCAGTGTATTTCTGGCTTGGTTTTAGGATTTTTAAGATGGTTTATATGTGCCCAGGTTTTCCAGAATAGAAATTTGTTTTTGGGGGCCTATAAATCCGTATTTTTTCCGAACTTCAATACACTTTGACTAAAAGGTTATATCTGTGATGTTTATATGTATTCAACGTCGGCTAATCGCTATATGTCGATTAGTCGGGGTTATACATATCTGTGATCTGTGATTGATGATGGTATGTGTATATGAATGGGTTGGATTGTCGCGGTTGAATAGCCGGGGTGGATGTGAGATGAGTGTTGCTTTTTCTTTCATTCATTGTAATATGTAAATTGATGTAATAATATTATTTGTATGGCCGCACAACCGGGTCGGGGTTGTAGCCGTCATTGTATAATTCTTTTTACTGTTTTTGCTCCTAGGATAGACCCATGGAGGGGGTGCACAAACTACCGGGTATCTCGAAGTGTCATGTGGCCTACTCACGGTGGTGAGGGAGGTTGCTTCGCTTCGGGTACTTGGCGGGTAGTTTGCCGCACCCGTAGGGGTCTTAGGTGGGGTATTGGCTATTCACCGCGACCGTGTAATCCGCTTTTCGTTGCAGGCTCGAACGGATTGCGGATTCCTAGTATATCCAATGTATTCATCTGTGATCAGTAATGTCTATCATTGCTATATATTTATATATGATAACTATTTAGGGGTTGCTTATGTTTTACAGCCGCGCTAGCCCAGCCCCCGCTCTGTCGTTAGTTAAGTAACCTAACGGGTGATGACGGGGCCCCGTGGCGAATGCGAATGGCATAAGCGTACGTCATATTTTGGTTGTTTTCTGCAATGGTAGGATTAAATGATGGGACACATTAAAAGAACTAATGCAAGAAAATAAACCAAGTAAAAGTCGATTGGAACACTTTGAAAACCACTCGGTTCTTTTCAAAACTAAACTTTTAAACGCGGAGCTTGAACCACTCCTTTTAAAAGCTATCTCGTTTCATCGATTATATCAAGTTCACTACGTTCACGGTTTCGCCAAAACCATCCGTAGCCCTCCATCATTTCAGTTAAATATTCGGTAGTATTCAAGCTATGTATTTTGACCTCACGCTAAGGCATAGTGATTGGTAGCTGCCGGATATTTATCTGTTGCATAGATAGAATGCGTTGGTTTGAGACAGTCGTACTGCCATTTTGGCCTACGTCAAGGGTAGGTACGGGTGGGTTCAAATTAACCGGGATAATGATGGGAAGAACTTGACATGTGACTTATGACATTTTGACCTCACGCCAAGGTCATAAGAGCATGGGGCAAAAATCCACATCGGGAGTTTCATAAGTACTGAAACTTTCTAGCGCTGCATACCATTTGGAGTGTGATAATTCTGGTAGGATTCCTTCGGTTTTATCACATAATGATATTTGGATCCCGATCCTACTGTGAGTATATGCTACTCCTCGGGAAAACTCTCACTTAACGATCAATGCTATAAACCTAGTAGGTGTCTAGAAAGGTGTTAGCGGGGCTACGCCCACAGGGAAAAGAGGTTACTTAATTAAGGAACTTCGCGAAAGCGTTGGAAAACCTCCCTCGAAGTACCGACACTGGCCTGGCTGAACGGTTAAGCAAGTATTGTACGGTGAGATTGATCCTGACTAATCCTTTCTTTACGGTTTGAGAAGGGATTCGAGAGACAGTGGGAGCCATCCAGTTTAGACAAACTAAAAACCACTCTAAACTTGCAAGAGCATCATGCTAAAGTGTTTCTTTTCTCTCTCCTAATTGCAGCGACCATTCAACATGACCGGACTTAAGTTATTACTAGATAAAAACATATTGACAGGGCCAAACTACAAAGATTGGCTCAGGAATGTCAAGATGGCAATCACTTACGACAAGTTGGGGTATGTCCTTACCACCAAAGCTCCCCCTGTCCCAGGTCCCAAAACCAGTGTCGTAGATAGGGAAATCTACAAGACCTGGGAAATAGATTGCGCGAAGGCCAGATGCCTCGTACTAGCCTCGATGGACAACGAACATCAGAGGAGGCACGAGAATATGGACCTAGAGTCCATATTTCTTCATACAAAAGAACTGTATGGAGAGAAGTCTCGTATCGCAAGATACGAAGTTTCGAAGAAGTTGTTTTCGGCAAGGTTGGCCGTCGGATCATCGGTAGCGGAACACGTGCTTAAGATGATTGGCTACATAGAGGAGCTTGCGGACCTTGGGACCACGTTGGAGAATGAACTCTATACTGATTTGATTCTCCAGTCCCTTCCTTCCACTTACGCCCAGTTTATCCTTAACTTCAACATGCAAGGAAAGGAGGTTGAACTTTCCGAACTTCTGAACATGTTGAGGAGTGCTGAAGGCACCCTACAGAAGGGTAGGGAGACATCCACTTTGTTTGTAGGAGGATCTTCCTCTTCTAGATCCAGGGCGAAAGCCAAGGGTAAGAAGAAGAAAGCCCCCGCCAAACCAAGAGGCGGTGTCGGTAAAGTGGATACGAAGGGAAAAGGAAAAGCAACAAAGATAGCGGGAAAGCTGGTGGGGAAGGAAGAATGCTTCTATTGTCACAAAAGTGGTCACTGAAAACAGGATTGCAAGGCTTGGAAGGCCAGCACACAGGATTTGAAGCGAGTTGCAGCTTCAGCTTCAGGTGTGTATGTTATTGAAAACTGTCTATCAATAAACTCTATATCCTGGGTATTGGATATGTTAGTTATATGTATGCCCTAGAGGCCATTACTATACATAGGATGTATATTGTAGTGGATGCTTGGACATATATTGGGAGGACTTTCTTGCTCGACATGATAGTATGCTATCTGGTTGAACTTTACCTTAACGTGTACACTGATTGTCTCTCTGTTACATGTTGGTAAAGCCCTTAGGATATGTACTTGACTACCTGGACTATGATGCGGATCATACTAGTGGGGACATGGTAGTCCATAAGTACATCCTTCAAAGTCCCTAGTCGTGGGTATATCGAGACAGGGCATCGATATACCAGAGTAGACTAGCGTATACTTTCTCGACCCATACAGATGGGCTATGGATGATCCCATATCCATTGGTGTTTGACATCAGAGATGATATACGGATGCTCAGTGGAGACTGGGTACACTGGACGGACTCGCCGAGAACTCCCAGATGGTATTATACCTTACGTCAGATGGCAGTTCTCTGGTGACACTGGTACAGAATAGTCTGTTGACCCGAGATCGTCATAGAGTCTTGTGTGGTTCCCACTGTGCTTTGATTTCCACCTTACCACGTCCAAGAGGGCATGCAAAACGGTGGCTTTTGGGTACAGTCCCGAATCACATGGAGGCAATGAGCGATAGGAGGGGATTCGTCTCTCCCGGTATAGGGAGTTGATGTTGCGCTGTGTTCGATTGGCTATAACCGGAAATCCCTGGCCAGGGTTGCTGAGATTTACTAGTAAGTGTTACCTGTAGTTTCTCAAACTGTTATAGACCTCATATCGACACGACTTATCGAGCTATTGGGGTCTGACGTTTACCATCCCTAGCAAGATATGCGACATATCAGACAACGAGACCGGACTGTACGGTAAGTGTTACTGGTTGGATTCACAGGAGTGTGAGCGGGCTTGCTCGTCGATCTTCTGATCGCTCAATACCCGGGTGGCCGTTACGTTTAGCAGACCGCTTGCGGCTTGTGGGTGTTTGATATGATCATCACCTGCTGCCGGCGTATTGACGAGTCTTTAGAGTCCTACACAGAGGTTTCCTGGCTCAAGCAAAACGAAATAGGAGCGCATATGAGATATGTGCGGGACCGAGAATAATGCGTGTATGTGATACCGTATTTCATTCTCGCGATGAATGTGTCGAATGGTTATATGCGATATAACCTAGTTATCGAATCAAGGATTGATTCGATAAAACGATACATTGTATACTAGTCGGTTGTGTGCGACATGACCGGATCATTGAATCAAGTGTTGATTTAATGATTTAATGCATAAATATATATTTGATATATTACTTTGCATTAACTAGTATTGGTTCACTTTAAATGGTTTTTCTCACTTGTTTGTGCACATTGTATATGTGATATATTTTTGTGCACAAGATTGTATCATGTTTGATGATGCATGATAACTTGGGTTTGTGTAAAGATTAAACTATGGTTATATGGATGGTTAGGGTTTTATTTTCTTATTCATTTATTTATTTATTTATTCTTTTTGGAAAATAAAAAGCATAATGAGAAAAATGGTGGCTTTCTTTGTTTGCATCTTGAAGCTTCATGAAGCTTTGACTAAGTGACCATTTTGTCTCATGCTTAACCCTAACCACTCCATCTAACCTTAGTTAAATCTCTACACTAAACCATGGTTTGTATATGATAAGAATTGATTTTTCTTTTCTATTTGATAATTCTTATCATATCTTTATCTTCATCTTCTTCATCTTCAACATGAAGAAAACCTAGCTACCTTCAATGGCAACTAGTGAAAATAAGTAAGAAATCCAATTCTAAAGTGAACCCACTTCCTATTTCTTCATCCTCTACCTCTTGCCAAGTAGTATAGGGTGTTCTCTTCACAAGTTTCATGACTTGGTGAAGTGGGAGCTTGATCTTGTGATGCCTCGACGTAGATCATCTTCGGCATCGTAGTCGATGACCTAGCCCGCCCATTTCTCCGATGAAGCCGACGCTAGAGCCCGGGATTCGATTTGGACAGCGAGGAGACTTCATCATGGAGCTATGGAGGTGGAGAAACGGATCTACAAAGGTTGTATTTCCGTTCTTTTAGTTTAGTTGTAAACTAGTTTTATTGTTTCGCCTATATATCTAGTTAACGATCCGTATTAGGGTTTCTCGGCACCCGTAAAATTTGAAATTGGCATGGTTGATACCTTGTGAGACCTCATTAGTGTGCCTAGGAACCCTACAGGATACCGGATCAGGATCTCATATCTGTAATTCTTTGCAGGCGTTGAGAAAGCGTAGAGTTTTGAAGGCAGGTGACATGACCCTCAGAGTTGCAAACGGTGCTAGCATGAATGCTGAGGCCGTGGGGGACTATCACCTGGGATTGTCGGATGGACACATTTTGGTTTTACGTAGTTGTTATTATGTACCAAATGCAACCTGTAATATCATTTCTGTATCTTTATTATCTAAAGAAGGTTATGAATTTGCATTTGTAAGTAATGTAGTGAACATTCACCTTAATCAAGTTTTGATTGGGTCAGGTACATTGAACAACGGTATATACGTATTAAACCTGCCACAGATTTTCAATTCCAGAATACACACAAAAGAAAGTCTCCAGAAATCAATAAAACTTTCTTATGGCATTGTAGACTGGGTCACATCAATGAGAGAAGGTTGACTAAGTTACATACAGAAGGATATTTGGATCCGTTCAAATATCAATCGTATGCAACTTGTCAATCCTATCTCAAGGGAAAGATGACAAAGACTCCGTTCACTGGACACGGAGTAAGAGCGAGCGAGCTCTTGGGACTCGTACACAGCGACGTGTGCGGTCCAATGTCTACACATGCGCGAAGCGGTTATTCTTACTTCATTACTTTTACGGATGATTTCTCAAGGTTCGGACATGTCTTCTTGATGAAGCATAAATCCGAAGCTTTTGAAAAGTTCCAGGAATATAAGAATGAAGTAGAAAAACAAACAGGCAAAAGTATCAAGACACTAAGATCTGATCGAGGTGGTGAATACTTGAGTGCCGAGTTCCTGGGTTACTTAAAAGAGAATGGAATTCTCTCTCAGCTCACTCCTCCATACACTCCGCAACATAACGGTGTATCGGAGAGACGGAACCGAACCCTATTGGATATGGTACGGTCCATGATGAGTAACGCTGAGTTGCCGCGATCGTTCTGGGGATATGCGCTAGAAACAACTGCATACCTTTTGAACCGTGTTCCCACTAAGACTGTGCCTACCACACCATATGAGTTATGGAGTAGGAAGAAACCCTATCTTCAATACTTGAAGATTTGGGGATGTCCAGCTTATGTCAAAAAGCAGCATGCGGACAAACTAGAAGCACGCTGTTAGAAGTCCGATTAGTGTGCCTAGGAACCCTACAGTGGTATCAGAGCCTAGCTAGAGCCTTAGGCGATGCGTAGACGGAGTTAGAAGTCCGATTAAACCGAAACCCTAACACAAATTTGCTCTCTGGACTTTTTCCAAAAATTGGGTTTTTTCTAGATTAAAAATATGCAGAAAATTCAGCAGGAAATTCTAAGAATTACGGTGCAAAAATTACCTAATGATCTGTCTAAAGTGCGGTGGAACCGCGGCATTAGCGTGCTAATGCGGCTGTTCCGCGGCCATTTTGTCTCTTCTCGCATTGAATTTTGCACAGTAATTCCTATTTTGCAGTGCTGGTTTTCCTGAGATATTTTTTTTCTGAACTCAAGAGTTGAGTTTTTTGGGTTGTATTGGGGACTCGGTGTTTCGATCGGATTGTCTAATTTTGTCTATGTGGCTTTCCGGATAATTTTTGAATATGTTAAAAAGTTCGACCGGATATAAATACCCAACTTTTCCCCTGCCGGAAAATTTCCATGTGTTGGATTTTTCTGTGGTTAAAGGACGTTCTGAGTAGTGCAAGTAACGCGATGGTCCCTCTAGAAGACAACAAACCTTAACTCGATTATGTGACCGTCTTGAACTGCCCTTTGAACCTTTGGGTTTGGGGCAGTACGGCGTGCCACATGTGAGGCGTTGGCTTGACCCTTCTATGGCTGGACCGTTGGTACTGAGGCATGAAATGAATGTCTTTGAACTTATTTCATGTGTTGATCAGTCGGGAAAACTTGGGTGTTCGAATGTTCGATCGGAAAGTTTAATATTTTCTATTTATCTGGATTGTGATACAATAATTGGAATTCACAAGTAGTTATGAGATAACTGAATGAATGTTATAAACATAGCAGTTTAGTCTCACCTGATCGGTTGCAACGGAATTTTGATGTGATCAAAAGTCCGTCGCAATCACGTAGCGTACGCGGATACTCGCCGGGTAAACTTAATAGACAGCCTCACTCCATAGCCCCGACCAAGTGACTATAGGAGAACCCCGTCGCCGAAAGCATCCGTTCGGGTGCTCGCGGCAGCGGTGTTCTGCCTTGGTGCACTTCGTCGACGGTATCGGGGGTGCGGCCGCCTACTAAAGTTTGCGACGAGTATTCGATCAGGATGTCGGGAATCTTGTTGAATTGCCCGACTTGATATTGCAAAGTGTTTTCGATTTTGAGACTAAAATGCGGGGTTTATAATTGTTAGGCATGCTATGTCTAAGGAATTCATTTGATTAGGCATGCGATGTCTAAAGAGGATGCGGATTCCAACTGTTGTAGTTTTACACTTTCTTTTCTGTGACCGTAAGTGTAATATGTGATATCGCCGGTTTCGTTGCTATATGTCAACGACAATTGGGATGCGCATATTTACTTACGTTGATGACATGTGATGTTATGTGTTGCTGGATATGTTATATTGGATCGTCGTGTTTGAATAGCCGGGGGTTTTTATGTGAGATGAGTGTTTTTCATTTTCATTCATGTAAAAACTTGTATGTAATATTCTTTTATTGGGGCACTTCCAGGTTGCGGAAGATGTCACCGTTTGTATATTATTTACTTTTCCGCACTAGGATAGACCCAAGGAGGGGAGCACAAGTAACCGGGTTCTGGAGTCCAGTGGGAGACCAACTCGAGAAGTCGAGTCTGGGTCTCCTAACTCCAGAATTGGTAGGGTTGCTTGCCGCTCTCGTAGGGGTCTAGGGGTATGGGTTTGGCTATTCATCACGACCGTGGAATCCGTGTTTTATACTGGCTCGTATTGAAAACACGGACGTCCTAGTATATCCAATATTTCATATGATTCTTCTGCTGCGATATCTGTGATGTGATCATGTGATGTTCTGTGATAGATACTTTATATAGTATATATGATATATTATATAGGCGTTACTTATGTTTTACACCCGTGCTAGCCCTGCCCCGCTCTGCCGTTAGTTACCTAACCTAACGGTGCACGAGGGGACATCGAGGCGAATGCGGATGGCATAAGTGTACGTCGTATTTATCTGTGATGTTTAGGTGACTTAAATGATGGGACTTCATTAATATGATTAATGAAAGAAAAGAAACCTAAGATGTTGTAGAATCGAATTTCAAAATAAAACAGGTAGCTACAGTTCTTTCTTTGCACAGCGATATATGTGATATATCCTGCACCTTATTCGATGAGGAAAGGACCGAGATCCCTTTACCGGGAGTGACTCCTTTAGCAATAACTGGCAGATGCTACACACTCGGTTTGTTTTCTGATTGCTTTTAAGGGTTTTGCTTTGCACAGTGATATATATGATATATCCCGCACCTCATTCGACGAGGAAAGGGCCGACGATCCCTTCACAGGGAGTGACCCCTTTAGCAAAACTAGAAAAGCCTCAAAATCATTCCATTTCAAAAACTTCATTTGATTCTACAACGATATCAAGTTCATTACGCAATAGGTTTTCAGAAAAACCTGTCGTAGCCCTCCGTCATTTCAGATAAGTACTAGTTAGTATTCGTGCTACGTTTGTTGACTATGTTAAGGCGTAGTGTGCGGTAGCTAATTAGTGCTTATCTGCATAAGCATATGATGTGATTGGATTAGGGTAGTCGTGCGACTTTGTTGACTATGTTAAGGGTCGTGCGGGTGGGTTTAATTCAATCGAGAAATGACGGGTTGAACTTGACTAGCACTTATGATTTGTTGACTATGTTAAGGTCATATAGCTGCTAGGGGCAAAATATTATCGGGAATTTCAAGTGTTGAAATTTGCAATGAGATTGCATACCTTCTATGAGATAGTTGGATCCCGATACCCGCTGCGAGTAATTGTTACTCCTGGGAGAGTTTTACACATTACAATTAGCCGATCAAGTAGGTGTCTAGAAAGGTGTTAACGAGGTTACGCCTATGGGAAAACGAGGTTTACATTAATTAGGTTCGTGCGAAAGCACGGGGGACCTCCCTCAAAGTACCGACACTGGCCTGGCTGAAAGATTGGCGAACTTGTAGTGTGTAATTAATCCCGGCTAGTCTTTCCTTTTAGGGTTTGAAGAAAGATTTGATAAAAAGCAGTGGGAGCCATCCTGATTAGATAAAATTATAACCAATCTGATCTTGCAAGAGCGCACGCTGAGTGTTTTCTTCTCTCTCTCTCCAGGTAGCGACCATATCACGCCTTAATCAAGATAATAATACGGAATATTGACCGAACCCGCTTGTTATACTGAGTTGGGGAACGTTGGTCCCGCTCCAACTTATAATTGTTATAAGACAGAGCAGGAAATTGGGGATTACCAGAATTCCCGTGCCGCCTAAACGAAGAAAGTGCGTGCTGATGCATCATCTTCGGGTGTGTTCGTTATAAAGAACTGTTTCTCTGTATCCTCTACATACTGGGTATGTGATACCGGATCAGGATCCCAGATATGTAATCAGTTACATAGGTCTACAGAAAGGTAGAGAACTGAGAACGGGTGATAAGTTTCATGAGGCAGAAAACGGGGCAAGTGTTGCAGCCAAGTCTGTTGGTCACTGTCACCCTGTATTACCAATACATTGATTCTGAACGAATGTTATTAGATACTGAACCTGATATACAAAATCATATCAATCTCTTTATCAGTAAAGAAAGGATATAATTTTGTATTGATGGATAATGTTTTGAACATTTCCTATATCAAAAGTTGATCGGTTCAGGCACGTTATCTAAAAGCATTAATGTTCTAAATCAAACTACAGTTCTTTAGTATACAGAACACACACAAGAGGAAGAGTTCAGAAATGAACAAATCCTTCTTGAGGCATTGTAGACTAGGTCATATCAATGCGATCCGACTGGCTAAAGTTACATGTAGATGCATATTTAAATCAGTTTGAATTTACATCTTGTGAAACTTGCCAGTCATGTCACAAAGATAATATGACCATAGCTCCGTTTACTGGAAACAGAGAAAGAGTTAGTGAACTCTTAGGATGATACATGTTGATGTATGTAGGTCCCCTGTCTACATATGCCAGGACCGGTTCTTTGTACTTCATTACATTCTCTGATGATCTTTCGAGATTCAGACCTATGTTCCTGTTGAAACACAAATCCGAACCTTTTGAGATATTCACAGAATATGATTTAGAAGTAGAAAACCAAAACACGGGTATAAGTATTATGTCCTTTGATGAGATCGAGGAGGAGAATACTTGAGCACGAAAATCCTGGATTATTCTAAAGGAGAATGAGATTCTCTCTCAGCATTACTCCTCCGTATACACCATAGCACAATGGTATATCGGGGCGGAGCAATAGCACCCTATGTGATAAGGTGTGCTCTATGATGAGTACTACTGAGTTACCTATTTCCTTTTTGGGAGTTATGCATTTGAGAAGCTGCATACCTATTGAATAGGGCTCAAATCAAATTAGTTGCCTACAACTTCATATGTGATATGGAAAGGGAAGAGCCCATATCTTAAGTTAGTTAAGATTTGGGGTTGACCGGCCTATGTCTAAAAGCAAAAACCGGACAAGCTCGAGGCAAGGTCTGTTATGAACAACTGGAAAGGTTCCAGCTATACAAACAACAGCTGATGATTTGATAGAACCAAAGGATTCAGTAGAAACCAACGAACCTCAGCCTCTCCGCCGATCTAGTAGGGTTCCTCACCCACCTGAGAGATACTTCGGTTACTCTATGACAGTGGGAGCGAGGATTGCATCATGAGATGATGACCCAACTAGTTTCGAGCTGGCCATCAGGAGTGGGACTCTGTAAGAATGGCTGAATGCTTAGCGATCTGAGATGGAATCCATATACACCAACAAAGTATGGACTTTGGTTGCTATATCTGAAGGGTTAAATCCCCATCAGGAGCAAGTATATCTTGAGAAGATTACTTGGTGTAGATGGAAAGGTTGAGACTTTCTAAGCTAGACTTGTTCAAGCTTTTCGTCATCAACCAGGCGTGGATTATGATGAAACCTTTTCAAGTGGCTATGCTTAAGTCCATCCAGATCCTACTCGCCACGGCTACATACCATGACTACGATATCTGGCGGTTGGGTGCCATGACTGCTTTTCTAAATGACGTTTTAGAAGAGGACGTCTATAAGTACACAGCCAGAGGGCTTCGTAGACAGTGGGAGCAGCGGAAACGTGTACAAGATGCTTTATAGGATAAAGCAGGTATCGCGGAGTTGGAACATCTGTTTTGATGTGTTAGTCAAAGAGTTTGATATCATCAAAATGGAAGATGAACCTTGTATATACAAAAAGGTAGTAGGGAGTATGGTGGTGATCCTCGTAGAGTACGTGGATGACATACTCTTGATAGGGAAGGAGTTTTCCTATGCTACGCTCGGTCAATCTCCGCTTATCACAAGGATTCTCCATATAGGATCAAAGTGATATCTCCTAAATCCTGGGTTTTGGATCTATGAGATAGATCTAATTGGATGTTAGGATTCTCACTAGTTGTAGTGAGATGGTATCAATCGATCCTGGGGAGAATCACTGGAAGGGTTCCACGGTGATAAGGACGACTGAAAGTCAGTCACAGGCATTGTCTTTACCCTCAGTAAATGGGCGGTATGTTGGAAGAGTTCCAAGATAGATACTGTAGCTAACTAGACGATAAAGGCAGGATACATCGCTACTTGAAATGCTACCAAAGAGGCAGTCTGGATGTATATTTGTTCATGAGATGAACTTAGTTCCTCCCATTGTGTGACAATGGAGTTGTGGCTTATGCCAAGGAACGCCGGTCCCATCAGTGATCCAGACATATTCTAAGACGGTGTCACCTGATCATGGAGATAGTTGATCTCCAGGGTGATCGAGGTTAGGAGAGTAGACTCAGAGGACAACACGGCAGATCCACTCACAAAGGCCTTTTCCCAGAGAGAGACTTTTATGGGATGGTTGAGTATGAGATACTACAACCACTGCTACAGATGGCCCTAGTGCAAGTGGAAAATTGTTAGTTATATGTATGCCCTAGAGGCCATTACTATACATAGGATGTATATTGTAGTGGATGCTTGGACATATATAGGGAGGACTTTCTTGCTCGACATGATAGTATGCTATCTGGTTGAACTTTACCTTAACGTGTACACTGATTGTCTCTCTGTTACATGTTGGTAAAGCCCTTAGGATATGTACTTGACTACCTGGACTATGATGCGGATCATACTAGTGGGGACATGGTAGTCCATAAGTACATCCTTCAAAGTCCCTAGTCGTGGGTATATCGAGACGGGGCATCGATATACCAGAGTAGACTAGCGTATACCTTCTCGACCCATACAGATGGGCGATGGATGATCCCATATCCATTGGTGTTTGACATCAGAGATGATATACGGATGCTCAGTGGAGACTGGGTACACTGGACGGACTCGCCGAGAACTCCCAGATGGTATTATACCTTACGTCAGATGGCAGTTCTCTGGTGACACTGGTACAGAGTAGTCTGTTGACCCGAGATCGTCATAGAGTCTTGTGTGGTTCCCACTGTGCTTTGATTTCCACCTTACCACGTCCAAGAGGGCGTGCAAAACGGTGGCTTTTGGGTACAGTCCCGAATCACATGGAGGCAATGAGCGATAGGAGGGGATTCGTCTCTCCCGGTATAGGGAGTTGATGTTGCGCTGTGTTCGATTGGCTATAACCGGAAATCCCTGGCCAGGGTTGCTGAGATTTACTAGTAAGTGTTACCTGTAGTTTCTCAAACTGTTATAGACCTCATATCGACACGACTTATCGAGCTATTGGGGTCTGACGTTTACCACCCCTAGGCAAGATATGCGACATATCAGACGACGAGACCGGACTGTACGGTAAGTGTTACTGGTTGGATTCACAGGAGTGTGAGCGGGCTTGCTCGTCGATCTTATGATCGCTCAATACCCGGGTGGCCGTTACGTTTAGCAGACCGCTTGCGGCTTGTGGGTGTTTGATATGATCATCACCTGCTGCCGGCGTATTGACGAGTCTTTAGAGTCCTACACAGAGGTTTCCTGGCTCAAGCAAAACGAAATAGGAGCGCATATGAGATATGTGCGGGACCGAGAATAATGCGTGTATGTGATACCGTATTTCATTCTCGCGATGAATGTGTCGAATGGTTATATGCGATATAACCTAGTTATCGAATCAAGGATTGATTCGATAAAACGATACATTGTATACTAGTCGGTTGTGTGCGACATGACCGGATCATTGAATCAAGTGTTGATTTAATGATTTAATGCATAAATATATATTTGATATATTACTTTGCATTAACTAGTATTGGTTCACTTTAAATGGTTTTTCTCACTTGTTTGTGCACATTGTATATGTGATATATTTTTGTGCACAAGATTGTATCATGTTTGATGATGCATGATAACTTGGGTTTGTGTAAAGATTAAACTATGGTTATATGGATGGTTAGGGTTTTATTTTCTTATTCATTTATTTATTTATTTATTCTTTTTGGAAAATAAAAAGCATAATGAGAAAAATGGTGGCTTTCTTTGTTTGCATCTTGAAGCTTCATGAAGCTTTGACTAAGTGACCATTTTGTCTCATGCTTAACCCTAACCACTCCATCTAACCTTAGTTAAATCTCTACACTAAACCATGGTTTGTATATGATAAGAATTGATTTTTCTTTTCTATTTGATAATTCTTATCATATCTTTATCTTCATCTTCTTCATCTTCAAGATGAAGAAAACCTAGCTACCTTCAATGGCAACTAGTGAAAATAAGTAAGAAATCCAATTCTAAAGTGAACCCACTTCCTATTTCTTCATCCTCTACCTCTTGCCAAGTAGTATAGGGTGTTCTCTTCACAAGTTTCATGACTTGGTGAAGTGGGAGCTTGATCTTGTGATGCCTCGACGTAGATCATCTTCGGCATCGTAGTCGATGACCTAGCCCGCCCATTTCTCCGATGAAGCCGACGCTAGAGCCCGGGATTCGATTTGGACAGCGAGGAGACTTCATCATGGAGCTATGGAGGTGGAGAAACGGATCTACAAAGGTTGTATTTCCGTTCTTTTAGTTTAGTTGTAAACTAGTTTTATTGTTTCGCCTATATATCTAGTTAACGATCCGTATTAGGGTTTCTCGGCACCCGTAAAATTTGAAATTGGCATGGTTGATGCCTTGTGAGACCTCATTAGTGTGCCTAGGAACCCTACAGGATACCGGATCAGGATCTCATATCTGTAATTCTTTGCAGGCGTTGAGAAAGCGTAGAGTTTTGAAGGCAGGTGACATGACCCTCAGAGTTGCAAACGGTGCTAGCATGGATGCTGAGGCCGTGGGGGACTATCACCTGGGATTGTCGGATGGACACATTTTGGTTTTACGTAGTTGTTATTATGTACCAAATGCAACCTGTAATATCATTTCTGTATCTTTATTATCTAAAGAAGGTTATGAATTTGCATTTGTAAGTAATGTAGTGAACATTCACCTTAATCAAGTTTTGATTGGGTCAGGTACATTGAACAACGGTATATACGTATTAAACCTGCCACAGATTTTCAATTCCAGAATACACACAAAAGAAAGTCTCCAGAAATCAATAAAACTTTCTTATGGCATTGTAGACTGGGTCACATCAATGAGAGAAGGTTGACTAAGTTACATACAGAAGGATATTTGGATCCGTTCAAATATCAATCGTATGCAACTTGTCAATCCTATCTCAAGGGAAAGATGATAAAGACTCCGTTCACTGGACACGGAGTAAGAGCGAGCGAGCTCTTGGGACTCGTACACAGCGACGTGTGCGGTCCAATGTCTACACATGCGCGAAGCGGTTATTCTTACTTCATTACTTTTACGGATGATTTCTCAAGGTTCGGACATGTCTTCTTGATGAAGCATAAATCCGAAGCTTTTGAAAAGTTCCAGGAATATAAGAATGAAGTAGAAAAACAAACAGGCAAAAGTATCAAGACACTAAGATCTGATCGAGGTGGTGAATACTTGAGTGCCGAGTTCCTGGGTTACTTAAAAGAGAATGGAATTCTTTCTCAGCTTACTCCTCCATACACTCCGCAACATAATGGTGTATCGGAGAGACGGAACCGAACCCTATTGGATATGGTACGGTCCATGATGAGTAACGCTGAGTTGCCGCGATCGTTCTGGGGATATGCGCTAGAAACAACTGCATACCTTTTGAACCGTGTTCCCACTAAGACTGTGCCTACCACACCATATGAGTTATGGAGTAGGAAGAAACCCTATCTTCAATACTTGAAGATTTGGGGATGTCCAGCTTATGTTAAAAAGCAGCATGCGGACAAACTAGAAGCACGCTCAGTACTGTGCAAATTTGTAGGATACCCAAAGAACTCCAGGGGGTATCTTTTCTATTACGTAGAGGAACAAAAAGTTCTTGTTTCTCGTAATGCCCATTTTCTGGAACACCAGTTCATAGAAAAGGAAATAAGTGGGAGCGCAATAAAAATGGAAGAAATTCCGGAACCACAAGCTATTACTGAAAGCTTAGTAGAACCAGAGGGTTCGAAAGATCAAGACATTCCCATGCCACTCCACAGGAGTAGTAGGCAGTCTCATCCGCCCGAGAGATACTACGGTTTTCTCATTGACGGGTATAGAGAAGATTGCATCATAGATTTTGATGAGCCTACTAGCTTCCAGCAAGCCATTCCGAGCGTCGACTCGGTAAAATGGCTGGATGCAATGCGGACCGAGATGGAGTCCATGTACACCAACAAAGTATGGACGTTGGACATTGCTCCAGATGGGGTAAAACCCGTAGGATGCAAGTGGATCTTCAAAAGGAAGATTGGTGTAGATGGACAGGTTGAGACCTATAAAGCTAGACTGGTTGCAAAGGGTTTTCGTCAAAGACCTGGTTTGGACTATGACGAAACCTTTTCTCCAGTAGCTATGCTGAAATCCATTCGGATCCTTCTTGCCATTGCTGCCTTCCACGATTATGAGATTTGGCAGATGGACGTAAAGACAGCTTTTCTAAATGGACATTTAGAGGAGTGTGTCTATATGGACCAGCCAGAGGTTTTCATTCAGAGTGGGAGCAGCGGAAAGGTGTGCAAGTTGCTTAAGTCCATTTATGGACTAAAGCAGGCATCGCGGAGTTGGAACATCTGTTTTGATGAGACGGTCAAGGAATTTGGCTTTATCAAAAATCCAGATGAACCATGCATCTATTGTAGATTTGTAGCGAGAACTGTAGTATTCCTCGTTTTATACGTGGATGACATTCTCTTAATAGGAAATGACATTCCTATGCTACAATCTGTCAAGGGGTTCTTGTCACACAGGTTCTCCATGAAAGACCTGGGTGATGCCTCATACATTCTGAGTATCCGGATCTACCGTGATAGATCCAAGAGGATATTAGGACTTTCACAGTCCAGGTACATCGACACCATACTGAAGAGGTTCAGTATGGAAGATTCTAAGCGCGGTAATCTACCGGCTTGTCACGGGATCACCCTCTCCAAAGAGATGTCTCCCAAGACTGATTTGGAGAGGGATCGCATGTCTATTATACCCTACGCTTCTGCGGTAGGCTCTATAATGTATGCGATGTTGTGTACCAGACCGGATGTGGCTTATGCATTGAGTGTGGTAAGCAGGTATCAGTCAAACCCTGGGGAGAAACATTGGATAGCAGTAAAGAACATTCTCAAGTACCTGAGAAGGACTAAGGAGATGTTCTTGGTGTATGGCGGAAAAGACCTCCAGATTGAGACCTTTGCTGACTCCAGCTTCCAGAGTGACAAGGATGATTCCAAGTCCATGTCGGGTTTTGTCTTTACCCTCAATGGAGGGGTGGTGTGTTGGAAGAGCTCCAAACAGGAAACCGTTGCTGACTCGACTATGGAAGCGGAATACATCGCTGCATCTGATGCTGCAAAAGAAGCTGTCTGGATGAGGAAGTTCTTGAGAGAACTTCAGGTGGTTCCGTCCATTGTTGACCCAATACCTCTGTATTGCGACAACAACGGGGCTATAGCTTTAGCGAAGGAACCCAGGTCCCATCAGAAATCCAGACACATCTTGAGGCGGTATCACCTGATCAGAGAGATCGTGGATCGCCAGGAGATCGAGGTTCGGAGGGTTGCTTCAGAAGATAACACAGCAGATCCATTCACCAAGGCCTTGCCCCAGACTCAGTTCGAGCGGCTGATCGAGATGATAGGTCTTCGGTACGCCAGTACATGGCCTTAGTGCAAGTGGGAGATTGTTAGTGTATATGCCCTAGAGGCCATTACTGTATCATACTAGTTTGTATATTACATGATGGAAGCTTGGGATATTCACAGTTGTATATACAATCTTGCTCGAAATGGTAGTATGCTACTTGGTTTGTCTCTGCTTTAATATGTGCATGTGTTTCTTTTAGCATATCGCTGATATACATATTAGTAGAGCCCTCAGGATCTTTGCTTGATTACCAGCGTTGTGATGGCGCTCACACTCGTGGGAGCTGGGTGATCTATAAGCACATCCTTATACAGGTCCCTAGTCGTTGGACTATCGAGACAGGGCATCGATACTCCGGAGTAGACTAGCGTATGCACTTCTCATCCCAGCGTGGGAGACGGTCTGTCCCACAGCCATCAGTACGTCGTACTTGAGATAGTATGCGGGTGCTCGTTAGGTTACGCGTACACTGGACAGGACTCGTCGGGAACTGTTGGTTGGTATTATACCTATCGTCAGTTATCAGTTCCCAGGTGACATGAGTACATCTTAGTCCGTTGACTTGACACTGTCACTTCGCCTCGAGTGTGTTCCCACTGCACTTTGATTACTACCCTACCACGGCTCAAAGGAGTCGTGCAAACAGGTAGTAGTTGGGTGCAGTCCCGAAGCACTTGGAGGCAGTGACGGTTAGACAGGATTCGTCTCTCCCGATATTGGGGGTTGACATCGCGCTGTGTCCAGGAGAGCCATTACACGAGTAGTCCCTGGCCAGGGCAAGCGAGATATACTGGTAGGTTTCCAGTGTTATCTCAGGGTGTTCTGGGCTACACTCCGACACGACTTGTACCGCTATTTGGGGACTGACGTTCACCGCCCCCTAGCCCGCCATGCGATGTATCAGACGAACAGACCGGACTGTACGGAGACTGTCACATACAGGCTCAGTAGGAGTTCAGATGGGGTTCACCTCGTCAGTCTTCTTATCGACATTTGCCTGGGGACCGTTACCTACAGCTAGTGCCGCTTGCGGTCTGTGGTTAAACCCACTGCCAGCGTAGTGTCGAGTCTTTAGAGTCCCACACAGAGAGCTATTCGCCTTTAGGCAAAATGAGTAGAGGTCGCATGGTTTTGCGACAGGGTTCGTTTCACATCCGCGCACTTGTGCACGTTTGCTGTCCGGACAGCTTATACTAGCGGGCTTTGGTTTAAGCCAGATCCTAGTATAGATTTGGGATTGGTTTTTTCTCATTGTATTCGTGTTCCTCGGATCACGAATACGGGTGCGTATGTACAGTTACTTGAGACAGAGGGAGAGGACTTTGATTAGGGTTAATGACTATTGTCATTTTATTAACCCTAATGCTTATGTGTGTATTATGGTTAATTGATATTAGTTTAATATAATTGTGCATGGTTATGGTTGTTGACCATTTGACCTCCTTGACTTGTTGACCTAGGTTGACACTTTGACCATCATCATTTCATTTGGAAGATGCTCTTTGATCCTTGCAAATTGCATTAAAAATGAAATGATAATGGTCATGTCTTGATTAACCATGACAATTATCCAGCTAATTATCTAATTAGAATAATTCACACATATATGAGAGAATGCTTCATATTTTCTCTCATTCTATTATTCATTTTCTCTCTCTTGTTCTTCCTCTCCCTCAAGCTCTCCCCTCTCATGTGTTGAGAAACACTTGAGCTTGAGAAAAACCCTTTCTTGATAATCTCTACTCTCATCTAGGGTTCAAGGATTAGTACTTCTTGCACCCTAGTTACTTCTAGCTTGGAGTTGAAGCCAAAGGTCGAGGCTTTCGGGTGGATCTTTCTTCGACGTGAGAAGACGACTAAGGTGACCTCCTTCCACCACTCCAAGGAGCAAGGAGAGAAGGACATAAAGCCCAAGGTATAACCTTTCTAGCACTTAGCTAGTTTCTAGTTAGCTTTAGCTTGTTTTTGTTTAGCAAAGATCCTTCTTTGTCTAGTCCATGTTGCCTAAGTTGATAAAAATTTGATTTTTATTCCGTTTTCCGCCTCCCCGCAAGTACCGGGGTAGGCAACGTGGACTTACACTACACACACACACATACACACACACACACACACAACACACATATATATATGTGTGTGTGTGTGTGGCGGGGGGGCTTCACTAATGGTCTTTTCCTTTTCCCTGTTTTAGAACCAATGGCTTCTCTCCCTTACTTCCCTTTTACTCGCTCAGATGCTGCTTTTTCGCAATCGCCGTCAGACGAAGAAGCAATGGCGATGATTCGGGCCCATGACAAAAACTGTACTAATTTGCTCTTATGGGGTACCTGGTATGGGCATATCATTTGGGGCCGCCTCAGCTTTCTTTGCGAAGTGCCAACAGAGCCTCTTCGCCCAGTCTTGCCGATGGAGCGTCCGCAGACTGCCTTTGCAGTGCAGGTGGTGGATTGGACTCCTACAGGCCGGCTTGAGCCGTCGACAGCTGGGATACCAAACCAGCCTTTGCCAGCCATAGACATCTTGGGGCGTCGTATTTGCCAAGGTGAAGCCCAGCCATGAGGACAAGTCTATAAAATAGGGCTTACCCCTCGCCATCCAACGGGCTACCTTCTCTGGGCTCGCTATATCTTGTCCGCTCATCGTGCGCGACTGCAGAAGGTCGGGCTTTTTCAGACGGTGTACGCGTCTCTCTTTCATTATCAGTCTCCCCATGTCTGGTGGGTTAAAGCTTTCCTAAATCAATGGAATCTTCCCACCAACACTTTCTTGCTAGGGGATCGCGAGGTCTCGATTTTCCTGGAAAAGTTCCGCGAGATTTCCGGATTGCCGAACAGGGGAGAGCACTATGAAGAATTGCTGCCTCCCGATGAGTATGCATTCGCGACTGTGCCTGCTATGCTTGATGGCTTATAGACCGAAACTGCCGTCCGTCATAAGTATCAAAGTCTAATCAAGACTCTGGGTATTTTTGAGAAGCTGTTCGCGGAGTCAGAGGGACAGGGCGTCACTTTTAAGAGTTTTATCGCCTGCGTCCTCCGTGAAGATGTCCTATCAAAGGAGGTTCCGAAATTTGTGAATATTAACGACCCCTTTGGGTTTGGGTTGAATAAGCTGCCAGCCAAAGAAAAGGGTTTACCGCAGTTTTACATCCCGATCATGCCGGCAGTGTCCTTCGATTCAATTGTGGCTCCCGGCATGGACGAGGAGACCTTCTTTGTTGGTTTTATCAGCCTTTGGCTCAGCTGGTTTGCCATTCTAACGCATCGACGCTTCATGAGAGCCTCTGTCATCTATCCCGCTCATCGTGTAGACGAAGGGGCATGATTGGCTGTTGGCATTGCAGGGTTATCGCACTTATACAATGGGCTGAGCACTGCGGCCAACTCTTCGACCCCGGGTGTAGACGTGGTGAGTTTCTCCCTCCACTATTTTACGTCGTGGATTGACATGCACGTATTGGGGACATTTGCAGCGCACCAGAGGCTGGATTTCTATAATGCTTACACCTTCCCGCGGCTCATGAGGTTGGTGGACACTTCTGCTCCTGATCCGACTCAGCTAGGGGCTCTTCGTGTTTTGCTTAACCCGTATGCTAATGAAGGCGGGATGGTATTCAATGACCGAGTCCTCTCGGCTCCTTCAAGACCTGTTCAACAGTTGTTCGATTTATCGAAAGGGGGAGCACCATCCTTGAAACCTAAGGAAGCCATGCATTTGTATTCAATTAGGCCGGGTTATTTGGTGTTCCGTCGAAATGATACGGTTCTTTTTATGCGGTATAATCTGCACCGCTTTGCCCGGCAATTGGGTTATAACCAGGGTGTTACCTTCGAGGCATTCATGGTGGAGCCTAGCTCGTATTTGGGAGTTGTTCGTGATGCCACCCATCACTTCATGCGGCTGAACACTGGCTCTCGCTTCATAATCCTCGAGGCCGACTACATTCCAAGGTGCGTGGGGGCTTTTACGGGTTGGTACCGCCACCGAGTTGGTCCTTATAGGGTTCCTAGGCACTCTCAAGAGGTCTCACAAGGCATCAACCATGCCAATTTCAAATTTTACAAGTGCCGAGAAACCCTAATACGGATCGTTAACTAGAATTTTAGGCGAAAAACGAATCTAGTTAACAACTTAACTAAAGATAAGAAGCTACAACCTTTGTAGATCCGGTTCTCCACTTCCTTAACTCCACGTAGACGTCCTCTCGCTGTCCGTCTCGAATCCCGGACTCAAGCATCGGCTTCATCGAAGAAATGGGCGGGCAAGGTCGTCGGCTTCGTGCCGAAGATGATCTACGTCGAGGTTACACAAGATCAAGCTCCAACTTCACCAAGTTGTGAAACTTGTGAAGTAAACACCCTATACTACTTGGCAAGAGGTAGAGGATGAAGAAATAGGAGATGGGTTCACTTTAGAATTTGATTTCTCTCACTTTTGCTCAAGTTGCCATTGATGGACTTAAGCTTTTCTTGAAGAAGAAGATGATCAAGAAGAAGAAAGAATATGATAAGTATTAATTCAAATTGAAAAGTAAATGAATACTTATCATATACTAACTAGGGTAGAGTGTAGAGAATAGACCATGGTTACTTGGATGGGTTAGGGTTAAGCATGAAGACAAGAATGGTTAAGAAGTCAAAGCTTCATGAAGCTTCAACTAGAAACAAATAAAGCCACCATTCTTATCTAAATCATTTCCAAATAAATAAATGAACAAATAAATAAATAAATGAATATGTAAAACCCTAATCATCAAATTAAACATGGTTTAATTCTATACACTTAACTAAATGATCAAGTATCATCAAACATGATACAAATATGTGCACAAAAGTATATCACATATACTTCTTGCACATCAAGTGAGAAAATCCATATAAAGTGAACTAATACTAGCTAATGCAAAGTAATATATCAAATATATAATTATACATTAAATCATTAAATCAACACTTGATTTAACGATCCGGTCATATCGCATATAACCGACTAGTATCCTATGTATCGGCTTATCGAATCAATCCTTGATTCGATATCTAGGTTATATCGAATATAACCAATCGATACATCCATCGCGAGAATGAAATATGGTATCACATACACGCATTATTCTCGGTCCTGCACATATCTCATATGCGCTCCTATTTCGTTTCGCTTGAGCCAGGAAACCTCTGTGTAGGACTCTAAAGACTCGACAATACGCCAGTAGCAGATGATGATCATATCAAGCACCCACAAGCCGCAAGCGGTCTGCTAAACGTAACGGCCATCCGGGTATTGATCGATCAGAAGATCGACGAGCTAGCCCGCTCACTTTCCTGTGAATCCAACCAGTAACACTTACCGTACAGTCTGGTCTGTTCATCTGATATGTCGCATATCAAGTCTAGGGGTGGTAAACGTCAGACCCCAATAACCGATAAGTCGTGCCGATGTGAGGCTCATAACGGGTCGAGAAACTACTGGTAACACTTACCAGCAAATCTCTGATCAGCCCTGGCCAGGGACTTCCCTGTTACGGCCAATCGAGCACAGCGCAACATCAACCCCTAATACCGGGAGAGACGAAACCCCTCCTATCGCTCATTGCCTCCATATGACTCAGGACTGTACCCAAAGACCACCGTTTTGCACACCCTCATGGACATGGTAAGGTGGAGATCAAAGTACAGTGGGAATCATACAAGACTCTATGACGATCTCGGGTCTACAGACTAACCTGCACAAGTGTCACCTGAGAACTGCCATCTGACGTGAGGTATAATACCATCTGGGAGTTCTCGGCGAGTCCATCCAGTGTACCCAGTCTCCACTGAGCACCCGTATATCATCTCTGATGTCAAACACCAATGGATATGGGATCATCCATCGCCCATCTTATGGGTCGAGAAGCGTATACGCTAGTCTACACTGGTATATCGATGCCCCGTCTCGATACACCCAGGACTAGGGACCTTGAAGGATGTACTTATGGACTACCATGTCCCCACTAGTATGATCTGCATGATAGTCCAGGTAGTCAAGTACACATCCTAAGGGCTTTACCAACATGTAACTATAAGACAGTTTAAAGAGACTAGTGTACATGTTAAGATAAAGAGTAACCAGATATCATACTATCATATCGAGCAAGAAAGTCATCTCTATATATGTCCAAGCATCCAATATAATATACATCATCTATACAATACTGGCCTCTAGGGCATACATACAACTAACAATCTCCCACTTGCACTAGGGCCAGCTGCTGTAGTATCGCATACCGAGCATCCCGAAGAGTCTCTCAAACTGTATCTGGGGAATGGCCTTCATGAGTGGATCCGCCGTGTTGTTCTTCGTGTCAACCCTCCTGATCTCGATCTCCCGGCGATCAACTATCTCCCGGATCAGGTGATACCGCCTCAGAATATGCCTGGATCGCTGATGGGACCTGGGTTCCTTGGCCAAAGCCACCGCTCCATTGTTATCGCAATACAAAGGTATTGGATGCTCAATGGATGGAACCACTCCAAGTTCAGTAATGAACTTCTTGATCCAGACAGCCTCTTTAGCAGCATCGTTGGCAGCGATGTATTCAGCCTCCATCGTCGAGTCTGCCACGGTTTCCTGCTTGGAACTCTTCCAGCTAACCGCCCCTCCGTAAAGGGTGAAGACAAAGCCCGACTGCGACTTAGAGTCGTCCTTATCACTCTGGAAGCTCGAATCGGTAAAGGACTCCACTTGGAGTTCTCCGTTACCATACACCAAGAGCATCTCTTTAGTCCTTCGTAAGTACTTGAGAATGCTCTTCACAGCTGTCCAGTGACTCTCTCCAGGATCAGCTTGATACCTGCTCACTACACTTAGTGAGTATGCAACATCGGGTCTGGTACATAGCATCGCGTACATGATAGAGCCTACAGCCGAAGCATAGGGTATCCCTTGCATGCGAGCTCTCTCCAAATCAGTCTTGGGAGACATCTCTTTGGAGAGAGTGACTCCAGAGATCGTGGGCAACTTCCCACGCTTGGATTCTTCCATACTAAACCTCTTTAGTATGGTGTCAATGTACCTGGATTGGGACAATCCCAAAATCCGTTTGGATCTATCTCTATAGATCCTAATTCCCAATATGCAAGAGGCATCACCAAGATCTTTCATTGAGAATCTTTGTGATAAGAAAAGCTTAACCGATTGCAGCATAGGAATATCATTTCCTATCAAGAGTATGTCGTCCACGTACAATACGAGGAAGACAACCTTACTCTCTGCCACCTTCATGTAAATACAAGGTTCATCTGGGTTTTTGATGAAATCAAACTCTTTGATAACGACGTCAAAGCAGATGTTCCAACTCCGCGATGCTTGCTTTAATCCATAAATGGATTTAAGCAGCTTGCATACCTTCCCGCTGCTCCCACTGTCTACGAAGCCCTCTGGCTGAATCATGTACACGCACTCTTCTAAATCACCATTTAGAAAGGCGGTCTTAACATCCATTTGCCAGATTTCGTAATCATGATATGCAGCGATGGCAAGCATTATCCGGATGGATTTAAGCATAGCCACTGGAGAAAAGGTTTCGTCATAGTCCACACCTGGTCTTTGACGAAAACCTTTTGCAACAAGTCTAGCTTTAAAAGTCTCCACTTTCCCATCTACACCAAGTTTCTTCTTGAAGATCCACTTGCTCCCAATGGGCTTTACCCCTTCAGGAGGAACTTCCAAAGTCCATACTTTGTTGGTGTACATGGATTCTATCTCGGACCGCATAGCATCCAGCCATTTCACTGAGTCCCTACTCATGATGGCCTGCTCGAAGCTAGTTGGGTCATCATCCTCCATGATGCAATCCTCGCTCCCTCCATCCATAAGAAAACCGTAGTATCTCTCAGGCTGGCAAGGAACCCTACTAGATCGGCGGAGAGGCTGAGGTTCATTGGGAGCTACTGAATCTTCTGGTTCCACTAAATCTTCAGTTACGGTTTGTGTATCTGGAACTTCTTCCAGCTCTACCACTTTGCCACTAATTTCTTTTTCAAGGAATTCATTTTCTAAAAAGGTGGCATATTGAGAAACAAACACCTTTTGTTCTTCAGCATGGTAGAAAAGATACCCTTATGAATTCTTAGGATATCCCACAAACTTGCAAAGAACTGACCGTGCCTCGAGTTTGTCTGGATTTTGCCTTTTGACATAGGCCGGACAACCCCATATCTTAACTCGTTTAAAATATGGTCTCTTCCCACTCCATATCTCATATGGCGTGGTAGGTACAGATTTAGATGGAACTTGATTCAATAGGTATGCTGCTGTTTCCAGCGCATATCCCCAGAAGGAAATAGGTAACTCAGCTGTGCTCATCATAGAGCGCACCATATCTAATAGGGTGCGGTTCCTCCGTTCTGATACACCGTTGTGCTGTGGTGTATATGGAGGAGTCAACTGAGAGAGAATCCCATTCTCTTTTAGGAAGTCCAGGAATTCATTGCTCAAGTATTCACCTCCTCGATCAAATCGAAGGATTTTAATACTTTTTCCGGTTTGGTTCTCGACTTCTTGTTTATATTCTCTAAATTTCTCAAAAGCTTCTGATTTGTGTTTCATCAGGAACACATATCCGAATCTAGAGAGATCGTCAGTGAATGTAATGAAGTACGAAGAACCATCCCTGGCATGTGTAGACATGGGACCGCATACATCACTATGTATCAGTCCTAATAGCTCAGTAACTCTTTCTCCGTGTCCCGTAAACGGAGTTTTGGTCATCTTGCCTTTGAGACATGACTGGCAAGTGTCATAAGATGAAAATTCAAACGGATTTAAATATCCATCTTTATGCAACTTAGCTAGTCGTGTCGCATTGATGTGACCCAGTCTACAATGCCACAAGAAGGATTCGTTCAGTTCAGAACTCTTCCTCTTGTGTGTGTTTGTTATGCTTAGAACTGTTGATTGATTTAGAACATAAATGCCATTGCACAACGTGCCTGATCCAACCAACTTTTGGTTACGGAAAATGTTCAAAACATTGTCCTGTAATACAAAATTATATCCCTCTTTACTTAGCAAAGAAACCGATATAATGTTGCATATCAGGTTCGGCATGTAATAGCATTCGTTCAGAACCAATGTATTACCAGTTGGTAATACAAGGTGATATTCCCCGACAGTCTTAGCGGCAACAATTGCACCATTTCCAACTCTAATGTCTTTATCACCTTTTCCAAGTTCTCTACCTTTTCTAAGCCCATGTAACTGATTACATATATGGGATCCTGACCCGGTATCTAATACCCAGGACGTAGGGCAAATGGAGAAACAGTTCTCTGTAACGAACACACCCGAAGAAAATGCATCATCATGTACTTTCTTCAATCGGGTGGCATGGAAATCCTGGTATTCCCCTATATCCTGTTCATTCCTATAACTCTTATAAGAAAGAACGGAACCAACGTTCCCCAGCACAGTATAACATGCGGGTTCGGTCAATACATCCATATTATTATCTTGATTAAGGCATGAAATGGTCGCTACCTGGAGAGAGAGAGAAGAAAACACTTTAGCGTATGCTCGTGCAAGATCAGATTGGTTATTATCTTATCTAATCAGGATGGCTCCCACTGGTTTTTATCAAATCTTCCTTCAAACCCTAAAAGGAAAGACTAGCCGGGATTAATTACACCCTACAACTTCGTCGATCTTTCAGCCAGGCCAGTGTCGGTACTTTGAGGGAGGTTCCCCGTGCTTTCGCACGGACCTAATTAATGTAAACCTCGTTTTCCCAGAGGCGTAACCCCGTTGACACCTTTCTAGACACATACTTGATCGGCTAATTGTAGTGTGCAAAACTCTCCCAGGAGTAACTCTTACTCGCAGTGGGTATCGGGATCCAACTATCTCATAGAAGGTATGCAATCTCATTGCAAATTTCAACACTTGAAATTCCCGATAATATTTTGCTCCTAGCAGCTATATGACCTTAACATAGTCAACAAATCATAAGTGCTAGTCAAGTTCAACCCGTCATTTCCTGATTGAATTAAACCCACCCGCACGACCCTTAACATAGTCAACAAAGTCGCACAACTACCCTAATCCAATCTGCATCATATGCATAAGCAGATAAATACTGGTCAGCTACCGCACACTACGCCTTAACATAGTCAACAAACGTAGCACGAATACTAACTAGTACTTATCTGAAATGACGGAGGGCTACGACAGGTTTTTCTGAAAACCTATTGCGTAATGAACTTGATATCGTTGTAGAATCAAATGAAGTTTTGAAATGGAGTGATTTTGAGGCTTTTCTAGTTTTGTTAAAGGGGTCACTCCCGGTGAAGAGATCGTCGGCCGTTTCCTCGTCGAATGAGGTGCGGGATATATCATATATATCACTGTGCAAAGCAAAAACTATAGAAGCAATCAAAAATCAAACCGAGTGTGTAGCATCTGCCAGTTATTGCTAAAGGAGTCACTCCCGGTGAAGGGATCTCGGTCCTTTCCTCATCGAATAAGGTGCAGGATATATCACATATACCGCTGTGCAAAGCAAGAACTGTAGCTACCTGTTTTATTTAAAATTTGATTCTACAACATCTTAGGTTTCTTTTCTTTCATTAATCACATTAATGAAGTCCCATCATTTAAGTCACCTAAACATCACAGATAAATACGACGTACACTTATGCCATCCGCATTTGCTTGGATGTCCCCTCGTGCACCGTTAGGTTAGGTAACTAACGACAGAACATAAGTAACGTCTATATAATATATCATATATACTATATACTGTATCTATCAGAGAACATCACATGATCACATCACAGATATCGCAACAGAAGAAACATATGAAACATTGGATATACTAGGACGTCCGTGTTTTTAATACGAGCCAGTATAAAACACGGATTCCACGGTCGTGATGAATAGCCAATCCCACACCCCTAGACCCCTACGAGAGCGGCAAGCAACCCTGCCAATTCTTGGGTTAGGAGACCCGGACTCGACTCCTCGAGTTGGTCTCCCACTGAACCCCAGAACCCGGTTACTTGTGCTCCCCTCCTTGGGTCTATCCTAATGCGGAAAAGTAAATAATATACAAAAGGTGACGACTTCCGCAACCTGGAAGTGCCCCAATAAAAGAATATTACATACAAGTTTTTACATGAATGAAAATGAAAAACACTCATCTCACATAAAAACCCCCGGCTATTCAAACACGACGATCCAATATAACATATCCAGCAACACATAACATCACATGTCATCAACGTAAGTAAATATGCGCATCCCAATTGTCGTTGACATATAGAAACGAAACCGGCGATATCACATATTACACTTACGGTCACAGAAAAGAAAGTGTAAAACTACAACAGTTGGAATCCGCAACCTCTTTAGATATCGCATGCCTAATCAAATGAAATACTTAGACATCACATGCCTAACAGTTATAAACCCCGCATTTTAGTCTCATTATCGAAAACTCTTTTCAATATCAAGTGAAACTAAACCGCTAGATTTATAACATTCATTCAGTTATCTCATAACTGTTTGTGAATTCCAATTATTGTATCCCATTCCAGATAAATAGAAAATATCAAACTTTCCGATCGAACATTCGAACACCCAAGTTTTCCCGAAACCGATCAACACATGAAATAAGTTCAAAGACATTCACTTCATGCCTCAATACCAACGGTCCAGCCGTAGAAGGGTCAAGCCAACGCCTCACATGTGGCACGCCGTACTGCCCCAAACCCGAAGGTTCAAAGGGCAGTTCAAGACGGTCACATAATCGAGTTAAGGTTTGTTGTCTTCTAGAGGGACCATCGCGTTACTTGCACTACTCAGAACGTCCTTAAACCACAGAAAAATCCAACACTTGGAAATTTTCCGGCAGGGGAAAAGTTGGGTATTTATATCCGGTCGAACTTTTTAACATATTCTAAAGTTATCCGGAAAGCCACATAGACAAGATTTGATAATCCGATCGAATCGTCGATTCCCAATACAACCCCAGAACACTCAACTCTTGAGTCAAATTAAAAATTCCCAGAAAATTCAGCATAATAAAATAGTAATTACTGTGCAAAATGGGAGTGATGATGTCATCATATTGCCGCGGAACCGCCGCAGAAGGCAGGCTTCTGCCGCGGTTCCGCCGCACTCTTTACTGTTCATGGGATAAATTTTGCATCGTAATTCCTAGATTTCCCTGCTGAATTTTTTAAGCATTTTTAATATGGAAAAATCCCAGATTTTAGAAAAAGTCCAGAGAGCACTTGGGTTTTAGGGTTTCGGGTTCGTTCGGGTTTCAAACGTCGTCTAGACTTCGCCTAAGGCTCTAGCTAGTCTCTGATACCACTGTAGGGTTCCTAGGCACTCTCAAGAGGTCTCACAAGGCATCAACCATGCCAATTTCAAATTTTACAAGTGCCGAGAAACCCTAATACGGATCGTTAACTAGAATTTTAGGCGAAAAACGAATCTAGTTAACAACTTAACTAAAGATAAGAAGCTACAACCTTTGTAGATCCGGTTTTCCACTTCCTTAACTCCACGTAGACGTCCTCTCGCTGTCCGTCTCGAATCCCGGACTCAAGCATCGGCTTCATCGAAGAAGTGGGCGGGTAAGGTCGTCGGCTTCATGCCGAAGATAATCTACGTCGAGGTTACACAAGATCAAGCTCCAACTTCACCAAGTTGTGAAACTTGTGAAGTAAACACCCTATACTACTTGGCAAGAGGTAGAGGATGAAGAAATAGGAGGTGGGTTTACTTTAGAATTTGATTTCTCTCACTTTTGCTCAAGTTGCCATTGATGGACTTAAGCTTTTCTTGAAGAAGAAGATGATCAAGAAGAAGAAAGAATATGATAAGTATTAATTCAAATTGAAAAGTAAATGAATACTTATCATATACTAACTAGGGTAGAGTGTAGAGAATAGACCATGGTTACTTGGATGGGTTAGGGTTAAGCATGAAGACAAGAATGGTTAAGAAGTCAAAGCTTCATGAAGCTTCAACTAGAAACAAATAAAGCCACCATTCTTATCTAAATCATTTCCAAATAAATAAATGAACAAATAAATAAATAAATGAATATGCAAAACCCTAATCATCAAATTAACCATGGTTTAATTCTATACACTTAACTAAATGATCAAGTATCATCAAACATGATACAAATATGTGCACAAAAGTATATCACATATACTTCTTGCACATCAAGTGAGAAAATCCATATAAAGTGAACTAATACTAGCTAATGCAAAGTAATATATCAAATATATAATTATACATTAAATCATTAAATCAACACTTGATTTAACGATCCGGTCATATCGCATATAACCGACTAGTATCCTATGTATCGGCTTATCGAATCAATCCTTGATTCGATATCTAGGTTATATCGAATATAACCAATCGATACATCCATCGCGAGAATGAAATACGGTATCACATACACGCATTATTCTCGGTCCTGCACATATCTCATATGCGCTCCTATTTCATTTCGCTTAAGCCAGGAAATCTCTGTGTAGGACTCTAAAGACTCGACAATACGTCGGTAGCAGATGATGATCATATCAAGCACCCACAAGCCGCAAGCGGTCTGCTAAACGTAACGGCCATCCGGGTATTGATCGATCAGAAGATCGACGAGCTAGCCCGCTCACTTTCCTGTGAATCCAACCAGTAACACTTACCGTACAGTCCGGTCTGTTCGTCTGATATGTCGCATATCAAGTCTAGGGGTGGTAAACGTCAGACCCCAATAACCGATAAGTCGTGCCGATGTGAGGCTCATAACGGGTCGAGAAACTACTGGTAACACTTACCAGCAAATCTCTGATCAGCCCTGGCCAGGGACTTCCCTGTTACGGCCAATCGAGCACAGCGCAACATCAACCCCCAATACCGGGAGAGACGAAACCCCTCCTATCGCTCATTGACTCCATGTGACTCGGGACTGTACCTAAAGACCACCGTTTTGCACGCCCTCATGGACATGGTAAGGTGGAGATCAAAGCATAGTGGGAATCACACAAGACTCTATGACGATCTCGGGTCTACAGACTAACCTGCACAAGTGTCACCTGAGAACTGCCATCTGACGTGAGGTATAATACCATCTGGGAGTTCTCGGCGAGTTCGTCCAGTGTACCCAGTCTCCACTGAGCATCCGTATATCATCTCTGATGTCAAACACCAATGGATATGGGATCATCCATCGCCCATCTCATGGGTCGAGAAGCGTATACGCTAGTCTACACTGGTATATCGATGCCCCGTCTCGATACACCCACGACTAGGGACCTTGAAGGATGTACTTATGGACTACCATGTCCCCACTAGTATGATCTGCATGATAGTCTAGGTAGTCAAGTACATATCCTAAGGGCTTTACCAACATGTAACTATAAGACAGTTTAAAGAGACTAGTGTACATGTTAAGATAAAGAGTAACCAGATAGCATACTATCATATCGAGCAAGAAAGTCATCTCTATATATGTCCAAGCATCCAATATAATATACATCATCTGTACAATACTGGCCTCTAGGGCATACATACAACTAACAGTCCCATCATTGCCGAGGAAAAGAGGATACTTTTCGGATATAGAGCTCCTGCCCTAACCCAAACCATGGTCGTTCCGCCGTGACCACGAATAGTGGTTCGCCCTCCATTGAAAGGTACCGATGCTTTACTTATCCCTGAGGTGGCGGATGCGGAATCAACTCCTCCTATAGTTGGCATGCCAATGCGTACTAGAGCCCAGGCAAAGGCTTCCGACAAGGCGCCATCAGTAGTTCCATCAGTTGCGGCGTCATCAATGGCAGTGTCATCTTCGGTAGTACCGCCAAAAGTGGACACTGGAGGCGAGATAGGGCAGCGCCGTATCAAAGCACCAAAGGGAAAGAAGCGATCCTCCTCCTCTAGTGTCAGCTCTGGCTCGAAAAGGAGGAAGAAGACGGTCACCGGTCTGCTCGACCTTTTGCTGGAATCCGAGCCTATTGTTCAAGACGAGCCAATATCCATGCAAGAGCCGGATGATGGTCTTCTCTTTCCGGGTTCATCTGCCGAGGAAGCCGCATAATTGGCTGAGGTTATAAGGCATTCCCAGGATGAGACTGAGAATGTGCGCGTCCCGAAGAGTCCTTATCCTGCCGCCATATTCTACGAAGATCCCCCATCAATACGGCGAATATTTATAGGTCCTCTGGAACAGGGAGGCGAGATAGCCCTCAAGCAGCCTATCTCAGCTGCATCCAAAGATGAGTTATCGTTGTGGACCGGCGGCCACGAATCTACATTTGAACCCCGGCGAGCATGCATTCTCAGGAAGGAACGTCGGCTTGAAAAAGCCATACTAGAGGCATCCCGGCGTATCGGTATGCGTGATTTCCGTATTTTCTCTTTGGCAAGTAATTTGTATCGCTTTTTATGTCTCCTTATCTTCGTAAAACATTGCAGGGACTTCAGCAATGGCAGAGAATCTGAGTTCAAGTTGCGTCCTGACTGTGGACTCTGTAAATATCCCTGATGAGACACCAATAAGTGTAGAGGGGGTCGGTACAGCTGTTATTCTTGCTGCGGAGCTTCTTCTGGCGGTCTTTGTTCCCCCGGTGTTCGTTCTCCCGGAAGAGGTGCCCTTACCGGCCGTAGATTTAATGGACCTTTCTGGTAATGACCCGGAGATTGTGTAATAGGTAATTGAGATTGCCGTTCCTGAAGTGGCGGCCGTTGCCCCTCAACTAAAAGCTGTTACACCAGCCCACGTCCCCGGTGATATGACTGAGGGTACGGAGAAGGCTGCCGAAGCTGCTATCCCTCCAGTTCAAAGCGGGAGGAGTATCGAAGGTAGTCTTCTATATTTTGTTTTAATGATCTCTCCATTATCTGAATCTTTCTGTATTTTCAGAATTACGAGGATTGGCGGCGTCCATTACGGATCTATCTCCCAGAAAGTCTTTTCAGCGTCTGCTGGAGATGGCCGTCCCGCAGGCAATATCCTCGCAATGCATCATCCTCTCTTCTGGGCAAGGTCGGTGTTATTTGACCCCCTCATTGCATTATCATTATTTCGTATAATGATGCTAATGTTAGTTTTGGAAGCTGACGACGAAGTTGAGATCCTTGACGGGCCTGGGAATCTTTTAAACCCTCCTTGTATGATTGTCGGTAAGTAAAGTTTTGACGTTGTTCCATCTATTCTTTGTTTGCAAATCCCGCTGATTGTTCATGAATCTTGACAGCTTTGCCCGTTCTTATCCCGCTGGAATCTCGTATCATTATGCCACCCGGCCCTTATGCCCGGCGCGCATCTGAACGGATGGCGAAGCAAAGTCTTTACTCCTTGTCTGCTCTTATCGAAGATCTTCGTGCTGGTAGTTTGATCACAGCCGAAGAATTTACGGCCGAAGCCAACATTTCTCTGCCCTTTCTCGCCACTTACCATGATGAAACATTGGTGCATGTCTGGGTTGAGTTTTGTCGTCGAGTGGAGGCTTGCTTACATGGTCTCGAGTGCACACGCCTTCCCTCAGAGGTTGTGGCTGCAAAGACGAGCTTGCGGGGGCTGATCGAACGGTGCGCCGCGAATCTACAATCATGTGAGAAGAGGCTTAACCGGAAATTCTCGGAGAGGGAACTGGCCTCGACTGCTTTGGGGGAACTTCAAGCTGAGCTCAATGCTAAGACCACCCATGCGTACGAACTTTGGCGGGTGCTTCAAGAAGCTATCAGGGAGGTGGTAGCTATTGATAAAGCCGTTATTTTTACTCGCGAGATAGTTGAAACTCACAAAGTTGCTGAAAAAGAGCTTGAGAGTCGGCTCGCTTCGTATCAGGCTCAACAGTCTCAGGCGGAGACCCGTCTCATAGCAATAACAAAACATGAAGCCGAGACCCAGCGGAAGAAAGATGAATTGACAAATTTATTACGTCGTCCGCCGACTTAAAGATTTTTTGTATACTCTCCCTTTTTTTTGTATTTACTTCTGAACGAGAGAATATTTTGTATTCTTTTATGACATGTATCTTGTATTCATTTTCGATTCATGAATAAAGGACGTATTTCTTTTCTATCTTACACTATCGCCTTCTTTTCTTCGCCGTGTTGTTGTCATATCACTGTAGTAAGTGTGGCCTGTAGATAACAACTCATATTGAACCCTTTGTAAAGTAATAACGGCTTAGGAAACAGGTTTGGGTCTGCTGTTCCCGCCAAAAATTTCTGCGCAAAAGAGCCCAAGTTATCAAATGGCAGCGATACGTTTAAGAAAATGTGAACCAGTATAATCCGGGCTGTATTTTGATAAATTCCCGAATGAGAAACAGCTAAATTCTGACGGTATCGAAAGCGTCTTGAAAAAACCTTCGATTTGATATATTATGGGCCTCATAATTCATCCGGGATCAAAAGTTATGAGCAAATGTGCTATGCACGTGTAATCTAAGGAAGAAAATGCTAACCAGTATTTTCCGTGCTGTATTTTGACAAACTCTCGAATGAGAAACAACTAAATTCTGATGGTATCAAAAGTGTCTCAAAAAATCCTTCGATTTGATATATTTTGGGCCTCATAATTCATCCGGGATCAAAAGTCATGAGCAAATGTGCTACGCACGTGTAATCTAAAGTAATGTTGTACTGCAAGGGGAGTGCATTTTTAGTCCCACATCGGGAAAAAGAGAGATTCCTTCCCTACCACTCCCATAAAAAATAAGAGGGGATATCTCTTAGAAAATGGAGAGAATTCAATTCTCAAACGAGACTAGTTCTCCATAAGAGCTTGCTCCCCCCATAATGCGCAAGCGCCATATGCGCCACATGCAATGCACGTGCGCCCGCCACATGCGCGCCACGTGCAACGCACGTGTGCCAAACACGTGCAACACAAGTGAGAGAATTCAATTCTCAAAGGAGACTAGTTCTCCAAAGGAGCTTGCACCCCCCATAATGCGCAAGCGCCATGTGCACCATGTGCAATGCACGTGCGCTCGCCACATGCGCGCCATGTGTTCCAAACACGTGCAACGCACGTGAGTGAATTCAATTATCAAAGGAGACTTGTTCTCCATAGGATCTTGCTCTCCCATAATGCGCATATGTGCAAGCGCCATGTGCGCTACGTGCAACACACGTGCGCCCGCCTCGTGCGCACCACGTGCAACGCACGTGCGCACCACGTGCGAGGATTCAATCTTCAAAGGAGCTTAGTACTCCAAGTTAGGGCCATAGCTGCGCCCCCATAATGCGCATATGCATAAGCTCCATATGCGCTACGTGCAAACATGCGCGCCCAACACGTGCGACGCACGTGCGCGAACGCAAAGAAACCTTTTTCATCAGCGAGAAGTTTAACCTCCAGCCTGTTCTTCCCCCCTGATGAGTGGGACATGGTTCAAAGGATACATCCCTCCACACCTTCGATATATGGCGTTGTATTCTCTCAGTGTCGTCAGAGAGGTGGTGGGTCCCAACGACCAACGTTCCTTCTTTCCAAAATAAAAAAAGAGAAGAAACTCCCCATAAGTTTCAAAGATAGACGAACCCCCCACAAGTTTTGAGAAATTTCAAAGAAAAGAGCAAGCTCTGAGAAGAAGAACTTTTCTTCAAGGTAAAATACAGAGAGATCAAACCATCTCATCAGCAAAAGAACTTAGTTCTTTTGCTAGATCATAGATCTTTAAGACAAATTGTCTTTCACAAAAGAGATTATAACATCTCATTATAAAAAAGGGGGAATAATTCAATTCTCTTAGGATCACAGATCCATAAAGGCAAAGCCTTTCACCAAGAACATAAGAGATTGAAATATCTCCTATAAAATAAGAACTTTGTTCTTAGATCCATGAGACAAACTCTCTTATAAGAGAGAATTTAATTCTCAGAGCGCAGAACTGCCTAAAAAGAGCCTTAGCACTCCAAGTTTAAAGAAGCGCATCAGTGCTCCAAATCTAGTGCACAGCGCTGCAGAGCCTTAGCGCTCCAAATTTAAAAGAAGCGCTCTGCGCTCATGATCTGGCGCTCAGCGCCAAGCGCACCACGTGCTCCTTACGTGTGCGCTACTCACCAGAAGCGCTCTGCGCTCATGATCTGGCGCTCAGCGCCAAGCATACAACGTGCTCCTCATGTGTGCGCTATTTCACCAGAAGCGCTCTGCGCTCATTGACTGGCGCTCAGCGCCAAGCGCGCCACGTGCTCCTCACATGTGCGCTACCTAAACAGAATCGCTCTGCGCTCATTGACTGGCGCTCAGCGCCAAGCGCGCCACGTGCTCCACATGTGTGCGCTACCTAAATAGAAGCGCTCTGCGCTCATTGACTGGCGGTCAGCGCCAAGCGCACCACGTGCTCCTCACGTGGGCGCTAAGAGAACATAAATTGTTCTTTAAACAATAAAGCCCCAGAGCCATGATGAGTGCTCAGCACTCAATAAGAGACAAAAATAATTGTCAGAACTCAAACCAATGCTCAATATTGTTAAATGTTTAACATTTTAACTGAATGGGCCAAGCCCAAGGTGGCCACAGATCCCTAATTCGGATTAATTGAGCCCATATGCTTATAAATCTTTGATCTTAGTCCCAAATTGGACTACAGAGCTCCCAATCAATATTGGTTCAAGGGTACATCTCTTCACTCCTCTGATATTTGTCGTTGTAATCCTTCAACGTTTTCAGAGAGGTGACGGGTCCCGACAACCAGACATTTCACGGACTATGGGGTCCTTAAACTCATGGACTATGATGTCCTTAAACTTTACAGACCATGATGTCTCTAAACTACTACGGACTGTGGGGTCCTTAAACTCATGGACTATGATGTCCTTAAACTTTACAGACTATGACGTTTTTAAACTCGACCGCAAAGTCCCTAAACTAAAACAATAGAGTCCAAATACTCTTTTGTTGGATCTAAATGATCCCGTTAAGTTGATCTTAGTCAAAAATTAGATTAACGTATCCTTAACAAATGTTTAAGTTGATCTTAGGCTCAAATGAGACTAACGTATCCTTAAACCCAAACCAAAACCCAAATCTAAGAAAATACGGATTTAGACTAATTCTCGCCCTACGGGCGACAACATAAATTAGTCTCAATACAATCCACGGGCAACCAAAAATAAAACAAACACACACGACACGAAGTGACTATCTGGAGAAGGAGAAAGTGGTTACCGCGATGCGGTAGCGTAATTAACTGCAGGGGCTTGCGCCTGCAGTAAAGAGCGTCCCCACAATCAAAACCCCCTCAAATGAGGGGGAATCTGACAAAGTCTACTACAACGGCCGCATCCGTCTAAACCTCTGATACACGGTGCTATAAATACACTTGGTATGTTCGGAGAGGTGGACGGATAAAACCAAATATCATCTGCCCCCAAATTCAGGCAAGACGTTTGTCTTCCTGGTCTTTCGGCGGGGAACAGATTCTGGCACGCCCGGTGGGACCTTTTCCTCTTTCCACTCCACACTTCGGGTGTCGTGTTTCGCGAACAAGCCGCGGTTTGACATGGTTGCCTTTGGATGTGAAGTACTAAGATTTGGTATCTTGCTCCATGCAGAAAAACAGAAGATCAATGGCTTCAAACTGCAACAATTACAATAACTCCCGCTCCGTCCCTGTCGGAGGAGTGACCTATAGGCCTCAAGCGGCCTCCTTTTTCACGATGCCGGTGGACCAGGTGACGCAAGCCACCACTGGGTTGTTCTTTGGGACCATGCTCCCACCCATGAGCTTCAATGCCCCAATGTCGTTGCAAGAAGCTCCAAAGAAGTCGGTCATTGATCGGCTTACAACTGTCGCGGCCCCTCTCAACGGGTCGCCCAAATCTAGCGCCTCAGCCTTCGACAGACTAGGCCAAAGCTCAGGTGGGCCCGTGAAAAAGCCTGCAATACCAGAAGGCGTTACACCAAAGCAAATAGCCATTACTGCTCCTGAAGTCCTCAAAGCGACTTCTCCTGTTAAGGGGTCGGTCTTCACAAGACTGGCCGTTCCGAATCCCGCTCCAAGCAAAATCGCTAAGACCGCTTCCCCTGGTCGAAAGTCGGCTTTCATAAGACTGACTATCCACTCTTAACGGAGTCAGTCTTCGACAGGCTAGGGCCAATAACAGCCTCTTCTCAAAGCAGGGGGCATGAGGAAGCTCATCCAACAACGGAGGTGATCCCGGCCGCACGACATGCTCGACGTCGCCACTGGCGCCGAGTGAGGAAGGCTGGGGGCAGTTCCTATTCTGGACAAACACCGCCAGCTCCAACGATAGAAATTGCTGCTGCTGTTCCAACTGGGAACGTCTTTGAACCACTCAGGAGGGTGCGCAAGAACTCTCCGACGGCTGTGCTGAAGAGATCTCCTCCACCTATGGAGAACGCTACAAAGGCGAAGCTGGAGCAGCCCCCTCAGAGGCTGTCCTCCAAAATTCATAAATTCTGGTGACAGGTCTAAGACTCTGTGATTGTTCAAGACTACCCCCGCCGACAGAAAAAGGTGAAAGTTCGGCGAGAAGGGGATCACCCTGTCAAGCCACAGAAGGTGTCATCTGTTTGGGTGCCCGCTGCAATGGCTCCCTCAACTTCGACCGCCCACAAAAGAAGGAGGCCGGAGAAGATCCCTGCGTCTTTGGAAAATCGCAAGGACACTGAATTTAAACGCCCCAAATCTTGGGGAATGGTGGTGCATACTGTTTATATGGCTTCCGTAAAAGAGAATAGCCGTATCTCTACGGGTCACCGACCACTTACACGGTCTGTGACTAAAGCTCAGGAGCAACAACAACAAAAGCTCCAAGAAATGCTGACAGCCATGGCTGCATTCACTGGACCAAAAGCAGGCCCGAAGACATCTTCGGAGCAGCGTCATGAGCAGGAAACGGATGCCGAATTCCTTCAGAGAATGCTTGAGAAGAAGGACAAAGAGGCTGCGGAACAAGCGGCCAACATAAAACAAATGGCCCTTTTATTCCAAGATATGGTGGGCCTGATGATCCAGCCGGACCCTCCAGCCGAAGATCCTCCAGTAATAATTGAAGATGATAAAGGAGAGGCATCAAATCCTCTGCCGGCTCTGTCAGCAGCCAAGGATGAGACCATCTTCAAAGCCATGCACGATGATTATATAGCTAAGCAAATATGAGCTCATCAAGCGAATGAAACAACCGGCCACGTTGTCAGAACTGGACGACCATATCCAGAATTGTACGATCAGATAAAGTACCCGCCATGATACACAATTCCTAAATTCCATATGTACAAGGGGATAAGCATTCTCCATCAACATGTCGCTTAGTTCAGGTCTCCCTGCGGCAACACTAGAGGGGATGATAAGCTACTGCTTCGCCAATTCGTCGGCAGCTTGGCGGAGACGGTGTTCGAATGGTACTCAGAGCTTCCCAACAACTCCGTCAAAACTTTTACGGAGATGGAATTGATGTTCACACAACGTTTCGCCAGCGCTAGCGAGTGCACCCTGATCACCGCGTTAATTAACGTCAGAGTGAAGCCAGGAGAAACATGGTGCAGTATGCGATACGGTGGCGGAATCTATGGTCGAAGTGCGAGCAGTGCATCGAAGAAGCGCCTGCGGTAGGCATGTTCGTAGGGATCCTCGACCCTCAGGAGACCATTTCATAATTCATGATTTTCTTCAAACCAACTACTTTCCACGCCTTGATTGACAAACTGGCCCAAATGGATCAAATAGGTCATAGGCCCGCTTCTTCGAAGTTAGAATCTCGAAACGAGAAAGGGAAAGGGAAAGCGACCTTCATCACCAATACTCAGCAGCAGTCCAGTGGTCCAAAGCCAACTGATCGCCAAGATGAAAGACGGTGATTCTTCAATGAGAAACTGAAGCGCCCTTATTCGTTTCCCCGGGATAAAACGAGGAGACTGTTCGAGCTGGCGGTGCGCAACAGGCTCATCACCTTGCCGGATCCAAAACGCCCATTGCAACCCGGTGCGGCCAATAATCCCAATTATTGCCTCTATCACCAAGTGGTAGGTCATCTAATCGAAGATTGCTTCGTCTTCAAAGGCTGGATTGAGGACCAATACCAACAGGGCAAATTCGCACTGTCCGAGAATTGGAAAGTAAGCCCGCCACAGTCACACGCTCTTAAAAGGGGGGACACACCGGAGGCATCATGCTCTTTTATAGAAGAAGCTCCATGGGAGGTCGCTCTTTCAGCCAAGACGAAAAGAATGTTGAAGGATCTCCAAACATGCCCGGCGATTAGGTGGAAAAATCCGCTGGAACCCGAGGTCATTGAGGGAATGCTGAAGCCACGCCTGACTCCAAGAATTGGCAGCGATAATCAAAACGCTCAGGCCCAGCCGTCAAAGTCTTCGAAGAAGAAGAAGAAGACCAAAAAGCCCGTGAAGCCTGATGACAAGCGCACGGACCTGCAAAAACATATTAACGCGCTGGAAGAATACAACCAAAAGACGCGAACCCCGGTCACACTCCAAGAGTTTCTCAACCACATCCTTGAAGACGGAGATAGCGACAAAGATAAGGGAGAAGACTCGTCAAACAAACCTGAAGATTATGTGGCAAGCTGCCACGTGATCTCTCACTTGTCAGTAGATGGTGAAGAAGCTCCTGATACAGAGAAACTGGGGGCAGATCCCGAACCGGAACTCCTAAGACCGTCAGACGAGATGATTGACGCATTCCTGAACGAAGCTCTTCTGAAAAGCAAAGCTGATCGAGAATGCGAAATGACCATATTTGAAAAAGCCAAACGCCGGCGACTGGACGAAAGGGTTAAAACACTCCCACCAGATCAAAACACATCCGCCGCAAATAAAAGCAGGTTCAAGACGAGGAAAAGGTTCGCCAAAGCCATATCGATGGGAATGAAGCTGCCACCCTCCGAAGGAAACAGTCCTGATAGGATACACCTTAACGAAGAGGATGCACATCCAAATTACTGCTTATACCATCGGAGGACCACACACCCTACTGAAGAATGCAACGCCTTTAAAAATTGGTGGCAAGGATACGTTGCTCACCGGCAGCATTTCAAGCGGATGAAGCGCAAAACTCGTCGGGAAAAAAGAAGCACGACAGATGAGCATAAAAGAACTGCCGGTGAATGTCACATGGTTAATTCCGGAGGATCGCAAGTTCTTACCTTCAGGAGTGATTCTGATGAAGAAATAGCCCTCGGCCCTCTCTTCATGGAATCCATCTCTGAAACAGAAGAGATGAAGACCTGCGAGAATATTCAGCTGCGCAATCGCATGCTACCTGAAAAGAATCTCGGGCCCGCAAACAAGGGATCGAATAAAAAGGATAAGGGGAAAGAAAAGGTCCCTGAGGATATCACCCTCGATGATCGATTCGTCGAAGAGCTGGCAGCCAAGGACCCGCCCAAGAAAAACAAGGTGGATTACAACGTTTTGGCACACCTGAGGAAGATACCCTTACAGCTAAGCATTCTCAATGCCTTTTTGCTATCCAAAGAGATGAGAGATTCTCTGATCAAGGCATTACAAGAGCCTGACCAGTTTCAAGCTTTCCTCGCCGAAGAAAAGATGAAGGACGAGCTGGAAGAAATTCACGCAGTTGACATCACTTTCGGCAATGAAGATCTCCTCCTCGGAACATGCGAGCACAACCGTCCCCTATATGTCTGCGGGTATTGCCATGACATTAAGATAGGGAAGATCCTAGTTGACAATGGGTCCTCTGTCAATCTCCTAAATGTGAGGGTGCTAAAAGAAATCTGCATGAGCGTTCAACACCTTGCTCGGGATAAAATCACTATCTCCGGGTTCGACTCCCAGTCATCACGGACGCTCGGGTCGGTGATACTGACGTTACGCTTTGGGATGCTGGTCACTGATATTAAGTTCCACGTCATTGACGCCAAGACTTGCTACAACGCTTTGCTCGGTCGGCCTTGGTTACACTAGTACAACATTATCCCTTCTACAGAGCATCAGTGTATGAAGTACTTCAAAGATGGATATGAATACACTGTGTCAGGGGAGCTGAACCCATTCTCCGTAAACGAAGTCCGAAAGTACGAAGATACAAAGTACTTCTTACAAGACTTCGAAGACATGGAAAGGTGCCATAAGCTGGAGGATAAGAAAAAAGCTATCACCACCGTTCCAATCTTCGGGAGCGATACCGAGGAGGAAGAAGAGATAGTATATTCGGGACCTCCCCGATACAACAAACCGGGACCGTCTACCCCAATTCTAGTCTTTGGCAGTGACTCTGAAGATGAGGTCAACATAGTTTTCTCGGCTCGTCCATCAGTGCAAGCCTTCATTAGAGATGACCAGGGTTTGCGGATCGCCATGGTTCCGCAAGAGCATTACAAAGAGCTCGACGCACTTGATACTTACAGTGTGCAAGAACTGCAGACGTTCTACGTCTCTCCTAGGCGAAAAGATGAAAAGGCGATCCTCTTTTATCGATCCGCGGAAACCAAAGTGGAGAAAGAAATCTGGCATGGTGCCGATTCTACGCTTGACTGGCTCCAGCCCATCCGTCTGCCCAGATACTATACAGAAGGATTAAAAAGGCTGTTGAGGCGCCAAGGCGTACCCTTCAAACAGACTGCTCGAAAAGCTTAGTTCTACAACAGGATCTGAAGCGTCCCCGGAACTCAGCGGAAATTGCCCAACGGGAGAATGGAAACGATCGGTCTTGGATATGTTCAATCGAAGAAACGGGAGAGATTCCATGGCTTCTACATTATACATGACTTTGATGAAGAAGGAGATGCTCTATTAGAAGACGCTAACCCTGAAACAAAACGAGGTCCCGTCATAAAAAATGCCAAGTCCGTCGTTCGAAGAACACATGTACAAGCTAATATGTAGGGTTCCTAGGCACACTAATGAGGTCTCACAAGGCATCAACCATGCCAATTTCAAAATTTTCCGGTGCCGAGAAACCCTAATACGGATCTTTAACTAGAAATTAGGCGAAACTACAAGCTAGTTAACTACTTAACTACTAAGTGAACGGAAATACAACCTTTGTAGATCCGGTCCTCCACCTCCATAGCTCCGCGTTGATGTCCCTCCGCTGTGAGCATCGGATCCCGGACTCTAGTAATGGTTTCGTCAAAGAAATGATCGGGCTAGGTCGTCGACTTTGATGCCGAAGATGATCTACGTCGAGGCAACACAAGATCAAGCTCCAACTTCACCAAGTCATGAAACTTGTGAAGAAAACACCCTATACTACTTGGCAAGTGGTAGAGGATGAAGAAATAGGAAGTGGGTTCACTTTAGAATTGGATTTCTCACTTTTTTTCTCAAGTCACCATTGAAGCTAGCAAGCTTCTTTCTTCTTGAAGAAGAAGAAGAAGAAGATAATATGATAAGAATAATGAAAATAGAAAATAAAGTGATTCTTATCATATAGCAACCATGGTTAAGTGTAGAGAATAAACTAGAGTTAGGTTTAATGGTTAGGTTAAGGCTAAGAAACAAAATGGTCAAAGCTTCAAAGCTTCATGAAGTTTCAAGGAAAAAAAACAAAAGAAGCCACCCTTTTGTTTCTTGCCTTAAAATGAATAAATAAAAATAAATAGATAAGTAAATCAAAACCCTAACCATTAACATAACCATGGTTTAATCATACACACCCAAGTTAGCATGTATCATCAAACATGATACAAACTAGTGCACAAAACTATATCATATATACAATGTGCACATTCAAGTGAGAAAATAATCTTAAGTGAACCAATACTAGTTAATGTAAAGTAATATATCAAATATATATAATTATACATTAAATCGTTAAATCAACACTTGATTTAATGATCCGGTCATATCGCATATAACCGACTAATATCCAACATATCGACTTATCGAATCAATCCTTGATTCGATAACTAGGTTATATCGCATACAACCAATGGATACATTCATCGCGAGAATAGAATACGGTATCACATACACGCATTATTCTCGGTCCCGCACATATCTCATATGTACTCCTATTTCGTTTCGCTTGAGCCAGGAAACCTCTGTGTAGGACTCTAAAGACTCGTCAATAGGCCGGTAGCAGGTGATGATCATATCAAACACCCACAAGCCGCAAGCGGTCTGCTAAATGTAACGGCCACCCGGGTATTGAGCGATCAGAAGATCGATGAGCAAGCCCGCTCACACTCCTGTGAATCGAACCAGTAACACTTACCGTACAGTCCGGTTTGATCGTCTGATATGTCGCATATCTTGCCTAGGGGTGGTAAACGTCAGACCCCAATAGCTCGATAAGTCGTGTCGATATGAGGTCTATAACAGTTCGAGAAACTACTGGTAACACTTACCAGTAAATCTCAGTAACCCTGGCCAGGGATTTCCGGTTATAGCCAATCGAACACAGCGCAACATCAACCTCCTATACCGGGAGAGACGAATCCCCTCCTATCGCTCATTGCCTCCATGTGATTCGGGACTGTACCCAAAAACCACCGTTTTGCACGCCCTCTTGGACGTGGTAAGGTGGAAATCAAAGCACGGTGGGAATCACACAAGACTCTATGACGATCTCGGGTCTACAGACTAACCTGTACCAGTGTCACCAGAGAACTGCCATCTGACGTAAGGTATAATACCATCTGGGAGTTCTCGGCGAGTCCGTCCAGTGTACCCAGTCTCCACTGAACACCCGTATATCATCTCTGATGTCAAACACCAATGGATATGGGATCATCCATTGCCCATCTGTATGGGTCGAGAAGGTATACGCTAGTCTACTCTGGTATATCGATGCCCCGTCTCGATACACCCACGACTAGGGACCTTGAAGGATGTACTTATGGACTACCATGTTCCGACTAGTATGATCCGCATCATAGTCCAGGTAGTCAAGTACACATCCTAAGGGCTTTACCAACATGTAACAGAGAGACTATCAGTGTACACGTTAAGATAAAGAGCAACCAGATAGCATACTATCATGTCGAGCAAGAAAGTCCTCCCTATATATGTCCAAGCATCCACTACAATATACATCCTATGTATAGTAATGGCCTCTAGGGCATACATATAACTAACAATCTCCCACTTGCACTAGGGCCATCTGATAGCAGTGGTTGTAGTATCTCATACTCAACCATCCCATAAAAGTCTCCCTCTGGGAAAAGGCCTTTGTGAGTGGATCCGCCGTGTTGTCCTCTGAGTCTACTCTCCTAACCTCGATCCCCTGGAGATCAACCATATCGATGATCAGGTGATACTGCCTTAGAATATGTCTGGATCACTGATGGGACGGACGTTCCTTGGCATAAGCCACAACTCCATTGTCACACAATAAGAGGAACTAAGTTCATCTCATGAACCAATATACACCCAGACTTCCTCTTTGGTAGCATCTTAAGTAGCGATGTATCCAGCCTTTATCGTCTAGTTTGCCACGGTATCTAGCTTGGAACTCTTCCAACATACCGTCCCTTTACTGAGGGTAAAGACAATGCCTGTGACTGACATTCAGTCGTCCTTATCACCCTGGAACTTTTCCAGTGATTCTCCCCAGGATCGATTGATACCATCTCACTACAACTAGTGAGAATCCTAACATCCAATTACTTCTATCTCATAGATCATAACTCAGGATTTAGGAGGTATCACTTTGATCCTATATGGATAATCCTTGTGATAAGCGGAGATTGACTGAGCGTAGCATAGGAAACTCCTTCCCTATCAAGAGTATGTCATCCACGTACTCTACGAGGATCACCACCATACTCCCTACTACCTTTTTGTATATACAAGGTTCATCTACCATTTTGATGAAGTCAAACTCTTTGACTACCACATCAAAACAGATGTTCCAACTCCGCGATGCCTGCTTTATCCTATAAAGCATCTTGTACACGTTTCCGCTGCTCCCACTGTCTACGAAGCCCTCTGCCTGTGTACTTATATACTCTCTCTTCTAAAATATCATTTAGAAGAGCAGGCATGACACCCAACCGCCAGATATCGTAGTCATGGTATGTAGCCATAGCAAGTAGGATCCGGATGGACTTAAGCATAGCCACTGGAAAAGGTTTCATCATTATCCACGCCTGGTCGATGACGAAAACCTTTAACAAGTCTAGCTTTGAAAGTCTCAACTTTTCCATCTACACCAAGTAATCTTCTCAAGATATACTTGCTCCTGATAGGGATTTAACCCTTCAGATATAGCAACCAAAGTCCATACTTTGTTAGTGTACATGGATTCCATCTCAGATCGCTAAGTATCCAGCCATTCTTATAGAGTCCCTACTCTCGATGGCCTGCTCGAAACTAGTTGGGTCATCATCTCATGATGCAATCCTCGCTCCCACTGTCATAGAGAAACCGAAGTATCTCTCAGGTGTGTGAGGAACCCTACTAGATCGGCGGAGAGGCTGAGGTTCGTTGGTAATCTATTGAATCCTTTGGTTTTATCAAATCATCTGCTGTAGTTTGTATAGCTAGAACCTTTCCAGTTCTACATTACAGACCTAGCCTCGAGCTTGTCCGGATTTTGCTTTTAGATATAGGTCGGTCAACCCCAAATCTTAACTAGCTTAAGACATGGGCTCTTCCCTTTCCATACCACATATGAAGTGGTAGGCAACTGATTTGATTGGAACCCTACTCAATAGGTATGCAGCTTCTCAAGCGCATAACTCCCAAAAGGAAATAGGTAACTCAGTAGTACTCATCATAGAGCACACCATATCACATAGGGTGCTATTGCTCCACCCCGATATACCATCGTGCTATGGTGTATACGGAGGAGTAATACTGAGTGAGAATCTCATTCTCCTTTAGAATAGTCCAGGAATTTCGTGCTCAAGTATTCTCCTCCTTGATCTCATCAAAGGACATAATACTTATACCGCACTAGGATAGACCCAAGGAGGAGGGCACAAGTAACCGGGTTCTGGAGTCCAGTGGGAGACCAACTCGAGGAGTCGAGTCCGGATCTCATCAAAGTGCCCGCTAGAGCCTAAGATCATTGAGGGAATGCTAAAACCGCGCCCGATGCCGAGAATTGGTAGTGATGGTCAAAACACTCAGGCCCAGCCGTCAAAGTCTTCAAAGAAGAATAAGAAGCCCGTGAATCCTGATGACAAGCGCACGGACTTGCAAAAGCATATTGACGCGCTGGAAGAATACAACCAAAAGGCACGAACCCCGGTCACACTCCAAGAATTTCTCAACCATATCCTTGAGGGTGGAGATAGCGACGATGATGGGGGAGACAACTTATCACAGGAACCAGAAGATTATGTGGCAAGTTGCCACATGATCTCTCATTCATTGCTAAATAACAAAGAAGCTTACTCGACATCAGAAGTTAATGTAGAAGAGCTGGGGGCATGATCAATGCTAAAATCCTTGGAACCGTCAGACGAGATGATCGACATGCTACTGAACGAAGCCTGTCAGAAGAGCAAAGCTGATCGAGAACGCCAAATGGCTCTATTCGAAGGGGTCAGGCGTCGGCGCCAAGTTGGAGAAGCCGTGATAGTTATGGGTCACAAAACACTCCAATCATATCAAATCACACCCTAAATGGGTGTATTCCACATCAGCGTCATGTATCCCATCACGTGACAAATGCATGTGCATACAGGATAAACAACGGACCGAAATGTCCCTAAACTAACAATAGACCGCAATGTCCTAAAACTTGCAACTGACCGAGACGTCTATAAACTACTACGGACCGCAGCATCCCAAGGCTGACAAAAAAAACGGTATGTCCACAAGCAAAATGGGCACGGATGAAAACCCGAAAGGGCGCCGTGAGTAAAAACAGCAGGACTACCGGCGATATTTATGAAAACCCGAAAGGGCACAGACTCGTAAAAAAAAGGAAAAAAAAGGGGTATGTCCACAAGCCAAATGGGCACGGATGAAAACCCGAAAGGGCGCTGTGAGTAAAAACAGCAGGACTACTAGCGAGTTTGTGAAAACCCGAAAGGGCACAATCTTGTTAAAAGACACTTGCAAGGTCCTCTCGACCCTGTAAGGAGGAAATGCCTACGTAAGATCCTTACGACTCACAAGGGAGCAACACACTTAGGAATCCTCACGATTCCTAAGGAGAAAACACACTTACGAGATCCTCACGACTCGTAAGGAGAATTCCCCTTTGAGACCCTCACGGCTCGTAAGATTAAAAAGCCTTAAACTACATGGATCTGAACCTGTTCTTAAGCCATCCCATTTCCCAGATTTCCCTATAAGCGGTTCAATATTGACCCTTGTATGCAATCCACGGGCACGAATAAACACTTCCTTAACAGAGTCCCACCAGCGACTAGGGATATGCTCACACGGCGAATGACCCTTGTAAATCCTCTCGACTTATAAGGAGAAAACAGTCTTGTAAGATCCTTACGACTTATAAGAGAGCATACACTTAAGAATCCTCACGATTTGTAAGGAGAAAATGCACCTACGAGATCCTCACGACTCGTAGGGAGAAATACCTTTATGAGACCTTTGCGGCTCATAAAGTCAAAAGCCTTAGTCAACAAGATCCTAACCCTGTTTGCTAAGCCACCTTTGTTCGACATCGACAGCGGCAAATGATGATTCGCTCCTGGCAATGTCCCAGTTGTAGCGATGCTGATGCCTACATCGGTATAAAGTTCCAAGTCCTTTCACGGCAAATGATGATTCGCTCCTGGCAATATTCCAGTCGCAGCGATGCCGATGCTAATATTGGTATCAGATCTTGAGTTCCGTACAAAAAAATGCATGTAAAGTAGCCGAAATGATGGGGAAACCTGCAACAATGTCAGCAAGTAAAAATATATATGCATACAAAAATAGCCGAAATGATTGGGCAACTCGCAATAAAAAACAACATGTTAAAAGAAAAAAATAGCCGAAATGATTGGGCACCGCGAAAAATAGCCGAAATGATTAGGCAGTCGCGACTTTCGCGATACAAAAAGCTGAAATGATAGAGAATCGCGGAAAGAAAACAAAAAAAATAAAAGAATGAAACTTTCGCCCTACAGTTGAGTCCATACTGACCCCTGTATACAATCCATGGGCATAAACAAAAAGGGAACCACATTCCCCCACCAGAATCTGTCAAAGGGAAAGTCAGATCTCAACAGTAACATCTGCATCCTAGAAGATCAACAACGGCGTTCCTTCTTATGCCAGCAGGGAACGGAAGCGACACAACGAAACGGAGCCATGGCAAAGTCCCTAGTTTCAAATCTTAACGGCAACATCTACAGCCTAAAAATCAGCAACGGTGATCCTCCTCATTCCAATAGGATTCGAACGCAACATCACCAAACGGAGCCACGGCAAAGTCCCTAGTTTCAAGACTCTACGGTCCACAGACAACTTAGAGTCAACCAATGATCTCCCCGCCGGATCAACGCTCCGTCTCGGAAACAAGTCAACCAACTCCGACGAAATCATCGTCCTTGGCAAATACCTCGATTCAGGGAAATCAGCATCCTTGACGAGAGCATCTCGATTCGCGTCGACCCACAAGGAAATCAGTGTCTTTGCAGGAATACCTCGATTAGTCTCAACTCAGAGGAAATCAGTGTCCTTGGCAAATACCTCGATTCAGGGAAATCAACGTCCTTGACGAGAGCATCTTGATTCGCGTCGACCAGCAGAGAAATCAGTGTCTTTGCAGGAATACCTCGATTCGTCTCAACCCTCAGGGAAATCAGTGTCTTTGGCAAAATACCTCGATTCAGGGAAATCAGCGTCCTTGACGAGAGCATCTCGATTCACGTCGACTCGCAAGGAAATCAGTGTCTTTGCAGGAATCTCTCGATTCATCTCAACCCCAGGGAAATCAACGTCCTTGGCAAAAACCTCGTTTCAGGGAAATCAGAGTCCTTGACGAGAGCATTTCGATTCGCGTTGACCCGCAGAGAAATCAGTGTCTGTGCAGAAATACCTCGATCCGTTTCAACTCCGAGGAAATCAGTGTCCTTGGCAAATACCTCGATTCAGGGAAATCAGCGTCCTTGGCGAGAGTATCTCGATTCGCATCGACCCGCAAGGAAATCAGTGTCTTTGCAAGAATCCCTCGATTCGTCTTAACTCCGTGGAAATCAGTGTCCTTGGCAAAAACCTCGATTCAGAGAAATCAAAGTCCTTGACGAGAGCAACTAGATTCACGTCAACCCATAAGGAAATCAGTGTCTTTGCAGGAATCTCTCGATTCATCTCGACCTCCAGGGAAATCAGTGTCCTTAGAAAAAATATCGATTCAGAGAAATCAACGTCCTTGACGAGAGCATCTCGATTTGCGTCGACCCGTAAGGAAATCAGTGTCTTTGCAGGAATCTCTCGATTCGTCTCAACTACGAGGAAATCAGTGTCCTTGGCAAAAATCTCGATTCAGGGAAATCGGCATCCTTTATGAGAGCATCTCGATTCGCGTCAACCCTCGGAGAAATCAGTGTCTTTGCACGAATACCTCGATTCGTCTCGACCCCCAGGGAAATCAGTGTCTTTGGCAAAAATCTTGATTCAGGGAAATCGGCGTCCTTGACAGCGTCCTTGACGAGAGCATATCGATTCGCGTCGACCCGCAAGGAAATCAGTGTCTTTGCAGGAATACCTCGATTCGTCTCAACCCCCAGGGAAATCAGTGTCCTTGGAAAAAATCTCGATTCAGGGAAATCAGCGTCCTTGATGAGAGCATCTCGATTCGCGTCGACCTGCAAGAAAATCAGTGTCTTTGCAGGAATCTCTCGATTCATCTCGACCCCCAGGGAAATCAGTGTCCTTGGCAAAAATCTCGATTCAGGGAAATCAGCGTCCTTGACGAAAGCATCTCGATTCGCGTCGACCCACAAGGAAATCAGTGTCTTTGCAGGAATCTCTCGATTCGTCTCAACTCCGAGGAAATCAGTGTCCTTGGCAAAAATCTTGATTCAGGGAAATCAGTGTTCTTGAGAAGAGCATCTAGATTCGCGTCGACCTATAGAGAAATCAGTGTCTTTGCAGGAATACCTCGATTCGTCTCGACCCCCAGGAAAATCAGTGTCCTTGGCAAAAATCTCGATTTAGGGAAATCAGCGTCCTTGACGAGAGCATCTCGATTCGTGTCGACCAGCAAGGAAATCAGTGTTTTTGCAGGAATACCTCGATGCGTCTCAACCCCCAGGGAAATCAGTGTCCTTGGCAAAAATCTTGATTCAGGGAAATCAGCGTCCTTGATGAGAGCATCTTGATTCGCGTCAACCCGGAAAGAAATCAGTGTCTTTGAAGAAATACCTCGATTCGTCTCAACCCCGAGGAAATCAGTGTTCTTGGCAAAAAACCTCGATTCAGGGAAATCAGCGTCCTTGGCGAGAGCATCTCAATTCGCATCGACCCGCATGGAAATCAGTGTCTTTGCAGGAATACCTCGATTCGTCTCAACTCCGAGGAAATCAGTGTCCTTGGCAAATACCTCGATTCAGGGAAATCAGCGTCCTTGGCGAGAGCATCTCGATTCGCGTCGACCCGCAAGGAAATCAGTGTCTTTGCAGGAATCCCTCGATTCGTCTCAACTTCGAGGAAATCAGTGTCCTTGGCAAAAACCTTGATTCAGGGAAATCAGAGTCCTTTACGAGAGCAACTTGATTCGCATCGACCCGCAGAGAAATCAGTGTCTTTGCAGGAATCTCTCAATTCGTCTCAACTCCGAGGAAATCAGTGTCCTTGGCAAAAACCTCGATTCAGGGAAATCAGCGTCCTTGACAAGAGCATCTCAATTCGCGTCGACCCTCAGAGAAATCAGTGTCTTTACAACAATACCTCGATTCGTCTCAACCCCAGGGAAATCAGTGTCCTTGGCAAAACCTCGATTCAGGAAAATCAGCGTCCTTGACGAGAGCATCTCGATCCGCGACAACTCACAGAGAAATCAGTGTCTCTGCAGGAATATACGACGTCAGCAAAACGGAGCCACGGTAAAGTCCCCTAGTTCCAAATCTCGACGGTTCATAGACAACCTAGAGACAACCTCGACATTCGTCGCAATATTGTAGACACAATGTCAACAAACGAAGCAAAGGAAAATCCCCAGCTTCAGGGTCTCGACGTCAATATCGACAACCTAGAGATCAACACCGGCGTTTCTTCCATACTCCAATCGGATGCAAACACAACGTTAACAAAGCGGAGCTACGACAAAGTCCCCTAGCTCCAAATCTCGACGGTTCATAGACAACCTAGAGACTACCTCGGAGCCGCGGCAAAGTCCCTTAGTTCCAAGTCTCGACGGCAAAATCTACAGCCTAGAGATCAACAACAGCGTTCTTCTCCCAACAGGATGCAGACGCGACATCAATAAACGGAGCCACGCCAAGTCCCCTAGTTCCAAATCTCGACGGTTCACAGATAACCCAGAGACAACCTCGACATTCGATGCAATATTGCAGGCACAATGTCAACCAACGAAGCTAAGGAAAATCCCCAGCTTTAGGGTCTTGACAGCAACTCAAATGAGATCTGAAAAGACTATCGGAGATCATCCCACACCAGCGCAGAGTGGTCATGACTCATCCGTGCTCCCAAACCGAGCCTAACCTCAAGTAAAAAGCGGTATGGCAAAATTCCTAACGCTTGCTCTTCCGACGGCCAAACTGCCTAGGAAGATCGCTTGAAGACGTCTTGTCCAGCCCCTGAAGGGATCAGAGACACGACAGTCGCGGGGCTACCCGAACAAAAAGATTGCATATCGGGGAATATATCGGCCAACGCGACGGTGCGTTGGGTAAAAAAAACCTTAATACCACAGACCCTAACGGACTTCTATTAGCAGGAGTTAACCGTGACGTTAGGAAACCCTTGCGAGAACTTCTCGATTCGTCATGACTCGTGAGGAAATTAGTGTCCTTTTAAGAACTTCTCGACCCTTCTCGACTCGTAGGGAAAATCCTTAGGCAATAGGGATAAGGATCTGTTTCCTAAGCAATGGGGCCCTGCAAGTCGGTCCAAGATGGACAATTGCATACTATTCACGGGCCACACTCTCCAAAGTCGAATCACGACAAGGAGGGAAACAACCACTTACAAGTCCTCTCGACTTGTAAGCGGGAAAATTCTCTTGTGAGATCCTTATGACTCTCAAGCGAAAACGCACTTAGGAATTCTCACGATTCCTAAGGAGAAAATACACTACGAGATCCTCTCGACTCGTAGGGAGAAAAATCTTTATGAGACCCTCACGGCTCATAAAGTTGAAAAGTCTTAGGCGGCAGATCTGAACCTGTTTCCTAAGCCATCACTACCCTGTAAAGAGTTCAAGATGAACTGTTATCTACCATCTATGGGCCACACTTTCCAAAGCTATATGCCACTGAAATGTAGAACTTACTCATGAGCATATAAACTACATCACGTCAGACTAAGACCTAAAGAAATAGAAGGGTGCGGCTCATGGAGCTGAGGGTTTGGAACCATATCACTTAAGAGTCGAGATTTGAGTCAATGATATGTTGGAGATAGTGCCCTCATAGTCAATTATTGGATCGCAGGTACGTGATTGCAATGATTGCGGAGGACCTATCCCGGTAGGACAGTCTTACTCGAAATGATAGTATGCTATCTGGTTTTCCTTTATCAGTCGTGTACATGTTCAGGTGACTGATTGCATGTTACACTTTGATAGAGCCCTTAGGATCTTGCTTTACTACCAACAGTATGATGGCGATCATATACGTGAGAGTTGGGTAGTTTATATGCATATCCTTAATTGTGGTCCCTAGTCGTGGGAGTTTCGAGACAGGGCATCGATACTCCGGAGTAGACTAGTGTATACAGTCGAGACCCCGACGAGGGGCGGTGGCCGGTCTCACAAGCCACTGGTGTCAGTTGGATCACCTAAGATGTATACAGGTGCTCATTGGGTTATGAGTACACCGGACAGGACTCGCCGGGAATCTGCTAGTTAGTATTATATCTACCGTCAGATAGCAGTTCCCTGGTAACATGTGTACAGGTTAGTTCATCGACCTGAGGTCGTCATTTGTCTCGTGTGAGTTCCCACTGTGCTTTGATTTCTACCCTACCACGGCTCAAAGGAGTCGTGCAAACAGGTAGCTTTTGGGTACAGTCCCGAGCCATATGGAGGCACGTGAGCGGATCGGCAGGGGATTCGTCTCTCCCGGTATTGGGGGCGAGATCGTGCTGTGTCTAGGAGAGCCATTACACTAAATCCATGGCCATGGTAGGAGATTTACTGGTAGGTACTCCAGTAGTATCTCAGGGTGTATTGAGGCTTCACTCCGACATGACTTATACTGCTATTGGGGGTCTGACGTTGCTAGCCCCCTAGGCAGATATGCGATACTCATTGACGAACGGACCGGACTGTATATACATTGTCACTGTTAGGCTCAGTAGGGTTTCTGGATGAGTTCGTTCATCGGCCACCCTTGAGTGCGCTCATCAGCCTCCCTTGAGGTCAGTCCGTGGGCAGCCGTTACGCATTGCTAGTGCCGCTGACGGTTTGTGGTTAAACCCACTGCCAGGGTGCTGACGAGTCATTAGAGTCCCCCACAGACAGTTTCCCAAGTTCGGGCGAAACGTTGTAGAGGCCGTATGGTTTTATGGCAGGGTTCGGAAAATGCACGTGCGTTTACGCACGTGTTATTTTTCGGGCAGATGATACTGGTCGGCTTTGGTTTAAGCTTGATCCGAGTATTATATTGAGTAGGTATAATATCTTTGTCTCAGTTGCATTTGTATTCGGTCGTAATACGAATGCGGGTATATTTATACAGTTTCGGGGTTATCCTGAAAGTCGTTTCAGGATCACTTTTGGAAGTTGCCAGTTTCCAGTTTTCTATCACCCGTCTTTTAACATTCGGTTAAAGACGGATTTATCTTTTCTTCAGATAAGAGTGAGTCATCATTCTAGAAGCTTCTAGAAGTGATGATGAGGCATGGTGAGTCATTAGTGCATTAATGGTGTCATTAATGCTTTTGGTGACTAGGTTATGAAAGGTTCATTGTATTTGTGACTCATTGTTTTTCTTTAATGTAAAAGATAAGTATCATTTGTTATGGTCACCACTTGGACTTTCCTACACTCACCTCCCTCCTTTGATATAAAGTGGCCGGCCATCATATTTGAGAGAGAGAGATTGATTTTCATTTTTGGGAGAGATAGACTATGGTTTTGTGTGCATGGAAATTTCATTGCTTCTTTCATTTCCATCACCCGATTGAAATGGCAACTTCATTAACCGATCGTCCACGGACTTGGACGAAGTGAGACAAAGTCATCTACTCATTCTCTACATCAATCTTGGTCATCTCTTTTAGCAAACTTGACGATCGAGTTGCCTCGAGTCAGAGGCGGGAGCCCGTTTAAAGAATCGCTGATGTGGTGCCACCTCGACGAGGATATCGCACATCGACGAAATCGGAGCAGCCGCAACGGAGCGTGGGATGATGGTTGAAGAACGAAGGACTCGGATCGTTCGGTATAACCTTTCTACACTCTTTACAGTTTGTTAGTTTAGCAATAATGGCAGATCCGGGTTAAAGTATACGATAGCGCCAAGTTAAAAGTTTTTATTCCGCATTTGGCGTCTGTAGACGGCCGGGGCGCTAGCGCAGACTTACAGTGGTATCAGAGCCTCACCATTTTGCTATACTAACTTGTGCTAACGCGTTTAAAACATCGATCCGACCGGAAATCAAAAATCATAAAATTACAACTTGACAGTTTCTGTTGTTTTTAAACGGTGTCAAAATTGAATTCTGGATGTCTTAAAAATCATAGCAGGGTTTTCTAAGAACTACGACGAAATTTGGGGTCGTGATTCCTCCAAGCTGCCGCGGAAACGCGGCCAAACCCATGGTTTGGCCGCGCATCCGCGGCCACGTGGGGAGCACGTGCTCCCAAATTTTGTCAGTGGGTTCTCTGTTGGATTTTGGGGTTTTTGGTAAATATCGTTTTGGCCCAGGTTTTGTTACTGTTCACCAGTAAGCAGTGGGGCCCACTTTTTGATATTTGGTCTTTGGTCGATCGAAATTTAAACGCGTTAGTTTACAGTGCTTACATTATATCTCCGACCGGGAATGTCATTTGATCGGTAAACCGCGTCCGATTGCTATAGTTCTTTTAGACGGGTTTGCGAACGTGACATTCGCGTTGATGTTCTGTGTTGTGCTGTGATGTTGCGGATTTGTCGTGGTGGATAGCAGTGTGCAATGGTAGTACAGTTTGTGTTTATTTGTACATTTGATATTGCGGGGCGAGCGTCCAACTTGTGGACTGCCGTCACTGCCTGTTGTATAATATTCTTTTGGGGCACGACCAGGTTGCGGTCGATGTACCTATTGTACTATTTTTCATTACTGTACTAGGTTTTACCCCGCGACGGAGTGCACGGATAGCCGGGTTCGGGAAAGCAACGGGTCCGCATCTCATGGCTTTGAGAGGCAGAGGGGCCCCACTTCAGAATTGGCAGACTATTCGCCGCACTCGTAGGGGGTACAGGTTGACCCAAGGAGGGGTGCTCAATTTACCGGATTCCGTGAAGTGCCGGGTGTTCCATTCACTATGCTGTGGGGACTGCCTCGCTTCAGGTTTTGGCGGGTAACTTGCCGCACCCGTAGGGGTCTAGGTTTCATTGCACAGGCTATCCACACGACAGGGGAACGTCGAGTTTCAGCAGCGGCTCTGTGAAACTCGGGGATCCCAGATATCTGTATTGTTCTGTGATGCTTATTACTTTTCTGTAATGTTGCATATTATCACGCCTGGAGCGATTATGTATATTGGTTTATATACTATTAGATGTTGTATATGTTTTACACCCGCGCTAGTCCAGTCCCCGCTCTGTCGTTAGTTAAGTAACCTAACGGGTGATGACGGGACCCAGTGACGAATGCGGATGGCATATACGTACATTTTATTTTCGTTCTTTTCTGGTGTGATTAATTGATGGGACTGCGTTGATTCTGATCAATGCAAAGTAAAACAAACCTGTTTGAGTTGTTGGAACAATTTTAAAAAGGTGTTATTACAAAGACGTTTCTTTTTGTTATGCATAGCGGTATTCGGTGTGAATATCCAGCACCTCATTCGACGAGGCAAGGGCTGATATCCCTTCACCGGGAAAGACCCCTTGGACAGAAGTTTGCGTCAGGGTAATAACTTTACTATAGTCGATTACATGTTGCTTTGCATAGCGGTATTCAGTGGAATATCCTGCACCTCATTCCACGAGGAAAGAGCCGAGATCCCTTTACCGGGAGTGACCTCTTTAGCAAAAGGTTTTCGCCACTATATTTTAAAAAGCTATCAGGTTCCTTCAGCGATATCAAGTTCACTACGTTAAAGGTTTTTCGCCAAAAACCAGCCGTAGCCCTCCGTCACTTCTTTTGGGTATTCAGTAGTATTCAAGCTATGTATTTTGACCAACGCCAAGGCATAGTATTTGGTAGCTGCTGGGTATTCAATTGTTGCATAGATAGATGAGTTAGTTTGGGACAGTCGTTCTGCCATTTTGGCCAACGTCAAGGGCATGTGCGGGTGGGTTCAAATTAACAAGCTAGTGACGGGTAGAACTTGGCATGTGACTTATAACATTTTGACCAACGCCAAGGTTATAAGAGCATGGGGCAAGAAAAAGATATCGGGAGTTTCTAAAGAAACTGAAACTTGCCAAGTATGCGCATACCTTCTGGAGTATGAGTAACGTGGATGCATTCCATCACGTTAACATGCGATGAGAGTTGGATCCCGATTCCCACTGATGAGTTGGTTTACTCTTCGGGTGATCCCGATTGATTCTTCTTTAGGTTTGGAGGAGAATTTGACAGGACAGTGGGAGGTTTCCGGATTAGATAAAGTGATGACCATTCTGATCTAGGTTAGAGTGCACGCAGAGTGTTTCTTTTCTCTCTCTCTCTTTGGCAGCGACCTTTGACCGACCCTAGACTATGACTCAGTGACCAGGTTGACCGAACCTTCTTAAAATACTGGCTTTTGGATTGTCTGAGTTGCATAAGTCATTGCCACTCCTTCTTTTACCCTTTGCATTTCTCAGAACACCCGTATTACTACGGATATCCACTTCCATTGGATAGATCCATCGTATGGTTATATACGAACTCGAAGGGACTTCTTCGAGGATGGATCCAGGTTCAGGAGAAATAGAATTGGTTTATTCAGTTGTCTTTTATTATCACCTTCTCTCAGGTTGCGAGAGCTCCTTGGTTTAGGAGAGTACACCTATTACGCTTATTGGATAGTCTTATTCCAAACCATAGGCTGGTGCCGAAAGGTAGGGAATGAAGAAAACCAATTAGCCTAAGTAGGGTGTGCAGAAGGTAATATGTAAAGACAAAATAAAGGGATTAGAAAGAGGGCAAAGTAAATTGCGACTGATATCATTCACGACCAAAACCGCGTACTTCATCGCCGCTCCTATTTCACCTTTAAAAGAATAAGGTATTATTCAGTTGTCTTTTATCATCACCTTCTCTCAGTTGCGAGTACTCCTTGGTTTAGGAGGGTACACCTATTATGCTTACTGGATAGTCTTCTTCCAAACCATAGGCTGGTGCCGAACGGTAGGAAAGGAAGAAAACCATTTAGCCTAACGATGGTGTACAGAAGGTAACGACTAAAGACAAATAAAGGGATTTGGAGAGATGGCAATAAAATATACGGTTGAAGTCATGAATTGGATTATGGAAGAGGCATTGCTATGAATACCAGGATACCCCTACGAAACATTTTCATGTTTCAGTGCATTGTTAAAGAAAAACTGTTTTCCCGATTAGACACTTACTCCAAGGGTATGTACTTACCAGGTTTCATTCTCATATCTGTATGGTTTTACAGATGATGAGTGGGAGTAAGATATTGGGAATTAGGTGATCATCCTCATTATATCGGAATTCGTTGTAATTGGTGATATTTGAGGAAATCGCCAGGGTACAGTTTTCTACCTACGACGCACAGGTTTTGAGTTGTTTAACTCAGCGGACTTATACAGAGTATTGTATGTTGTCCAAGTGTCCTTCAGGACAAAAGGGGTAGGTCCTCGTACTATGTTCTGTTTACTTATAACTTCTCTAGTATTTAGACGAGTGTTTCGTAGAAATACAAGGTCTAAGTTTTGAGAAGTTGTGGGTATAAGAATAAAGTAGAGAACCAGGTATCACAAGTATCGGGATTCTTCAAAGAGATCGAAGATGTAGATTCTTGTGATTGGTATTCAGATGATAGTGATGGTTTTGAGAAACGTGTTTCTATTTCAGGTTACTCATAATTGGATGGTTTCCTAAGTTGAGTAATGCTGATTATCCTCTTTCCATTAAGTTGATATGCACTGGAGACAGCTGCATGATTTGAATATGGTTCCAATTAAATAAGTGCCAAAGTTTCTGTATTGGATATAGAATGGATCGTACCTTAAAAGAAATTAAGGTATGGAGAGTTGTCCAGCTTATGCTTAAAACCAGACTCTGGATAACTCAGGGCACGTTTCTGTAGTGGCTGTTTGTGGGTTGACCCTGGCTATGACGAGGGTTGATATTCTACCATTTGGAAGATCAATAGTGATATTGTTCTTGACTCGCCACAGTTTTAGTAAAATGGATCTTTTTCAGAAAACAGTAGTGGGAGTATGGTAGAACTGGAAGTGATTCCAGAACCGCAAACGATTACGGAAAATTTAATAGGACCTATATATTCAATCAGATTTGACATTCCAATAGCCACTCCGCAGATATGGTGGGTAACCTCAGACACCCGAGAGGTACTTCGGTAGCCTCAAGGACGGTGACAGGAAGGTTCTTATCTACCAAGACTTGACACTACTGTTGTTCCAGGCTATGAGACCCGCTAGGAGGGTTGTCGTAGTCAGTGGGAGCAACGGAAGTATGGTGGGCAAGTAGCTTATGTCTATTTATAGACTAGAGCAGTAATAGCGGAGATAGATCATCTGATTTTGATGTGACAGTCATGGGTTTGACTTCAATCAGGATAAGGGATGGATCTGTTAAGAAGGCAGTAGGGTGTGATGTCATGGTATCTGGATGACATACACAGAGTGGGAAGCAAAATTCCTATACTACGATCGGTTGTACTGTGGTCGTCACACAGTTGTTTCTCCAGACAGGACATGGATATAATATTTGACATTCTGGTTTCTGGATCTATGGTTTTAGATCTGGATTTGGGTGGTTTCCCAATGTGGGTACTTTGACAGATATTCTAATGGTTTTTAGAATAGTTGACTCCTAGCATGGTAGTGCACCTGCAGGTGATGGAGTCACCCTCTCTAAAGGTGTCATATAGACTAAAGGGGAGAGGGATGTGCATGATTGGCAGATCACTTGCTTAGGCAATTGAGTCAATCATGAGATGTCAAGTACCACACCAAATGTTGGTTTTGCACTAGATGCAATAAGTTTGTATTAATCCAATCCTGGAGAAACATAAGGAAGCAGTTTTAGAACATTAGTACATGTTCTACGGATTTGATAACGGCAGCCTCTTTCGGGAGACGATTATCATTCCAGGCTTCAAAGGTGACATAGATGACAGAGTGATTGTCAGAGTTTTAGTTTTCCCTCTGACGAGGGACAGTATTATGGACAGGTGGTTCCAGAGGATACTGTGGGTGGCATGGTGCCGGATACTGATTAGGTTCAGTGATCCATACAGTCTAAGAAGTTTGGATATGGAGTTCACTTATGAACTAAGGTCCCATCATATATCCAGACATATTCTAAGACAGGTACTACTCAACTCGGGAGATGGCTTTCTCCGCGAACTTGAGATTTAGAGAGATATAGAAAGATACTTCTAGGCGGATCCACTCACTGAGGCTATTTCTCGAACACAATAGTTTTACAAACGGGCTTTGTGAAACTGATTAGTAGAGGAGTTGGATGTTCGGTTTCACACGGGCTGTGAGTAGTCGACATCGCAATAATTAGCCTTGAGTACAAGTGGGAGATTGTTGGAGATAGTGCCCTCATAGTCAATTATTGGATCGCAGGTACGTGATTGCAATGATTGCGGAGGACCTATCCCGGTAGGACAGTCTTACTCGAAATGATAGTATGCTATCTGGTTTGCCTTTATCAGTCGTGTACATGTTCAGGTGACTGATTGCATGTTACACTTTGATAGAGCCCTTAGGATCTTGCTTTACTACCAACAGTATGATGGCGATCATATACGTGAGAGTTGGGTAGTTTATATGCATATCCTTAATTGTGGTCCCTAGTCGTGGGAGTTTCGAGACAGGGCATCGATACTCCGGAGTAGACTAGTGTATACAGTCGAGACCCCGACGAGGGGCGGTGGCCGGTCTCACAAGCCACTGGTGTCAGTTGGATCACCTAAGATGTATACAGGTGCTCATTGGGTTATGAGTACACCGGACAGGACTCGCCGGGAATCTGCTAGTTAGTATTATATCTACCGTCAGATAGCAGTTCCCTGGTGACATGTGTACAGGTTAGTTCATCGACCTGAGGTCGTCATTTGTCTCGTGTGAGTTCCCACTGTGCTTTGATTTCTACCCTACCACGGCTCAAAGGAGTCGTGCAAACAGGTAGCTTTTGGGTACAGTCCCGAGCCATATGGAGGCACGTGAGCGGATCGGCAGGGGATTCGTCTCTCCCGGTATTGGGGGCGAGATCGTGCTGTGTCTAGGAGAGCCATTACACTAAATCCATGGCTATGGTAGGAGATTTACTGGTAGGTACTCCAGTAGTATCTCAGGGTGTATTGAGGCTTCACTCCGACACGACTTATACTGCTATTGGGGGTCTGACGTTGCTAGCCCCCTAGGCAGATATGCGATACTCATTGACGAACGGACCGGACTGTATATACATTGTCACTGTTAGGCTCAGTAGGGTTTCTGGATGAGTTCGTTCATCGGCCACCCTTGAGTGCGCTCATCAGCCTCCCTTGAGGTCAGTCCGTGGGCAGCCGTTATGCATTGCTAGTGCCGCTGACGGTTTGTGGTTAAACCCACTGCCAGGGTGCTGACGATTCATTAGAGTCCCCCACAGACAGTTTCCCAAGTTCGGGCGAAACGTTGTAGAGGCCGTATGGTTTTATGGCAGGGTTCGGAAAATGCACGTGCGTTTACGCACGTGTTATTTTTCGGGCAGATGATACTGGTCGGCTTTGGTTTAAGCCGGATCCGAGTATTATATTGAGTAGGTATAATATCTTTGTCTCAGTTGCATTTGTATTCGGTCGTAATACGAATGCGGGTATATTTATACAGTTTCGGGGTTATCCTGAAAGTCGTTTCAGGATCACTTTTGGAAGTTGCTAGTTTCCAGTTTTCTATCACCCGTCTTTTAACATTCGGTTAAAGACGGATTTATCTTTTCTTCAGATAAGAGTGAGTCATCATTCTAGAAGCTTCTAGAAGTGATGATGAGGCATGGTGAGTCATTAGTGCATTAATGGTGTCATTAATGCTTTTGGTGACTAGGTTATGAAAGGTTCATTGTATTTGTGACTCATTGTTTTTCTTTAATGTAAAAGATAAGTATCATTTGTTATGGTCACCACTTGGACTTTCCTACACTCACCTCCCTCCTTTGATATAAAGTGGCCGGCCATCATATTTGAGAGAGAGAGATTGATTTTCATTTTTGGGAGAGATAGACTATGGTTTTGTGTGCATGGAAATTTCATTGCTTCTTTCATTTCCATCACCCGATTGAAATGGCAACTTCATTAACCGATCGTCCACGGACTTGGACGAAGTGAGACAAAGTCATCTACTCATTCTCTACATCAATCTTGGTCGTCTCTTTTAGCAAACTTGACGATCGAGTTGCCTCGAGTCAGAGGCGGGAGCCCGTTTAAAGAATCGCTGATGTGGTGCCACCTTGACGAGGATATCGCACATCGACGAAATCGGAGCAGCTGCAACGGAGCGTGGGATGATGGTTGAAGAACGAAGGACTCGGATCGTTCGGTATAACCTTTCTACACTCTTTACAGTTTGTTGGTTTAGCAATAATGGCAGATCCGGGTTAAAGTATACGATAGCGCCAAGTTAAAAGTTTTTATTCCGCATTTGGCGTCTGTAGACGGCCGGGGCGCTAGCGTAGACTTACATGATAAATGACGACGCTTGTGTCGGCTTGTTATCTTCTCAGATCAAGATTCTGAAAATTATATACCAACCCGAAACTGGTCTTACATTATGAATTACTCTGCACTACTTCACCCACGTATATACTTACGTGGGAAAAGTAGTGGGGGGCATTTGTTCCCGCCAAAATCTTCGGCTAAGAGCTATTAGTTCCTGTTTATGCCGGCTTAAGTTTCGTTTACAGATATATGTGAAACCAGGCTCATTCATATGCACACATTAGAGGAAAAACAGGTGTTCAACGACAAAAACAAAGCATTTAATTGAACATTTTATTCTACAGGAAATAGATCACCAAACATTGGATCGAAAGTACAGGGATTCACAAAACTATGGATAAAATTATCTAACTCCCTCTCTGCCTTCTCCACCATGACAAAGCGGCGATCTTCATGAGGAGTAGCTACCCATCGGTCAGCACCACACCCATCAGCAAAGGCAGACATCCCGACCCGCTGAGCCCGTATCTGGCTTAGCAGCTGGACAGAGCGATCCCTTAGAGCTGTGGTGATCAAAAGTGCCTCTTGGAAGCACTCAATCTTATCTTCCGCGGCGTCGAGCATTGCCGGAGTCATCTCCGTCGGAGGAGGGGGAATGTCATTGATCACAGATAAGAAAACCATCCGGAGCCAAATGGAGCCGATGGGGAGAGGAGATCCTATATGAGTCAAGAGCTCGTGCAGCACCGTGTCGCATTGGCCATCCGTAAGAGTAGGGTTCACCAAGCGTACAGCAAAACGAGGAACAATTTCCTCAATGGGCACTTCCCATGGCTGACGGCGAGCATGTGGGCGATTACAACCCATAGCTCTTCTCTGTTAAAATGATTTTCTGAAAATGAGAGAGAAAAGAAACATTGCTTCAGATTATGAAGGGAGACATTTAAGTCTAGGCACAAAAAATATTGTGCATGATGGAACTATTTCCAAGTTCTGGGAAAGAGAACTTTGACTCAGGAAAAGCAGATAAGGAAGGTGAAAAGACACCTTTAGTAATGAAGCGGCGCCTCACGTGCAAAGCACGAGAGCGCTGAGCGCCAGCGCTAAAGAGTCAAAAACTCTGAGGCAGCACCTCACGTGCAAAGTACGAGAGCGCTGAGCGCCAGCGCCATGAGTCAAAGACTCTGGGGCAGCGCCTCAAGTGCAAAGCGTGAGAGCGCTGAGCGCCTATGCTAAAGAGTTAAAGACTCTAAGGCAGTGCACCACGTGCAAAGCACGTAAGCGCTAGCAGTAGAACAAAATATTCTCGGCCGTTGGATCAAAGATCCAATGAAGATGGTAAATCATCAATTGACCAGAATAAAATTCTGTTCAGGAAACATTCCTCAGAATCTTTCCAAACAGGAAAGATTGTGCTCGGAAAATCAGAGCACCGTTGGATCAATGATCCAATGATGATTAAAAATCACCAAAATACAGAATAAATTCTATATGGGAAAAGATTTCCCGATCTTATTAAAAATAAGAAGATTTCCTTCTGTAAAACAGAAGCCCTAGGATCAAAGATCCAACGGGGGAAACATCTCCAAATCAATTAGAGAAAGGATCTCCTTAACCGATTGAACAAATCAGCCTTCACTATATAAAGGCCCCAAGACTTCAAGTCTCAGATAGAGGAACCCCTCTTATAAACTTTGAGAAATCTGAGAAAGAAGAGCAATCTCTCGGTAGAAGAAGAACTTTTCTTCAAGGTAAAAAAAAAACAGAGATAAGAAAAATCTCATTAAAGAAGAAGAACATAATTCTTCTCACAGATCATAGATCTATAAGACTAAAGTCTTTTTAAAAAAAGTGATCATGAACATCTCATTATAAAAGGGGGAGAATAATTCAATTCTCTTAGGATTACAGATCCATAAAGGCAAAGCCTTTCACCAAAATAAGAGATTGAAACATCTCCTATAAAATAAGAACTTTGTTCTTAGAACTTTGAGACAAAATCTCTTATAAGCGAGAATTTATTTCTCAGATCATAAAATTGATCAGATGCATTTCTGCACTCTTGCGCTGGTGCTCAGCGCCAAGCGCACCACGTGCTCCTCACGTTTGCGCCACTGGACAAATAGCGCTTTGCGCTCCTAAACCGGCGCTTTGCGCTCATAGACTGGCGCTAGAACCAAGTGTGCCACGTTCTCCTCACGTGTGCGCTATTTCACCAGAAGCGCAATGCGCTCATTAACTGGCGCTCAGCGCCAAGCGCGCCACGTGCTCCTCATGCGTGTGCTACTTGACAGAAGCGCTCTGCGCTCATTGACTGGCGCTCAGCGCCACGTGCTGCTTACGTGTGCGCTACTTCACCAGAAGCGCAATGCGCTCATTAACTGGCGCTCAGCGCCAAGCGCGCGTTTCTCATGTGTGCGCTAAATGAACATAAACTGTTCTATAAAAAAAGCCCCAGAGCTACAATGAGCACTCAGCACTCAGTAAAGACAAAAAGGCTATCAAAATCCAAACTAATGCTCAGCATTGCTAAATGTTCAACATTTTTAACTAAGTGGGCCAAGCCCAAAGTGGCCATAGAACCCTCATTCAGATGCTCATAAATCTTTGATCTTAGTCCCAAATTGGACTACAGATCTCCCAACCAATATTGGTTCAAGGGTACATCTCTTCACTCCTCTGATATTTGTCGTTGTAATCCTTCAACGCCTTCAGAGAGGTGACGGGTCCCGACAACCACACATTCCACGGACTGTGGGGTCCCGACAACCACACATTCCAAGGCAGCGCGCCCAATCAGAGCAAAACTCTATTTAAAATAAAATTAAAGCAAGCAACGCTTCAACTGTGCAAGCACTGCGCTGCGCGACACGTGTCAGCGCAGATGCGCTAGCGCAGTTGCGCTGCGCTTTGCGCTGCGCGACACGTGTCAGCGCAGTTGCGCTGCGCGACACGTGTCAGCGCAGATACGCTAGCGCAGTTGCGCTGCGCTTTGCGCTGCGCGACACGTGTCAGCGCAGTTGCACAGGCGCAGTTGTGCTGCGCTTTGCGCTGCTTGACACGTGTCACGCGCTGGGATATTTGCGCTAAACAGAATTAAAATTTTAAAGAAATCTTTCTGTTCTTGTTAAAACAAGAAGATTTTCTTCTGTAAAACAGGAACCCATGGATCAAAGATCCAACGGTGGGGAAAATTCCCCAAATCACTCAGAGAAAAATCTCTTTAACCAATTTAACAAATTTATGGGCACTATATAAAGGCTCCTAGACCCCAAATCAAAGACATCAACATTTGGTGAGAAATCAAGAACTTCAAACAGAGAGAACTCTGAAGAAATTTCATGAAGAAAAAGGTAAAAACCTTTAAGATAGAAGAATTTCTTCTAATAGATCATTGATCTAAGAACAAGATCAATGATCTTCAATAAAAACAAATAAAAATAGTGCTTTGCACTTATGAACCATTGGTTCTCTGGGATCAAGAAAAAACAAGAGAAACTTGTTTTCTTTGATCTAAATTAGATCAAGAAAACAAACAGTGCTTTGCACTCTTTTTATGAACCATTGGTTCTGGAATCTAAAAGATTCTCAAGATTATAGTGCCTTGCACTTGTAAAACTGCACTGTTGCGCTCTTGGGTTGGCGCAAACCACCAGAGAGCGCCACGTGTCAGTATCTGAACCACTTGCGCTGTGCGCTTTGAAATAGAGCCTTGCTCTCTGAAACTGGCACAACTCACCAGAGCGCACTGGCGCAGCAGCGCAGCGTACTGGCGCAGCGCACTGCGCTTGCATGACACGTGTCCTCACCGCAAGCGCTTGCGCTCTTTGATTGGCACAAAGCGCCTGACAAATGCAATGCATTTCTTTTGCTAAAGGGCCAGGCCCAAATCAAAAAGACCTAGTAGGCCTAAATAAATTGCAAAGCAATAAATGGGCAGAGCCCAGGTAAAATTGATGCTCTGCATCTTTTATAAAAGGGCAGAGCCCAAGTAAAATTGAGGCTCTGCATCATTTATAAATGAGCAGAGCCCAAAACAAATTGATGCTCTGCATCCTTTATGGGCAGAGCCCAAACAAAAATAAAAACAATGCAATGCATTATTTAAGCATGGGCAAAGCCCTAGCACAAGTCTAATAGACCAGAAACAAATAAAAGTGTTGAATATTTTTCAACTAGACTTAGCCCAATCATGGCCGTAAGTCCTCAAATTAAATTGACTGAGCAAAGCTGCTCTTTTAAACCAATTTACGACCGGTTCGAGGGTATATCTCCGAACTCCTTTGACTCCTATCGTTGTAATCCTTCAACGACGTCAGAGAGGTGACGGGTCCCGACGACCACACATCAAGACGGACTGTGGGGTCCTTAAACCCACGGACTTACGCATCCTTAAACTAAAATACGGACTGTGGGGTCCTTAAATCCACGGACTTAAGCGTCCTTAAACTAAAATACGGACTGTGGGGTCCTTAAACCCACGGACTTATGCGTCTTTAAACTGGCAATGGACCACCATGTCCCTAAACTGGCAACGGACCACTATGTCCCTAAACTGGAACAATAGAGCCCCCAAATACTCTTTTGTCGGATCCAAACGATCCCGTTAAGTTGATCTTAGTTTCAAATCAGACTAACGTATCCTTAACAAACGTTTGAGTCGATCTTAGCCTAAATATGGCTAACGTATCCTTAAACTAAAACACCAAACCCAAATCTAAGTAAATACGGATTTGGACTAATCCACGTCCTACGGACGACGGCATAACTTAGTCTCCGTATACAATCCACGGGCATCCACAAACAAAACAAACACACACGACACGAAGTGAAATTCTGGAGAAGGAGAAAGTGGTTACCGCGATGCGGTAGCGTAATTAACTGCAGGGGCTTGCGCCTGCAGGGAAGAGCGTCCCCACAATCAAAAACCCCTCAAGCGAGGGGGAATCTGACGAAATCTGCTACATCGGCCGCATCCGTCTAAACCTCCGATATACGGTGCCATAAATCAACTTGGCATCTTCGGAGTGGTGGACGGATAAAACCAAATAGCATCTGCCCCGAATCTCAGGCAAGACGTCTTCGCGTCTCGGCCGCCGTTCGGAGGGGAACAGATTCTGGCACGCCCGGTGGGACCTTTTCCTCTTTCCACTTCACACTTCGTGTGTCGTGTTTTTCCCGCGATCAAATAATCGCGGTGTGTATGTTTTTGGTTTCCCTTAGGGGAGTGGATATTGAAGCCAGCATTTCGTCTCTATGAAGAATGGCATTTGCTCCCACTCTAGCAACTCAGGCTCTTTCATATCCGGCGGAGTCAAGTATGGGTCACTTGCAGCCTCAAATCTCTGCAATCCGGCTCTTCAAGAAATCAATGGACTTCTTTTTGGGTCGATGCTCCAACCTCCCACCCTCGGTGCCTCAACGCCGATGGAGGAAGCTCAGAGGATGTCTATCGTCCACAGGCAGGCTCCCCAAGCCGCAGCCTTGCCGACGGAATCGGTCCTCAAACAGCTGGCACATGCCAAAGACCAAGGTCGACGCAGGGGGCAGAATATTCAAGCTATTCAAGAAATCAATGGCTTCAAACTGCACTAACTGCAACAGCAACTCTCACTCTTTCCCATCTGGAGGAGTAACCTACGGGCCCCAAGCGGCCTCCTTTTTCAAGATGCCAGTGGAGCAGGTAACTCAAGCCACCACTGGGCTCTTCTTTGGGACCATGCTCCCACCAACGAGCTTCAGCGCTCCTGTACCATCGCAAGAAGCTCCCAAGAAGTCGTTTTTCAGTGCTCCTGTGCTTATTTATGCCTTACTTTGCATTATACTGTATATAAGCACACATAAAAAATTGTGATAATAAAAGAGTAGAAAGTGAAAAATTATATTTAAAAGATAGGAATAGTTTAAGAAAAACAAGAAAGTTAGATGTTTTCTTAAATGAAACTAGTAATAAGTGGTTATAAGCTGTTGTCCCAAAGGTTAGTAAGTTGAAGGAAATTACTAATCTGAGGATAAAAATAAGCCTGAAAAATAGTTCCTATTCTGAAAGCCAAACATTTGAACGTTGAAAACCTACTATACGCACGTACACACATCTTGAAACTCGGGATAGTAGAGGATACCTTGAAATGCTCTTGTCTAGAAGCCAAAGTATGAAGAAAATAAAAGTGGAGAATAAAAGATAAAATGGTGAAAAGAAAAATGAACACTGGTTTTGTTATCACCGAGGCAGCAATGAAAAAAATATAGCGAGGGTGCTTTATCACCTAGTGCCTTAGACCAACTGGTTTGGGAGCCACTGCTAAGCCTTAGGTGTTGCAAGACGAGAAAAAACACCTAATTAGCAAGCACATGAGTAATCGATCGGTTAGTACCTCAAGAAGTATTAACGGTCGCATGAAGAATGTGTGAGCAAATTCCATCTAAATATCTATTAAAAAGTACTGAGGTAGATGGACAAGAGTATGATTGCTTGAATTGAATTCTCTTAGTGTAGGGATGTCTAGTTCACACACGTAGGGGTATATGATCAATGTTTGGAAGAAAGGTAGGAATGAAAACTAAAGGCGATGTTTTATTGAGGGATGATGTGATTTCTAACATCTTTTCATGACTATTAAGATAGGGCTCATAGCAACTGAAAAGCTGGTAGAGTTGAAAACTCTTATTTTCAAGTTCTTTCTTTTATAGTTCTTATCTTTATATAACTTTCACCATCTTTATTTTATTATACGATTTTGTGGGTATAATCCGCTGAAAACCCTCAGGAGACAACACCCCTCCTACTAGGGATATACCACTGGCGCCGAGTAAAGAAGACCGGGGGCAACTCTCCTTCTGGACTGACTCCGCCGACTCCAACGGCGGAAATTGATACTGCTCTTCCAACTGGAAACAGCTTTGAACCACTTAGGAAGGTCCACAAGAACTCTCCGACCACTGTGCTGAAAAGATCTCCTCCACCTATGGAGACCGCTACAAAGGTGAAGCCGGAAAAGCCCCCTCAACGGCTGTCCTCTAAAATCTACAAGGTCTGGCGTCAAGTCCAAGACTCGATAATTGATCAAGATTATCCCCGCCGACAGAAAAAATATGAAATTTTAGCGGGAAGAGGACCATCCTATCAAGCCACAAAAGGCGATAGCTACTTGGGTGCCCGCTGCAATGGCTCCCTCAACCTCGACCGCCCACGAAAGAGGAGAAGGCCGGAGAAAATCCCTGGGTCTGCGACGAACTGCAAGACCACTGAACCCAAACACCCCAAGTCTGGGGGCATGATGGTACATACCATCTATATGGCATCCGGAAAAAAGGATAGCCATGTCTTCACAGGTCATAGACCGCTTACGTGATCAATGACTAAGGCTCAGGGGCAACAACAACAAAAGCTCCAAGAAATGCTGACAGCCATGGCCGCACTTACGGGACCGAAAGCAAGCCCAGAAACATCCTCGGAGCAGCGCCGTGAGCAAGAAACTGATGCCGAGTTTTTTTTTCCAGAGAATCCTCGAAAAGAAGGACAAAGAGGTAGCGGAACAAGCTGCCAATATAAAACAAATTCAAGACAAGGAAAAGGTTTGCTAAAGCCATATCAATGGGAATGAAGCTACCACCCTCTGAAGAAAACACTCTCGGTGGAGTAGAGATGCATCCTAATTACTGCCTATATCATCAGAAGATCGCACATCCCACTAAAGACTGCGACTCCTTTAAGTGTTGGTGGCAAGGGTATGTCGCTCACAGTCAACACTTCAACAGGACAAAGCGTGAAGCTCGTAGACAGCGAAAAATACGACAGATGAGCATAAAAGAGTTGCCGGCAATTGTCACAGGGATGACCCCGGGGGATCACGAGTTCTCACCTTCGGGAGCGATTCCGACGAAAAAGCAGCCCTCGACCCTCTCTTCAAGGAGTCCATCTCTGAAGGATTGAGGAGTTGCGAGAACATTCAGCTGTGCAATTGCACGATACTCGGAGAGAATCTCGGGCCCACAAACAACGGAGCGAACAAAAAGGATAAAGGAAAAACGGCCTTCGTCGCCAGCGCTCAACAACAATCAAGTGACCCTAGGCCGGTTTTTCGCCAAAGCAACAAGAGGCAATCTCTTTATGAGAAGTTGAAACGACCTTACTCATTTCCCCGGGATGAAACAAAGAGGCTGTTCGAACTAGCAGTGCACAACATGCTTATCACTCTACCGGAGCCGAAACACCAGCTACAACTGAATGATGTCAACAATCCTGATTACTACCCTTACCACCAAGTATTGGGCCATCCGATCGAAAACTGCTACGTTTTCAAAAACTGGGTTGAAGACCAATACCAACAGGGCGAGTTTGCGTCGTCCGAAAACTGGAATGTGAGCCCGCCACAACCACATGCTCCAAGAAAGATGGATATGCCGGGGGCATCATGCTCATTCATAGGGAAAGCCCCATTGAACCAGCATCGTCCAGGGGACATCGATTCTTCTTGGTGACGACTGATTATTTCTCCAAATGGGCAGAAGCAGTACCGCTGGGGGAAGTAAAAACGGAGAATATCCTCCATTTCTTCAAGACGCACGTCATTTATCGGTTTGGAACTCCGCGACGGATCATCTCCGATAACGGGCCAGCTTATAGAAACCACAAAATCAGTCACTTCGCGCAACAGCATAATATAGACTGGAGATATTTCTCAGTTTATAATCCACGAGCTAACGGTCTAGCTGAAGCCTTCAACAAGACCTTGACAAAGATCATGAAGAAAACGGTGTCCCGAAATAAGAAGGACTGGCACGAGAGACTGCAAGAAGCTCTCTGGGCATATCGAACTACGTTCAAAACAGCCACGAACACAATGCCGTACGCGTTGGTATTCGGTACAGAAGCAGTACTCCCCCTTGAGATAGAGTTACCCTCTCTACGAGTGGCAGTCCATTACGAGCTGACGGACGAAGAAAATGCTCACCTTCGGCTTGAGGAGCTTGATGCCCTTGACGAAACCCGGCTTATAGCGCAACAAAATCTGGAAGCCTATAAAGCAAAGATGACGCGCTCATATGAAAGATTGACTCGGCCGAGAACATTCCGCCAAGGCGAACTCGTGCTAGTGGTCAAAAGGCCTATGATCCCCAATCGCGCCAAGCGGGGAAAATTCGAGCCAAACTATGAAGGCCCGTATATCATAGACAAGGTCTACCAGGGTGGAGCCTATCTGCTCATGGATATGCACGGTGAAAGGCCTTTCAGGCCAATAAATGGCCGATTCCTAAAGAAATACTACGCTTAGCGAGTTATCGCTTAGGTCAATGATAGATGACGACGACTATGTCCGCTCGCTATCTTCCTAAGCTCAAACTTTATAAGCAATAGCCAGCCTTCTCATAATGGCGGACCGAAACGTTCTTAAACTAATGGCGGACCGAAACGTCTTTAAACTAATGAAGGACCGAAACGTCTTTAAACTACTACCGCAGCATCCTTAGGCTGACGAGATGAATAAAAAAAAGGAAAAGAAAATAATAAAAAAAATGAATGATAAAAAAAGAACGGTATGTCCATAAGCAAAATGGGTACGGATGAAAACCCGAAAGGGCTCCGTGAGTAAAAACAGCAGGGCTACCGGCGAGTGTTCGTGAAAACCCGAAAGGGCGCGATCTCGTAAAAAAATATAATATAAAAATAAAAAGAAAAAAAAACGGTATGTCTATAAGCAAAATGGGCACGGATGAAAACCCGAAAGGGCTCCATGAGTAAAAACAGCGAGACTACCGGCGAGTGTTTGTGAAAACCTGAAAGGACACAATCTCGTTAAAAGACACTTATAGGGTCCTCTCGATCTTGTGAGGAGAAACCACCCGCGTGAGATCCTTACGACTCACAAGGGAGCAACACACTTAGGGATCCCCACGATTTCTAAGGAGAAAATACACTTGCGAGATCCTCACGACTCGTAAGGAGAACTCTCTTATGGGACCCTCACGGCTCATAAAATTTGAAAGTCTTAAGTTACAGAGACCTAAACCTGTGCTTAAGCAACCCCCACAACCTCTAATATTGCCCTACAAGTGGCTCAATACTGATCCTTGTATACAATCCACGGAGGCGAATAAACATTTCCCTAACCAAGTCCCATCCGTGACTGGGGATATATATGCATGATAAACAACCCTTATAAGTCCTCTCGACTTACAAGGAGAAAACCCTCTTGTAGGATCCTTACGACTTACAGAGGAACATACACTTAGGAATCCTCACGATTCCTAAGGAGAAAATACACCTACAAGATCCTCACGACTTGTAGGGAGAAATACCTTTGTGAGACCCTTACGGCTCATGAAGTTAAAAGCCTTAGTCGACAGGACCTTAACCCTGTTCGCTAAGCCACCTTTGTTCAACATCGACGGAGGCAAATGATGATTCGCTCCTGGCAATATCCCAGTTATAGCGGTGCTGATGCCGAACTCGGTGTCTAATTTCAGGTTTACGGTGAAAAGCCGGTAGGCCGCACATGCATACGAAATAGCCGAAATGATAGGGCAACTTGCAATAAAAAGCAGTAAATAAAAACGTATGCATACAAAATAGCCGAAATGATTGGGCAACTCGCAATAAAAAGCAGCGAGCAAGAATAAAATAAATAGCCGAAATGATTGGGCAACTCGCAATAAAAAGCAGCGAGTAAAAATAAAATAAATAGCCGAAATGATTGGGCACCGCGAAAAACAGCCGAAATGATTGGGCAATCGCGACCTTCGCGATATAAAAGCTGAAATGATAGAGTATCGCGGAAATAAAACAAAAAAAAGAGATGATAAAACTTTGGCCCTACAGCTGAGATCACATCGATCCCTGTATACAATCCAAGAGCGCAAACAAAGAGGGAACCATACTTTCCCAACAGGCTCCGCCAGAAAACGAAGCCAAATCTCGACGGTTCGTTCCAACCCCGAAGAAACCAGTGTCTTCGGCAAATCCTTCGACTCGAGGAAACAAGTGTCCTTGACGAAGAAAATCCTGATTCGCGTCGACTCGCAGAGAAACCAGTGTCTCCGTGGGAAATTCTCGATCCGTTTCAACACCAGGGAAACAAATATCCTTGGAAAATACCTCAATTCAGTGAAACAAATATCCTTGATGAGAGCCTCCTGATTCGCGTCGACTCTCAGAGAAACCAGTGTCTCCGTGGGAAATTCTCGATTCGTTTCAACACCAGGGAAACAAATATCCTTGGAAAATACCTCAATTCAGGGAAACAAATATCCTTGATGAGAGCCTCCTGATTCGCGTCGACTCACAGAGAAACCAGTGTCTCCGTGGGAAATTCTCGATCCGTTTCAACACAAGGGAAATAAATATCCTTGGCAAATACCTCAATTCAGGGAAACAAATATCCTTGATGAGAGCCTCCTGATTCGCGTCGACTCGCAGAGAAACCAGTGTCTCCGTGGGAAATTCTCGATCCATTTCAACACCACGGAAACAAATATCCTTGGCAAATACCTCAATTCAGGGAAAGAAACATCCTTGATGAGAGCCTTCTGATTCACGTCGACTCTCAGAGAAACCAGTGTCTCCATGGGAAATTCTCGATCCGTTTCAACACCAGGGAAACAAATATCCTTGGAAAATACCTCAATTCAGGGAAACAAATATCCTTGATGAGAGCCTCCTAATTTGCGTCGACTCTCAGAGAAACCAGTGTCTCCGTGGGAAATTCTCGATTCGTTTCAACACCAGAGAAACAAATATCCTTGGCAAATACCTCAATTCAGGGAAACAAACATCCTTGATGAGAGCCTCCTGATTCGCGTCGACTCTCAGAGAAACCAGTGTCTCCATGGGAAATTCTCGATCTGTTTCAACACCAGGGAAACAAATATCCTTGGAAAATACCTCAATTCAGGGAAACAAATATCCTTGATGAGAGCCTCCTGATTCGCGTCGACTCGCAGAGAAACCAGTATCTCCGTGGGAAATTCTCGATCCGTTTCAACACCAGGGAAACAAATATCCTTGGCAAATACCTCAATTCAGGGAAACAAACATCCTTGATGAGAGCCTCCTGACTCGCGTCGACTCGCAGAGAAACCAGTGTCTCCGTGGGAAATTCTCGATTCGTTTCAACACCAGGGAAACAAATATCCTTGGAAAATAACTCAATTCAGGGAAACAAGCATCCTTAATGAGAGCCTCCTGATTCGCGTCGGCTCGCAGAGAAACCAGTGTCTCCGCGGGAAATCCCCGATTCGCCTCAACTTGCAAGATGAAGCCTCAGGCAGCAGGGATTAAAAACTTTTTTCCTGAACAATGGGACCCTGTAAGTCAGTCTAAAGCGGTCTCTTGCATACTATTCATGGGTCTCACTCTCCAAAGTCGAATTTCGACAAGGAGGGAAGCAACCGCTTACGAGTCCTCTCGACTCGTAAGAGGAAAAAATTCTCTTATAAGATCCTTACGACTTATAAGAGAAAACGCGCTTAGGAATCCTCACGATTCCTAAGGAGAAAATACACCTACGAGATCCTCTCGATCCGTAGGGAGAAAAGTCTCTATGAGACCCTCATGGCTCATAGAATTGAAAAGTCTTAGGCGGCAGATCTGAACCTGCGGTCTAAGCCATCGCTATCTCTCGGAGAAATCTAGATGCTTACTCTATTATCGGTCAAATGTGTTTATCAAGACAGTATGCTAATAATAAGAGAAAAGAAAAAGCAAAGAAATAGCACAAGACATTGCAAAGAAAAATGTATATCTTTATTGAATGTAATCAAGTACAAAGTGAAGCGTACAAAAGAATAAAGAATGGATACATATTATTTAAAGAAGAAAAATTTTACAAGTATGTAGATACAAGGGGAATCATTGGGAAGGAAGCATCTTGCATAGCTATGTTAATTGTTCGTGCACTTCCTTCCACGCCTTTTCTTGGTCGGCCACCACCGCCAGTTCAGCCTCCACTTGAGCCCGCTGTTGCAAGACGGATGCAAGCTGCTCCCTAACGACCTGATGAGCAGCTTCACGGCCTAGAGTGTCACGCTCGGCGACATCAAGCTTCCGCTTCAAGTTTAGCCCATGAGAGATGCGTTCCAAGAGGCCCTCAAAGATAGCCTTCACTTGGGCAGCATTTGCCTCAACCTCAGCACGCAGATGAGCCGTCTCGTTTGAAGTCTTTCGGTACTCCCTCAGCCTTAAGGCCGCTTCTTGCTCCAAGTGGTGGACGTAAGAAGCGCTTTGCTCAATCCACGCTGCTCTTTGATTTCCTGCGGCTAAGGTCTCGGGAGCGGGACGCATCAACTCCAGCTGGTGCAGGCGAGCCTCGATCTCCCTGCAATGGTTAACCCAAGATGCGATGATGCTCTCGTCATGAAAATTCACGAGTATCACCATCATCGGGTTAACCGCCGTAGCGAAGTCTGCCGCAGACATAGGAGTCTCTACGTCGAGCTCCTCGATGTAGTCGCTCAGCATACGCAGACTGTTCGCGGCGCCTTTCGAGGATGGACGTCTCAGGAAAGGACCTGCCGGCATTGTGATGCGAGACTCGAAGGGTACCGAGACCCGAACAACAGCTGAAAAGAAACAATATATGATCAGATAACAGTTCAAGAAATAAAAAAAGAGGGAGTTATTAGTGTGATAGTTGCTGTACCAGCTGAGGCAGGTGGCAAGGCCGGAAGGGTCGGTGGCGCAGCCGATCTTTCATCCCCTCCTTCGATTTGTAGCACTGCAGTCGTGGCGAGAAAAAGTTAGAAGTAATTTCATCAATGAAAAATAACGATATCAATGGAAATCATACTCACCAACGCTACCAGAGGAAGAAGCGAGTTCAGATGAGAAGGAGAAGTGTGGGAGCAATACTTGATAAAGATGGTCAAAAAGCACTCCTGAAAGGCAAAACAGTATGACTTTAGTACACAAATTATACGTCTGAAAGCTAAGATTAATAAGTTGCAAACCCATACCTTCCAACATCTTCGATGGTATGAGAGAGGGCTGAGAGGTGACCACCGCCAAGGCAGTAGTTGAAGGCGCTCCCTCGAGCAATGGGGCATCGGCGCTGGTTGCACCTGCGTTACGAACAAATGTGAACTTGTCAGGAAGGATTGTAAGATAAAGAGGACAGTAACTTGGGATCTACCTGATGAGCTACCGGCCGAAACGGAGGCGACTCCCTCTTCCATCGACATGAGGCCACCGCCCGTGGCCTCATCACCCGACTCAATGGGGACCGTTGTCGTGCTCGCGAGGCCGGAAGACGGCGGAGAACCATAGGCAGGGAGGGCTATGACCGGAGCATTGCCAGATTCCTGAGAAAGAGCGGTTGGCTCATCCTCAGGAATCATGTCTACCTCACCCGCTACTCCCTCGGGCTCAGTAGTCGCGGTTGTCTCGTCCACCGTCACCACGAGGTCATCAGCCTCAGGCACTCCGCCCGCTGCCACCTCGGGCTCAGCAACAACCGCTTGCTCAGGCATAGTGGACATGGCTAGTTCGTCAGCCACTGCCTCGGGCCCAGCAATCCCAGCTGTGTCATCCGCCACCGGCTCGGGCTCGATCAACGCCTCTTCCCTTAGCCCCTCAGGTTCGACAGTCTCTGCCTCCCCCTCGGTTGGGCTTGGCCCTGCAAGGAAGAAACATATGAGAACCGACAGCTTTATAATTCTTACAATAAAAACTCTGAAAGAAGTATTACCTGAGGTGGACTTCTCGTTAGCCTCCCTATTGGCACGAATCGCCTGTCTATGAGCTGTAGACAAAGCAACCGGGGGATCTTCTGACGAAGTATCGGCACGAGGAACGGTGCTTGGGCCCGCTCCAATGGCCATGGCGGCTCTGCGTGCCTTTGCTTCGCGCCTCGACTGCTTCCTTTCCTCCCGGGATATCGCGATGGACCTCTTCGACGCTTCTTTCATTAAGGCATCGTCGTCCTCGTTCAGAGATGCCTCCAGAGCCTTTAAGGCATCTCTCATCGGCTCTTCAAGACGGACCTCCCGCGGTAGCCCTGAGGAAGCAAGAACATCGGCAGCTGACGGAATATCCGCGTCATTTGGCGGGAACGGCATTGAGGTTCCTGCGATAAAAAGGGAGAGGTTAGATCGACCATAACACAAGAAAAATGAAAACTTGATGAATTGAAACTTACTAAGGCCTAAAGACGCTCTAAGGCGTTCCTCCTCTTGGAAGGTCTTGAGGGAAGCGGCAATGGCTTCTTCACTTGTGATGCATGTTGGAAGAAAAGAAGGAAAAATGTTAATCAAAGGCAATAATAAAGATATGATGCAATGGAAAATGCGACTAGTGGTTACCTGATGCCGCAAGCTTAGCCAGCCATGCGTCACGCCTCGCCAACCGCTCCGAAGCTTCGAGGGCGGCCTCCAAATCCGTGTCATCCGGCATGACTAATCCCTTGTTAGTCCCGTATTCACTCAGGCCCTCAGCATAGGGAGTGTGGGGTTCCTGACCGAACGCGACGTCAGCGGCAAAGAGCGACATCTTTTTCTTCTTCTGCCCACCAACCCTGGGTGCACCCGGGATCGACTTACGCTTGGCAGCCACCTTGGGGCGGCAGGTCCCGATGTCCGCACCCACGCCAGACTCCGGCGAGGCTACAACCACTGTCTCCACTGGAGCACAGGGCGCTAGAGGTGCATCCGCAATATCGGGGAGCGGCAATCCGTGCGGAGGACTTTGCGCATGCGGTGGCACGGCTATAGCATCTTTTAGAGGGGCAACTACTGGGGTCCTTGGCACTAAAGGAGCATTGCGGTCGCTACCTGGAGGCGCACCCTTACGGTCGACCAGCAATCGCCTTTCCTCCTTTATAACGGCTCCCGTCGAATGACTGTACCATTCTGTATATACCCTGAGGAGTCGTGGGGCGCAAGGCGGCTCACTGATAAAGAAGTGGGAGCCCGAGTTTAGACGCATGAAATGATGCAGCGCGCTCTCCATCCCTTCTTCAGTCGCAGCAGGTTCCGATAGGAAGGCCTCCAGCGGTACCCCTTAATTGTAGCTCAGCTGTTGGGCGAAACGATGCGGGTTATATCTCATGAAAATCGCTGCCCCGTTCTGCCTAAACACCAAGAAGCCCGGTCTGATAGAATATAAGTGGAGGGTCTCCCGGGCCGTTAAAACTGAAGCTCCATCCTTGAAAGTGTCTTGCAATGGCCGCACTGCAGTGGTAGACGCCTTTCCAATAGTCAACACCTTGTCGACGAAAGACACACCGGCTCCAATGGTGTGGGGGCGAAGGAGTAAACCCCTGACATTTCGTAGCGATGAACTCACAATTGATGCGCCAATCAACTGTATGATGCGAGGGAAGCTGCACCTGTCGTAGAACGAGGGCCTTTTGTGCATGCCGAAGACACCCGATGTATGTAGCTCGAGCCACGATATGAAATAATGCATCGGGAAGATCACGTGCAACACCCCAGGCTCAATAGCGTCCGCCGCTCGATTGAGGCCGTGGTACAAATGTGCCAAGCCGGCTATCCCAACGGCTACCTTTACCCCGATGGTCATCCGGTGAGCCGGGTAAAAGACAGAGGGCCGCATATGGCGAGAATGCATTGGGAGCGCAAACCAACTCAGCCATAGCCCAAGAAATCCTAAGAAAAAGGCCTCCTCGTCCATCCCGGGGGCCGCAATTTCCGCAAAAGACACAGTCGGGGAGTTAGGAAGAAAAAAACCCTTTTGGTCTATTTCCTTCGCCGGTAGGTTATCCAAACCTAGACCGAATGGGTCCTCGAGGGTGGCGAACTTGGCAGCTTCTGCCGAAAGGGCGCTTGGGTGAAGGAACCGGGCAATGAAATCCTCAAAACTAACTCCGCGCCTCCCACGCTCAATGAAAAGGGCCTCGTAAATGTTCAACACCTTGATCAGACTTGGGAATTGGTGTTGAACAGCATTCTCCGGCGTGAGGCCCCTTACCGCCGGCTTGGCCTCGAAGACATACTCGTCTGTCAGAAGCAACTCCTCATAGTGCTCCCCTATAACCGGTAAACCGGAGACTTCTGTGAACTCCTCCAGAAAGATCGACACTTCCCGATCCATCGTGAGGAAAGTGTGAGTGGGAATGTTCCACTGCTCCAAGAAAGCCTTGAACCACCAGGTGGGAAGCGTTGGATACTGGAAGAGCGAGACATAAACCGCGGTATACAATCCTAATCTCATCAACTGCGACTTCTTCGCCGACAGGATATACCGAGCCAACGACAGGTAGCCGATCGGGTGGCGGGGGATCAGACCTATGTTGTATGATTGCCCCCTAGGGCGCGCCTCGCCTTGACAGATTCGGCATCCCAGGATATCCAAAACCATGGGACGCTGGACCGGGATTGCATCTATGGCCGGATGAAGAAAGCCCTTCGATGTCCAATCAACCATCTCCACGGCGTATTGCACCGGGGGTGGGCTGGCGTAATGAATTGCCGTGATGGGTTCTGACGATACTGCGCATGTGAAGCTGCGTCGACCCATAATAACTTGATTATACCACGACCCCCAAAGGTGGAGACTCTTATATTCTGGGTCATTGTCCTTGATCATGGTTAAGACTTCACGGTCCAAGGGCGCTTCAGAGAACCCTTCCTCCGAGCGAACAAATGGGAATGAGGTGTCGAGAGACATAGTCACTGCAAGGGAAAAGAAATTAGCCATTAGTGTTGTAATTCCAACGCTTGGCGTCTGAAAAAATTCATTAATTGATTAATTAAATTAAAGATTAATTAAATTAAAATTAATTAATTACACCACACAGCAGTGCAGTGGATAGGGGACCGAAGGGGGACCCACAAAATCTGGATGACAATACGTTAATAAGACAACCCCATCATTGGATGAGATTGCCAGTTGGTCCCCGAGGGAATATTCACATTAATAAAAAAAATCCCTAGAGACAAGGAGAAAATCTCGTCTTTAAGAGCAAAGCTCTGTCACAAAGTGACAATTGTCAAACTCTGGTCTCAGGGGAGTAAGATTCCTTAAAAGAGCTTAGCTATGTGATGATGATGTGAAAATTTATTAAAATTTTTTGAAGACTCTTACGAGTTCTTCACTTTTAGACCAAAAAGATCTATTTTTGGATCCATGAGCAAAGCTCTGCTCATGGGTTAAAACCCATGAACAAGATCTCTATAGATCCATGGATTCATGAGAGCAAAGCTCTGTTGGTGAAACCCCAAAGGGGATTTCTTTAGATCAGAAGATCTATGAGAGCAAAGCTCTGTTGGTTAATTAAAATTAATTTATCTAAGATTAATTTTACCTATAATTTTCCTAGCTTTGGGAAACAAGAGCAAAGCTCTGAAGTTTAAGCAAGAGCAAAGCTCTGTAAATCAAAAATCTAGAAAATGGTGAAGTTTTTCTAAAGTGTCAGAGGTCCTATTTATAAGGCGCTTGCGCCCCTTCAGCTCACCCGTTGATCCAACGGCCAAGATCTTGCCACCGCTGCACTCACGTGCGCGCCACGTGAGCGCAACAGTGGGGGGGGAATTTGTTTCCCCGATCAGAGCAAAGCTCTGTTTGAATTTCAAAATTCAAAATTCGAAGCAACGCTTCAGATTCTTTGCGCTGCGTGCAACGCGCCACGTGTCAAAAGCTGATACATCAGCGCAGCGCCCAAAGCAGCGCACCCAATCAGAGCAAAGCACTATTTAAAACAAAATTAAAGCAAGCAACGCTTCAGCTGCGCTTTGCGCTGCGCGACACGTGTCAGCGCAGATGCGCTAGTGCAGTTGCGCTGCGCTTTGCGCTGCGCGACACGTGTCAGCGCAGTTGCGCTGCGCTTTGCGCTGCTTGACACGTGTCACGCGCTGGGGCATTTGCGCCAAACCGAATTAAAATTTTAAAGAAATCTTTCTGTTCTTGTTAAAACAAGAAGATTTTCTTCTGTAAAACAGGAGCCCATGGATCAAAGATCCAACGGTGGGGAAAATTCCCCAAATCACTCAGAGAAAAATCTCTTTAACCAATTTAACAAATTTATGGGCACTATATAAAGGCTCCTAGACCCCAAATCAAAGGCATCAACATTTGGTGAGAAATCAAGAACTTCAAACAGAGAGAAGTCTGAAGAAATTGCAATAACAAAAAGGTAAAATCCTTTAAGATAGAAGAATTTCTTCTAATAGATCATTGATCTAAGAACAAGATCAATGATCTTCAATAAAAACAAATAAAAATAGTGCTTTGTACTTATGAACCATTGGTTCTCTGGGATCAAGAAAAAACAAGAGAAACTTGTTTTCTTTGATCTAAATTAGATCAAGAAAACAAACAGTGCTTTGCACTCTTTTTATGAACCATTGATTCTGGAATCTAAAAGATTCTCAAGATTATAGTGCCTTACACTTGTAAAACTTCACTGTTGCGCTCTTGGGTTGGCGCAAGCCACCAGAGAGCGCCACGTGTCAGTATCTGAACCATTTGCGCTGTGCGCTTTGAAATAGAGCCTTGCTCTCTGAAACTGGCGCAACTCACCTGAGCACGCCAAGTGTCAGCAGCGCAGCAGCGCAGCGCACTGGCGCAGCGCACTGCGCTTGCATGACACGTGTCCTCACCGCAAGCGCTTGCGCTCTTTGATTGGCGCAAAGCGCCTGAAAAATGCAATGCATTTCTTTTGCTAAAGGGCCAGGCCCAAATCAAAAAGACCTAGTAGGCCTAAATAAATTGCAAAGCAATAAATGGGCAGAGCCCAGGTAAAATTGATGCTCTGCATCTTTTATAAAAGAGCAGAGCCCAAGTAAAATTGAGGCTCTGCATCATTTATAAATGAGCAGAGCCCAAAACAAATTGATGCTCTGCATCCTTTATGGGCAGAGCCCAAACAAAAATAAAAACAATGCAATGCATTATTTAAGCATGGGCAAAGCCCTAGCACAAGTCTAATAGACCAAAAACAAATAAAAGAGTTGAATATTTTTCAACTGGACTTAGCCCAATCATGGTCGTAAGTCCTCAAAATAAATTGACTGAGCAAAACTGCTCTTTTAAACCAATTTGCGACCGGTTCGAGGGTACATCTCCGAACTCCTTTAACTCCTATCGTTGTAATCCTTCAACGACGTCAGAGAGGTGACGGGTCCCGACGACCACACATCAAGACGAACTGTGGGGTCCTTAAACCCACGGACTTATGCGTCCTTAAACTAAAATACGGACTGTGGGGTCCTTAAACCCACGGACTTATGCGTCCTTAAACTAAAATACGGACTGTGGGGTCCTTAAATCCACGGACTTAAGCGTCCTTAAACTAAAATACGGACTGTGGGATCCTTAAACCTACAGACTTATGCGTCCTTAAACTGGCAATGGACCACCATGTCCCTAAACTGGCAACGGACCACTATATCCCTAAACTGGAACAATAAAGCCCCCAAATGCTCTTTTGTCGGATCCAAACGATCCCGTTAAGTTGATCTTAGTTTCAAATCAGACTAACGTATCATTAACAAACGTTTGAGTCGATCTTAGCCTAAATATGGCTAACGTATTCTTAAACTAAAACACCAAATCCAAATCTAAGTAAATACGGATTTGGACTAATCCACGTCCTACGGGTGACGGCATAACTTAGTCTCTATATACAATCTACGGGCATCCACAAACAAAACAAACACACACGACACGAAGTGAAATTCTGGAAAAGGAGAAAGTGGTTACCGCGATGCGGTAGCATAATTAACTGCATGGGCTTGCGCCTGCAGGGAAGAGCGTCTCCACAATCAAAAACCCTTCAAGTGAGGGGGAATCTGACAAAGTCTGCTACATCGGCCGCATCCATCTAAACCTCCGATATACGGTGCCATAAATCAACTTGGCATCTTCGGAGAGGTGGACGGATAAAACCAAATAGCATCTGCCCCGAATCTCAGGCAAGACATCCTCGCGTCTCGGCCGCCGTTCGGAGGGGAACATGGGCCCTGCTCTTGATGGAGTTCTCGATAACTTATCATCTGCTCAAGGCAGTGAAAGGCCAGGCCATCGCCGACTTCCTCGCTGAGCATCCGATACCTGCCGATTCACCCCTAAATTGCGAATTGCCAGACGATCACGCGTTTGACACGATCGATGGGGAGAAAGGAGAGTGTGACACCCGATGGGAACTCTACTTCGACGGGGCATCTTCTATGAAGAAGCGAGAGCACAGTACCCCCATAATCAAATCTGGGGTAAGCCTCATCTTCGTGACTCCACAAGAAGGGATAATGCGCTTCGCCTTCTCTTTAACAGAGTCAAGGACGAACAATGAAGCCGAATATGAAGTTTTGATAGCAGGTCTTGAGATCGCTATCGACATGGAAATTGAAAACCTCCTCATACGGAGACTCCCAGCTAGTCGTTAGTCAAGTAAATGGCGACTATCAAACGTGCAAACCAGAGTTGGTGAGGTACGGTGAGAGAGTGCAACAATTGCTGGCTCAAATTCCGTCCTACGCCCTGGAAAGCATACCGCGCGCGGAAAATAGCAAGGCAGATGCATTAGTCAAGCTCTCTAAAGAACTGGCTGACGAGAACCTCGATGACGTAAGGATCGTTGTGCAAAGCCGTCGGGTTCTTGCACCGGCAGAAATATCTCCCGAGTCGTCCGAAGAAAAGAGAGCGACCAAGTCGACGACCCTATAAATAAAGGACCAGGAAAAGGCTAAAGATTGGAGAGAAGTTCTTTATAGACTACTTCAAATCCTGTCATACACCTGAAGATGCGTCCTGAAGACATCAGCTTATGAAAAAAGCTCTTTCTTTTGCCTTTGTCAATGATACTCTGTCTAAGAGATCGTTCGACTTTATGTGGCTAAGATGCCCGGGACCTGAAGAGGCAAGGAGAGTCGTCCAAGAAACTCACGACGGACTCTGCGGATCTCATCAAGCCCGGCCAAAGATGAAACTGAAGATCAAAAGGATGGGCTACTATTGGCCCACAATGATCCAAGATTGCCTCGAATACGCGAAGCAGTGCCACTCGTGCCAGATTCACGGGTCTTTATCCACCAGCATCCAAATCCGCTACACCCGATAATGGCTAGCTGGCCGTTCGAAATGTGGAGAACTGACATAATCTGACCCATCGAACCAGCATCATCCAGAGGACATCGGTTCATATTGGCGACAACCGATTACTTCTCTAAGTAGGCAGAAGCGATACCGCTGAGAGAAGTGAAGACGGAGAACATCCTCCATTTCTTCAAGACACACGTCATCTATCGGTTCAGCACTCCACGACGGATTATCTCCGATAACGGGTCGGCCTACAGAAGCCACAAAATCAGCCGCTTCGCACAACAACATAATATAGACTGGAGATACTCTTCGGTCTACAATCCCCGAGCTAATGGTCTGGCTGAGGCTTTCAACAAGACCTTGACGAAGATCGTGAAAAAGACGGTATCCAAAAATAAAAAGGACTGGCATGAGAGACTGCATGAAGTTCTCTGGGCATATCGAACTACATTCAAAATAGCCACAAACACAACACCGTATGCATTAGTATTCGGCACTGAAGCAATGCTCCCCTTGGAGATAGAACTACCCTCCTTACGAGTGACGGTTCATTACAAGCTAATAGACGAAGAAAATGCTCATCTTCGGCTTGAGGAGCCCGACGCCCTTGACGAAACCCGGCTCATGGCGCAGCAAAACTTGGAAGCTTACAAAGCAAAAATGATGCGGTCATACGAGAGATTGACTAGGCCGAGAACATTCCGTCAAGGCGAACTCATGCTAGTGGTCAAGAGACCTATGATCCCCAGTCGTGCCAAACGGGGGAAATTCGAGCCGAACTATGAAGGCCCGTACATCATAGACAAAGTCTACCAGAGTGGGGCTTACTTGCTCATGGATATGCATGGCGAAAGACCCTTCAGACCAATAAATGGCCGTTTCTTGAAGAAATACTACGCATGACCGAGACGTCTATAAACTACTACGGACCGCAGCATCCCAAGGCTGACGCAAAAAAGAAAAAAAATAATAAAAAAATAAAAAAAAACGGTACGTCCATAAGCGAGATAGGGCACTGATGAAAACCCGAAAGGGCTCCGTGAGTAAAAACAGCATGGCTACTGGCGAGTTTGTGAAAATCCGAAAGGGCGCAATCTCGACCTTATAAGGAGAAAATACCTGCGTGAGATCCTTACGACTCACAAGGGAGCAACAAACTTAAGGATCCCCATGATTCCTATGGAGAAGTTACACTTACTAGATCCTCATGACTCGTAAGGAGAATTTCCCTTTGAGACCATCACGGCTCATAGGATTCAAAAGACTTAAGTTACAGGGATCTGAACCTGTTCTTAAGCTATCACAACTCACAAACCGCCCTACAAGCGGTTTAATATTGACCCTTGTATACAATCCACGGGCATGAATAAACATTTCCCTAACAGAGTCCCACCAGCGACTAGGGATATGCTCACACGGTGAACAAACACTTGTAGGTCCTCTCGACTTGCAAGGAGAAAACACTCTTGTAAGATCCTTACGACTTATAAGAGAACACACACTTAAGAATCCTCATGATTCTTAAGGAGAAAATGCACCTACGAGATCCTCACGAATCGTAGGGAGAAACACCTTTATGAGACCCTTACGGCTCATGAAGTCAAAAGTCTTAGTCGACAGGATTCTAATCCTGTTTGCTAAGCCATTTTTGTTTAAATCGAAAAAGGCAAATGGTGATTCGCTCCTGGCAATGTCCCAGTTGTAGCGATGTTGATGCCTAAATCGGAATCAAATTCCAAGTCCTTTCAAGGCAAATGATAATTCACTCCTGGTAATGTCCCAGTTGTAGCGATGCTGATGCTTGAATCGGAATCAAATTCCAAGTCCTTTCATGGCAAATGATGATTCGCTCCTGGCAATATTCCAGTCGTAACGATGCTGATGCTAAGACTGGCATAAGATTCCAAGTTCCATACTCGCGATAAAAAATCAGCGAGCCAAAAATGCATATGAAATAGCCGAAATGATGGGGCAACTTGCAACAAAATCAGCAAGTAAAACATATGTACACAAAATAGCCGAAATCATTGGGCAACTCGCAATAAAAAGCAGCGGGTAAAAAGAAAAAATAGCCGAAATGATTGGGCGCCGTGAAAAATAGCCGAAATGATTGGGCAATCGCGACTTTCGCGATACAAAAAGCTAAAATGATAAAGCATCGTGGAAAGAAAAACAAAAAATAATACATATAAAATTAAATTTTTGCCCTACAGGTGAGATCACATCGATCCCTGTATACAATCCAGGGGTACAAACAAAAAGGGAACCATATCATCCCACCAGGCTCCATCAGAAAGAGAGCCAAGTCTCGATAGCAACATCTACGACCTAGAGATCAACAATGGCGTTCCTTCTCGTTCCAACCGGAAGCAGATACGACGTCAACAAACGGAGCCGTGGCAAAGTCCCCTCGTTCCAAATCTCGAAGGGTCACAGACAGCCTAGAGACTATCTCGGAGCTACGACAGAGTCCTTAGTTCCAAGTCTTGACGGTCACATCTACAGCCTGGAGACCCACAACAGCGTTCCTCCTCATTCCAGCAGGATTCAGACGTGACAATCAACCTCGGAGCCATGGCAAAGTTCCTAGTTCCAAATCTCGACGTTTCACAGACAACCTAGAGACCGCCTCGACATTCGTCTCGTTACAGCAGATGCAACATCATCAAAGCGGAGCCATGGTAAAGCCCCTAGTTCCAAATCTCGAAGGTTCACAGACAGCCTAGAGACTATCTCGGAGCCACGGCAGAGTCCCTAGTTCCAAGTCTCGACGGCCGCATCTACAGCCTGGAGATCCACAACAGCGTTCCTTCTTATTCCAGCATGATTCGGACGCGACAATCAAAGCGGAGCCGCGGCAAAGTTCCTAGTTCCAGGACTCGGCGGTGCACAGACAACCGAGAGTCCACCCCTGACCCCCTATGGCTAAATTCAATCCTGACCCTATATGGCTAAAGTCAAGTCAATCCTGACCCCGTATGGCTAAAGTCAATCCTGACCCCGTATGGCTAAAGTCAATCCTGACCCCGTATGGCTAAAGTCAATCCTGACCCTATATGGCTAAAGTCAATCCTGACCTCGTAGAAAACGGTCAAAGTCAACCCCTGACCCCGTAGAATACGGCAAATGTCAATCCTGACACCGTGGAAAACGACCAAAGTCAACCCTCGACCTCCCCGTCGAAGCAATGCTTTAACTCGGGAGTAGGTCAACTCATCAACCACTTACGAGTCCTCTCGACTTGTAAGGAAGAAAATTCTCTTGTGAGATCCTTACGACTCTCAAGAGAAAACATACTTAGGAATCATCATGATTCCTAAGGAGAAAATACACCTACGAGATTTTCATGACTCATAGGAAGAAAAATCTTTATAAGACCCTCATGGCTCATAAAATTAAAAAGTCATAGGCGGCAGATCTGAACCTGTTTCCTAAGGCATCACTACCCTACAAGGAGATCAAGATGGACTATCTACGGGCCGCATTTGCCAAAATTACAGGCCACTAGAATAAAGGAGCTACTTACGGGTCCTCACGATTCGTAAGGAAAAATAACCGAGTGAGATCCTTACGACTCACAGAGCCGATGAACGCTTATAAATCCTCACGATTTCTAGGGAGAATATGCACCTATGAGATCTTCTCGACTTGTAAGGAGAAAAAATCTTCTTGAGACCCTTACGGCTCATGAAGATGAAAAAGTCTTAGGCTACAAGGACCATAAACTTGTCTTCTAAGCCCACAATTCTATGGTCATGCATAACTCTGTACTACTTCACCCACGTACATACTTACGTGGGCAAATTAGTGGGGGGTATTTGTTCCCGCCAAAAATTTCTACGCAAAAGGGCCTAAGGTATCAAATGGCAGCGATACGCTTAAGAAAATATGAACCAGTATTTTCCGGGCTGTATTTTGAAAAACCCCCCGAATGAGAAATAGCTAAATTATGATGGTATCGAAAGCGTCTTGAAAAAATCTTCGATTTGATATATTATGAGCCTCATAATTCATCCGGGATCAAAAGTTATGAGCAAATGTGCTATGCGCGTGTAATCTGAGGAAGAAAAAATACTAACCAGTATTTTCCGGGCTGTATTTTGATAAATTCCCGAATGACAAACAGCTAAATTCTGATGGTATCGAAAGTATCTCGAAAAATCCTTCGATTTGATATATTATGGGCTTCATAATTCATCCGGGATCAAAAGTTATGAGCAAATGTGCTATGCACATGTAATCTAAAGTAATGCTCTACTACATGGGGGATGCATTTTTAGTCCCACATCGAGTAAAAGAGAGATCTCTTCCCTACCACTCCTATATAAATAAGAGGGGATACCTTTTAGAAAAGGGAGAGAATTCAATTCTCAAAGAAAACTAGTTCTCCATAGGAGCTTGCTCCCCCCTCCCTAATGCGCATAAGCACAAGCGCCATATGCGCCACGTGCAATGCACGTGCGCCCGCCACTTGCGCGCCACGTGCAACGCACGTGTACCAAACACATGCAACGCACGTGAGAGAATTCAATTCTTAAAGGAGACTAGTTCTCCATAGGAGCTTACTCCCCCCATGATGCGCATATGCGCAAGCGCCATGTGCGCCACGTGCAATGCACGTACGCCCGCCACATGCGCGCCACGTGCAATGCACGTGTGCCAACCACGTGCAATGCACGTGAGAGAATTCAATTCTCAAAGGAGACTATTTCTCTATAGGAGCATACTCCCCCCCATAACGCGCATATGCGCAAGCGCCATGTGCGCTATGTGTAACGCAAGTGCGCCCGCCACGTGCGCACCACGTGTGAGGATTCAATCCTCAAAGCAGAAAACAACTACTCCCCTATTGAAAAACATTGCCTGGCGTTAATCTTCGCGATAACGAAGCTCCGGCATTATGCTTTGGCACATGAGGTCTACCTCATATCAAAAGTGGATCCTCTCAAATATTTGATGTCAAGAGCCATACTAACAGGGTGGCTTGCTAAATGGGCCCTCCTCTTGATGGAGTTCTCGATAACTTATCGACCCCTCAAGGCAGTGAAAGGCCAGGCTATCGCCGACTTCCTCGCTGAACACCCGATACCTGCCGGCTCTCCCTTAAACTGCGAATTGCCGGACGAATACGCGTTTGACGCAATCAGCAGGGTGAGAGGAGAGAATGATACCCGATGGGAACTTTATTTCGACGGAGCATCTTCCATGAATAAGCGAAAGCATAACTCCCCTATAATCAAATCGAGGGTAGGCCTCATCTTCATGACTCCACAAGGAAAGATAATGCGCTTTGCCTTTTCCTTAACAGAGCCGAGGACGAACAATTGTCACGCCCCGCTTCCCAGTGTACGGTGAAGTGGGCGCGACGAGGTCCGCTACGTATGTACTCAGAAGTACATACGCTAAGCGTAGCTAAGCAATATAAAATATTACACAAGAGACAAGAGTATAAAAATAACAGCAACTTTTATTTATTAACATTCTTTATACAATACATGAAAGGAAATACAACTGAAATAAAAGATGCCTAAACAGTGGCATAACAGGAAATGAAAAGTACAGAAAGGAAAAGTGTACAATGAAACTACAGTGCAGGGTCTTCAGTAAACTGCTCCAAGTCTTCTTGCGATGGCTCAATCTCTGCCGGGTCCAAATCACCTGACGACATTCAAAGAAGAAAGAAATAGAATGTCGTCAGCGAACAGGTCGCTCGGTAAGTCCCAAAGATAAGGGAGAAATAGACAGAGAGTAAGAGAGGGAGAGTGTAGCTTTTAATGTTGTATTATAATATTGTAATGTTGTATTAACGCTGTTGTTTGTAGCCTGGTACAGAAGATGCCAGTGTATACGAGGGGAGTCCCACTTACACCGGGGACTTTGGTAACCTGTAGTACAAGGCTCCGTCGATAATACCACGGAACAACGGCATGGATGTAATTACGTCTTAAGTGACCACCTCGTGCCACCTTTAACATATTCCGTACCAGTCTACCCCTTAAACCCCGTGATGTCTTGTTTGTATTGTTATCTTGTAAAATTGTGTTGATTGTATGAGTGATTAACTGACTGACCGAAACCATGATATCAGGAAACGGCTATAACCAGAGAGTCATGTAAATGGAATACTGGGAATCATGTAAAAGGAATATCCATGGTTCGGTTCAGTCAAGTTATATAGTTTGTTAACTGGATTCTGAGATTCATGTATTCATCTTGAGTTGAAATATAAAGAATATAGATTGACTTGAATTATATTCAAGTCAGAAATAGTCAGACTCTAACCCGAGTCAGACTAGAGAAGATAATTTGAAGTTCTTCATTTGTTAGGGGCCTTATTGTAATTTATAAAACTTGAGGGGGTTTATTGTAAAAAGTAATATTGTATAGTTTGCAAAATACACCTCAAGTATTTGATTATCGTCTTTATGTATATACAACAATTTAATGATCAAGATAAATATGTATACATGTTCGAATAGTATGAAATGAGTCAAGTATATTATACGAGTAACTACCAAAAACAATGCTGTAAAGAAATATTATGTACGACTAATTAATCAAGTCAAACGAATGCAAGAACATAAACAAAAATATGGCTCTAAGTGTTTTGCATGCGTGAGTTCCAGTTTCACCTAAATACGACTACCGGTTTGAGAGATATATATGTTTTCGTATCGTCGCGCAAAACAGATCAGAATCTATTCGGCACCGTCATATATTTTTAAAACGCAGTTTGAGTTAATTTCTATCGGGTTTCAGGTTACGAAGATTATTAGAAACTTTTAGGTATTTCGATGTTCTTATCTAAAACACCAAGATTCATAAGATTTGGATTTCTGAAGCTCTAGTTATGATCATTTTAATATCAGCGTTTAAAACAGAAATTCAGATTTCTGGACAGCAACTATATATTCTATTGCAAAGCCTATATCAGGTTGTTTCATGCATTCCTAAGTAATATAATATAAATAAAATTATAGTTCTATCAATGGTGCATCTACACATCTAAATTTTGTCACAAACGGACATCGGGTGTTCGAGTTATGTCCAATTTAAAAACAGTGTGCGAATCGGAACAGATTCTGTCCAGATCCGTCAGTTAATATTGTAACACAGTTTTCTTTATCTTAGATGGGTTTTCAGTAAAACTATAAAACTAAGAAAATCTAGATCATTCGATGTAGATATCAAAAACACCTGAGTTTGCTCAATTTGGATACCGGTATACCAAGTTATATGTCCTAGAAGTTGACCGATAACTGCAGTATTCTGTTTTACGATCAGTGAATAAATACGATGTAATTCCTAAACCGTTATGCGGATCGATCTAAATTTTTTACAGCGTATACAAAATAATATATTCTATCATATGTAAATTTCCTGAAATTTTCAGAGTTAAAAATTAATTTATAAAAATTATTTTAAAACTAAAGGTATTGATGTGTATACTAAAATCGGCAGAAAGATTAACTAGTATTTTATGCAGGCTTCTATTTTTATTTTAATAAACAAACCGATTTCATGTGACATTATAGATATATTGTGGCATGAAATTTGTGTTCTCACAAGTTGTAATAAACATTCCTAGCCATGAACAAAGAATTAAAAATACTTTAATTTGAACAAGAGATAATAAGATATTATTAAACCATATAGAATCATATATATCTAAACTTATGTATATGTATATGTATATGTTTATGTGTATCTTCTCTTATGGATTATGATATGAAAAGAATAGAGGGTTCACGATGCATGACAAGAGGAAAATAAGAGGTGGGGGAAAAGGAGAGAGAAGGGACTTACATGCACAAGCCGGTATTGTCACCGGGCTTGTCTATCCGCCGATAGCCTCGCGTTACTAGCGAGACCTTCTTGAAGACTTCTTCATGTTCTTCTTCTTGTCATCTTGGTGAAGAGGAAGAAGTGAGAGATAGAAAAATATGAGGAAGGAAAAGATGGAGGAGGACAAATAAAGATGTTGTAATGGTGAATAATAATATATGCATTTAACATGAGAATTAAAAGAGAAATGAAAGGTCACCATTCATTTTGGAAATGAAAGGTCTCATTTGTAGGTTATGAGAAGAATAAAAAATGATAAAAAAATAATTGCAAGAATGGGGATTTGAACATGTGACTTATGGAATAACAATGCAAAGACTTAACCAATGAGCTATAAGGTTGTTCATGCATATATTTAATTAGAATTAAATATATGATGTTGCTTAAAAAGAAAATGGGCTTTTTAGATGGGCTGTAGAGAATTAGAATAATAGATTTGGGTTAAATATTTATGAAAGGAAAAATAAGAATGAGAAGTTAAAAACTTAAATATAAGAAAATGAAATTGTACCTAGAAAAAAAATACATAATAGATTAAGGAATAAAATAATAATAAATTTAAGAGAAAACGGAAAATACCAAGTACAAATAAATACGGTATATTATTGAAGAGGGATAATACAAATGTATAAAGATTTTGGGGTCATTACAACAATGAAACCGAATATGAAGCTTTGATAGCAGCTCTTGAGATCGCTGTCGACATGGGAATCGAAAACCTCCTCATATACGGAGACTCCCAGTTGGTCGTTAGTCAAGTAAATGGCGACTATCAAACGTGCAAACCAGAGTTGGTAAAGTACGGTGAGAGAGTGCAACAATTACTGACTCAAATCCCTTCTTACGCCCTGGAAAGCATACCGCTAGCGGAGAATAGCAAAGCAGATGCGTAAGCCAAACTCGCTAAAGAACTGGCTGACGAAAACCTCGATGACGTAAGGATCGTGGTACAAAACCGTCAGGTTCTTGCACTGGCAGAAATATCTCCGGAGTCGTTCGAAGAAAAGGGAGCGACCAAGCAAATGGCCCTACAAATAAAAGACCAGGAAAAGGCTAAGGATTGGAGGGAAGTCTTTATAGATTACTTCAAATCCCGTCGAACACCTGAAGATGCGTCCTCAAGACATCAGCTCATGAAACGAGCTCAGTCTATCGCCTTCGTCAATGATACACTGTATAAGAGGTCGTTTGACTGTCTTTGACTAAGACGCCTAGGACCGGAAGAAGTAAAGAAAGTCGTCCAAGAAACTCACGACGGACTCTACGGTTCTCATCAAGCCGGGCCGAAGATGAAGCTGAAGATCAAAAGGATGGGCAACTATTGGCCCACGATGATTCAAGACTGCCTCGAATATGCGAAGCAGTGCCACTCGTGCCAGATTCATGGGGATTTCATCCACCAGCACCCGAATCCGCTACACCCAACGGTAGCTAGCTGGCCGTTCGAAATATGGGAAACTGACATAATCGGGCTCATCGAACCAGCATCGTCCAGAGGACATCGGTTCATATTGGCGACAACCGATTACTTCTCTAAGTGGGCAGAACAGTACCTCTAAGAGAAGTGAAGACGGAGAATATTTTCCATTTCTTCAAGACATACGTCATCTATCGGTTCGGCACTCCGTGACGAATTATCTCCGATAACGGGCCAGCCTACAGAAGTCACAAAATCAGCCGCTTCGCACAACAGCATAACATAGACTGAAGATACTCTTCGGTCTATAATCCCCGAGCTAACGGTTTGGCTGAGGCTTTCAACAAGACCTTGACGAAGATCATAAAGAAGACGGTGTCCAAAAACAAAAAGGATTGGCATCCAAAAACAAAAAGGATTGGCATGAGAGATTGCATGAATCTCTCTGGGCATATTGAACTACGTTCAAAACAGCCACAAACACAATGCCGTATGCATTGGTATTCGGCGCTGAAGCAGTACTCCTTTTAGAGATAGTGCTACCCTCTCTGCGAGTGGCAGTTCATTATGAGCTAACGGACGAAGAGAATGCTCATCTTCGCCTGGAGGAGCTCGACGCCCTTGACGAAACCCGGCTCATGGCGCAGCAAAACCTGGAGGCTTACAAAGCAAGGATGACGCGCTCATACGAAAGATTGACTAGGCCAAGAACATTCCGCCAAGGCAAACTCGTGCTAATCATAAAAATACTTATGATCCCTAATCATGCCAAACGAGGGAAGTTCGAGCCAAACTATGAGGGCCCGTACATCATAGACAAAGTCTACCAAGGTGGGGCTTACTTGCTCATGAATATGCATGGCGAAAGACCCTTTAGGACAATAAACGGTCGGTTCTTGAAAAAATACTACGCCTGACCGAAACGTCTGTAAACTACTATGAACCGCAGCATCCTAAGGCTGACGCAAAAAAAACGGTACGTCCATAAGCAAAATGGGCATGGATGAAAACTCGAAAGGGCTCCGTGAGTAAAAACAGCAGGGCTACCGGCGAGTTTGTGAAAACCCGAAAGGGCGCAATCTCGTTAAAAGACACTTGTAAGGTCCTCTCGACCTTGTAAGGAGAAAATACCTGCGTGAGATTCTTACGACTCACAAGGGAACAACACACTTAGGGATCCCCACGATTCCTAAGGAGAAGTTACACTTACGAGATCCTCACGACTCGTAAGGAGAATTCCCCTATGAGACCCTCAGGGCTCATAGGATTCAAAAGCCTTAAGTTACAGAGATCTGAACCTGTTCTTAAGCCATCACAATCCATAGACTGCCCTACAAGCGGTTCAATATTGACCCTTGTATACAATCCACGGGCACAAATAAACATCTCTCCCACCAAATTCCCGCCAATAGCGTGAAATTCCTCTATTCGGTGAACAAACATTTATAAGTCGTCTTGACTTATAAGGAGAAAATGCTCTTATGAAATCCTTACGACTTATAAGAGAGAACACCACTTAGAAGTCCTCACGACTTTTAAGGAGAACATACACCTATGAGATCCCCACGACTCGTAGGGAGAAACATCTTTATGAGACCCTTACAGCTCATGAAGACAAAAGCCTTAGTTGGTAGGATCTTAACCCTGTTTGCTAAGCCACCTTTGCTGGAACCGACGAAGGCAAATGATGATTCGCTCCTGACAATATCCCAGTTGTAGCGATGCTGATACCTAAATCGGTATCAGATCCTAAGTCCCTTACTCGCGGAAAAAGTTAGCGAGCCATAAATGCATATGAAATAGCCGAAATGATGGGGCAATTTGCAACAAAATCAGCAAGTAAAATATATGCATACAAAAATAGCCGAAATGATTGGGCAACTCGCAATAAAAAGCAGCGAGTAAAAGGGAAAAAATAGCCGAAATGATTGGGCACCGCGAAAAATAGCCGAAATAATTAGGCAATCGCGACTTTCACGATACAAAAAGCTGAAATGATAGAGCATCGCGGAAAGAAAACAAAAAATATATGTGAAATGAAACTTTTGCCCTACAGGCGAGTCCATACCGACCCCTGTATACAATCCATGGGCATAAACAAAAAGGGAACCACATTTCCCCATCAGGCTCTTTCAAACGGAGAGTCAAATCTCGACGGCGACATCTACAGCCTGGAGACTCACAACGATGTTCCTCCTCATTCCAGCAGGACACGGACGTGACATCCACCAAACGAAGCCATGGCAAAGTCCCTAGTTCCAGATCTTGACGGCGACAGCCTAGAGGTCATCAACAGCGTTCCTCCTCATTCCAGCATGATACGGACGTGACACTACCAATTGGAGCCATGGCAAAGTCCCCAGTTCCAAGACTCTGTGGTTCATAGATAACCGAAAGTCAATCCCCAACACCGTAGAAAAGGGAGAAAGTCGATCCCCGACACCGTAGAAAACGAAGAAAGTCGATCCCCGACACCGTAGAAATGGAGAAAATCGATCCCCGACACCGTAGAAAACGGAGGCCGGCCTGCAACCCGAACAACCAATATCTTCCCATCAATCCTGTACCCGTTCATCTGAGCTGCAGCCTTAAGTCGATCCCCGACACCGTAGAAAACGGAGAAAGTCGATCCCCGACACCGTAGAAAACGGAGAAAGTCGATCCCCGACACCGTAGAAAACGGAGAAAGTCAACCCTCGACCTCTCCGTCGAAGCAACGCTTCGACTCGGGAACAAGTCAACTCATCAACCACTTACGAGTCCTCTCGACTTGTAAGGAAGAAAATTCTCTTGTGAGATCCTTACGACTCTCAAGAGAAAACGCACTTAGGAGTCCTCACGACTCCTAAGAAGAAAATACACCTATGAGATCCTTACGACTTGTAGGGAGAAAAATCTTTATGAGACCCTCATGGCTCAGAATGTTGAAAAGTCTTAGGCAGCATATGTTCTCCGCCGAAAGGCCGGAAAGACAAACGTCTTGCCTGAATTTGGGGGTAGATGCTATTTGGTTTTATCCGTCCACCTCTCCGAAGATGCCAAGTTGATTTATGGCACCGTGAATCAGAAGTTTAGACAGATACGGGCGTTATATCAGACTTCGTCAGATTCCCCCTCATTTGAGGGGTTTTTTATTGTGGGGACGCTCTTCCCTGCAGGCGCAAGCCCCTGCAGTTAATTACACTGCTGCATCGCGGTAACCACTTTCTCCTTCTCCAGATGGTCACTTCGTATCGTGTGTGTTTGTTTTATTTTTGGTTGCCCGTGGATTGTATACGGAGACTAATTTATGTTGTCGCCTGTAGGGCGTGGATTAGTCCAAATCCGTATTTTCTTAGATTTGGGTTTTGGTTTGGGTTTAAGGATACGTTAGTCTCATTTGAGACTAAGATCAACTTAAACGTTTGTTAAGGATACGTTGATCTAATTTTAGACTAAGATCAACTTAACGGGATCATTTAGATCCAACAAAAGAGCATTTGGGCTCTATTGTTTTAGTTTAGGGACTTTGTGGTCGAGTTTAAAGACGTCACAGTTTGTAAAGTTTAAGGACATCATATTTCATGAGTTTAAGGACCCCACAGTCCGTAGTAGTTTAGAGACATTATAGTCTGTAAAGTTTAAGGACATCATAGTCCATGAGTTTAAGGACCCCACAGTCCGTGAAATGTCTAGTTGTCGGGACCTGTCACCTCTCTGAAGACGTTGAAGGATTACAACGACATATATCAAAGGAGTGAAGAGATGTACCCTTGAACCAATATTAGTTGGGAGATCTGTAGTCTAATTTGGGACTAAGATCAAAGATGTATGAGCATATGGGCTCAATTAATCCGAATTAGGGATCTGTGGCCACCTTGGGCTTGGCCCATTCGGTTAAAATGCTAAACATTTAACAATACTGAGCATTGGTGTTCTCCTCCAAAACACAGAGACGCGACCGCGTAGGTCCGTCTTGCCTGAATTTTGGGGGCAGATGCTAATTAGTGCTATCCGTCTATCTCTCCGAAGATGCCAAGTTGATTCATGACACCATATATCGAAGGTTTAAACGGATGCGGCCGATATAGCAGACTTCGTCAGATTCCCCCTCGTTTGAGGGTTTTTTATTATGGGGACGCTCTTCCCTGCAGGCGTAACCCCCTGCAGTTAATTACGCTACCGCATCGCGGTAACCACTTTCTCCTTCTCCAGATGGTCACTTCGTGTCGTGGGTGTTTGTTTTGTTTTTGGTTGCCCGTGGATTGTATACAGAGACCAATTTATGTTATCGCCCGTAAGGCGTGGATTAGTCCAAATCCGTATTTTCTTAGATTTGGGTTTTGGTTTGGGTTTAAGGATACGTTAGTCTCATTTGAGACTAAGATCAACTTAAACATTTGTTAATGATACATTAGTCTAATTTTAGACTAAGATTGACTCAACGTTTGTTAAGGACACGTTAGTCTAATTTTAGACTAAGATCAACTTAACAGTTTGTTAAGAATATGTTAGTCTTATTTTAGACTAAGATCTACTTAACAGGATCATTTAGATCAAACAAAAGAGCATTTGAACTCTATTGTTTAGTTTAGGGACATTGCGATCGATTACCAGTTTAAGGACGTGGTGGTCCATTACCAGTTTAAAGACATGGTGGTCCATTACCAGTTTAAGGACATGGTGGTCCAGGTTAAGGACATCATAGTCCGTGAGTTTAAGGACCCCACAGTCGAGGTTAAGGACATCATATTCCATGGGCTTAATGACCCCACAGTCCAGTTTAAAGACGTCATAGTCTATGAAATGTATGGTTGTCGAGACCCGTCACCTCTCTGAAGACGTTAAAGGATTACAACGATAAATATCAGAGGAGTGAAGAGATGTACCCTTGAACCGATATTGGTTGATTGGAAGATCTGTAGCTCAATTTGGGACTAATATCTGTTAAAATATTTATGATCAGATGGGCTCAATTAATATAAGTTGAAGACTTATGGCCAATCTTGGGCTAAGTCCAACAAATGTTCATCATTTATATTCTGGCTATTGAGTCTTTATTTGGGCTTGGCCCTTTTAACAATGTTGAGCATTATATCTTGGCAAAATCTTTTCTTTTATCTTGTATTGAAAGCAGAGCATTCATCAGAGCTCTGGCTCATTAAAGAACAATTTATGTTCTGTCAGCGCAATATATGATGCGCCAGGCGCTTTGCGCCAATCAAAAGTGCAGAGCGCTTCAGCCACGTGGCGCATATGTAAGGGACAAGTGTTGCGCACTACGCTAGGCACCAGATGATAGACGCAAATGCCAGTTTGTGAGCGCTGAGCGCTAGTCCATGAGCGTATTGCGCTGGCGCATACGTAAATGACACATGGTGCGCTTGGTGCTGAGCGCCAGCCCATGAGCGCAGTGCGCTATTTCAGAAGCGCAACGCGCAAGTTGTTTGATTGGCGCACGTGTGGCGCATTTGGCGCTAAGCGCCGATCCAGAGAGCACAAAAGCGCAGTTCAAGAGCGCAAGGCGCATTTCAAGAGCGCAAAGCGCATTTGATCAATTTTATAATCTGGGAACAAGTTTATGTTCTTTTAAAAGAGACTTCGTCTCAAGATTTAAGGACAACAATTCTTATTTTGCAAAAAGGCTTTGCCTTTATAAATCCATGATATTTAAGAAAATTTAATAATTTTCTCCCCCTTTACGATGAGATGTTCATGATCTCAGAAAGACAATTTGTCTTATAGATCCATGATCTGTGAAAGAAGTAAGTACTTCTCTGTTTTTATGATGAGATCTTTTGATCTTTTTATAAAAGATCTTGGTCTTGATCTTTTAGGAAGATAATTCTTTTTTTTAAGAGACGATTTCATCTCTGTGTTCATCATTCATCATCTTTACCTCGAAGAAATATCTTCTTGTAAGAGCTTGCTCTCTTTCTTTTTAGTTTTTTTCAAAGTTTATGGGGGGGGGTTCTCTATATCATACTTGAAGTCTTAGGGCCTTTATATAGGGCAAGCTGATTTGTTGAATCAGTTAAAGAGATCTTTCTCTGATTGATTTGGGAATTTCCCCACCGTCGGATCTTTGATCCAAGGGCTTCTGATTTACAGAAGATAATCTTCTTAAGATTGAGAAATCTTCCCCCCCTTACAGAATTTGTTCTGTATTTTAGTGATTTTTAATCACCATTGGATCATTGATCCAACGGTGTTCCAAATTCAGGGCACAATCTTTTCTGTTTGGAAAGATTCAACAGAATTTTATTCTTGTTAATTGATAATTTAATCATATCCGTTGGATATTTAATCCAACGGTGATGAATATTTAGTTCCAGCGCTAGCGCTTATGCGCTCTGCCCATGGTGCGCTACTTTGGAGCGCAACGCTCTTAACGCTAGCGCACACGTGCTTTGCACGTGGTGCGCTGCAACAGAGTCTTTGACTCTTGGCACTGAGACATTTGTTACATGTGGAGTTTTTCCCTTTGTTATTATTTTTTTTATATTTTATTGTTATTATTTTATAAGGGAGCGGGTTTTGAGCCAAAATTTTAGCGGGAACAAATGCCCCCCACTACTTTGCCCACGTAAGTATGTACGTGGGTGAAGTAGTGCAGAGTTATGCATGGCCACAGAATTGAGGGCTTAGGAGACAAGTTTAGGGTCATTGTAGCCTAAGACTTTGTTCGTCTTCATGAGCCGTAAGGGTCTCAAGAAGATTTTTCTCTCTACGAGTCGAGAGGATCTCGTAGGCGTAATTTCTCCTTAAGAATCGTGAGGATTCCCAAGTGTAGTTTCTCTCGAGAGTCGTAAGGATCTCACAAAGAGAATTTTTCCATCTTACAAGTATAGAGGACTCGTAAGTGGTTGTTTCCCTCCTTGTCGAGATTCGACTTTGGAGAGTGTGGTCCGTGAATAGTATGTAAGAGTCCATTTTGGACCGACTTGCAGGACCCCGGTACTTAGGAAACAGGTCCTCATCCCCATTGCCTAAGGCTTTTCCCTACGAGTCGAGACGAATCGAGAAATTCTCGCAAGGACACTAATTTCCTCACGAGTCGAGACGAATCAAGATGTTCTCTTAACGTCACAGTTAATTTCTGCTAATAGAAGTTCGTTAGGGCCTGTGGTACTAGGGTTTTTACCCGTCGCACCGTCGCGTTGGCTGGTGTATTCCTCGACGCATAATCTTGCTGTTCGAGTAGCCCCGCGACTGTCGTGTCTCTGATCCCTTCGGGGGCTGGACAAGACGTCTTCAAGCAATCTTCCTAGGCAGTTTGACCGTCGAAAGAGCAAGCGTTAGGAATTTTGCCATGCCGCTTTTTACTTGAGGATAGGTTCAGTTTGGAGAGCCCCGATGAGTCATAACCACTCCACGCTGGTGTGGGATGATCTCCGATAGTCTTTCAGGTTTTATATGAGTTGACGTCATGACCCTGAAGCTAGGAATTTGGCCTTTGCTTCGTTTGCTGGCATTACATCTGCTGCATCGAGACGAATGTCGTGGTTGTTTCTAGGTTGTTGATGAACCGTAGAGGTTTGGAACTAGGGATTTTGCCGTGGCTCCGTTGTTTGATTGTCGCGTCTGAATCCTGCTGGAGGAAGAACTGTGGTGAAATCTCGTCTGCTGTATCGAGACGAATGTCGAGGTGGTGACCACTCCATGTAGGATGATCTCCGATAGTCTTTCAGGTTTTATATGAGTTGCCGTCGAGACCCTGAAGCTAGGAATTTGGCCTTTGTTTCGTTCGCTGGCATTACGTCTGCTGTATCGAGACGAATGTCATGGTTGTCTTTAGGTTGTTGATGAACCGTCGAGGTTTGGAACTAGAGATTTTGCCGTGGCTCCGTTGTTTGATTGTCGCGTCTGAATCCTGCTGGAGGAAGAACGCTGTGGTGACATCACGTCTGCTGTATCGAGACGAACGTCGAGGTGGTGACCACTCCATATGGGATGATCTCCGATAGTCTTTCAGGTTTTATATGAGTTTCCGTCAAGACCCTGAAGCTAGGAATTTGGCCTTCGCTTCGTTTCCTTTGGCGTGTCCGAATCCTGTTGGAGAAATAACGCTGTAGTGACATTTTGTCTGCTGTATCGAGACGAATGTCGAGGTGGTGACCACTCCGCGCTGGTGTGGGATGATCTCCGATAGTCTTTCAGATTTTATATGAGTTACAGTCAAGACCCTGAAACTAGGAATTTGGCCTTCACTTCGCTTGCTTTCGACCATGAGGTCTTTCGTTGACTTTGCATCTGCATCCTGCTGGACTGCGAAGAAACGTCGTTATTGACATTGTGTCTGGTGTAGCGAGACGAATGCTGAGGTGGATCTGGGATTTTTCCGTCACTCCGCTTTGTTTCGATCGTGAGGTCTTTTGTTGACGTTGGATCTGCATCCTGCTGGACTGCGAAAGAACGCCGTGGTGACATTGCGTCTGCTGTAACGAGACGAATGCTGAGGTGGAGCCGGGATTTTGCCGTCACTCCGCTTGGTGATGTTGCGTCCGAGTCCTGTTGGAATGAGGAAGATCACTGATTGATACGAATTCTCGATGTGTATGTAGAAAATGTATAGAAATCACAACCAAAAATATTTTGACCGCAATCAATAACGGTGTCGATTGTAGCGCGTTAGCGAGTGCGGATCGTCCACAGGGAAAGTGAGATCCGTTCGAATTTGAATTAGATGAATTGAAAATTAAAGAGAAGAAAAGAAAAGACAATTCAATTCAAGATTTATAAAATTGAAGTTCAAGAATTATCTAGATCTAAATCTAAAATCAAGAAGACATTTAAAAATCAAGAATTAAGAATTGATTCCAATAATCAAGAATCGAAGTGAGGCTTGTAGGAATCGATCGAATCTATAGACGTGATGAAATCTATTGATTACGTTTTCTTATCCATTAATGATTAGATACTAGATCGATGATGATTAATCGAGGTTTAAGGATCTTTCGAAGAAACTAGGGTTTCTTCATCTCATCCTTTGTCCTTTCGATGAATCTCATTCAAAAACTAGCCTCGAGTAAATTCAAGAATCGATCGTGGATAACTAATTAAGAGCGAACACAAGAAAGCATCGCTCGAAACTAGGTTGCCGATTCTTCAATTTACAAGAGTTTACAAAACTTATAGGAATTAAGAATCGTTTCAAGATTTGTAACATCATCATCTATTGATTCTCTCGACTCCTTCACGAGCGGAGTTTTACTCAAACATCATATCAAAGAACACAATCACAAATTGAGATCTAGTCATGATGCAAAAATGTAAAGAAAGCAAGATATAGAAATTTCACCTTTATTTATCAACAATTTTGTTACAATTCTCTCAAGATTTACAATGAGGAAAGAAATCGATCGTTGATTTCGGCTTCGGTCGTCTCCTTGAGTCGCGGATCTCCTTGGATCACTTGCTCCGATGAAGTCCGGCGTCGCTTTCTAAAGGATCGAAGGCTTCATGCTTGATTTGGTACTCGGAGTTCTTGATTTTGGCTTTGGATTTGAATTAGGGTTAGGGTTACAAGTTGTGTCACTCAACTTGTGGGAGAGATGAAGAAATCAACAACCAATTATTGAACAACTTTCAACAACCTTGAGATAAAAGCCTTAGGGTCCCTTTTATATTCTTCATTAGCTTTGGCTTCCTTTAAAAACTAGGTTTAGTTTAGCTTCCCTTGTAAGCTAGGTAGTTAGGTAGAAGCTTTTAGAGGTAGTTAGTTAGGGTTAGCTTCCTTCATAAGCTTGGAGGTTAGGGAGAAGCTTCTAGGTTTTGGTGGTTAATTGAGAAGCTTGCTTGAGAAGCTTGGATATTTTAGCTTGTACAAAGAAGCCTTGCTGTTCGTACTGAAGCTTCTGGAGAATTCTGGAAATTGCCATAGCTTGAATAAGTGTACCAAGTGAAGGGAGAAACCTGACGAGGAAATGAGCTGACGTCATCACTAGGTGGCCGCGGATCCGCGGCGCCAAGAGGGTTCTGGCCGCGGATCCGCGGCCCATTGGTGCCCTCTGTGCATAAAAATTCCTGTGTTGCTTTGTAATGGCTTTATAGAACTTTTCTGATATTTGGAATATTATAATTCTCTCTAGTTCACTGCCAGATCTTAAGTCTTGGACTTGGCGTATTTTTACTAGCACTTTTCACAATTTCGGCTCTTTTCCTGGAATTTCCTGCACAGATTCTCGAGACAAGTGTTGCGCTATACAAAGATTATGTGATGCAATGATAAACACTCAATTTCCCTCAAAATGTCGGTTTTAAAGTATAACACAGCTAATTTGGTATTTTACGGCTGTTTTGCTAATTTGTGCTATATTTATACCGAACACCTATAGATGAGTGCAAATGGTAGGGAAATTGATGTGTTAAAAATGCAATATTTTCGACTGATCAAATTCCCCCAAACTTATTTTCGGTCGTCTCGAACGAACTGTTTATTAAAAAGAGAAGGAGAAAATAAAGAAAGAGAAAAACTAACCAGCACAGTTTCATAGGCAATACGATTGCACTGAGCACGTGCAACAAGCCTTTAAACCTCTAGGTGTCCCTAGTAGGAGGAGTGTTGTCTCCTGAGGGTTTTCAGCAGACTGCACCCACAAAATCCAATAATAAAAGGTAGACCGTGAATATTACATATAAAGATAAGAATTGTAAAAGAAAGACTTTGAAAATTAGAGTTTCCAACCATGCTTGCTTTTCGGTTGTCATGAGCCCTATCTTAATAGTCATGAAAAAATATCAGAAATCACATCATCCCTCAATAAAACATCGTCTTTATTCTTCATTCCTATCTTTCTTCCAAACATCGATCATATAACCCTACGTGTGTGTAAAGGACATCCTACACCCGGAGAATTCAATTCAAGCTATCATACTCTTGTTCATCTGCCTCAGTACTTTTTAATTAATGAATATTTAGATGAATTTGCTCACACACTTTCATGCGACCGTTAATACTTCTTGAGCTACTAACCGACCGATTACTCATGTGCTTGCTTATTAAGTGTTTTTCCTCTTCTTGCACCACCTAAGGCTTAGCAGTGACTCCCAGACCAGTTGGTCTAAGGCACTAGGTGATGAAGCACCCTCGCTATATTTTTTTTATTGCTGCCTTGGCGATAACGAAACCAGTGTTCATTTTTTTTTCTTTCACCATTTTTATATTTTATTCATTTTTTTTATTTCCTTCATACTTTGGCTTTTAGACAAGTGCATTTCAAGGTATCCTCTACTATCCCGAGCTTTAAGACGTGTGTAAGTGCGAATAGCAGGGTATCAACGTTCAAAATATTTGGCTTCCAGAATATGAACTATTTTTCAGACTTATTTTTATCCTCAGATCAGTGACTTCCTTCATCTTACTAACCCTTGGGACAACGGCTCATAACTACTTATTACTCGTTCGTTTAAGAAAACTTCTAATTTTCTTGGTTTTCTTAAATTTTTCCAATCTTTTGGATGTAATTTTTCACTATCTAATCTTTTATTATCTTATTTATGTACAAAAATATTTATGTTTTTTTTATTTGAATTTTTTTTAAATTTTTATAGGTTTTTTCAAAAAATGTTTTGTGCTTATGCAAAGTGATATGCAAATGATGCGAAAATAAGCACAAAGCTCCCCCAAACTTGTCTTCAACAGTGTCCTCACTGTTGCCATCTGCTAAATCTCGAAGACCTGTAAGCCTGGGAGGAAATTTATTAATGGGGGCAAAATATTTAAGTGAAGATCCTCCCCCAAACTTATTCTTGGCTCATCATTTTGTGTAAAAAAATTTCTTTTCAAGAGCCAGATTATACCCCCCCAAACTTGAGTTAAGCAATGTTAATCTTTGAAAATCACATGAGGGGGTCAAGAATCATTGGTCGATGCCAAGCTTTGCAAAGACCGAAGGTCAACACCAACCATTCGAAAATTTTATCAATATAGTGCATCGGTTGGTGGAAGAAGAAGTGGGGAAAGGGTAAGTGGTGGAATAGAATGTGTTTGTGTCTCGTTTTGGAGAGACGACTCAGTGAATGTGATGGATTACTCGCATTCTTTTTACAGTTCAAAAGAAGGGGTGGAGGTTCAATTTCATTGTTTAGGAGATGATTCATCTCAACACCCGTGTCATTTAAAAATGCGAGTTCTTCAGCGAAGATTTCCTCAAAAGTCTCATCAATACCCTGAAGAATAATGTCATCATAAAGTGCGGGGTGATCTTTAGACTCTATAAACGGTTCATAATCAGTGTTAGTTGTTGACCCGGACAACTCGGTGGAAGAGTCCGTATGTGTATGATACATAGTTGGGTCAAACAATAACATATAAAAGAGTCAAGATCAGTATCATGAGGATCATCAAATTCACTGTTGTCGACATCCATTAAGTTGACAGAACAGACCTGAGCAGTAGGTTCGGAGGGTACACTTCCCAACTTGTAAATGTTCAGCTCAATTGACCTATTCCCGAAGGATAGGGTCATAGAGCCATTACGACAGTTGATGATAGCGTTGGAAGTGGAAAAAAAGGGGCGACCTAAAATCACCGGAATTTGATTCCGTGGGTTCGCTACAGGCTGTGTATCAATTACAATAAAGTCCACAAGGAATACAAATTCCCCGATTTTTATTAACACATCCTCCAGTTCACCCCTAGGTTTGGTGCTTGATCGGTCAGCCATCTGGAGAGTGCAATGGGCTGGTTTCAACTCTCCGATCCCTAACTGCTCGTATACCGAGAAAGGAAGCATCTTAACACTTGTGCCAAGGTCGAGTAGAGCACGGTTGATGTGTTTCTTCCCGATAGAAATGGAAATAGTAGGATAGCCAGGATCCTTACGTTTCCTCGGTAATTGTTGGGGGAAAGCCGTGTCTACAGTTTTTGCCATGAATATCTTCTTGGGCACTTGAGTCTTCCTCTTTCTAGTGCACAAGTCTTTGAGAACTTTTGCATATGCGGGGACTTGTTGGATTGCATCTAGAAGAGGGATGTTGATGTTAACCTGTTTCAAGATTTCAGTGATCTTCTCCATTTGTGGACTTGGTCTGTTTCCCCTTAACCGATTCGGGTAAGGAGCTTGAGCAATAAGGTCGAGGTCCAACATTGGAGAAGATCGTGTGGGTGGGAACGATCCAAGAATAGGAGTGGGGTTCATTTTCGGTGGACTAGAAGAGATGGACTGAGGTGTCGAGCCTTGGGGAAAACGGAGAATAGGCTCGGAAGAAGGTGGTGGGGTAGAAGAACTGGGGTTAGAATTAGAAGTAGAAGTGGAAGGAAAGGTCTCAGCCGGGGTATCATCGATAGATTTTTCAGTGTCATCAATCTCTTCCCCAACATGATTGTCAAGCACTCTTCCAGATCTCAACGTGGTGATTGCATTCATATGATGTGAATAGCCAGGATTGGGCAAAGGTTGAGCTGGAAGTTTCCCTTTCTCTCTTGCACTCATTTTGGCTTTTAATCGTGCAATTTCTTCTTCCATCGATTTAATAGTCTCGCCTTGGGACGCAGAGTTTTTTCTCGATTTTATCGACGGAAGACTTTATTGTCCAAAGCAAGTTCATGAATGAAGAGGATTCATCAGTCCCGGTCAATTGCAAAGGATTAGACGGTGCAGGTGTGTTGACTGGATTTTGGAAATTTTGTGCTTGGAAGGGGTGCTGACTCAATTGAAGTGGTTGCTGTTGTGGTAGAGGAGCCCTTTGAAAATTATTTTGGTTTGGAACCATGTTTTGATTCTGTTGTTGGTTCCAAGCAAAGTTAGGGTGATTCCTCCAACCCTGATTATATGTAGAAGAAAATGGATCGTTCCTAGGTCTTTGAAAAGCAGAATTGATATTCTCATGACCTTGAAACGGAGAGTTTAGTGGACATTCTTCCGTCAAATGAGATCGATCAGAACAGCATCCACATACAGTTTTGGAGAGTGACATTTGATTTAGGGCGGCAGCTAAAAATTTGTTTTCCATAGTCTCGAGTTTCTTGTGTATAGCTGAAATATCAGCTCTAACTCCTATGGAAACTTCCGATTGGTTATTTCCACCCCTAGACGATTGACTCACACCCTCCCACTGTAAAGATTTTTCAGGGAAATCTTCTAGGAATTTCCAGGCTTCCCCATCATCTTTGGTCATGAAGTTGCCTTGACACATGGATTCAAGGGTCTGTTTTGAGTTAGGATTAATGCCCTCATATATGATTCTGCACAGATCCTATCTAGGGATTCCGTGATGTGGACATTGCACTAACAGATCCTTGAAGCGTTCAAGACATTTTGAAAATGGTTCATTTGGGAGCTGGGTGAATTGATTGATTTCGCTACGGACTTGAGCTGTTTTATGATTGGGGTAAAATTTCTTTAGGAATGCTTTGACGAATTCTCCCCAGTTTGAAATGGAATGTGCGGTAGTGTTATACAGCCACTTCTCGGCTATATCGCACAAGGTAAATAGGAGAAGACGAAGACGCATAGCATCCACAGAAACCTGTGAAGTACCCATCATTGCGCATACATTTTCAAATTTTGTAATAAAGACATATGCGTCTTCAGACTCAAGACCGTGGTATTTTGGTAGAAGGTTGATGTATTGGGGTTTTATTTCAAAATTGTCCCCGTTGGCTGGTGGAATGGAGAGACAGGTCGAAAGAGGACCTCGCATAGGATAGCACCTCTCTTGGAGAGAGATGCGGGGTGGATTCTGCGCACCTGAGGACGGCGGCAGAGTAGTGGTAAAGAAGTTCGATGGAGAATCGTCCATTGAAGTGGGTATGGCGGGCGGTAAAGAAGAAGTATATGTAGAATTACCGACTTCGGAGTCGATAGAAGGAACGCAAACTAAACGGGCACTAGAATCCCGTGTCCAGCCTATCTTGCACTAAAGGGTTTAGTACAAGTGGCAGCGTTAATATAATTAGGGGAAATGAATGAAGTGGTGTTTGTTTTGAAAAATATACGGATTTTTGAAAAAAATGATGCAAATCACAACAAATGCACAAGCAAAACCCTAAGTCTAGTGATCACCCAGATCAAGGCTCTAGACCGCTCCTAACTGCCAAAAGACAAGTCGCAGGATCAATCCTCCACTGCCTCTTTGTCTCTCCTGTGGCCAGGTTAGTGGGAGGTTCTCCACTACGTAAGTAGTGGGCCTAATTAAGTAACCACCTGCCTTAGACACACTTGCCTTAGACACCATAAAAGAAACGCGGATAAGCAATAAATTACCCACGACCTTCTTCTGTCCTAAGTGAGCGCGACGGTCCTTAGAGTCAAGTCTAGATTTTTTTTAGTTAATGAGGGTAATGCGGATGCAAGTTTGTGATTTTCGGGGCTTAGGAAGGGTAATGAACTCCCCACCTAATCTGAATGTGGCTGTGCCCCTTAAATTCCGTATTAATAATACAAACAACTAAGAATCAAAACACGCACAATTTTTATTGCTTTTTGCGGCGCTGCGAATTATTTGCAAAGAAACGTGCAGCAAATTTGTTATTGGAGCAGATGAGGGAGGAGATAAGAAAGTAAGGGAGTCACCGAGCGAATTTGGCACAGCGAAGACCTAGACCCGCCGCGGAACCGCCGCGGATGCTCACTAATGCCGCGGAAACGCGGTCGAAAAGCTTGATCACTGCACACAACTTTCAGGCTCTGTTCCTGTTCACCTCCTAAGCTCTCTGGAATATTCAAAATATTTTTCCTCAAGCTCCACAGATTCCAGATTTTCTCGCAACAAATCACAACAAAACGTTTAGTGTTTGTGCGAATTTAGATCTAAAAATATAGATGGAATAAAATTTTCAAATCAAATTTCAAAAACGAACGAATTAGCGCACTATCCCCGGCAACGGCACCATTTGATTGATACGAATTCTCGGTGTGTATGTAGAAAATGTATAGAAATCACAACCAAAAATATTTTGACCGCAATCAATAACGGTGTCGATTGTAGCGCGTTAGCGAGTACGAATCGTCCACAGGAAAAGTGAGATCCGTTCAAATTTGAATTAGATGAATTAGAAATTAAAGAGAAGAAAAGAAAAGACAATTCAATTCAAGATTTATAAAATTGAAGTTGAATTATCTAGATCTAAATCTAAAATCACGAAGACATTTAAAAATCAAGAATTGATGATTTCCAATCCAATAATCAAGAATCGAAGTGAGGCTCGTAGGAATCGATCGAATCTATAGACGTGATGAAATCTATTGATTACGTTTTCTTATCCATTAATGATTTGATACTAGATCGATGACGATTAATCGAGGTTTAAGGATCTTTCGAAGAAACTAGGGTTTCTTCATCTCATCCTTTGTCCTTTCGATGAATCTCATTCAAAAACTAGCCTCGAGTAAATTCAAGAATCGATCATGGATAACTAATTAAGAGCGAACACAAGAAAGCAGCGCTCGAAACTAGGTTGACGATTCTTCAATTTACAAGAGTTTACAAAACTTATAGGAATTAAGAATCGTTTCAAGATTTGTAACATCATCATCTATTGATTCTCTCGACTCCTTCACGAGCGGAGTTTTACTCAAACATCATATCAAAGAACACAATCACAAATTGAGATCTAGTCATGATGCAAGAATGTAAAGAAAGCAAAATATAGAAATTTCACATTTATTTATCAACAATTTTGTTACAATTCTCTCAAGATCTACAATAAGGAAAGAACTCGATCGTTGATTTCGGCTTCGGTCGTCTCCTTGAGTCGCGGATCTCCTTGGATCACTTGCTCCGATGAAGTCCGGCGTCGCTTTCTAAAGGATCGAAGGCTTCATGCTTGATTTGGTACTCGGAGTTCTTGATTTTGGCTTTGGATTTGAATTAGGGTTAGGGTTATAAGTTGTGTCACTCAACTTGTGGGAGAGATGAAGAAATCAACAACCAATTATTGAACAACTTTCAACAACCTTGAGATAGAAGCCTTAGGGTCCCTTTTATAGTCTTCATTAGCTTTGGCTTTCTTTAGAAGCTAGGTTTAGTTTAGCTTCCCTTGTAAGCTAGGTAGTTAGGTAGAAGCTTCTAGAGGTAGTTAGTTAGGGTTAGCTTCCTTCATAAGTTTGGAGGTTAGGGAGAAGCTTCTAGGCTTTGGTGGTTAATTGAGAAGCTTGCTTGAGAAGCTTGGATATTTTAGCTTGTACAAAGAAGCCTTGCTGTTCGTACTAAAGCTTCTGGAGAATTCTGGAAATTGCCATAGCTTGAATAAGTGTACCAAGTGAAGGGAGAAACCTGACGAGGAAATGAGCTAACGTCATCACTAGGTGGCCGCGGATCCGCGGCACCAAGGGGGTTCTGGCCGTGGATCCCCGGCCCATTGGTGCCCTCTGTGCATAAAAATTCCTGTGTTGCTTTGTAATGGCTTTATAGAACTTTTCTGATATTTGGAATATTATAATTCTCTCTAGTTCACTGCCAGATCTCAAGTCTTGGACTTGGCGTATTTTTACCAGCACTTTTCACAATTTCGGCTCTTTTCCTGGAATTTCCTGCACAGATTCTCGAGACAAGTGTTGCGCTATACAAAGATTATGCGATGCAATGATAAACACTCAATTTCCCTCAAAATGTCGGGTTTAAAGTATAACACAGGTAATTTGGTATTTTACGGCTGTTTTGCTAATATGTGCTATATTTATACCGAACACCTATAGATGAGTGCAAATGGTAGGGAAATTGATGTGTTAAAAATGCAATATTTTCGACTGATCAATCACTGTTGCTGATTCTTAGTCTGTAGATATCGCCGTTAAGGTTTAGAACTAGGGACTATGTCGTGGTTCCGTTTCGTTGTGTTGCTTCCGTGCCTTGCTGGCATAAGAAGGAACGCTGTTGTTGGTCTTCTTGGATGCAGATATGACCGTTGAGACTTGGCTCTCTTTCTGATGAAGCCTGGTGGGATGATATGGTTCCCTCTTTGTTTGCGCCCCTGGATTGTATACAGGGATCGATGTGATCTCACCTGTAGGGCAGGAGTTTCATTTCATTTCTTTTTTTTATTTCTTCCCGCGATGCTCTATCATTTCAGCTTTTATATCGCGAAAGTCGCGATTGCCCAATCATTTCGGCTATTTTTTCACAGTGCCCAATCATTTCGGCTCTTTTATTTATTCTTACTCGCTGCTTTTTATTGGGAGTTGCCCAATTATTTCGGCTATTTTTGTATGCATATATTTTTACTTGCTGATTTGCAAGTTGCCCAATCATTTCGGCTATTTCATATGCATGTGTGGCTCGCTGGCTCTTCGCTGCAAGCTTGGAATTAAACACCGATTTCGGCATCAGCACCGCTACAACTGGGATATTGCCATGAGCGAATCATCATTTGCTTCTGTCGATGTCGAACAAAGGTGGCTTAGCGAACAGGGTTAGGATTCTGTCGACTAAGGCTTTTAACTTTACGAGCCGTAAGGGTCTCATAAAGGCATTTCTCCCTACGAGTCGTGAGGATCTTGTAGGTGCACTTTCTCCTCATGAATCGTAAGGATTCCTAAGTGTATGTTCTCTTGTAAGTCGTAAGGATCTTACAAGAGTATTTTCTCCTTATAAGTCGAGAGGACTTACAAGTGTTGTTTGCTGTATGAGCATATCCCTAGTCACGGATGGGACTCTGTTAGGGAAATGTTTGTTCGCGCCCATGGATTGTATACAAGGGTCAATATTGAACCGCTTGTAGGGCAAAGTTGGAGATTGTGGTGGCCGCTTAAGAACAGGTTCAGATCCCTGTAGCTTAAGACTTTTGAATCTTATGAGCCGTGAGGGTCTCATAAGAGGGTTCTCCTTACGAGTCGTGAGGATCTCGCAAGTGTAATTTCTCCTTAGGAATCGTGGGGATCCCTAAGTGTGTTTCTTCCTTTGCGAGTCGTAAGGATCTCACGCAGGTGGTTTCTCCTCACAAGGTCGAGAGGACCTTGCAAGTGTCTTTTAACGAGATTGCGCCATTTCGGGTTTTCACAAAACTCGCCGGTAGCCCTGCTATTTTTACTCACGGACCCCTTTCAGGTTTTCATCCGTGCCCATCTCGCTTGTGGATGTACCGTTTTTTTACCACATTGGCCTGAGGATGCCGCGGGTTGGTAGTAGTTTAATGACGTTTCGGTCATAAGTCAACGTACGATTACGCAGCTAGATTTTGCCGCAAATCTTTGCATGTTTTGTGTCGGAGGTGGATTCCTTGAAGAGAGGGATGAGGGCGATTTCTTTGTCAGAGTCGCTTCCAAAGGTGGTAACTTGCGATCCCTTGATGTCGACTAAGTGACAGTTGTCAGCGGCTCTTTTGCGCTCATCTGTCATGCTTTTCTGTTCCCGACGAGCCTTGCGCTTCACTCGTTGAACGTGTCGTCGATGGGCAACATATCCTTGCCACCAGTTTTTAAAAGCTATGCACTCCTCGGTAGGGTGTGCAATCCTCTGATGGTATAGGCAGAAATTAGGATGTATATCCGCTTCATCAATATGTATACCTCCAGGAGAATTTCCTTTGAAAGAGGGCAACTTCATTCCTATTGCCAGGGCCCTAGCTAATCGTTTCCTTACTTTAAGCTTGCTTTTGCTGGCGATAAGGATGCTTTGCTCCGGTTGGGGTGTCTCGACCTTTTCATCAAGTCGTCGGCGTTTGGCTTTTTCGAATATAGTCAGTTCGTGCTCTCGATTGGTTTTGCTTTTCTGACGGGCTTCGTTCAGTAGCAAGTCGATCATCTCGTCAGATGGTTCTAAGGGTTTTGGCTTCGATCCTGCCCCCAGCTCTTTTATTCTGTCTTCTATCGCCGAGTGAGTTTCCTCATTAGTTAATGCCGAATGAGAGATCATGTGGCAACTTGCCACATAGTCTTCAGATTCTTCTGACGAGTCATCCCCGTCGTTATTGTCGTTATCTCCGTTCTCAAGGATATTGTTGAGAAATTCTTGAAGTGTGACCGGGGTCCGTGCCTTCTGATTATATTATTCCAGCGTGTCGATATATTTTTCCAGGTCCGTGCGCTTGTCACCAGGCTTCACGGGCTTCTTGGCTTTCTTCTTCTTCTTCGAAGACTTTGACGGCTAGGCCTGAGCGTTTTGATTATTGCTACCAATTTTTGGAGTTGAGCATGGTTTCAGCATTCCTTTAAGGATCTCGGGTTCCAGTGGATTTTTCCACCTGATTGCCGGGCATGTGTGAAGATCTTTCAGCATTCTTTTCGTCTTGGTTGGAAGAGCGACCTCCCATGGGGCTTCTTCTATAAAAGAGCACGAAGCCCCCGGCATGCCCACCTTTTTAGGGACGTGAGGTTATGGCGGGTTCACCTTTCAATTTTCGGATAATGCGAACTTGCCTCGTTGGTATTGGTCTTCAATCCAGCCTTTGAAAACGAAGCAATCTTCGATTGGATGGCTTACTGCTTAGTGGTAAGGGCAGTAATTAGGATTGTTGACATCGCCTGGCTGCAACGGACGTTTTGGATCCGGCAGATTGATGAGTCTGTTGCGCACTACCAGTTCGAACAGTCTCCTCATTTTATCCTAGGGAAACGAGTAAGGACGTCCCAGTCTCTCCTCGAGGGATGGCCGTGGACGTGTGTTGTTTTGGTGAACAAACGGCTTTAAGTTGCTCGGCTGTTGTTGAGTATTGGCAACGAAAGTTGCTTTTCCTTTCTTCTTTTCATTCCGAGGATCCGTCTTTGAAGGAGATGGTCTATGACCCATCTGGTCCATTTGGGCCAACTTGTCAATCAAGGCCTGGAACGTGGTCGGCTGGAAGAACATCATGAATTGGGAAATAGTTGCTTGAGGGTCAAGAGTACCCATGAACATGTCTACCGCAGGCGTTTCTTCGATGCGTTGCTCGCATTTCGACCATAAATTTCGCCATCGTATTGCATATTGGACCCATATTTCTCTAGGCTTCACCCTGGCATTGATCAATGCCGTTATTGGGGTGCGTTCATTAGCACTCGCGAAACGCTGGGTGAATAGTAGCTCCATCTCTGCAAAAGTTTTGACGGAATCGTTGGGAAGCTCTGAATACTATTCGAAAGCCGTTTCAGCCAAGCTGCCGACGAACTGACGAAGTAACAATTTGTCGTCACTTCCGGTATTGCCGCAAAGAGCCCTGAATTGAGCAACATGCTGGTGTGGATTCCCCGTCCCCTTATATACATGGAATTTGGGGATCGTATATCCCGGTGGGTACTCTATCTGGTCGTACCAACCCGGATAGGGTCGTCCAGTTTTAAAAATTTGCCCAGCCGCTTCATTCTCCTGATGGACTCGTATCTGCTGAGCGATGTAGTCATCCAGGGCGGCTTTTGAGATGGTCTCCTCTTTGGCTGCTGAACAAACCGGAGGGGGGTTCGATGTCTCCCCTCTGTCGTCTTCAATAATAATCGGAGGATCTTCAGCTGGAGGATCGGCTATAATATCATCCCGACCATGTATTGGAATAAGAACGCCATTCGTTTTATGTTGGCAGCTTATTCCGCTGCCTCTTTGTCCTTCTTTTCGAGGATTCTGGGAAAGAACTCAGCATCAGTTTCTTGTTCTTGACGTTGCTCTGATGACGTTTCCAGGCTTTCTTTTGGCCCAGTGAGTGTGGCCATAGCTGTTAACATCTCTTGGAGCTTTTGTTTTTGTTTCTCCTGAGCCTTAGTCACCGATCGCGTAAGCGGTCGATGACCTGTAAAGATACGGCTATCCTCTTTTCCGGATGCCATATAGACGGTATGCACCACCATGCCCCCAGACTTAGAGCGTTTAGGCTCAGTGGTCTCGCGATTCATCGCAGACTCAGGGATTTTCTCCGGCCTTCTCCTTTTATGGGCGGTCGAAGTTGAGGAGGCCGTTGTAGTGGGCACCTAAGTAGCTGTCGCCTTTTGTGGCTTGACAGGGTGGTTCTCTTCTTGCCGAACCTTTATCTTTCTCTATCGGCGGGAGTAATTTGGGTCAATCACCGAGTCTTGGACTTGACGCCAGACCTTGTAAATTTTAGAAGACAGCCGTTGAGGGGGCTGTTCCAGCTTTGTCTTTAGGGCATTCTCTACAGGTGGAGGAGATTTCTTCAGCACGGCAGTTGGTGAGTTCTGGCGCACCTTGTTAAGTAGTTCAAAGCTGTTCCCAATTAGAACAGCAGCATCAATTTCCACCGTTGGAGCTGACGGTGTAAGTCCAGATGGGGATTTTCCTCCAGCTTTCCTCACTTGGCGCCAGTGGCGACGTCGAGCATGTCGTGCGGCCGGAATCACCTCCGCTGCTGGATGAGCTTCCTCTTGCCCCCTGCTTTGAGGAGAGACTATTATTCGTGCTAGCCTGTCGAAGACTGACACCCATTGAGAGGAGGTAGTCAGTCTTGCGAAAGCCGACTTCCGAACAGGGGAAACAACCTTTATGACTTCACGTGGAGTAGGAGCTGAAACGGCCAGTCTTGTGAAGACCGACCCTTTAGCCAGAGAAGCCGCCTTGGTGACTTCAAGAGTAGAAATGGCTATCCTCTTCGGGATAACGCCTTCTGGTATTGCGGTCTTCTTCACGGGCCCATCTGAGCTTCGACCCAGTCTGTTGAAAACCGAGGCAGTGGACTTAGGCGACCTGTTGAGAGGGGCCGCAGTAGTTGCAAGCCGATCAAAGACCGACTTCTTGGGAGCTTCTTGCGATGGTACATAAGCGCTGAAGCTTGTTGGTGGGAGCATGGTCCCGAAGAACAATCCAGTGGTGGCCTGAGTCACCTGTTCCACCGGCATTGTGAAAAGGGAGGCCGCTTGGGGCCTGTAAGTCACTCCTCCGGAAAGGACGGAGTGAGAGTTGCAGTTGCAGTTAGTGCAGTTTGAAGCCATTGATCTTCTGTTTTCTGCACGGAGTAAGACACCAAATCTTAGTACCTCGAATCCAGGGCAACCATATCAAATCGCGATTCATTCGCGAAACACGACACATGAAGTGTGGAGTGGACAGAGGAAAAGGTCCCACCGGGCGTGCCAGAATCTGTTCTCCTTCGAAACACAGAGACGCGACCGTGTAGGTCCGTCTTGCCTGAATTTCGGGGGCAGATGCTAATTGGTGCTATCCGTCCACCTCTCCGAAGATGCCAAGTTGATTTATGACACCATGTATCGAAGGTTTAAACGGATGCAGCCGATATAGCAGACTTCATCAGATTCCCCCTCGTTTGAGGGGTTTTTGATTATGGGGACGCTCTTCCCTGCAGGCGCAAGCCCCTGCAGTTAATTACGCTACCGCATCGCGGTAACCACTTTCTCCTTCTTCAGATGGTCACTTCGTGTCGTGGGTGTTTGTTTTGTTTTTGGTTGCCCGTGGATTGTATATGGAGACCAATTTATGTTATCTCCCGTAGGGCGTGGATTAGTCCAAATCCGTATTTTCTTAGATTTGGGTTTTGGTTTGGGTTTAAGGATACGTTGGTCTCATTTGAGACTAAGATCAACTTAAACGTTTGTTAAGGATACATTAGTCTAATTTTAGACTAAGATCGACTCAACGTTTGTTAAGGACACGTTAGTCTAATTTTAGACTAAGATCAACTTAACAGTTTGTTAAGGATACGTTAGTCTTATTTTAGAATAAGATCTACTTAACAGGATCATTTAGATCCAACAAAAGAGCATTTGAACTCTATTGTTTAGTTTATGAGCATTGCGGTCGATTACCATTTTAAGGATGTGGTGGTCCATTACCAGTTTAAGGACATGGTGGTCCATTACCAGTTTAAGGACCTGGTGGTCCATTACCAGTTTAAGGACATAGTAGTCCATGTTAAGGACATCATAGTTCGTGAGTTTAAAGACCCCACAGTCCGAGGTTAAGGACATCATAGTCCATGGGCTTAAGGACCCCACAGTCCAGTTTAAAGACGTCATAGTCTATGAAATGTATGGTTGTAGGGACCCGTCACCTCTCTGAAGACGTTGAAGGATTACAACGACAAATATCAGAGGAGTGAAGAGATGTACCCTTGAACCGATATTGGTTGATTGGAAGATCTGTAGCCAAATTTGGGACTAAGATCTTTTAAAATATTTATGAGCAGATGGGTTCAATTAATATAAGTTGAAAACTTATGGCCAATCTTGGGCTAAGTCCAACAAATGTTCAACATTTATATTCTGGCTATTGAGCCTTTATTTGGGCTTGGCCCTTTTAACAATACTGAGTATTATATCTTGGCAAAATCTTTTCTTTTGTCTTGTATTGAAAGCAGAGCATTCATCAGAGCTCTGGCTCATTAAAGAACAATTTATGTTCTGTCAGCGCAATATATGGTGCACCAGGCGCTTTGCGCCAATCAAAAGTACAGTGCGCTTCAGCCACGTGGCACACATGTAAGGGACAAGTGTTTCGCTCTGCGCTAGGCGCCAGATGATGAGCGCAGATGCCGGTTTGTGAACGCTGAGCGCTAGTCCATGAGTGCAATGCGTTGGCGCATACGTGAATGACACGTGGTGCGCTTGGCGCTGAGCGTCAGCCCATGAGCGCAATGCGTTGTTTCAGAAGCGCAACGCGTAAGTTGTTTGATTGGCGCACACGTGGCGCATTTGGCGCTGAGCGCCGATCCAGAGAGCGCAAAAGCGCAGTTCAAGAGCGCAAGGCGCATTTCAAGAGCGCAAAGCGCATTTGATCAATTTTTTGATCTGGGAACAAGTTTATGTTCTTTTAAAAGAGACTCCGTCTCAAGATTTAAGAACAACAGTTTTTATTTTGCAAAAAAGGCTTTGTCTTTATAGATCCATGATCTTTAAGAAAATTTAATAATTTTCTCCTCATTTATGATGAGATGTTCATGATCTTAGAAAGAAAATTTGTCTTATAGATCTATGATCTGTGAAAGAAGTAAGTACTTCTCTGTTTTTGTGATGAGATCTTTTGATCTTTTTATAAAAGACCTTGGTCTTTGTAGATCTATGATATTTTAGGAAGATAATTCTTCTTTTTAAGAGATGATTTCATCTCTGTGTTCATCATTCATCATCTTTACCTTGAAGAAATATCTTCTTGCAAGAGCTTACTCTCTTTCTTTTGAGTTTTTTTCAAAGTTTATGGGGGGTTTCTCTATATCATACTTGAAGTCTTAGGGCCTTTATTTAGGGCAAGCTGATTTGTTGAATCGATTAAAGAGATCTTTCTCTGATTGATTTGGGAATTTCCCCACCGTTGGATCTTTTGATCCAAGGGCTTCTGATTTACAGAAGATAATCTTCTTGTTTTTAACAAAATTGAGAAATCTTTCCCCCTTACAGAATTTGTTCTGTATTTTAGTGATTTTTAATCACCATTGGATCATTGATCCAATGGTGTTCCAAATTCAGGACACAATCTTTTCTGTTTGGAAAGATTCAACAGAATTTCATTCTTGTTAATTGATGATTTAATCATATCCGTTAGATATTTAATCCAACGGTAATGAACATTTAGTTCCAGCGCTAGCGCTTATGCGCTCTGCCCATGGTGTGCTACTTTGGAGCGCAACGCTCTTAACGCTAGCGCACACGTGCTTTGCACGTGGTGCGCTGCAACAGAGTCTTTGACTCTTGGCGCTGAGACATTTGTTACATGTGGAGTTTTTCCCTTTGTTATTATTTTTTATTTTATTTTATTGTTATTATTTTATAAGGGAGCGGGTTTTGAGCCAAAATTTTGGCGGGAACAATTGGTTTGAGTTCTGACAATTATTTTTGTCTCTTATTGAGTGCTGAACACTCATCATGGCTCTAGGGCTTTATTGTTTAAAGAACAATTTATGTTCTCTTAGCGCCCACGTGAGGGGCACGTGGTGCGCTTGGCGCTGAGCGCCAGTCAATGAGCGCAGAGCGCTTCTGTTTAGGTAGCGCACACGTATGGAGCACGTGGCGCGCTTGGCGCCAGTCAATGAGCGTAGAGCACTTCTGTTTAGGTAGCGCACACGTAAGGAGCACTGTTCATATCAGATTTTTGCATTTTCATACCGCCCAATTTTTATCACATTGCATATCCGTAGATACTCTTGAGCCGTGTTTGCTAGTCAATTGCAGGATACAGGTTCTCGGTTCTAAAAAGGTGAAATTCATGGAAAACACGACAAAATCCGGGTTCCTGCCAACCACAGATAAAACACGGTCTCCGCTCTTCATCCGTATGTTGCCAGATACCAGTTTAGGAAGACAAAATGTCAAATCAATGTCGTTTTCATGCACAAGGTTCAATGGCAGCACAAGATCCAAGAAATTTACGCGGAGCTCGAGGCAATCATGACAAAAACATCAACAAAAGTCCACCTTTCCCTCAACAGAAATTCTGGAAAAATCGTGAAGACAATTTGAGAAAATACATATGCCAGAATAAAGTACACAGCAAACCAGGAAAGCACAAAAAATCCCATGCCCTAACTCCACCAGAGTGCGGCGGATCCGCGGCATAGGGAGGCTTAGGCCGCGGATCCGCGGCCATACTGTGGAGTCAGAGTATGGGCTTTGGGGGGTATTTTGGTCATTTCATATGTGTTCTGGTGGTTGCCCTAGATTTCCATTCTCCAGCCTATAAATAGCCCAGAACTTTGTGAAGGAAAGGATCCATTCTTGTATTTTCATTTTGCTAGGTTTAGTTGTGTTTCTTCTTCCTCTTCTCACCTCTTCTCCATTAAACTTGTAGTGAGCTTGTGAGTGAAGAGTGATGAATAAAGAAGAACCGTTTATTATCATGCTTGTCTCATTATCTTGTTAATTGTTGTAATTTTAATTTGTTAACTAGTTGTTGTTATTTCTTGTGTTTCTTTCTTCTCTCTTTTTCTTTATCCTTAAAACGACCATGATGCTTACGCTCGATCCTCGCCAAGGTGAGGTCGCAAATAGCTAGTCGTATTCTTCTAATCTCTTTCTTTCTATCTTCCTCTTTTGTTTTGTTTTATTTTTCCGTATCATGATGTGTGAGTAGTTTAATATTTGTTAGGGTAGGATAAGGGAAGTTTGAGAGAAGGAAATCTCTCTCACTCTTTCCTTGCCCAAACAGCTTAATTCAACTCCCGTTAATTGAACCACAATCCGCTCCTTACGGCACCCTATCCTACATGATAGCGGTGATTCCGTAGTGAGACCGGTTGTGGTTGAATTAACCGGAGGTTATGGCTAAGAGCCAAGAACGGACGGGCAAGCACCAAAAGGAAGAACTTATGCGTTGGAAAGCTTAGCTTATACTCGCAAGTTCCTTCCTAGTCGTGCTAATCCCCATTGTTGCCGATTACCGTAACACCGATATTAAGAGGGGCAACGAAAGATGTGGAGACTCCTAACTCAAACTAACCTAATCCTAACTCTAACAAGCTCTCTTTAAATATCAACTTAACACTTAGATAATCACAAACAAATCTGAACTCTCGGACTTAACTCGTTAAAACACATTGAAAAATACTCCCATCTCCCTGCGGACGACCCGTACTCAACCGGCTAGCTACAAGCGAAACCGTCTTGATTGCGGTATTTAACTAAAACTTGAACACGCAGAACCTCTAACAATCAAATGGCGCCGTTGCCGGGGAGACGGTAGTTTATTTCCTTGTGTAATTTTGGGTTAACTTGTGAATATAACCAAAAAAAAACAAAACAAAAAAATATACATTGTAAAAAAACCATCTTGTTGTTTTTGATTAGCTTTTGTGCAAGTGTGCAGGAAAATACGAAGTTCAAGATCGACGCCAAAGACGTCGGATAATACGGAGTTCAAGTACAGTGCCAAAGACGTGGGAAGATAGACCCACATTTCGCGGCTACACCGCGACGGATCAAAACGGAACAAACGGTCTACTGTCAAGATCTGGAGCAGGTACAGCGAGCAAGTAAAAATTCAGAAGATCCATACAAGCAGAGGACAAACACAGGAGCTCACACCAAAAACCCAGAAGCCCAACTCACTGTTCCTGCCGCGGAACCGCGGCAATAGAGGGCTTAGGCCGCAGATCCGCGGCCACTTGGTGGGGTCAGTGGGCCAAAATCTCTCTGTAAGTCTCTCTCCTCTCTCCCACTCCTCTGGACTCCAATAAATTGTGTTTTCTGCAGCCTTCTTTACGCAAACTCTTCTCCCCCTTCCAATAAACTGTTCTTGTGCAGGATTCTTTGCGCCGCAAATAAAAATTGTTTGCAGTTGATTTGTTACTGCTTTGCATTTCTTTAATACGGACTTAAGGGGCTTGAAACCAATCCAGATTGGGTAGGGATTTCATCACCCTTCCCAGGACCCCAAAAATCACTAAAGCATATGCATTGTCCATTGTAAATTAAAAAATACTAGACTTCAGCCCTAAGGACTTCGCGCTCATTAGGAGAAGATAAACCGTGTTTAGAACCTCGCTTAACGGTATATTGTTTACGGGGTGTCTAGGAAAGTGTTAAAGGCGCAACCGCCGAAAGAGAAAGGGTTATTTAATTAAGGAACTTCGCGAAAGCGTTGGACAACCTCCCCTTATCTCTGCACTTACCTGGCCTCGTGATCAGTGTATTTTTAAGCCCGTTTCTCGACACTGTTTAACTTCGACAATCAAGTTCAGGAGCAGGTCTAGTAGACCTAGGTGACCCTAGATCTAGGTGTGATTGTGCATATCTTGTTTGTGATTGCTTAAGCCATATATCCGTACATATTTCTGTAAATCTCTTTCTAAAAACAAAAAAAAAATAAGAAAAAATCAAAAACTTTTATAAAAACTTGCCCTTTGTCGCCAAATCCATTTTTCACCCACCACCCATCGTTTTTCTCCATTGACGTTTTCTTACCCTCACCTTCTCCGCTTTGACTATACTAAACTCGTTTAGTGTATGTCCGCTTGGACTCGGGACACTAGCGCCCGTCTAGTCCGCGTTACGTTAGTCGCTACCGACTACGCGATCGACTCCGAAGTCGATACTCCGTACACTCCTCTTTCACCCCTTCCGTTGCCGGCCAACTCCGACGTTGACCGGAATTCTGTTCATACATCTTCACCTTCACCTTCACCAACCTCTTCTTCCGCGATGTCAGGATTTAATCCGAACATCTCTTTCACTACCCCTGGATTGGCTCCACCTCCTACGGAGACCAATATCCCACCACCACCGCCTGTTGTAGCGCCGCAGCGAATCGCGCTCCAGGATCGTTTCTATCCCACCCGTTCTGCACTTCCCACCTGCTTTTCTCTTCCTCCAGCCAATGGGGACAACTTTGAATTTAAGCCCCACTTCATCAACATGCTTCCACGTTTTCATGGGCTTGAATCTGAAGATGCCTATATCTTCATCAACAAATTTCAAAACGTCTGTGCCATGATGAAAACCACCCAGCTGTCGGACGATGCTATACGTCTACGGGTCATTCCGTTCACTTTATGCGATCTTGCTGAAAAATGGCTGTATAGCACCGCTTCCCACTCAATCACCAGCTGGGATGAGTTTGTTAAAGCGTTTCTCAAAAAATTTTATCCAAATCATAAAACCGCAAGGATTCGAAATGAAATCAACCAATTCTCTCAGCTTCCTTCTGAACCCTTCTGGAAGTGCTTTGACCGGTACAAAGACCTTCTTGTTCAGTGTCCTCACCACGGTATAGAGAAATGGCAACTCTGCCAAACCTTATACGAGGGACTGAACCCAGCAACGAAGCAGTTGTTGGAAACCATCTGTCAGGGCCACTTCCTATCGAAATCTGACGAGGAAGCGTGGCAGTTCTTTGACGACCTTGCGGAGCAAACGCTACAATGGGAGAGCACCAGACCGACTTCTTCTTCTTCTACCTCCACTTCTACCGGTCAGTCTAGGGTAGGAATCCACCAACTTGATGTCTCTATTGCGATGAAATCTGAAATGGCTGCAATAACAAGAAAGCTTGAAGCGATAGAAAGCAAATTTTCTGCTCCTGCCCCTGTTCTCCCCCTTCGTACCATCTGCGCTTGTTGTTCCGATCCTTCCCACTTGACCGAAGAGTGTCCTTACAATCCACCCTCGCAAGGACAGGATCAGGTTAATGCTGCCTTCCAGCAAAGACCGAGGAATGATCCATACTCTTCCACCTACAATCCCGGTTGGAGGAACCACCCCAATTTCGCCTGGAATCAGATTCAGAATCAATTCCAGGGCAACAATTTCCAAAGGGCCCCTCCGCCGCAACAACAAGCGCAACAACAAACTCAACATCAGTATCAGCAGCCCTTCCAACCCCAGCCTTTCCAAAATCAGACGAACAACTTTGCACCCAACAATTCTTTTCCACCAAACAACTTTGTTCCGTCAAACAACGATAAGGTTTCCTCGCTCGAATGAAGTCTGGAGGCGTTTGTTAAACAATCGACTCAATCCACCGCCAACATCCAGTCTTCCATTCAATCCTTAGTGCAACACACTGCCGCACACGGGCAAAGCATCAAGACCATCGAGGCCCAGATTGCACAGCTGAACGCGGCCTTAAGCGAGCGAGAGAAGGGGAAGCTCCCGTCCCAGCCACTCCCAAATCCTGGTCACCCACATAATGCACATGTTGCTCTTGAACAACAGAACCATAATGTGAGTGCCGTGACCACACTGAGATCGGGAAGGATGCTGCAAAACAACATTGGCAAACGGATCAACGATGACACCCCGGCCGCCGCTTCTTCTTCTTCTTCTTCTTCTTCGTCTTCTGAGCCTATTCTCCGTTCTTCACAAGGCTCACCTTCCTCTTCTTCTGCTCCGAATGGACCCACTTCTCACTCCACGAAAACACCTGTTCTGGGATCCGTTCCGACTCCACAATCTCCTCCTCCAGCATTAGACTCAACCAATTTTCAAAATGTTCCATTTCCAAACCGGTTGAGGTCTAACAAATAAAATCCACAAATGGAGAAGATTCTGGAGTTATTCAAGCAAGTTAACATTAACATTCCTCTTTTAGATGCTGTCCAACAAGTCCCGTCTTACGCGAAAATCTTAAAGGACTTGTGCACGAAAAAGAGGAAGTCTCAGGTACCAAAGAAAGTTTTCTTGGCTAGTGCTGTGAGTGATGCTCTTACCCAATCTTTACCACAAAAACGGAAGGACCCTGGTTGTCCTACGATTTCAATTACCATTGGGGATAAGAACATCAACCGCGCACTATTAGATCTTGGTGCCAGTGTTAACTTGCTTCCGTATTCAGTATACGAGCAATTAGGCGTCGGAGAGTTGAAACCCACACACTGCACTCTCCAAATGGCTGACAGATCGATCACCCATCCTAGGGGTGAGCTAGAGGATGTGTTAATAAAAGTCGGGGACTTCATATTCCCCGTTGACTTCATTGTATTAGACACACAGCCTGTAGCTAACCCCCGGAATCAAATTCCGGTGATACTCGGTCGCCCATTTCTCACAACTTCAAATGCTGTGATCAATCGTCGCAATGGTTCGATGAACCTCTCTTTTGGAAACATGACGATTGAACTCAACATTTTTAGGTTAGGGAATCAGCCCGCCGAACCTAATGCTCATATACTGGACGTCTGCTCGATCCAGGAGATCACCCCAGAAGAGTGTGAATTCGAGGAGTTTCTGTTTGATCACGATAACCTTGACGTCACTAGTGCGTTTCTCTTCGAACCTGCTGCTGTTTCTGCGCCCGACAACGACTACGAGTGTTTCACGTTTTCAAACAATCTTAGCTGCGCACAACCCGAGTTTGAATCCTTCGACTTTCCGGATGAGTTACCTGAACCATCCAACTCGGTTGCCTACACTCGCTTTGAACCTTTGCTGGAGTCCTTTGAGTTCGAGACCTTTGCACCAATCTTGCCTTCCATCGTTTCACCTCCAACGCTCGAACTCAAGCCTTTGCCGTCTCACCTTAAGTACGCCTACTTAGGTGAGAACGAGACCCTCCCTGTCATCATCTCGGCTTCTCTAGCTCCCGAGCAAGAGAAAGCCCTTCTCGCGGTCTTGCACAGCAACAGGCAAGCTTTTGGCTGGTCCATGGCGGACATCAAGGGGATTAGTCCCCTGATCGTTGAGCATCACATTCATCTGATGGATGATGCCAAACCAGCCCGGGATCCACAAAGACGTCTCAATCCAGTCATGAAAGAGGCTGTGAAGAAGGAGATCGTAAAATGTCTAGATAGTGGTATCATTTACCCTATCTCTGATAGCCAGTGGGTTAGCCCCATTCATGTTGTCCCCAAGAAGTCGGGCATCACGGTCATAACCAACGAGGCGAACGAGTTAATCCCTACTCGCACCCAAACTGGGTGGCGAGTGTGCATTGATTACAGAAAACTCAACGCCGCAACACGGAAAGACCACTTTCCGCTACCCTTCATTGACCAGATGCTTGAACGATTAGCCGGACACGAGTACTACTGCTTTCTTGATGGCTACTCCGGCTATAATCAAATTACCATCGCCGAAAAAGACCAGGACAAGACCACTTTCACTTGTCCTTTCGGCACGTTTGCATATCGTCGCATGCCCTTTGGGTTGTGCAATGCGCCCGCTACCTTCCAGCGGTGTATGATGGGAATTTTCTCAGACATGGTGGAAAAATTTCTGGAGATTTTCATGGATGACTTCTCCATCTTCGGCGATTCCTTCAACGAGTGTTTGCTGCATCTTGACGCTGTCCTTACCCGATGTTAGGACAAGAATCTCACTTTGAATTGGGAGAAATGCCACTTCATGGTGCGCGAAGGTATTGTCTTAGGACATATCATCTCGCAAAATGGCATAGAGGTTGACAAAGCAAAGATTGAGGTCATTTCCAATCTGCCTCCTCCCCGATGCGTCAGAGATATCCGAGCCTTCCTTGGCCATGCCGGTTTCTATAGACGGTTCATCAAGGACTTTAGCAAGATTGCTAGGCCCTTGACTCTTTTGCTGGCCAAGGACACACTATTCGACTTCAACTCGAGCTGTGTGACTGCCTTCGAGTCATTGAAAAGCTTACTCACTTCTGCTCCCGTTCTTTCTTCACCTGACTGGACGCACCCATTCGAGATTATGTGCGATGCTTCCGACTTTGCCATCGGTGCTGTCCTTGGATAGCACATCAACAAGATGCCGCACGTAATCTATTATGCGAGCCGAACCCTGAACGACGCCCAACTCAACTATACAACAACTGAGAAGGAATTCTTAGCTGTTGTATTTGCTTTAGAAAAGTTCAGGCCCTACCTCATCGGCTCTCCAGTCATTGTCTACACTGACCATTCTGCTCTGCGCCATCTTTTTGCGAAGAAAGATGCCAAATCTCGGTTAATACGTTGGATCCTCTTGCTTCAAGAGTTTGACCTTGTCATTAAGGACAAACGAGGATGTGAAAACGTAGTTGCCGACCATCTCTAACGACTTCCTTCTTCGCCTTCGCTTCCAATTCCGATCAACGACGTTTTCCCGGATGAACAGCTCTTGACAGTATCGTGCGAACCCTGGTTCGCAGATATTGTGAACTATTTAGCCACAGGATTACTACCGACTGAATGGTCGAGTCAGGACAGACTTCGCTTCTTATCCCAAGTAAAACACTTTTACTGGGACGAACCCTACTTGTTCAAGTACTGTCCCGACCAGATTATTCGTCGGTGTGTCCCTGATGAGGAATTCAAGAGTGTGCTGTCATTTTGCCACGATCAAGCGTGTGGCGGGCATTTTGGCCCCAGAAAGACAGCTGAGAAGATCTTGCAATGTGGTTTCTACCGGCCATAACTCTTCAAAGACGCTCACGACTATTGCAAGACTTGCTCCCGGTGCCAACACATGGGCCGGATATCCCGGAGGAACGAGATGCCGCTCCAACCAATCTTGGTTGTGGAGATTTTCGATGTTTGGGGGATCGATTTCATGGGGCCGTTTCCCAGCTCTTTCGGGAACTTGTACATCCTTCTAGCTGTTGATTACGTCTCTAAATGGGTCGAGGCTGTGCCCAGCCGGACTAACGACAACAAGGTTGTCGTTAGGTTCCTTAAAGAAAACATTTTCTCCCGGTTTGGGCACCCCCGAGCGATCATTAGCGACAATGGAAGTCATTTCTGCAATAGGACTTTCGAGGCCTTGATGCGGAAGTATTCCATTAATCATAAGCTCTCTACGCCCTACCACCCCCAAACCTGCGGGCAGGCCGAAGTTTCAAATCGGCAAATCAAGCAGATACTGGAGAAGACGGTTTCCAAGAACCGTAAGGATTGGTCGCTGAAACTCACTGATGCCCTTTGGGCATTTCGAACCGCTTATAAGACCGACCTTGGCATGTCTCCCTATCGGCTTGTGTACGGAAAAGCCTGCCACCTACCTGTCGAAATAGAGCATCGCGCATTTTGGGCGATAAAGGAGCTGAATCTGTCTCTTGAGGATGCGGGCAGCCATCGGAAGCTGCAGTTGAACGAACTGAACGAGCTTAGGGATGAGGCTTACGATAACGCGGTTGTTGTTAAGAATCGAACGAAGGTGTTTCACGATAAACACCTTTTGCGCAAAACCTTCGTACCTGGTCAACAGGTACTGCTTTACGACACCCGACTTCACTTCCATCCAGGAAAGCTCAGATCTCGCTGGAAAGGGCCGTATTTTGTGCGGAATGTATATCCGCAGGGCGCTGTGGATTTGGAAAATCCAAAGGACGGTTCACTTTTCAAAGTAAACGGACACCGATGCAAACCGTACCTTAGCGCCGAACCAACAGAGGAGCTCCTGTTCTTACAGGAGCCGGTTTACCCTGAATGATCTTCCTCTGCCTACCTCCAAACTTCGGTTATCCAGCCAAGAACAGTGGACACTGTTCCAAATAAGTTTGGGGGTATGTACAAACCATTTTGTATGTATTTGTGTATATTCTTTTTCTTTTCTTTAAAAAAAAAAAAATTGTGTATCGCTAACCGACAATTTTGACCCTACAAATGATCTCTTCATGCAACGACAGTGAGGACACTGTCCAGTTTAAGTTTGGGGGTACGCTCGGTACGCATTTCTTATCTTTGCATTCATATGTATATTTTTGCATCTGCATATTAAAATCCATAAAATCCATAAAAATTTGAAAATTTTCTAAAAGTATAAAAACTTTTTTGTCAAGTTAGCTTGTGGAAGAACTCTGATTCAACATTCGACGGTTTTTGTTTGAAAAAATAGGAATAACTAAATCTTATGTTTGGATTTTGAAAACCTGAAAGATAACTCTCCTTTGAAGTTAACTATAGCTGATATACGTCTTTACATCACACTACACGTGTCGTGAATTTTGGGAATTAGATGACAAGTCTTTCATGTTTAAAAACTTTTAAACAGATAAATGATTTTCTGAGGATCAAATAGGTTTGTTCTGAAATAAGTAATGTCAAGAATAGTTTATGAAGTAAAGCGAATATGAAGGAATGTTATTGATGCCATAATTGGAGCTAAGTCTGAAAAATAACCCATCTGAAACTTGATTGGAATGATTACACACCAAACCCACTAAACACGTCTTTTATCCAAAAAAATAATTGAACTGCCGGTTATATCTCCGTTCGTATTAAATCATCTGATTTTCACGCCAATCTGTCTTTTGTTTTTGGACCTAGGTAACTTGAGTAATTAAGTCCGCTGGGGTGTTTTTACACCTAATGCCCTAAAACCAACTGGTTTGGGTGCATTGGCCCAAAGCTCGCTAAGAAGCCTAGAAAGTCCAGGTTAAAACAAAGTCAAGCAAGTGTTCTCTCCGAGTTAAAATTCCTAACGGTTCTTTGTGTGAGAATAATCTTGATAAAAGACAGACTTTTATAAAAATTTTAGCGGAGATATGAAGGTTTTGTTCTATGATAAAGGCTATTGCACATTCACAGAGGTGTGTATGAAATGAAAACAAGAAAAAGGTGGAGTGAAAAAATACGACTTAGTTTCCTATTAAGGAAGATTGAAATTCTGAAGTTGAAACCTTACTGGAAAACGAAACTTGAAAAATGCTTAACTCTTTATAAAACTTATGTGATCCTTTTAAAATTGTTATCTGGGCTTTATTGTGCGACATGATGACTTTAATCGATCCTTCTAGAACTTAACGACACTATTTGCACTGCACGTTAAGACATATAAAATCTGTAGTTAAATAAGAAGCGAGGTGTGAAAAATAAAGGTTCGATAGTCTAGACTTAGGGTTATAGAATTGTTATTTTCTGAAACAAAACTTTAGGGTTTGAATCTTAGTTATTTTACAAAACCAACTTGACCGGATTTTGTGGGTAGTATCCGCTGAAAACCCTCAGGAGACAACACTCCTCCTACTAGGGACACCTAGAGCTTTAACGGCTTGTTGCACATGCTCAGTGCAATCGCGTTCCCTGCGAAAGTGAGGTTAGGAAATTTTTTGTGAATAAATGGGCTTTGCTCGGGACGAGCAAATGATAAGTTTGGGGGTATTTGTTCATATCAGATTTTTGCATTTTCATACCGCCCAATTTTTATCACATTGCATATCCGTAGATACTCTTGAGCCGTGTTTGCTAGTCAATTGCAGGATAAAGGTTCTCGGTTCTAAAACGGTGAAATTCATGGAAAACATGACAAAATCCGGGTTCCTGCCAACCACAGATAAAACACGGTCTCCGCTCTTCATCCGTATGTTGCCAGATACCAGTTTAGGAAGACAAAATGTCAAATCAATGTCGTTTTCATGCACAAGGTTCAATGGCAGCACAAGATCCAAGAAATCTATGCGGAGCTCGAGGCAATCATGACAAAAACATCCACAAAAGTCCACCTTTCCCTCAACAGAAATTCTGGAAAAATCGTGAAGACAATTTGAGAAAATACATATGCCAGAATAAAGTACACAGCAAACCAGGAAAGCACAAAAAATCCCATGCCCTAACTCCACCAGAGTGCGGCGGATCCGCGGCATAGGGAGGCTTAGGCCGCGGATCCACGGCCATACTGTGGAGTCAGAGTATGGGCTTTGGGGGTATTTTGGTCATTTCATATGTGTTCTGGTGGTTGCCCTAGATTTCCATTCTCCAGCCTATAAATAGCCCAGAACTTTGTGAAGGAAAGGATCCATTCTTGTATTTTCATTTTGCTAGGTTTAGTTGTGTTTCTTCTTCCTCTTCTCACCTCTTCTCCATTAAACTTGTAGTGAGCTTGTGAGTGAAGAGTGATGAATAAAGAAGAACCGTTTATTATCATGCTTGTCTCATTATCTTGTTAATTGTTGTAATTTTAATTTGTTAACTAGTTGTTGTTATTTCTTGTGTTTCTTTCTTCTCTCTTTTTCTTTATCCTTAAAACGACCATGATGCTTACGCTCGATCCTCGCCAAGGTGAGGTCGCAAATAGCTAGTCGTATTCTTCTAATCTCTTTCTTTCTATCTTCCTCTTTTGTTTTGTTTTATTTTTCCGTATCATGATGTGTGAGTAGTTTAATACTTGTTAGGGTAGGATAAGGGAAGTTTGAGAGAAGGAAATCTCTCTCACTCTTTCCTTGCCCAAACAGCTTAATTCAACTCCCGTTAATTGAACCACAATCCGCTCCTTACGGCACCCTATCCTACATGATAGCGGTGACTCCGTAGTGAGACCGGTTGTGGTTGAATTAACCGGAGGTTATGGCTAAGAGCCAAGAACGGACGGGCAAGCACCAAAAGGAAGAACTTATGCGTTGGAAAGCTTAGCTTATACTCGCAAGTTCCTTCCTAGTCGTGCTAATCCCCGTTGTTGCCGATTACCGTAACACCGATATTAAGAGGGGCAACGAAAGATGTGGAGACTCCTAACTCAAACTAACCTAATCCTAACTCTAACAAGCTCTCTTTAAATATCAACTTAACACTTAAATAATCACAAACAAATCTGAACTCTCGGACTTAACTCGTTAAAACACATTGAAAAAGACTCCCATCTCCCTGAGGACGACCCGTACTCAACCGGCTAGCTAATAGAGAAACCGTCTTGATTGCGGTATTTAACTAAAATTTGAACACGCAGAACCTCTAACAATCAAGCACGTGGCGTGCTTGGCGCTGAGCGCCAGTCAATGAGCACAGAGTGCTTCTGGTGAAGTAGCGCACACGTGAAGAGCACGTGGTGCGGTTGGCGCTGAACGCCAGATCATGAGCGCCGAGCGCTTCTGGTGAAGTAGCGCACACGTGAGGAGCACGTGGTGCGCTTAGCGCTGAGTGCCAGATCATGAGCGCAGAGCGCTTCTTTTAAATTTGGAGCGCTAAGTCTCTGCAGCGCTGTGCGCTAAATTTGGAGCGCTGATGCGCTTCTTTAAACTTTGAGCGCTAAGGCTCTTTTTAGGCAGTTCTGCGCTCTGAGAATTAAATTCTCTCTTATAAGATACTTTGTCTCATGGATTTAAGAACAAAGTTCTTATTTTATAGGAGATGTTTCAATCTCTTATGTTCTTGGTGAAAGGCTTTGCCTTTATGGATCTGTGATCCTAAGAGAATTGAATTATTCCCCCCTTTTGAAATGAGATATTATAATCACTTTTGTGAAAGACAATTTGTCTTAAAGATCTATGATCTGGCAAAAGAACTAAGTTCTTTTTCTGATGAGATGGTTTGGTCTCTCTGTTTTTTACCTTGAAGAAAAGTTCTTCTTCTCAGAGCTTGCTCTTTTCTTTGAAATTTCTCAAAGCTTGTGGGGGGGTTCCTCTATCTTTGAAACTTATGGGGAGTTTCTTCTCTTTTTTTTATATTTTGGATAGAAAGATCATTGGTCGTTAGGACCCACCACATCTCCGACGACACTGAGAGATCACAGCGCCATATATCGAAGGTGTGGAGGGTTGTACCCTTTGAACCATATCCCACTCATCATAGGGGAAGAATAGGCTGGAGGTTAAACTTCTCGCTGCTGAAAAAGGCTTCTTTGCGTTCGCGCACGTGCGTCGCACGTGTTGGGCGCACATGTTTGCACGTAGCGCACATGGAGTTTGCGCATATGCGCATTATGGGGGGGCAGCTATGGCCCTAACTTGGAGCACTAAGCTCCCCAGTAGAACTCGACTCAAATAGTAGAGGGCTCTCTCTTTCTCTTGATCATTCTCTTGTGCCCATAGCGCGCCTAAAGAACCTTTAAGGGCTGTTGTGTACAGGATGAGAGGCTTTCCTTTGACTGGAGCGGTCAGCACCGGAGGATTCTGCAGGTATTGCTTGATTTCGTCGAGTGCACTCTGGCATTTACGATCCCAGACGAACGGGTTCCCCTTCTTCATTAGGTGACTGTAGGGGCGGCATTTTCCGGAGAGATTAGCTATGAACCGCCGGAAATATGCGAGCTTTCCTTGGAGGGACCGCAGTTGCTTGGGAGTTCTTGGCGGAGGCATTTCCATAATCGCCTTGATCTTTGATAGGTCTATTTCGATGCCCCGGTGTCGTACAATGAATCCCAAGAACTTTCCTGAGGAAACTTCGAATGCGCATTTGAGAGGGTTCATCTTCAGTTTGTATTTCTGAAGACGTTGGAACACTATCATCAGATGCTCCCAATGCTCCTCGTGCGATTTGATTTTTACCACGAGGTCGTCAATGTAGCACTCGACGATTTCGTGTATGAGGTCATCGAAAATCTTCGTCATGGCCCTCTGATAGGTGGCGCCAGCGTTCTTCAGATCGAAAGGCATCACTTTATAGCAGAATATGCCTAAAGGGGTCCGGAAAGCGGTATGCTTTTGGTCTTCGGGATGCATCTTTATTTGATTGTACCCTGATGAGCCATCCATGAAGGAGAAGACTTCGTGAGTGGACATGTTATCTATCATCAGCTCGTTAACCGGTACGGGAAAGTCATCTTTTGGGCAGGCTTTGTTGAGGTCTCGAAATTCTACGCAGATGCGTACCGTCCCATTTTTCTTCATCACTGGGACAATGTTGGCGATCCAGTCAGGGTATTGCACCTCTTGGATGAAGCCGGAGTCGATTAGATTCTTGACCTCGGCGTTGATGCTTATTTCAAGTTCGAGCCTCATTCTTCTCGGCGCTTGCTTGACTGTCTTGACGTTCGGAGAAATCGCCAATTTGTGGACGGCTATTTCTGGATCTAATCCTAGCATCTCGGAATAGTTCCATGCGAAGCAATCTTTATACTGCATGAGCGCGTCCTTGAGCGTAGCCACCTTTTCTTCAGACAACAGCTCACTGACGAACGTCGGCTGTGGGTCGTTTTCCGTTCCCAAGTCGATTTTTCTGTCGTTATCTGCAGTAGTATGTATCCCATCTTCCTGCTCTTTTGGCGCCGGTGGAAACTCTGAGATCACCTCATCATCATCGTTTTCGAAGCACCAGGGGAGGTTAGCCATATCCGCACGTACTCCTTCTCCTGACAGTGTTATCGCGTGACCGGTACGAGATCGCTTCCAAGACCGATGTTGATCCGGCTCTACTCTCACTGCATATGTGTTTTTCGGTTCATACTTCTGTGGCGGGGTTACCCTCCAACTGCTAGATAAAGCGAACCTGCCTTGCTGATACTGGTCCTCGACCCAGTTTTTGAAGGTGAAGCAGACTTTAAGAGGATGTCCTATCGCTCGGTGATAGGAGCAATAATCCGGGTGAGAGACCTCGTCTGCTTGTTCGAGGTGTTTGGACTCCGGGAGCGTAATCATTTGATGTTTCATGACAAGATCAAATATCTTCCTTGTCTTGTCTTGGGGAAAAGAATATGCTCGACCCATCTTCTTTATAAGAGACGGATCCCGGCTGCTCAATTCTCGATCGCGTGGCTTCTTGGACCCGCTTTACCGCTGTCGAACATTTTTTTCGTTCTTTAGCTTGTTTCTACCTCTGCGTTGGGTCTTTTGTATGACGGGCTGGTGATGAAGAGCATCGTCATTCTCCGCAACCTGCTGAAAGAGGCACTGCGTTCTGGCCTTCTCATAAATGGCCATTTCGCGGCTATGGTCATCCCGGACCTTTAGACCCGCTTCCCTTATTAGCTTGTCCATCTGTTCTTCGAACAACGGACTTGGCACTTTCATGGCGGGACCTCGTTTTGGTTCAGGGTTAGCGTCTTCTAACAGAGCATCTCCTTCTTCATCAAAGTCATGTATAACGTAGTAGCCATAGAATCGTTCCCGTTTCTTGGATTGAACATATCCAAGCCCGATCGTTTCCATTCTCCCATTGGGCAATTTTTGCTGAGTTCCAGGGACGTTCCAGATCCTGTTGTAGAACTGAGCCTGTTGAGCAGTCTATTTGAAGGGTACGTCTTGGCGCCTCAACAACCTTTTTAATCCTTCCGTGTAGTATCTGGGCAGACGGATGGGCTAGAGCCTATCAAGTGCAGAATCGGCACCATGCCAGATTTCTTTCTCTACTTTGGTTTCCGTGGATCGATAAAAGAGGATCGCCTTTTCATCACTTTGCCTGGAAGGAACGTAAAACGTCTGCAGTTCTTACACACTATAGGTATTAAGTACATCGAGGTCTTTGAAATGTTTTTGCGGAACCATGGCGATTTGCAAACTCCGTTCATCGCCAATGAAGGCTTGTATTGATGGCCGAACAGAAAATACTGCATTGACCTCATCTTCAAAGTCACTGCTGAAGACCAATATAGGGGTAGGCGGTCCGGGCTTGTTGTATTGGGGCGGCCCCGAATAGACTATCTCTTCTTCCTCCTCGGTATCGCTCCCAAAGACCGGAATAGTGGTGATAGGCTTCTGGTTATTCTCCGGCTTATAGCATCTTTCCGTGTCTTCAAAGTCTGGCAGGAAATACTTTGCATCCTCGTACTTTCGGACTTCATTTACGGAAAATGGGTTCAGTTCCCCTGTCACGGTGTACTCAAGACCATCTTTGAAATACTTCATACACTGATGTTGTGTAGAAGGGATGATGTTGTACTCGTGTAACCAAGGCCTATCGAGCAAAGCGTTGTAGCAAGTCTTGGCGTCAATGACGTGGAACTTGATATCAGTGACGAGCAGCCCAAAGCGTAACGTCAGTATCACAGACCCGAGCATCCATGATGACTGGGAGTCGAACCCGGAGATAGTGATTTTATCCCGAGCGAGGTGTTGAACGCTCATGCAGATTTCTTTTAGCACACTTAAATTTAGGAGGTTGACAGAAGACCCGTTGTCAATTAGGATCTTCCTTATCTTGATGTCATGGCAATACCCGGAAACATAGAAGGGACGGTTATGCTCGCATGTACCGAGGAGGAGGTCCTCGTCGCTGAAGGTGATGTCGGCTGTGTACACTTCTTCCAGCTCGTCCTTCATCTTTTCTTCAGCAAGGAAGGCTTGAAACTGCCTAGGGTCCTGTAATGCCTTGATCAACGAATCTCTCGTCTCTTTAGATAGCAGAAGGGTATCGAGAATGCTTAGCTGCGAGGGTATCTTCCTCAAGTGTGCCAGAACGTTGTAATCCACCTTATTTTTCTTTGGCGCGTCCTTGGCTGCCAACTCCTCAACGACTCGATCATCGAGGGTGATATCCTCAGAGACTTTTTCCTTCCCCTTATCTTTTCTGTTCGATCCCTTGTTTGTGGATCCGAGATTCTTTTCGGGTAGCGTACGATTGCGCAGCTGAATGTTCTCGTAGGTCTTCGTCTCTTCTGTTTCAGAGATGGATTCCTTGAAGAGAGGGCTGAGGGTTATTTCTTCATCAGAATCGCTCCCGAAGGTGAGAACTTGTGATCCCTTGCTATCAACCATGTGACAATTTCCGGTGGTTCTTTTATGCTCATCGGCCGCGCTTCTTTGCTCTTGACGAGTTTCGCGCTTCATCAGCTTGAAATGCTGTCGATGAGCAACGTATCCATGCCACCAATTTTTAAAGGCCATGCATTCCTCGGTAGGGTGCGCGATCCTCCAAGGATATAAGCAGTAGTTTGGATGTGCATCTAGTCCGTTGGGGAACGTATTTTCTGAAGTGTCTTCTTTGAAAGGTGGCAACTTCATTCCCATTGATAGGACTTTAGAGTATTGCTTCCTTGTCTCAAACCTGCTTTTGCTGGGGGCAGAAGTGCTTCTATCCGGTTGGGGTACTCTATGGCTTCTCAATACCGGAGTTTCTTCAACATGATGCCGATGCTTGGCCCTTTCATATATGGCCGTTTCACGCTCTCGGCCAGATTTGCTTTTTTGACGGGCCTCATTCAGCAACACGTCAATCATCTCATCTGACGGTTCTAGGAGTTCCGGTTCGGGATCTACCCCCAGTTTCTCTTCATCAGGAGCTTCGTCACCATTTATTGACGAGTGAGAGATCATGTGGCAGCTCGCCACATAGTTCTCAGGTTCATCTGACGAGTCGTCTCCCCTATCATTGTCATCATCTCCGTCCTCAAGGATGTGGTTGAGAAACTCTTGGAGCGTGACCGGGGTTCACGCCTTCTGGTTATATTCATTCAACACGTCAATGTGTTTTTGCAGGTCCGTGCGCTTGTCATCAGGCTTCACGGGCTTTTTGGTCTTCTTATTCTTTTTTGAAGACTTTGACGAACGGGCATAGGCGTTTTGACTATCACTACCAATTCTTGGCGTCGGGCGCGGCTTCAGCATTCCCTCGATGATCTCGGGTTCCAGCGGACTTTTCCACCTGATCGCCGGGCATGTTTGTAGATCCTTTAACATTCTTTTTGTTTTGGCTGAAAGAGCGACCTCCCATGGAGCTTCTTCTATAAAAGAGCACAATTCTCCCGACGTGTCCATCTTTTTAAGAGCCTGCAGCTGGGGTGGGTTTACCCTCTAGTTTTCAGACAACGCAAATTTGCTTTGCTGGTACTGGTCCTCAATCCAGTTTTTGAAGACGAAGCAATCTTCGATTGGATGGCCCTTTATTCGATGGTAGGGGCAATAGTTGGGACTGTTGACGTCACCGGGCTGCAGTGGGCGTTTTGGATCCGGTAGGGTGATGAGCCTGTTGCGCACCGCCAGCTCGAACAGTCTCCTCATTTTATCCCGGGGAAACGAATAAGGGCGCTTCAGCTTCTCGTTAAAGAATTGTTGTCTATCGTCTTGGCCATCAGTTGGTTCTGGACTACTGGGCTGCTGCTGAGCATTGGCGACGAAGGTCGCTTTCCCTTTTCCCTTTTCATTTCGATGCTCTATCTTCGAAGAAGACGGTCTATGGCCCATCTGATCCATTTGGGCCAGCTTTTCAATCAAGGCCTAGAAGGTAGTCGGCTTGAAAAATATCATGAACTGGGATATGGTCGCCTGCGGATCAAGAGTTCCCACAAACATGCCCACCGCAGGAGCTTCTTCGATGCGTTGTTCGCATTTCGACCATAGATTCCACCACCGTATCGCGTACTGAACCCATGTTTTGCCTGGCTTCACCCTGGCGTTAATTAGTGCGGTGATCAGGATGCGCTCGCTAGCGCTTGCGAATCTCTGTGTAAATAGTAGCTCCATTTCTGCAAATGTCTTGACAGAGTCATTCGGGAGTTCGTAGTACCACTCGAATGCTGTCTCCGACAAGCTGCCAACGAATTAGTGAAGCGGTAGCTTATCGTCACCTCCGGTGTTACCGCATAAGGCCCTGAATTGAGCAACGTGCTGGTGTGGATTCCCCGTCCCCTTATATACATGGAATTTAGGGATCGTATATCCCGACTGGTACTTTATTTGGTCATACCAACCCAGATAGGGTCGTCCAGTCTTAACAATTTGGCCGGCCGCTTCGCTCGCCTGATGGGCTCGTATTTGTTGAGTGATATAATCATCTAGGGAGGCTTTGGAGATCGTCTCCTCTTTAGCTGTTGATAGAGCCGGAAGAAGGTTCGATGATTCCCCTCTATCGTCTTCGATTATTACTGGAGGCTCTTCGACTGGAGGGTCCGGCTGGATCATCATGCCGATCATGTCTTGGAAGAAAAGCGTCATTCGTTTTATGTTGGCCGCTTGTTCTGCGGCCTCTCTGTCTTTCTTCTCGAGGATTCTGCGGAGGAACTCAGCATCAGTTTCCTGTTCTTGACGCTGCTCTGACGATGTCTCCGGGCTTTCTTTTGTCCCAGTGAGTGCAGCCATCTGTGTTAGCATCTCCTGGAGTTTTTGCTGTTGTTGCTCCTGAGCCTTTGTCACTGATCTGGTGAGAGGTCGATGGCCCGTGGAAATACGGCTATCCTCTTTCTCGGATGCCATATAAATAGTGTGCACCACCATGCCCCCTGACTTGGGGCGTTTAGGTTTAGTGCCATTTAGATTCGTCGCAGACACGGGGATTTTCTTCGGCCTTCTTCTTTTGTGAACGGTCGAAGTTGAGGGGGCCGTTGCAGCGGGGACCCAAGTAGACGACACCTTTTGTGGTACAACATGGTGGTCCTTCTCTTGCCGAACCTTCATTTTCTTTTATCGGTGGGGGTAGTCTTGATCAATCACAGAGTCTCGGACCCGTCGCCAGAACATGTGAATTTTAGAGGACAGCCGCTGTGGGGGCTGCTCTAGCTTCGCCTCCGTGACGTTCTCCAGAGGTGTAGGAGATCTTTTCAGCACAGCAGTCGGAGAGTTCTTGCGCACCCTCCTAAGTGGTTCAAAGCTGTTCCCAGTTGGAACAGCAGCATCAACTTCCACCGTTGGAGCCGGCGGAGTCAATCCAGAAGGAGAACTGCCCCCCGCCTTCCTCACTCGGCGCCAGTAGCGACGTCGAGCATGTCTTGCAGATGGTATCTGCTCAATTATGGGGGTGACTTCGTCATGCTACTGTTTTGGTCAAGGGCAGTTATTGGCGCCAGCCTATTAAAAACGGACGTCCGCTGAGAGGGGATAGCCAACTTGTCGAAGGCAGACTTTCGCGCAGGGGGAGCAGTTTTGATGACTTCGCCTGGGGCGGGAGCTAAAACGGCCAGTCTTGTGAAGACCGACCCCTTAGCAGGAGAAGCCGCTTTGACGACTTCAGGGGTAGGGATGGCTATCCATTTCGGGATAACCCCTTCAGGTATTGCAGGATTTTTTACGGGCCCATTGGAGTTTTGGCCCATTCTGTTAAAGACTGAGGCGTTGTATTTGGGCGGCCCGTTGAGAGGGGACGCGGTAGTCGTAAACCGATCAAAGACCGACTTCTTCGAAGCTTCTTGCGACAGCAGTGGGGCGTTGAAGCTCATGGGTGGGAGCATGGTCCCAAAAAACAGTCCAGTGGTGGCCTGAGTCACCTGTTCTACTGGCATCGTAAAATGGGAAGCCGCTTGAAGCCCATAGGTCACTCCTCCAGCAAGGACGGAGTGGGAGTTGTTATAGTTGTTGCAGTTAGTACAGTTGAAAGCCATTGATCTTCTGTTTTCTGCACGGAGCAAGACACCAAATCTTAGTACCTCGAATCAATGGGCAACCATAGCAAACCGCGATTCGTTCGCGAAACATGACACATGAAGTGTGGAGTGGAAAGAGGAAAAGGTCCCACCGGGCGTGCCAGAATCTGTTTACCGTCGAAAACTGGGAAGACTGACGTCTTGCCTGAATCTGAGGGCAAATGCTATTTGGTTTTATCCGTCCACCTCTCCGAAGATGCCAAGTTGATTTATGACACCGTATATCGGAGGTTTAGACGGATGTGACCGTTGTAGCAGACTTCGTCAGATTCCTCCTCATTTGAGGGGTTTTTTTTATTGTGGGAACGCTCTTCTCTGCAGGCGCAAGCCCCTGCAGTTAATTATGCTACCGCATCGCGGTAAAAACTTTCTCCTTCTCCAGATGGTCACTTCGTGTCGTGTGTGTTTATTTTATTTTTGGTTGCCCGTGGATTGTATACGGAGACTAATTTATGTTGTTGCCCATAGGGCGTGGATTAGTCCAAATCCGTATTTTTTTTAGATTTGGGTTTGGGTTGGGTTTAAGGATCGTTAATCTCATTTGAGACTAAGATCAACTTAAATATTTGTTGAGGATACGTTAGTCTAATTTTAGACTAAGATCTACTCAACGGGATTTTGGGATCATTTGGATCCAATGAAAGAGTATTTAAACTCTATCGTTTTAGTTTAGGGACGTTGCGGTCCATAAGTTTAAGAACATCACTGTCCATGAGTTTAAAGACATCATAGTCCATGGAGTTTAAAGACGTCATAATCTGTGGTGTTTATTTTACGGACGTTGCGGTCCAGTTTAAAGACATCGTAGTCTGTGGTATTTTGGCTCGACAGTTTGGGGATGCGCTAAAAGTTATTGGTTATTGTGACCCTCCATCTCTCTGAAAATGTTGAAGGATTACAACGACATGTATCAGAGGTATGAAGAGATGTAACCTTGAACCAATATCCCAATTTAGAGAATAGGATGAACATCAGTTTAGATGTCATCTGTTAGGAGAACACTAGTCATCTTTGGGACTAGGATTAGTTTGGGGAGACCTGAACATGGGGGCTCGGTTGATTGATGACAAAGAGGGTCTTGGCTTCGGAAGACTTGGCTAATTTGAGCTATGGTTGATTTCCCTTAGTCACCTCATAGCGCTAAGCACTGAATCAGTGTTAAACACTAGACTTTGGAGGAGCTCACGTGTGAACACATGAGGGGCTCCGAAGTGAGCATTGTTCCTTGAGTTTATTCCCTCATATATATATAAAAGTGCTGAGCACTTGGCTCGCGTGTGAGCACGTGAGGTGCCCAAGGTGAGAATTGTTCTCTGGATTTTATTCCTCTTTCATTTATAAGTGCTAAGCACTTGGTTCATCAAACATTCACGGGCAGACACGTGAGGTGCCTTCAAAATGCGAGCGCTGTCTTTGGAATTTTCTCCCTCTTTTATACACAACTGTTTGGGGGTCACGTGTGAACACGTGAGGTGCCCCCAAAATGGGAGCTATCTTGCGTTTATTCCCTTTTTCCTTTTCTGGGTCACGTAAGATCACGTGAGGCTCTCTGAAGAATGAAAATTGCCTTTGTTTTGTTCTCCTTTTCTTTTTCTGAGTTTTAAGCACTATTAAGGGATCACGTGAGGTCACGTGAGGCGCCTCAAATTGAGATCTGTTTTATGTTTACTCCCCTTTTATCCTTTTGAAGAGGGTAGTTCATGGGTCACGTAGGAGCACGTGACCTGATATCAATTGTTCTCTTTTGGTCATTACGGAGGGGCTCACGTGGGCGCACGTGATCTGACATTTATCATGTTAAATGTTGATCTCTTTTACGTGCATGGAGAGTTAAATCCCTTGTTTAAGAATTAAATTCTTTTATAGGGTTAAACCCCAATTTTATTGAGAGAAATTAAATTCCTATGTGTTACATTGAAAGAATTAAATTGTTTAAACTCAATTCTCCCCCTAAGTTTTGAATCTGCATGACAGATCTTCCCGATAAGAATTAAATTCTCAACTTGTGGGGAGATCTACTTCTGCAGATTTTCAACCAAAGTAAGAACTAAGTTCTTTTTAGAAGAGTTAAACTCTTAGTTTAAGAATTAAATTCTCTTTTGTTTTGTGGGAGTTTACGGGGTGATCTCCTTTCTTCTCTTACCTAGAGTTTCTTTCTTTCTTGAAGAGATCTTCTTCTCTCTGGAGAATTAAATTCTCTTTTTTTTTGCTTTAAAGGGGTTTTTCTCTCTCTCTCTCTCCTTCCGTCTCCTTTTTCTTCTTCTTGGCTCCTATTTATAGGAGAAAGAAAAGAATCAATTTGTTTAGAAAATTTCTCATTGAGAGATTTTGATTGATTTTATAATCATCCAAAAAGATCTTTTAGATCAATCAGTGAATTTTATTCACTGTTGGATTTTTAATCCAAGGACTTCTGTTTTACAAAAGATATCTTGTTTGTTGTTCTTAACAAGATTAGGAAGATTTCCCTGTACAGAATTTTTTTTTAGATTGGTGATCTTTAATCACCATTGGATTTTTAATCCAACGGCGTTCTGTTGTACAGAGCATAATCTTTCTTGTTTAGAAAGATCCAAGGAAATGTTTTCTAAATAAAGCTTTTGATTCCTTTTAATTAGAATTTAATTCTATCGGCTCAGAAGGCTTAGAAGCCCATCACGTGTGGCATGTGACCTCACCAAATTAAGCATAAAGCTTTTGATTCTTTTTAATTAAAATTTAATTCTATCGGTTCAGAAGGCTCAGGAGCCCATCACGTGTAGCACGTGACCTCACCAACAAAGCCCACCAAAGAGCGTCATGTGTCATCACGTGGGTTTTTTCCTTGGCCAATTATTTGTTTTAGTAAAGCGACTATATACTTTGTATATAGGGGTCACGTGTCTACACGTGAGGCGCAGTGCCTATCACGTGTGGGCACGTGATGCTTTATTTGGGGGGGTTTCCCGTTATTTTTTTATTTATTATTCAATTTTTATCAGAGAACAAGCCCTTTCAAAATCCGGCCAACAATTTTGCTCCCTCTAATAATTCTTTCCAAACGGCCGGTACCGAACAATTCTCCACACTCGAACGAAGCTTGGACACGTTTATTAAACATTCCATGCAAATGACGACTGATTTGAAGTCTTCTATCCAATCGTTAGTGAAACACACCGCTTCCCATGATAAAAGTATAAAATTGATAGAAGCACAACTTGCACAGTTAAATGCCGCGATGAGTGCGAGAGAGAAAGAGAAACTTCCGTCTCAATCTCTACCAAATCCCGGCCACTCACAAATTTATAATGTAAGTGTCGTAACCACGTTGAGATCTGGAAGAGTGCTGAACAACCAAGTTGGTGGACAGGTTGATGATGATGAATCAATTGAAATCCCGGATTCTACTTCTACTCCTAATTCGTCTAGTCCACCACCTTCTTCCGAGCCTATTCTCATTTTTCCACTAGGCTCGAACCCTTCGTCCACTTTCTCGAGTCAACCTAAAACGATCCCAATTCCAATTCTGGGATCCATTCCATCCCCACAAACCTCTCCAATGTTAAACCAAACACTTATTAATAAAGCTCCTTATCCAAACAGGTTAAGGGAAAACATACCAAGTCCTCAAATGGAGAATATTGTGAAAATTTTTAAGCAAGTTAACATAAATATTCCCCTCCTAGATACTATCCAACAAGTTCCGTATTATGCGAAAATCCTAAAGGACTTGTGCACCAGGAAAAGGAAAATTCAAGTACCTAAAAAAGTTTTCCTAACGAGTAATGTGAGCACTGCTTTTACCCAACAATTACCCAAGAAATGAAAGGACCCCGAAAGTCCTACCATATCTATTTCTATTAGGGGTAAAAATATCAATCGTGCTCTACTCGATTTAGGTGCTAGTGTTAACTTAGTTCTATATTTTGTTTATGAGCAATTAGGGATCGGAGTGTTAAAACCGGTGCACTGCACTCTCCAGATGGCAGATCGATCTATTACCCAATCTAGGAGTGAGTTAGAGAATGTGTTAATCAAATTCGGCGAATTTATGTTCTCTGTGGACTTTATCGTTATAGATACACAGCCTGTGGTGAACCCACGAAACCAAATTCTGGTGATTCTAGGTCGGCCTTTTCTAGCGATTTTCAACGCAATAATCAATTTTCGAAACGATTCTTGATCCTATCCTTCGGGAAAATGTCAGTTAAGCTTAACATTTACAAGTTAGGAAGTGAACCCTCCGAACCCTATGCTCAGGTATGTTTTGTGGGAAGAATGGATTCCGACAGTAGTGAATTTGAACAGCTTCACTATACTGATCATGACTCCGCTAGTACGTTATTGTTTGACCCTGCTATTTATTATACACATGCGGACCCTTCTATCGAGCTGTCCGGGTCAACATCTAACGCTAAATATAAACCTTTTATGGAGTCCAAATATCATCCCGTTCTTTCCGATGAGATTATTATTCGGGATATTGATGAAAACTTTGAAGAAATCTTCGCTGAAGAACTTGCATTCTTAGAAAATATGGGAGTTGTGATGAATCAACCCCAACACAAAGAAGTTGAACCGGCACCCCTTCTTCTTATCAATAATGAGAATGCGAGTAATCCATCATCATTATTTCGTCTCTACAAATCGAGACGTAAACTCGTTCTATTCCATCTCTTATCCCCTCCCCACTTCTTCACGTCTATAGGTAACATGTCCTTCTACCAACCTTGGTGCTACATTGATAAAATCTTTGAATGGTTGGTGTTGACTTTTGGTTTTTGTAAAGTTTTGCATAGACCAATAACTTTAACCCTTCCTCATAATTTTAAATGCTTAATACTGTTTTACTCAAGTTTGGGAAGGAGAAAATATTTTGGCTCTTGAAAGAAAATAATATCTTTACCAAATTATGAGCCAAACATAAGTATGGGGGAGAATTTCACTGTCATTATTTTTGCCCCCTTTACTAACTTTTCCTTGCACGTCTACAGTTTTTTTTAGCTTAACAGATGACTTCAGTGAGGACACTGCTGCAAACAGGTTTGGGGGAGATTTATGCCCATTCACGCATTATTTTGCATTATCATAAATATAAGCACAATTTTTTTTGATAATGAAAGTTTGAAAGTGAAAAATTACATATGAAAGATAGGAATAGTTTAAGAAAAGCAAGAAAGTTAAATGTTTTCTTAAACGAAACTAGTAATAAGTAGTTATGAGCCGTTGTCCCAAGGGTTTGTAAGATGAAGGAAATTACTAATCTGAGAATAAAAATAAGTCTGAAAGATAGTCTCTATTCTTGAGGCTAAACATTTGAACGTTGATACCCTATTATACGCACTTGCATACATCTTGAAACTTGGGATAGTAGAGAATACCTTGAAATGCTCTTATCTAAAAGCGTTGGTATGAAAAATATAAAAATATAAAGAAAGAAAAATATGGTGAAAAAAATGAACACTGGTTTTGTAATTACCAAGGCAGCATTAAAAAAATATAGCGATTGTGCTTTATCACCTAGTGCCTTAGACCAACTGGTTTGAGAGCCAATGCTGAGCCTTAGGTGTTACAAGACGAGGATATTATACCTTAATGAGCAATCACATTTGGTAATCGGTCGGTTGGTACCTCAAGAAGTATTAACGGTCGCATGAAAAATGTGAGAGCAAGTTCATCTAAAATATTCATCGACTAAAAAGTACTAAGAAAGATGGACAAGAGTATGATTGCTTGAATTGAATTCTCTAAGTGTAGGGATGTTTTTTACACACACGTAGGGGTATATGATCGATATTTGGATGAAACGTAGGGAGGGAAACTGAAGGCGATGTTTTATTGAGAGATGATGTGATTTCTGATATCTTTTCACGACCATTAAGATAGGGCTCATGGCAACTGAAAAGCTGTTGTAGTTTGAAACTCTTCTTTTCAAGTTCTTTCTTTTATTGTTATTATCTTTGTATTTAACTTTCATCTTCTTCTTTTATTATGGGTGTCACGCCCCGCTTCCCAGAGTACGCTAGATTGGGCACATGACATAGCCAACCATGCTACCTGTGGGTAGGAAGTATCCATCCACAGTCACATTACGGCTGTAGAGATATCAAGAACAAGATAAAACTATCTAAAAACATGTCCATAATCCAGAATAACAAGAGTCAATAATAAATAAGTGCGGAAGCAAATGATCCAATACAAATAACTGAAAGGTATGTCCCATAATGCGGGCTCACATCAGAAAATAAATGCAGGAAATAAAACTAACCCCTACTGGACTCACAACTTAGCCTGCTGGCTGAAGTACTCCTGCTCGGACTGCGACAGTGGTATAGAATCTGGGCCATGCAAAACCCAGACGTCAGCGCTTCATGTCAACCAGAAATATAATATGAAAATGTAACAGGCAATGCAAAATAAGCATGAATAAAGCAATAATGTGAAACAATCAGTGCAGGGTAATGTGCAGTGGGTAACTAAACTGTTCTATCAGGTTTTCTAGTCTAAAGTCTTTGAAATCAATTGATGAATCGTCGATGTAACTCAATAGTATCCCGTACATACCCGGGACCACGGCCACAATATTCTCGGCTGCAGCCGAGACATGCCGCTAGGCACAAAACAGGAATGTGTACACTCGATAGTATCCCGTACATACCCGGGACCACGGCCACAATATTCTAGGCTTAAACCGAGACATGCCGCTAGGCACAAAACAGGAATGTGTACACTCAGGACAGGTAGTGAACTGTCGAGTTACAAGTCAGGTTTCACCTTTGATTTCCCTATACCCCCAAGTTATATGTGCAAGTCAAGTCAGGTATTCAGTAATCAAGAACTAATGCCAACACAGGAGCAGGTAAAAGCAAGTTTGTCTGGATAGACAACAGGAACGGTCCATGAGGACTACATGTCAGGTTTGTTGGCATTAGGCACGAGATCAAGTAACAGGTCATGTCATGGTACATCAGGTCAAGTCAACAGCAAACGGTACCATGTCAGGTGTATCAATATATACCATGTGTAACAAAGTCAAGTCAAGATGTAACAATATCGTGGGTGTGCTCACAAACAGATATATAATCGAACAGGGGATTAACAGCAGGAAATAAGCAATAAGTTAAACAACAATAAGCAGTTTCATTCAATCACAAGAGTGCATTAATACAGTGCAGCCGTTTTATTATATTAACAGGTTTGAGCACCCTTAACGGTGCAATCGGTTAGATATTGATGCAATACAGTTATATCAAGCCTTGAATGCGAATGTCCGAATGTAATAGAACTACATGGGTAAGTGCTACCATCTATTAAACAGTAAAATGTGATTAACAAGTAAACTTGGTTATTAGGTTTAAACTAGCAAACTGTAGATTTTATGTTAATTGTAAAATGATATAATGTCATATTGCAACCAAATGAGAAACGACTATACCAAGTTAAGTTTTACAGGTTTAATGTGTCAAACATATATAAATATATCATATAGCATGTAGCAAGGGGTACTTGTCTCGACAGGTTGCGAACCAGGAAAACGGAACGTAACGTCGGCGGGAAACACGCGACGAACGCACGGTTCACGGATTGAACCCAAACAACGAACCAAGGGACCTCACGGGTCAGAGTGCTCCGCTGGATCGTCGGGACACGTCGCCGGCACGGCCGGATTCCGGCGAGCACAAAAACATCTTGGAAAGAAGGAAAAGACCAGAGAAGAAGATGATAGGGGAAAATACTCACTGGTCCAGAGGGTACTAGCGACGACGGCGAGATCGACGGCGGCGAGGACGGCATCTCCGGCGATCTGCAAAACTTCCAGCAACTGTTTTCAGTTCTGGAAAAAGAGAAGAGGAAAGGAAAGGTGGAGGGGCACTTACATGGTGTTTAGAGGTGGTTGGGGCTCGTCGGCGACGGCCAGGGGCGGCGCAGGGGGTCGCCGGCGACGTTTCAGGCACCACAGAGAAGTCGCGGGGGGTAGCCAGGGTTGCTGTTCTGGTCAGGGGGTGCAACGGGAGAAGGAGAATGATGGCGAGGGAACCACGGCGAGGTGTTGGTCGACGGCGCGGATGGCGACGACGAGGGCCGCCGGCGAGCAGGCGACTGCAGGGAATTCTGTAGGTGGCCGCAGCAGTCGTGCAGGGTGTGCGGGGGAGGAAACAGGATCGGTTGAGGCGAGGAGGCGGAGGCGAGGACGACGGTGATGTTGGCGCCGGCGTCGGGGCTACGGCGGCGGCAGTGGAGACGGCTAGGGTTCAGCCAAGGGTTCTCGCGATGGGTTTCTCTGCTCGTGGTTAAAAGAAAGAGGAGAGGAAAAATTATGTATATATATAGGAGAGAGAGAAGGTTAGAGAGAGAGAGAGATGGGGAAAGATAGAGAGAGAGAGAGAATTAGAGATGTGAGAGGTAGAGAGAGAAGGAGAAATTGGATGAGGGGCCCACGGGGGTATAAATCCCTCGTGATTAGCCGGGGCAAAGATTGCAAAGGTTTAAAAGGAAATTTTTAAAAGATTTCCCAGATTATAAGAACAGTGAAATCATTATATAACGAAATATTATATGGTTTAGAATATTATATTAATTTGGGATTTTGGCGCTAAATGAAACATTTTCAAATCGCGTCCGGGTTGGGTCCAAAAATTCGAAACTTAAATAATAGGATTTTGAGCGGGTTTCAAATTTTGAAATTGAGTGTTTTATGATTAAAAAGCATGCCCCCAAGACGGACACCTGTACGCGCTCGTAGCCGTCCAAACTCGCCCGTTTCACCGAACGGGACGAGAACTCGATGCACGGACGCTACCACGAGGCTAGGGGTGTCGAGTAGGCCAAGATGGATATTTTTAATTTTATTTTAGGTGCTAAAATTTGTTATATGCAGAAATGACTTTGCCAGATAAAATTTCACGGTAAGGGTCAAACAGGCAAGCTAAATGAAATGGGTACTATCTAATGCTCAACCAGTAACAGAAAATAGTAGTATTGGGCTCGGGTGTTACAATGGGATTTTGTGGGTGTAATCCACTGAAAACCCTCAGGAGACAACACTCCTCCTATTAGGGACACCTAGAGATTTAACGTCTTGTTGCACGTGCTCAGTGCAATCGTGTTGCCTACGAAAGTGTGCTACTTAGGTTTTTCTTTTTCTCCCTCTCTTGAATAACTAGTTTGCTCGGGACGATCAAAGTTAAGTTTGAGGGTATTTGTTCAGTCAAAAATATTGCACATTTGATATGACATTTTCTTAATTTTCTTAAATATTTAAAGGTGTTTATTATAAATAAAGAACATATTTGTGTTTATCTGCAAAATACTCTTTACCATATATTTATATATTATAATTAACATTATGAAGGAAAATATATGTATATTATATTTATATAATATTTTAGTAATTAAAAGATGCATAGCATATCAAATATTCTTAATCAAGTTTCTTAAAAATTTATTACCATATAAAGTAATTAAGATACTCTCTCTCTAATTTAATAAATATTACTAATATTATTCATGGAGATTTTGTGCAGATTTAGCTCAGGTCAAGAGATCAAGATATTCAAGATGTCAGGATAAAAAATCGGGCAATAAAATCGTAAGATCTGAAAACTTGGAAAGTGGATCTTTATGGTAAGTCTAAATCTATAAGATCTAAGGTTTCTGATTTGAGCGCTATATAAAGGACCGAAGGATAAAATTAGAAGGCATCACCTTTAACACGAAGCAAATCACCGTCAAAGAATAAGAGATCCACGACAGATCCGCGATTCGACGTGATAGAGCGACGTGAATATCTACAGAGCAAATGCTTCCTACGAGGCAGAAATCGAGAGCAACTTTTTCCTCTTGTAATCTAAATTCGAAGAATTTGTATTTATAACGTTGATTAATAAAGGTAGATCATTTGTAATTATTTCGCATTTACTTTCCGCATTTAATTTCCGCATTTAATTTCTACATTATGATTTCCTTCTCTATCTCTTTTTCTTTTTCTCCAAACATGCGTGAGTAATTCCTAACTTGCTAGGGTTCATAGGATTGGGGTAGAACAATGGATGAGATAATATTTTAACTCCTTTTACATCCTATGAAGTTTATAAATTTTAGCAAAATAAATATTAACACCCTTATCGGTAGCACTACCAAATTATTGATGGTCTCGACCGCGATTTGAGATTAGATTAACAATTGTTTTGTTAAGGGTCAGACATGAATAGAGATCAATGAAGGGACAAGGGTCAATAGTGGAGAAATCCTAATTTCTTCCAAGAAATCTAATCCCCATTTACCACTATCAATCTAGTTTTAAATCTATCAAAAGATAAAAATAGTTATTTTTATTAGTCATCTATCAACTACTAAATACTATGAACCCTACAAGCCTTTTCCTTATAAAATCTATATCCGTATTTAAACTAAATTTTAAAACTAGTTTCCCTCTTTCTAATCAACTTGTCTAAAGTAAGATTAAAAGTTCCACGCATTCCTGCGGATGACCTGTACTCATCTCGGCTCGTTACACGCGACACCGTTATTGATTTCGGTTAATACTACAAACACATTTTCACGATCAATCAGAGATCTTTAAGGATGTGCTTATGGACAATCCAGCTCCCACATATATGATCGCCATCATAATGCTGGTCGTCAAGCAAGAATCTTATGGGCTTCATCAATGATGAAGACAAACCAGATAGCATACTATCATCTCGAGTAAAACTGTTATACCTGTATAGGTTCTCACTCAATTATCATAATTACCCACTTGTAATCACAATAATTACCTTGAGAGCACTATATCCAACAATGCTTGCCATGCTAACCAAGATTTTTAAATATTTCTTTGAAATTCCAATTGTTTGATGTTTGTCTTCGGTAATGGACCATAAAATTAAATTAGAATGTTTGAAGGTTCTTTTAAACGGGCTCCATAGATGCATGGGGTATAATGTAGATATTGATACTTATGTTAATACCACAAAAAGTAATTTAGATGAAATATTTGATTTGTTTGTTGCACGATCTTTTGCCGGTAGAACTACTAGACCACTGGCCGCAACCAGTTCACGTGCTTCGACTCTGTCTTTTGCACTTATTCAACAGAAGAAAAAGAAACGAGGCCCTGTGGCCTCATCATCGTCATCTTTAAATGAATTAACAATATATTTACAAACTGATTTAGATGTAAATTATACTATAGATGAGTTTGATGTTTTAGCCTGGTGGAAAAGCCACGGACATTTGTATCTGAAACTTTCTGCTATGGTTCGTGATTTAGTAACCATTTCAGTGTCCACAGTAGCATTGAAAAGTGCTTTTAGTATAAGTGGTAGGATATTAAGCGAGAAGAGATATGATTTGGCGTACGACACAATGGAGCGCATGATTTGCTCGCAAGATTGGAAAGCAACAGTTGTTAGGAAACAAAATGCAATCAGTTTGGACCCGGATTATATACCTGAAGAGCTTACAGGATCGGACGAGACCAACACCGAAAGAGAAACCACAACCGGCACTGACGAGTAGTGGGTAGGATCTGTAATAGTAAAAAAA